>CM060903.1:1243095609-1244345609 GCA_030737815.1 Allium fistulosum | reverse complement strand
GGATGTAGGGAAAACAGGTTGGAGGGATCCAACTGGATTCCTCAAAAATTTATTTAGATTGTTTAATATTCTCAGTATGGTTATTTGATATCCTGTGATGAATTATATTGATATTTGGAATGTTGGATGCTATGGTTTGATTGGATATATTTGGACATTCTGAGTTATCAAAAATGTATAGATTTGGATTTTAAAAGAAAATAAAAGGAGAAAATTTGTAAGTAAAATGTATAGAGAATTTGGGATAAATTAAAGAATGAATGGGAAAGGAATAAAAGTGGATTTTAAATTTTTAATAAATAAATTTCAAGTATGGGAAAGGAGATTTTTGAATAAATGGGAATAAATGAAATTTAAACTTGAGAGGTATTAATTAATGGAAATAAAGATTTATTATTAAATTCAGGATTTAAATGGTTTAGGATGCAATAAAAGAAATTTTTATGAAATTGGTATTTCCAGTTTAAAATCATAATAAAGAGTTAAATCCAAAATTTATGAAATTTATGGATTTTGGAATAAAATTTAGTAAGTAAAGGAATTTATTTTAAAATGAAGTAAATTTTGGAATTCAATTTGAAAATTGATTAAGTGTTTGAAACTAGGATCTTAAAGGAAGATGAGACTATGAAATTTATAAACTGGGTTTATAAAAGTAAAGTAATATATCGGTGGATATTTGGAAGAATAAATTCATGGTGGGAATTTATTTAAGGAATGGGTAAATTTGGTTAAAAATAAATAGTGATTTATTTTTAAAAGGTATAAAAGAGAAGTGTATTTCCCTGGAAAGCCAAGTACGTTTTCAAGTAAATTTTTAAATATAAGTTGAAAGTTTTAAAGTTGTTTAAAGGAACGTTTTAATAAATCAATTTTTAAGTTGTTAAAATTTTAAAGGTAAATATTTATTAAAATAGTTATAGTAGTAATTATTTTTAAAGGTTAATTGGTATTATGTCTTAAAAAGATAATTATTAATATTTATATTGTATAAAGTAGTTTTATTGTAAATATTCTTAAAGTATATATCTTTGAATAAAGTATTAAAGTAGTTTAAATTTAAATGTTTTGTTTAAAGTATATTTTATAATATAATATTTTAAATTATTTTATAAATCTAAAGTGTTTGTACTTGGTGATTTCAGTGGAGATAGAAAATATTTGGGAAATTTACTCCGTGAGAGAAAGGTGGTTTTTGAAACCGTTTTCAAAAGGGTTGAAAATGGAAATATATCTTGCGAAGATATTTGTGAGGTAAATAAATAATTTGGAAAATTATTTATGTTTGATGGATGTTGTGAATGTTATTTGATAGTTAAATAACCGACTATCAATATTGGCTAATGCGTTGATCGTTTCGAAGAGACCGGGATCGGGATTAATTTCTCGAAAACCACTTCGATCCGGTTTGTACGTTTTCGTGGAAAAACAAGTTCGGAGTCGAAGATGGAGCAGAGAAGTGCAAGGGCTAATCGCTACTAATCCTAAGGGTGATTCCAAAATGGATGTAGTAGGAGTAGTGCCTTCGGATCCCTTCGAACCCGAAACGGACTTGTATGGATGAATGCTTTCAGAACATCGTCAGGTGGACGATGAGCATTCTAAGTGAAACATTCTAAAAAGGTAACGCTTAGCCTCAAGCCTCATCAACCGGGAATGACCAAAAATCAGGGGTTATGGAGCAAGGTTATGTGGGTAGCGCCCATTAGGGTGAGGTCATCCCTGTCTAGATGTCCCTTTTATTTCGACTTGGTGGGCGGTTGCTGATCCCAACCGCGGGGTGATCTTACTCGGAATTATCCAGTAAGGGGTAGTTCCGGTCTTGTGTTGCAGGGGATCGGGCGTGGTCCTCGGTACGCTGATCTAGACCAGGTACTGTGACAGGTGGTACCCCAGTGCCTAGTCATTAGTTGGAAATCCATTCTCCCTACGTGCTTTTACGGTTTTTTGTTTGTAGAACCCACTTTGTGGCTAGTATGCTGGAATTTAATCATGTAACAATTTCAGCTATTTGAATAAGTATTTGTATATAGACACTACTATAATATCAGAGGATTTTGATAAGAAAGTGTTTTGGCTATCGTAAGGTAAAAACCCGACATGTTTATTTGTGGCATGGTCTTACGAGATGCTTTTGATTTCAAAGGGTTTGGAAAACTTTAATAATCCAATTGAGTGTGTTTTCTCACGCTGTTTTTCCAGACTGACTCGGGTGTTATTTTATTATAATGCTCGGGTCAGACCGAGTATTACAGATACAGGATAGGATGCTGTGGAGCTCAGGAGACGAGCTGGATGGTGAGGCGTAGCATACGCACTTGATGTATTATTCCGCTTGTATTGTCTATTGGTGAGGAAAAGTTAATGTAACGTTTCGATTTTTCGACGCTCGAAAGTCGACATTAATACGTCCACTGTATCAAATGTCGCGCAATCGAAAGCCGGAAAACCGAACCATTAGTGTTAAAAAGAAGAGGTAGAAGAAGACAGAAGAAAAGAAAGAACAGAAAAACAGAAACAGAAACAATATCAGAATCTCACATTCGCAGCGGAACAATATATAATAGATGAATGAATAATCTTTAAAACAAAAGACTATATCAGTTTATACATACATCGATCAGAGTCAATATACAACTCAATACAACAATGGACAGTTATATAACTTGTCCTCACACAGAATACACAGCGGAATAAATAAACAAGAACGGTAGTACGCCTCGCCATCCAGCTCATCTCCAAAGCTCCAGAATATATATAATATCCTGATAACATAACTCTAGGCTGCCCGTGTGGAAAATTATGGGCACCCAGAGTTTAGAAAGGGAACAATAAACTCCAGGTCAGTCATGGTGACTGGTGTGAGATCGTAAAACAGTTATTTTCACAAAGAAAATAAAACAAATTCGCAATGCTTTTGAAAAATGAAACTACCATAAGGCCTCCCGCGACACACACAATGCAAACGCAGAATTGGAGGAGATTTCTCCTTATGATAGTCAAAGATGCTTGATACGCAAAATTATTTTTAATATTATTATTAGTGCATAGTGTCGAAACCATTTCGAAAGTATAATATTAATCTTAGCCAACATACAACCATTATTGTATGCCTACTATAGCTACTACGTTCAATAGCAGGTTACCGCCACATTCCATAGCAGGTTATACAACTAAAACCGTACAAGGTTCGTATTGTTTCTTTGGATTTCCAACAAATGGTCAGGCAAAGGAACTTCCTTACACCGAAATAGAAATGCCTCTGGAAAGACGCCCCGAGAACCTAACCGGATCACTGCAAACACAAGGCCGACGCTACCTCACGCTGTACAGCTGTAACTAGGTAACCAACACACTGACACTACCTCACGCTGTACAGCTGTAACTAGGTAACTAACACACAAGTATGCCATCCCCCGGTCGTTACCGACCTTTATCCGAGGATCCTCAACCACAAAGCACAACCACAAAGTATAATAAATGTGCAGCATCAACATAGGTAAAATATCAGGGCTCCATACCATGATATCACCTTTTATCCAGAAGGAAATGACATACCCTAGGGGCGCGACCCCTAAAAACCTTGCCTCAACATTCATGTTTCAACCATTACCGGGTTGTGAGGCTCGACGAAGTCTCATCCACAAAGCCACGCTTTTTCACAAAGCCACGCTTTTTCACAAAGCCACGCTTTGATCAACAAATGATCAACAGCACTTCGTATGCTATATTACCAAATTGGGAATGTATCACTAGTAACCATCAACTACATAACCTCTGAGCTCGTAGGTCTCAGAGAATGGTGTTAAGCTAAAAGAATAAATTCTCCACCACCAACAGAAATGTATTTGATAGAAACCAGCTTTACATCTCAAAGTGTAACGTCAGACACACATCCATACAAGTCCGTTCCGGGTTCGAACAGAACCAAAGGCACTTCCAAAGAAGCCCTTGCAATCCGTGTATTCACTAATCACGTCCGGACTTCCCATCACAAGAAGAGTGATATAAATATCTATACCGGAGCAACTTGGTGCAGAGACATTCGATAGGTTATCCTTTCATTTTCAAAAATATCCGGTCTTCAACATCGGTCTTCAATACGATCCATATCGTCGTATCACTATTCGGAATGGGTTATATGACACAAAGGTCTTTTCTCGGCTAACCCGAATAGTGAGCACAATATTTAAAACATATGGATATAGAGATTTCAATTAAGTCACAACTTATTATCCAAATCCTTTCCTTTAAATGGTTTAAACAAATTACCATTTTAAATCTTTAAACACAAAGATTTACTTCACAAAGTTTACCCTGTTTCACAAAGATTCATTCATAGATTTCCAAATCAATTTCCATTTCAATTGGATTAACCCATTAAATCTTTAAATCAAGATTTAACTTATAGCTTTCAAAACTATTCACAATTCAAGTCTTTTATAATATAAAAGATACACCTTTTAAAATCTTCTTTGATTTCAAAATAAAGCTTAATCATCTTCACAAAGGTTAATTCATAGTTTTTCCAAACTATTTACAATTTCATTTCAACTTGAAATATTTCGATACAAATTGGAAATCTTTTCACTTTATGAAAGCTATTGTTATCTGAAAATGGATAGTTTTCGTTTGGGAAAAACTGGTTACAATTACACAGGTTAAAGCCATCCAAGTACGAATCTTGGATTTAAATTTATATTTCCAAAACCTATTTTTAAAGGGTTAAAAACCCATATAAACACCTTTTATAATTTATACAATCTTTTAGACCATAATTCCCAATTCATTGAATTCAATTTCAAAATATTGAATTCAAATTTTAAATCAAATGATTTAAATTTTCATTTTATTAAGTTATTTAAAATAACTCTTATTTTTGAAACTCATTTTCAAAATCTTCCAATTCCAATTTCAAAACTATTTTGGATTCAAAAATTCAATTTTCAAAATTGATAAAAATCTGTGACTTAACCGATTTCCACGTGAAATCCATATTTGTGCGTGTATTGTGTAGTCCAAGGGTTTAACACAATAGTGCAACAACATTCAACCATCACACATCAAATATAACAATATATTTGATAAGCGGTATAAACTATAACGCTTATCTTTCATTCACAGATCACAGATATTCATATCATATATAAATATATCACAAATCACAACACAGAACAGGATATATCACAAAGCATCACATATCAGAGATATCAAACAATTCAACATCCAATATAATCCAAACATCCGTAGATAGGATCAATTTAATCATCTGATTAATCTAAATCAGATAAATTTCTATAAATCAATTTTACTAGTTATGGTAAATTAATAATCAATTAATTTCAAATTGATTTTCAAATTTATTTCAAAACACCAAATCAAATTTCCAAACATTTCCAAAAGATTTATTTTCAATCACCAAAAATCAATTACCAAATGGATTTCTAAATTTATTTCCTTTTTAAAATAAATTCCTTTTTTAAGAAGATAAATTCCTTTATTTTCCAAACTATTCACAAATCCAAATTTTTAAATAAATTCTCAACTTATAAATAATATTTTCGAAAACCATTTATTAAGCCCTTTTTTCCAAATTTGAAATTTAATTCAATATAGTTCAAAAATAATACTTTTATCTTTTAACTCCTTTTAAATTTATCCAATTATCAAAAATAAATTTTTCGATAAATTTTCAACTTAAATTTCGAAAATCCAATTTCTATTTATTTTCGGTATCCAGCGATACCAAAAATATATTCGGCTAAACCGTAGTCTTCAACGATTTCAATCACAATATAATCACACATAGATTATAAATAATCAACACACAACATATGAAACAAATTCAAATGTTTAAGGAATCCAGTTGGATCCCTCCAACCAATTTCCCTGCATCCATAGATGTTAGCACAATACCAATTCCACTTCGAGGTGGAATATCATGGTATATGGGATTTATAAATATATTATCCGCTATTATGCAGCGCAATAGGGTCTCATCCGCTATATAATGCAGGAAATCAACTCCAAATACATATATAATACCAATTCCACTTCACGGTGGAATTATCGCGATATATGTTTTTAATAAATAACCTCCGCTTAATATACGGCGTATAGGATCTATTTCCACACAATAGATAACAATCATCATTCAATTCACACAATCAAGCAATTTTAAATTTAACTATTTTAAATTTAAATCGAAACAATTCGATTGAGTGAGGAGTTCTCACCTTGAGTTTGTCGAACGTTTAAATTTTAAATTAAACTGAACCGTTCGATTTAATCAAAAATTCTCGCTTGCCCGGAATAATCCTAGAATATCTCCACTACGTAATACTCGTTGCTGCGATTCCAGCGCTACCAAAAACGTCAAATTCTGATAATATATGCAAGAGTTATGAATTTTTAAACACTTTAATAATAATTACATTAATTTATTTACTTTTCTTTAAATTTATACCAAAAAATTCATCTCGGCCGTTCGTTTCTTTGGAGAGAATATGGGCCACACTTCCGTTCTTCTTCCCCATCAGGTAAGCATGCACGTAACTAACCCACCGGCCGCCCCCTAACCTTAATTGTCGCACCAACACCATCCACTTCGAGGTTGATCCAAGACCACCGCTTTGTAGCCCTCACGTATGTGCACCCTCGGCTAGAGCCTTGTCGAGCTCGGCCTCAACAATGCCTTGATAAATGTGCTTGAACGCATGACGTTCAAGCTGAAATTGCCGTTGATCCATCACCATAAATTCGATCTCCACCGTTGAAAACAAAGCTCTCCTCGTCCTCTACAGTTTTGTAGTTGGAGATTTCTCGAATCGATTGATAGATTTAGAGAGATCGAAGGGAAAAGAAGGAAAAATTCTGGCCATTGAATTATTAGGGCCGGTTGAAAGATGAAGCTAGGGTTTTGAGTGCAAATGTGAAAATAGGGGGCCTTATATAGAAAATTTCTCAAATCACTATTCATCGAAAATTTTCCGAACTCGAAATCAAATGTGCCGGTTGACGTTTCTATGGTTTTACTCGCGTTTCGGACACAATGGAACGTGTTTCGGGAGCTAACTCGGTCATATGTGTGAGTTACGGAAATAAATGATCAATTTTAAATTAAATCGATTAAAAACGATTTCAATGCGTTTCAGCTTGCCCCGGACAAACAGTAAATCCGATTTACACGAAATTTGAAATCTTACAATAATATCACATTATGGATCCGATGAAACTAGTTTCGTTGAAATCTGAGACTGTTTGAAAAATGACTATTTTCACTCGTCAATTAAATATTAAAATATTCAATTTTCACAAATTAACTTTTAATTCAATTTTTTAAAAGTTCTATAACATCATTATAACTCCAATATGATTTAATATAACTTTATAAATCATTTTTAATCACATTTGATCAAATTATCAATTATTTCTAGAATTTCAAATATTTAAATTATCGATTTAATTAAACAATTAAATCACTATATTCGAATTTAAATTTATTCGACTTACAAATCTCACTCGTTAATATTTGAAATCAATTAAATATATGAATTTCAAATGACAGAAATTCTGGGTCGTTACAGTTAATATAACTGTCCAGTTGTGTGTTATTTATTGTGTGTACTCTAATTATGTAATGTATAAACAGATTTGCTTTTGTGTAAAGATCGGTTATTAACTATTATTTATTATTTCGCTGTGATTGTGAGATTCTGATGTTGATTTTCTATTTTCTTCTTCTACCTCTTTCTTCTTTAACCCTAATGGTTCGTATTTCCGTTCACTTTGAGTCGATATGTGTGATAACCCTGATTTTTGTGAGAAATTTCATGATTTAATTTAGTTTATATTTGTTTAAAATTGCATTGAAAAGATAGGAATAGGAAACTGATTTGCAGATACATGGTTTAAAACATGTACATGTGCACAAGATAGTATACACACATGCACACAGTTTTCTGTATAATAAAATTAAGTAGAAATCAATATATAAATTAAAATAAGTAATTCAGAAATACATATGTATAAAGATAGGATTATGTCTTTAATAAAATCTGGCACAAAGAAAATAAAAGCTAGGCAGAAATAAAGGAAAAAATAGGCATACATATACATGTGCACAAGCAAACATTTGTTGGAAGAAAACAAATATTGCATGGAAATGGCATGAACCCTTAAGCAAACACTTTATCCATTTCCAGTAATTTCTTTAATTTGGAAAATGAGAGCCATGCCTATAACATGACCGGGGTAAAGAGCAAAGGCTTATTTCTAAAAATAAAAACAAGGACCACATACCCTTTTTCTCTTGAACCAAATGAGAGGCAGACCATGTTTTGTATAGGGTAAAAATGACATTGGGTAATTTTGTTAAACCCTAGTTGTAGTCAGGAATTTTGTATAAGGAGGCTTAGTGTAGGGAGATCTCATAGAATTTGCTCTCAACCATTTAGAAAAAAAGAAAATAAAGTATAAGCCAGAGAAAAAAACAAGGAGCATCAGCCATTAAAAATAGAAGAAGGCAGAAGACTAAAAAGGATTCAAAAAGCTTAGGAAAAAAGAAGGATTAAGGTGAGTAACCTCACTGGAAACTTTGGCAATAAGTCCTGAATATTGAGGCAGCCTAATTAAATTTATATTTCACTTTTTACAAGCTATGTTCATTTTATGATTTGATAATTTTGGCTTGTCAATGATCTGCTTAAGTATATATCTCTTTATAATGACATTATCCAGTATACAAGAGTCCTGGATTTCATGGTTGAATATGGTTATTTGTGTTATGTTTAACTTTGAGATGAAGTAGACTTTTATGGGTTTTTCTTTATGCATTTATTATTTTAAAACCCAGGATTGATGGTGTAGATATATGGTCTGAAAATGAAAGAAAATGTGGGGCTGCAACATTGTGTTGTTGCTTATGTCTCACATCAACTAAAACAAAGATAAAATGTAGAGGTGCAATGTTATACATGTACTGAGCTTCTATGTTTTATGAACTCTCCAAATCAAAGCATATACTTATGTTTTAGCCAGATCTTAAATCAACAAAAGGTCTGATTGAACCAGAGGTAAAAGGAGACAACCAGAAAATTATTTATGATCATATGTTTGTAACTTGATCCACTGAAACCCATAGACAAAAATAATATGCTTATAAACCACATCTGTTTGCATGATAAAATGATTGCTTATGAGAACATGACTTACCAATCTCTGGATGAATATATGTTGGTTGAATGTAGGTTTATTTCTCTGATTAAAATATGATATGCAGAAGGGATTAGCATAGGAATGAGCAAAGGAAAATAACACTTAGTAATTTAACTAAGGACTTTTGGATCTTAGGGCTACAAAATATGGCTTGGCAAGGTGAACATTGCAAGCTCACACATAGTATGCTTATACCTAAGGGCCTGAGTGTGCTGGGTTAACAGAGATATGTCCCAGGAAGTGTGTGGTTTAACAAGAGAAAGTAGCTAAAGACCATAATATACTTGATAGTGAACAATAGAAATAGGTTCATGAGAGGGCTTGGGTGAAATCCCTGATGGCCAGTAATTTGGTAGGAAAGATTTGATGATTAAATTGATGAAAATGTTGATTGATTTATAATGTTTTATGGATGGATCCTATGATTGTTATCACTGAACTAATCCATTGAATCATGGATGATTTGTTCTGCATAAATGTATATACTCATGTATCACAGAAACATGCACAAGAATGGTATTGAATTCCTTTATCCATTCTGAAGTTATTTGTATATGAATAAGTGTCATATAAATCATGTTTTCAGTTAGATTACTCATACCAGACTTTAGTCTGACCCTTGTGTGTTTCATGCACCATTGGGTGTCTCATATTCATATGGGGCAGTTCATGGTGGTTTTGCAGGAAAGTAAGAATTCCTTTGATCAGGCTTTGGATGTTTAGCTGCTTAAGGAATTGGATGATATCTTTAAGGATTTGTTGAAGTTAAAATGGATGTTTATGCTGAATTATGTTAAACTATTTTGTTTAAATTTGATTAGAAAACTGATGTATTGTAGATCTACTGTCTGGATCAAGTGCTGAACCTATATGTGTATCAGCTGAAACTTATGTGTTTTATTTTGCAAAATGTCTTGATAAGAAATGGAATTTTTAAAGCCTCATTAACAATTAGTTTAAATGGTTGAAAATCTGAGATTGAAAGGATTTGTGGGATGAATGTATATCCAAAGAATTGACATAAGAAAATCCATGTTCAAGTTAAAAAAATCTGGCAGTAAGGTTTTGAGTTGCCTTGAAAAGAAAAACAAAATAACATGTATTTTGTTTAAGAAACAGTGCAAACTGAATATGGCTAACATAACCATTTTATTGAGCCTGGGCTAAGCCAGCACTAAAGAGTTTTTAAACTAAATTTTTAGTTACGTTTTACAACCTAAATATAGGGTAGACTCATACCTTTGCTAATAAGAGGAGGAAGAAATTAGGCACATGCAAGAGCACAGACACACACATACACAGGAACATGCACACACATGCACATGCAAAAGCCCAGTTCATACAGTAATAAAATTATGGAAATTCATGCAAAATGATAAGTCTTGAGACATGAAACCAATAGTTATGCAATAATCCAAGTATGCTTTGAAAATCTGGTTTTTAGATACACTATTGCTATGTAGGGATTATTTCTTTTAAGTAATACCCAAACAGATGTCTACTTCCAAATTTCTGTACTCTAACTCAAGTAGAAAATGACTTATATATCTTCACATATGTAAGTTTAAGATGAAACGAGTAAACTAATATTTTTATATTGAAAAAAAAGGTCCTGGATAGAAGAAAATTGGAAAGGAATATTTTCTTGATTAAATGGCCACTGTGTGTTTAAATTTTTTTTTTAAGTGGGTCATTTCATTTGGTATCAGAGCTATGTTGTTAAATAACATAGCAAAATTTTGTATGAACTTGTTTGCATTTGATGTATGGAAGTGTTGACTGCCTTGGATGTTTTGTTTTGTTAGTGCTCATACTACTAATATCTATTATAACCGTATAGGGATAGATTGAAATGAACTAATCTGTAGAGTATTAGGCAAAATGGACTAACCTAAGTGTCATATCCATAAAGCTATGGTAGGACCCAGACATCAGAATGTAGGAACAAGTGAACCACCCATGGTGAATGTGCAAGAATTCATGAGACCCATAAGGGATGGAGTAGGCAATAGGTAGGAAAATCCACATGAGGAGCTTTCCAAACTACTCAAGACTTTTACCAACCTTGGAGGCAAAACTTTTGATGGCACAGAAGGAGTTATGGGAGTTCAAAATTGGCTCAGGATTTTGGAAAGAATCTTTGCAGACATGCAAGTTGAAGACCAAAGAAAGAGGCAAATTGCATCCAGGCAATTGAGAGGAGCAGCTTTGGATTGGTGGGAGGTTATCATAGCTGGAAGACCTGAAGGAGAAGTGACATGGGATCAATTTAAAGCAATGCTGGAAGGTAGGTTTGTCCCTACATCAGCTAAGGAGTCTTTGCTAGAGGAATTCATCAAATTAAGGCAAGGGACTATGAGTGTCACTGAGTACACTTAAAGGTTTGAATCATTGGCAAAGTATGGTGCAGTACTCATCACCACTGAGGAGGCTAAGAATGGCAGATATATTCAAGGGCTAAACCCTAGCCTTAGTAGAGCCATGCTACCATACAAGGACAAGACTTTTGATCAAGTTTTGGACTTGACTTTGAGCATTGAACAACATGATAAGGCCAGAGAAAATTTCAGGGCATTCAAGAATGGCCAAAACAAGAAAGGAAAGGGCAAATTTCACCCTTATGATAAGAAGAAGGTGGACACAGCTTCCACCAAGAAACCAGAAGAAGCCAGTGCTGCTGAAATTAAGAAGAAGATTACTTGTTATAACTGTGGCCAAGAGAGGCATATGAAGAACAAGTGCACAAATGTTAGGCCAGCATCCTTCAAATGTCACCATTGTGGGAAGGAAGGTCAAATAAAGAGGAATTGTCCAGATTTTAAGCAAGGAAAATTAGGGGCTTTAGAAGGAAAAGGCAAGGCAACTGAGGGATCAAATGTTGAGAAACATGGCCAAGTTGAAGGTACTTTGTTTATTCACTCAATACCTTTTGCAGTAGTGTATGATACTGGGGCTACACACTCATTGATTTCCCATGATATTGCACAACAATTAAAATTGAATTGTATGATTGTTGATAAGCCACTGTTTATTAGAAGCCCTATAGGTAGCTCATGTGTTCTGGGTATGATGTGTATACAACTGGGGTTAGATATAGGGGGACATGTGTTTAACTCGGATTTATATGTGTTGTAATATCCAGGCATAGGGGTTATTCTAGGAGTTGATTGGTTGAGTAAATATAAGGCTATCATAAATATGGATACATCCACCATATCCCTGAAATTTTTTGATGGACAAAGGGTAGTTGTTCTTTGTGAGGCAGACAAGAATAGAAATGTAGCCAACCTTTTTGCATTGTCTAGTGAAAAACCCATGCCTGCATTAGAAGAAATCCCCATAGTGAATCAATATATTGATGTGTTTGGTGAAGTGAGAGGAGTTCCAAACCACAGACCAGTTGAGTTTTCAATTAGAATAATTCCAGGAGCTAGCCCAGTGGTTAAAAGACCAACCAGAATGGGGCCTAAGGAGTTGATAGAATTGAAAAAGCAATTGGTTGAATTAGAAGAAAGAGACTTTATTAGACCCAGTAGCTCATCATGGGGAGCACCAGTAGTCTTTGTTAAGAAACAAGATGGATCCCTTAGGTTGTGTATTGACTATAGGGAATTAAATAAAGTCACAATTAAAAATAAATACCCTTTACCAAGAATTGGTGATCTCTTTGATCAATTGAGTGGTGCAAAAATATTTTCTAGGCTTGATTTAGCTTCAGGCTTTCATCAGATGAAAGTAGAATAGGAAAGCATTAAGTATACAGCCTTTAACACAAGATATGGACTTTATGATTTTTTAGTAATGCCATTTGGTTTGACAAATGCTCCTTCCTATTTTGTTGATCTGATGAATAGAATTTTTAGAGAATATTTGGATAAATTTGTATTGATATTTATTAAAGACGTACTAATTTATTCTAAGTCAATCAGAGAGCATGAAAATCATTTGGATATGGTATTTGAGAAATTGAGGCAGGAAGACTTGAAAGCAAAGTTTTCAAAATGCACCTTTTGGCAAAATGAAGTGAAGTTTCTAGGTCACATTATATCAGAAAAAGGAATATTTATGGATCCCAATAAGGTCATTGCAGTGCAAGCTTGGAAAAGGCCTACCAATGTCACTGAGGTCAGATCATTCATGGGAATGACTGGTTACTATAGAAGGTTTATAAAAGATTTTGCAAAAATTTCAATCCCATTAACCAGATTGACTAGGAAAAATCAAGTGTTTACTTGGACTGAAGAGTGTGAAAAAGCCTTTGGGAAATTAAAGGAAGCACTAGTGCAAGCTCCAATCCTCAAAGTACCTGAAGGGAATGAAAACTTGGTGGTATATACTGATGCAAGTGGACAAGAGCTTGGGGTAGTATTGATGCAACAACATCAAGTGATAGCCTATGCTTTTAGGAAATTGAAACCAAGTGAGGTAAGATATGCTACTCATGACCTTGAATTAGCTGCTATAGTGTATGCTCTTAAGCTATGGAGACACTACTTATTAGGGGCAAGGTTTGAAGTTTACACAGACCACAAGTCACTTAAATATTTATTTTCACAAAAAGAATTGAATATGAGGCAGCAAAGGTGGATTGAACTCCTAGCCTCATATGACTTTGAAATATTCTATACCCCTGGTAAGGCTAATAAAGTAGCAGATGCCCTAAGTAGACAACATGCTAAAGTGGCTAGATTAATGATAGAAGAGTTTAACACTTTATCATTATTAACTGATTTAGAGATAGAAAGTGATAATGTAGAAAACATGAGCCTATGCAGTGAGCATGTAGAAATGGGAAAGTTAAGCTTTATCACTCTGGAATCAGAATTGAAAAACAAAATTGTAAAGTTACAAGACCAAGATCCATTTTTGTTTGAAAAGAAAACTCATATGTTAAATGGTGAAGCAGCGGAAGGTTTTCAGTTGAATGATCAAGGCCATTTGAAGAAAGGAAAAAGAATATGTGTTCCAGCAATTGATGAGTTGAAGCAAGAAATCTTGGATGCTTACCACAAAAGCAAATACACTATACACCCAGGAAGCACAAGAATGTATCACAACCTCAAGAGGGATTATTGGTGGAGTGGTATGAAGAGTGTAGTGGCAACCTATGTATCTAAATGTATGGTTTGCTAACAAGTGAAGGCTGAGTATCAAAAACCCTCAGGAATGCTTCAACCTTCGCAAATACCACAGTGGAAATGGGAGGATATATCGATGGATTTCATTGATGGTTTGCCTAGAACTAGGAAGGGAAATGATAGCATTTGGGTAGTGGTTGATAGGTTAACCAAGTCAGCCCACTTTATACCAGTAAAGTCAGAGAGAAATGCATGTACACTAGCTCAGTTGTTTATCAAGGAAGTGGTTAGACTACATGGCATACCAAAGACCATAGTAAGTGATAGAGATGCCATCTTCACTTCAAAATTTTGGCAGAGTTTTCATAAGGCAATGGGGAATGATTTATGCTTAAGCACAGCATACCATCCTCAATCTGATGGTCAAACAGAAATTGTGAACAAATTGCTTGAAGACATGTTGAGAACTTGTGTATTGGATTGGGGAGGAAGTTGGGAGGATCATATCTTTTTAGCTAAATTTGCATACAACAATAGCCATCATAGTAGCATAGGCATGGCACCCTTTGAAGCTCTCTATGGGAGACCATGTTTATCACCCTCAAGTTGGCTTGAATCTGGGGAAAAAGTGGTCTTAGGGCCAGAGAATGTGAAGGAAACTTCAGAGAAAATAGCTTTGATCAGAAAAAGAATTGCTTCTGCCCAGGATAGGCAAAAGAAATATGCAGATCAGAGAAGGAAGGCAATACAATATGGTGTTGGGGATTATGTATTTATCAAAATATCACCCATGAAGAAGGTTCTAAGGTTTGGGAAACAAGGAAAATTGATTCCTAGGTACATAGGGCCATATAAAGTTCTAGAGAGAATAGGAACTGTAGCCTATAAGCTGGAATTGCCAGAAGAATTGAGAGCAATGCATGATGTTTTTCATGTGTCTCAACTAATAAGATGGGTTCATGATAAAGAGGCAATCCTAAAATCCCCTAAGGATGTACAGATTGACCCCAGGATGATCTATGAAAAGGAGCCAGTAGGCATAGTAGCTAGAGAGATCAAGAAATTGAGAAACAAAGAAATTAAATTAGTGAAAGTGCAATGGAGTCTTGACCCAAATGATTGCACATGGGAAGTGGAGGATAAAATCAGAAATGATTATCCACAACTGTTTGATTGAATGAAAGGTAAATTTATATATACTGATGAATGTTTTGATTGAATATGCATTGTGATTTTTGTTTTGTCTTAATATGCATAGAGTTTAATCAAGTAATTGGCTTGAGAATCGTTTGAGATCAGAAAATTGATTTTTCTGGAGTAATGATACTTAAGTTAAGTATGAGAGAATTGTGGGACACAATTCCTAAAAGGAGGGGTATATGTGATAACCCTAATTTTTGTGAGCAATTTCATGATTTAATTTAGTTTATATTTGTTTAAAATTGCATTGAAAAGATACGAATAGGAAACTGATTTGCTGATACATGGTTTAAAACATGTACATGTGCACAAGATAGTATACACACATGCACACAGTTTTCTGTATAATAAAATTAAGCAGAAATCAATATATAAATTAAAATAAGTAATTTAGAAATACATATGTATAAAGATAGGATTATGTCTTTAATAAAATATGGCACAAAGAAAATAAAAGCTAGGCAGAAATAAAGGAAAAAATAGGCATACATATACATGTGCACAAGCAAACATTTGTTGGAAGAAAACAAATATTGCATGGAAATGGCATGAACCCTTAAGCAAACACTTTATCCATTTCCAGTAATTTCTTTAATTTGGAAAATGAGAGCCATGCATATAACATGACCGGGGTAAAGAGCAAAGGCTTATTTCTGAAAATAAAAACAAGGACCACATACCCTTTTTCTCTTGAACCAAATGAGAGGTAGACCATGTTTTGTATAGGGTAAAAATGACATTGGGTAATTTTGTTAAACCCTAGTTGTAGTCAGGAATTTTGTATAAGGAGGCTTAGTGTAGGGAGATCTCATAGAATTTGCTCTCAACCATTTAGAAAAAAAGAAAATAAAGTATAAGCCAGAGAAAAAAAACAAGGAGCATCAGCCATTAAAAATAGAAGAAGGCAGAAGACTAAAAAGGATTCAAAAAGCTTAGGAAAAAAGAAGGATTAAGGTGAGTAACCTCACTGGAAACTTTGGCAATAAGTCCTGAATATTGAGGCAGCCTAATTAAATTTATATTTCACTTTTTACAAGCTATGTTCATTTTATGATTTGATAATTTTGGCTTGTCAATGATCTGCTTAAGTATATATCTCTTTATAATGACATTATCCAGTATACAAGAGTCCTGGATTTCATGGTTGAATATGGTTATTTGTGTTATGTTTAACTTTGAGATGAAGTAGACTTTTATGGGTTTTTCTTTATGCATTTATTATTTTAAAACCCAGGATTGATGGTGTAGATATATGGTCTGAAAATGAAAGAAAATGTGGGGCTGCAACATTGTGTTGTTGCTTATGTCTCACATCAACTAAAACAAAGATAAAATGTAGAGGTGCAATGTTATACATGTACTGAGCTTCTATGTTTTATGAACTTCCAAATCAAAGCATATACTTCTGGTTTAGCCAGATCTTAAATCAACAAAAGGTCTGATTGAACCAAAGGTAAAAGGAGACAACCAGAAAATTATTTATGATCATATGTTTGTAACTTGATCCACTGAAACCCATAGACAAAAATAATATGCTTATAAACCACATTTGTTTGCATGATAAAATGATTGCTTATGAGAACATGACTTACCAATCTCTGGATGAATATATGTTGGTTGAATGTAGGTTTATTTCTCTGATTAAAATATGATATGTAGAAGGGATTAGCATAGGAATGAGCAAAGGAAAATAACACTTAGTAATTTAACTAAGGACTTTTGGATCTTAGGGCTACAAAATATGGCTTGGCAAGGTGAACATTGCAAGCTCACACATGGTATGCTTATACCTAAGGGCCTGAGTGTGCTGGGTTAACAGAGATATATCCCAGGCAGTGTGTGGTTTAACAAGAGAAAGTAGCTAAAGACCATAATATACTTGATAGTGAACAATAGAAATAGGTTCATGAGAGGGCTTGGGTGAAATCCCTGATGGCCAGTAATTTGGTAGGAAAGATTTGATGATTAAATTGATGAAAATGTTGATTGATTTATAATGTTTTATGGATGGATCCTATGATTGTTATCACTGAACTAATCCATTGAATCATGGATGATTTGTTCTGCATAAATGTATATACTCAAGTATCATAGAAACATGCACAAGAATGGTATTGAATTCCTTTATCCATTCTGAAGTTATTTGTATATGAATAAGTGTCATATGACAGGGACGCGGAAGATGATCTTAAGGCTATTTAACACTAGAGGGGGGGGTGAATAGTGTTTTAAGAATTTCTTTAAAACTTCTTTAATTTAAATTGATTTAACTAACTTAATGCAAATACACAATCACAGATCAAATCACAGAATCACAAACAGATGCAAATATAAATAAAAAGCAAGTAAAGGAAAGAACACACCATGAATTTTATACTGGTTCGGTGTTACCCTACATCCAGTCCCGCACAACTCGTACGGCTTTCTATTCAATAATAATCTAGATTACAATCCCTCGATTCCAAGGCGACGAGGTACACCCTCCAGATTCTCAGGTCTTTGGGTAGAACCACTTGATTCACAGGACACAAATTCACCCGATCGATTTCCAAGGACACGATCACACCTTTATAACCCTAAACAAGTTTCTTTGAGTACAAATGTATCTATAACTCTGATAAGCACTGAGATTCTTTGAAGAGAGTGGCAGAGAATCAAACTAGAGATATTCTGGTTTGATTCACTTAAGATTTCGGCAGAATATGGATAGGATGATTAGAAAATAAGATAAGAGAATAAAGAGGAGAGAAAATAAAGAAAGTAGTTACTGGAAAACGTTCATAACAGTCTCTATTTATAGAGAATGAATGGATGTGTCCATTCGAAGAGATTTAAACGAATAGACACTTCTTTTGAAAACAACCTTTGCTATAACGGGAAGCATGTCGACATGACAAGTAAAGAGGATGTCGACATGGTCTAGTAAAAATGATGATTTGCTTTTCTTTGAAAATGATGATTTAAAACATATGCAACTTTATTCAAATGGACTCTTTGTATTTGTATAAGGTATTTAGAAGTAGAAATACTTATGAATATATATATATGTATATCTACTAAAATATATTTTAAAATCAAGGTAAATAAACTAAAGTAAATATAATATTAAAATAGATTTTGAGGCTAAAATATCAAGGACAATTTTGAAATCAAAATATAACAAAATGATAAATATGATTTTGAGGCTAAAACATTTTTGGAAATACGAACGAAGGTTTTTCTTTTGAAAAGGAATATTTGAAAATCATTTTATGAAACAAGAGATAATTTTGAAAATCATTTTGAATCAAAATTAGTGGATAACAAAATAGGGCTACTATCCGTTCCACTAGATATTTCGTGAGTTCCATCTCACTAGGGTTCCATCCCTTTAACAAGAACGAAGTGGATTCCATTCCACGAGTAAATTGGATAAAAAAGAATGATAGTGCTTTCAAGGAGTTTTAACAAATATCTAACCTAACTATATTATTTGTCTTGAACTCTTGAATATCTTGAATCTCATGAGTCTTCAATCTTGAACTCTTGATCTTTGTCTTCTTTACTGTACAGTCTTCTTTTGTTGATACCTGCATATAGATTTCCTGCACATATATATTTTATAACACTTCTATAGTTGTTGTCATCAAAACCTACTATCCTATGGACTAACATTCTCCCCCTTTTTGATGATGACAACCTTTGTTTATAAAATATTTATATTCTCCTTATAACTCCCCCTAAATCTAATAACTCCCCCTTAATCTATGCCTAACTAACCTATTTTATACTGACTAACCTATTTTATACTTCTCCCCCTTTGTCATCAACAAAAAAATGACATTAACTCCCCCTAAATCTATGATATTTAATGATAGTGTTATCATTAATAATACTGAAACTAGATATAACAATGCTAAATATTGTATACTCAGAATGATATATATGAGTAATATAAGAATGAGAATAATACGTGTAACCACAGATTATTTTATTCATTTCAATATTACTATATACATGACTATTAAATAAAAAGAAAATGCATAAATCAATCAACCATAAGCACACCTATTTATGTCTTATTACATAATCAATATAGTAAGTTATCATAAATCAACCATGTTTTAAAACCAAATCAAGTATTTCAAATCAAATCAATTTTTAAACCAAATCAAACAAGTTAAATGTTACGTGGAACTTCAACCCATCCCTCTTTTCCAAAGATGGGATCCGCTTTGATTACTTCCCAATCTTCATCGTCCTGGAGCAATGTGTTTGGTGGATTTACTTGGAAATCCTCTTTGTTGAGAGCTGATATCATCCATCGTAGTGCATCGAAATGCCTTTCTTGTTCCTTTATCATCTGCATTTGACTCAGTTCTAAGTGCCTCTGATTTCGTAGAATAAAAGTAAGAATGTCTTTGAAGGATTTGAGAGTCTCTTCAAGATTATCACTTAGATTTGAAGAGGATGAAGCCATTTTGACGATAAGTACGAAGGAAATAAGTAGATAAGAGTAGAGAGAAGTTATGAGAAGTTTTCTGGAAGAAAATAGGACTTAAATAGACAGGAAAGTCGTTTGAAATGAATAGACATAAGGAGTTATTTTGAATTTCAAATTGAAATGTCCATTCAGAATATGACCAGTATATGTCGACATGACCTCTATACAGTATGTCGACATACATAGCAGATTTTTCACATCTTATTTTTTGAATTTTCAGTGTATATACATATGATTTATATATATATTACTTGATATAAATAAGAGTGACAGTAAGATAAACAGAGAATAAGCTTCATTTCATACTAGAACAGAGAAGTACATGAATCTCATAGAGAAAACATAAAGATACAACTTTCAATATACCAAATTTCATTGATATACAAAAAGTAAACTCTAGAAACTAGTAGATGAGGATGAAGATGATGAGATATTAAGCTTCTTGTTGACTTTGGAGAAGAACTTGTTCATAGTATTGGACATTTTGTCCAATTTTTTGTTTACGGAGTGTTTGAGAGCTTTTTGATTTTTTACAATTACTCGTTGATTGTGAAGGAGAATCTGGTTTGATGGTCGTGTGGGAAAATCAATACTCTCTAAGGAAGTTTCTTCACTTTCTTCCTCTTCTTCTTCCTCACCTTCTTCTTCTTCACCTTCTTCTTCCTCCTCTTCCTCTTCTTCGTCTTCCTCCTCATCTTCTTGCATTTCCTCATACCCCAATCGTGCTTCTTTTTCCGTTAGTGTTTCGTATGGTTGAAACACGTGCGGAATTTTCATAAGTGAAATATTGGAATGATTAAAAACCTTTCTTGGAAAGAATTCTTCACCTCTCATATCCACTCCAAAGTAATTAAAAATTCTAGTGAGGTATATTCCATGATATAATGCATTCTCTCCTGAATCCAAGTTTTTGTGACGAAATTCATCCAAGATAACTTGTGCCCAATTAATATCATAATTTCCAAAAATTGCAAAAAGATCCTTACACACTTTTTGAGTCGGGTTATTGTAATTTCCCGATCTCGGAGTAATAGTGCGTTGAAGGAGAAGATTAACAATACGAGCTTTTGGTCGAAAAAATTTATTTTTGAAATCCATTTCTTCCTCAAAAATATTGTGAAAAGTTTCACGATCAGTTTCCTTGATTTCAAAAGAAGAAAGATTGGAACCGGTACTTTTACACTCAAGTATGGTTCCTAAAACATCGGTATCCAAAACAATTTGTGTCCCCTTGACACTACTCCACACTTCATCATCCCTTCCATTATAAAAACCACGATTTAAATTTGCATAAAACATTTTGACAAGGTTTGGATAGCAAACAGAATCATTTTGGTTATTGTCAACCAAGCTTAGAATACCATTGTTTTGAAAGAAAGCATCAATTTCATAAGAAGCGAAGTCATTAAAAATAGCAAAACTACCCGAATGAACTTTTCCATAAGTTGCATAATTAATGTATGCAAGTATGGCATCTCTATTATTGTAGAGATGATCTTTGGTGGCTTTTGACAGCCTCATTCCGGCTACGTTGCTAGTGGATGCCATTTTTGAAGAGATAAGAGTGTTTGAAGATAAAAGTTGATTTGAATTTGAATTGAAGATGGAGATAAGTGTTGATAGAAGATAGATATAAAGAGGTTGAATAGGTGGATTCTCTGGTCAAAGAGTCATAACTATTCAGAACATAGGAGTTAGTGAAAAAGGTGGAGGGAAATTTGAATTTTGAATTCAAATTTAGAAATCTGATTTGCTACAGGTATGTCGACATTACCAATAAGTGCCATGTCGACATGCACATCAGATTTTGCAAAAATGATTTCAAACATGTACAAGATTTATATATATATATATATACTTATATATATTATGACTATTGTCTGAATATATTTTGAAAATATATTATACAGAAAATATATAAAAATAATATTTTATAAATTTTTAAAAGATATTTGAAAAATTTTAAGTTAATAAAATTAATTATATACTTAATTAATAAACTATTCTAAGCAACCAATTTTCAACCAATTAAAATAGTAAACGTGTACCTTGTTTGAGTTCCATATCATCCTGATTATCTGAATTCTGAGTTGTCATAAAACACATATTTGCCAATTCTGTTTTCTGTTCATCATCACTTGAGGACGTATCTGAATCATCCAGTGTTGCTGCAAATGCTTTCTTTCTTTTCTTTGAATATTCTTTGTTTGATTGAGGAGTTTGCTTTTCTTGATGTGGACAGTCTCTTTGATAATGACCAAACTCATTGCAATTGAAGCATTTGATGTTGTTGAGTGATTCAGTGTTATTTCCAAAACTTTTTCTCTTGTGATTATTCATTTTTCTATATTTCAAGAATTTTCGAAAGTTTCTTGTCATGAAGGCTATTTCTTCATCATCATCACTAGAGTCTGATTCACCAGTTAGTGCATTAAAGGCAATGGACCTTTTTTCTGATGACTTATTCTCCCTTCTTTCCTGAATTTGAACTTCATATGACATCAGATTTCCAATTAATTCATCAATCTTTAAGGTACTGATGTTATTTGCTTCTTCAATCGCCAATGTCTTCAGATCCCATTCTGGAGTGAGTGAATTCAGAATTTTCCTGACTTGATCTTCTTCGGAGATTGCTTTTCCCAGAGATACTAGTGAATGAACAATATCCTGAAAACGACTATACATATCTGGAATAGATTCACTAGGCAACATCTTAAATCATTGAAATTGATTAGTAAGAATAGAAATTTTGGTCTGTTTAACTTTGCTTGTTCCTTCATGAGTAACTTGCAGAGTTTTCCAGATTTCATATGCAGTTTTACAAACAGATACCCTATTAAATTCATTTCTATCTAGTGAACAAAATAAAATATTCATGGCTTTTGAATTGTTTTGAGCCACTACTCTTTGAACGGTCGTCCATTGAGCAAAATCAGTTGTGGGCTCAGTGTATTCAGTTTGTGTCATATTCCATGTTTCTAAACTAATGGATTGTAAATATATCTTCATTCTACATGCCCAATATGCATAGTTACTGCCATTGAAAAGTGGTGGTCTGGCAGTGGACTGACCCTCTACAAATGAACTAGAAATACCAGTGTTGGTAGCCATTGTTACTTTTCAAAAATCAGGTTATGAATACTTTGAAAAACTTGCTCCGATACCAAATGACAGGGACGCGAAAGATGATCTTAAGGCTATTTAACACTAGAGGGGGGTGAATAGTGTTTTAAGAATTTCTTTAAAACTTCTTTAATTTAAATTGATTTAACTAACTTAATGCAAATACACAATCACAGATCAAATCACAGAATCACAAACAGATGCAAATATAAATAAAAAGCAAGTAAAGGAAAGAACACACCAGGAATTTTATACTGGTTCGGTGTTACCCTACATCCAGTCCCGCACAACTCGTACGGCTTTCTATTCAATAATAATCTAGATTACAATCCCTTGATTCCAAGGCGACGAGGTACACCCTCCAGATTCTCAGGTCTCTGGGTAGAACCACTTGATTCACAGGACACAAGTTCACCCGATCGATTTCCAAGGACACGATCACACCTTTATAACCCTAAACAAGTTTCTTTGAGTACAAATGTATCTATAACTCTAATAAGCACTGAGATTCTTTGAAGAGAGTGGCAGAGAATCAAACTAGAGATATTCTGGTTTGATTCACTTAAGATTTCGGCAGAATATGGATAGGATGATTAGAAAATAAGATAAGAGAATAAAGAGGAGAGAAAATAAAGAAAGTAGTTACTGGAAAACGTTCATAACAGTCTCTATTTATAGAGAATGAATGGATGTGTCCATTCGAAGAGATTTAAACGAATAGACACTTCTTTTGAAAACAACCTTTGCTATAACGGGAAGCATGTCGACATGACAAGTAAAGAGGATGTCGACATGGTCTAGTAAAAATGATGATTTGCTTTTCTTTGAAAATGATGATTTAAAACATATGCAACTTTATTCAAATGGACTCTTTGTATTTGTATAAGGTATTTAGAAGTAGAAATACTTATGAATATATATATGTATATATACTAAAATATATTTTAAAATCAAGGTAAATAAACTAAAGTAAATATAATATTAAAATAGATTTTGAGGCTAAAATATCAAGGACAATTTTGAAATCAAAATATAACAAAATGATAAATATGATTTTGAGGCTAAAACATTTTTGGAAATACGAACGAAGGTTTTTCTTTTGAAAAGGAATATTTGAAAATCTTTTTATGAAACAAGAGATAATTTTGAAAATCATTTTGAATCAAAATTAGTGGATAACAAAATAGGGCTACTATCCGTTCCACTAGATATTTCGTGAGTTCCATCTCACTAGGGTTCCATCCCTTTAACAAGAACGAAGTGGGTTCCATTCCACGAGTAAATTGGATAAAAAAGAATGATAGTGCTTTCAAGGAGTTTTAACAAATATCTAACCTAACTATATTATTTGTCTTGAACTCTTGAATATCTTGAATCTCATGAGTCTTCAATCTTGAACTCTTGATCTTTGTCTTCTTTACTGTACAGTCTTCTTTTGTTGATACCTGCATATAGATTTCCTGCACATATATATTTTATAACACTTCTATAGTTGTTGTCATCAAAACCTACTATCCTATGGACTAACATCATATAAATCATGTTTTCAGTTAGATTACTCATACCAGACTTTAGTCTGACCCTTGTGTGTTTCATGCACCATTGGGTGTCTCATATTCATATGGGGCAGTTCATGGTGGTTTTGCAGGAAAGTAAGAATTCCTTTGATCAGGCTTTGGATGTTTAGCTGCTTAAGGAATTGGATGCTATCTTTAAGGATTTGTTGAAGTTAAAATGGATGTTTATGCTGAATTACGTTAAACTATTTTGTTTAAATTTGATTAGAAAACTGATGTATTGTAGATCTACTGTCTGGATCAAGTGCTGAACCTATATGTGTATCGGTTGAAACTTATGTATTTTATTTTGCAAAATGTCTTGCTAAGAAATGGAATTTTTAAAGCCTCATTAGCAGTTAGTTTAAATGGTTGAAAATTTGAGATTGAAAGGATTTGTGGGATGAATGTATATCCAAAGAATTGACATAAGAAAATCCATGTTCAAGTTAAAAAAAATCTGGCAGAAAGGTTTTGACTTGCCATGAAAAGAAAAACAAAATAACATGTATTTTGTTTAAGAAACAGTGCAAACTGAATATGGCTAACATAACCATTTTATTGAGCCTGGGTTAAGCCAGCACTAAAGGGTTTTTAAACTAAATTTTCAGTTACGTTTTACAACCCAAATATATGGTAGACTCATAACTTTGCTAATAAGAGGAGGAAGAAATTAGGCACATGCAAGAGCACAGACACACACATACACAGGAACATGCACACACATGCACATGCAAAAGCCCAGTTCATACAGTAATAAAATTATGAAAATTCATGCAAAATGATAAGTCTTGAGACATGAAACCAATAGTTATGCAATAATCCAAGTATGCTTTGAAAATCTGGTTTTTAGATACACTATTGCTATGTAGGGATTATTTCTTTTAAGTAATACCCAAACAGATTTCTACTTCCAAATTTCTGTACTCTGATTCAAGTAGAAAATGACTTATATATCTTCACATATGTAAGTTTAAGATGAAATGAGTAAACCAATATTTTTATATTGAAAAAAAGGTCCTGGATAGAAGAAAATTGGGAAGTAATATTTTCTTGATTATGTGACGACCGCCCATGACCCCTACACCGAATCTCGAGATAGTGCGCTGTAAAGTGTGCCAGGCGACCATGGACGATTGCCAGGGTAAATTAAAACAACAGATTCTATCGTATTACTCACAGCGCATGGACAAAATACAATAGAGCATACATATAGTGAAGCTTCACAGAATAGAATCTCATCAATAAAACTTCGTAATAGTTGAATACAAACATCTGAATAGTCAATACAACAAGCCTCACTACAAAACACTCAGAGAAAATACAAACAGCGGAACACCCAGTACATATAATAAGAAGATAATATGCAACCCTCCAGCTCGTCTTCGATATCAACACTGTGGAAAGCAAGAACAACACCTGTCACCTGCTACCTAGTTTGCCCGTCCCAAAATGGACGAACAGCCCAAGGCAATAAGAGTTAAAACATAAAGCCTTGAGTCAGACAACAGTCTTAGTGAGCAGTAAATTAACTAACAACATACCAAAAGAGCATAAAGGAAAAGGAATAGGAATACAACCCTCCCACTCCACCTCTTTCTACAGTGATAGCCCCCAGACACACATTAAGTAGAAGCAATCATAGCAAAGCACACAATTTAAGGTAAAGCAATTATCACTCGAGTCAAGGGCGATGTCTTCCAAGTACAAACCCCCAAGGCCTAAACCAAGATCAGATAAGCACCCCGAAAATACCGCTCTTGAGACCGAATGACGATACAACCAAACATCCATGACTCTGGCTATCACTGTTATCATTGCTTCGATTTCATCGTTAATTGAATGACCGGCACATTCTTTCAGCCATCCGTCAAGGGCTAATGGAAACCCCGGTTCTAGACATAACTCCCGCACGTCATCGTGACCCGTGCCTAGGACTATCGAATCTGCCCAGAGTACTTGACTATCAATCATTAGCCTTCAGGGACTATCGAATCTGCCCAACGTACTCTTGCTTTGAGCATGCTAGAACCTTCAACAACAATGAGATCTCGGCCTCTTAGTCATCCTCCTCGACGACTATTTCCATACTATCTCAAGCGCCTCTCGAGCAAACCATTATCCTCTAACTCGAACCATATCACCGAGTTATCAACTTGCTTGGAATGATCCCGCCTAGATTAGACCAAGACTATCTCATATCATGCTTCGCCTCATCATCATCATAGCAAAGCTTCATCTCAACATCATCATCAAATCTATTCATATGAGCTTCATCATCCGCTACATATGCCACAAGCAGCTTTTCCAATTCAAGAGCCTTTCCCTTAGCTTTTGAATCATCCTCGGTCTAAATCAAATCATCAATCATCTAATTCATAGCAATCAACCAAGTCAAACATTAATCCAAGCAATCAAGCATTCAAATATGATCTAAGTAGACAATTATAACAATAATGGCAATTTCGTAATTAAAGAGTCGAAAGTCTAATAAGCATGAAAACATGAGCAATGTCTCTATAATCTTGATGAATGAACTTGCATAGGTTAACATGTAGTAAAATGAATGTCAAATCATCATGAGCAATGGATCTATATGGATCTACATATAAGATTAGGAAAATGCATGGAAATCTCTACTTTAACACCAAATCAAGCCAACGATCCGATATACTCCATTGGATCCGTGTGAGAGATAATCACCACTCACCAAATCACCTAAACAACCCCAAATCAACACGCTTCAGATCTGGACAGCGAAGGATCAATCTCGATCTATCACCAATCTGCTTCAATCGATGAAATCTATCTTCGATGGATGAAGATAAGCTCTTGAATCTTCAACTTGATCTTCGATTTGGATGGAAGGAAGCACAAGATTAAAGTGGAGAAAAGAAGTGAAGAAGTCGAGCTCTCAAAATGGCAGCACTTCGTCGCTTCGAAATCCGGATCCCAAAAAGTGAGAAATGGACAAGTATCTATAGGCCGAAAACCCTCTTAGGTCGCCCACTTTTAGGTCGTCCACGACCTATAGAGCCCACGACCTACGACCTATTAAAGCTCCTCATCCTACGACCTAATGACATAGCAGCCTAACTCCTAAGTCGCTCGCGTCTTATCACAACACGACCTAACATATGCGCATTAACGACCCAGCGACTTAACAACATGTGCGCTTCCTCGACCTAAAAACACTACGACCTATACTGCGCGCGACCTAACAACTCACGCGACTTAGCAAAGTTACGACCTAACCAAGATGCGACCTAACACAGACCGCTTCCTTGCGACCTAACAATGCCTCGACTCAGCAACTCACGCGACCTAACTACTCACGCGACCTAACTAGGTTACGACTCAACTCCTAAGTCGTCTACGACTTAACTACGCGCGACCTAGCAATGGTTCCGTCCTAACGACTTAATAACCATGCGACTTAACAATGCGCATCCAAGAGACCTAGTAACAGCTCCGACCTAACACACCCACGCAACCTTACAACTTAACCAGGCTACGACTTAACTTCCTTAGGTCGTCTAATCCTATAGGTCGCCTATCTCCTTAAGTCGGCTACGACCTAAGCCTCAACATAGAATCTTACGACCTAACTCCTAGGTTGTCTACGACCCAACCACGCTAACTACTGGTTCTCCTTAGGTCGCTGCCGACCTATCCCTTAGGTCGCTCAAAAACTTAACTCGGTCAGTCTTCTTAGGTCGGTCCTAACCTTAAGTCGCTTACTTCTTATGTCGCCTATTCTTGAGTTGCCAAATCCTTAAGTCGTCCCAATCTCTCATAAGTCGGTCAGTTCCTTAGATCGTCTATCTCTTAGGTCGTACACTTCCTAAGTCGGTCACTCGACCTAAGCCACCCCATACGACCTAATTTCCCCACGACTTATCCCAATGCCTAGGTCGCTCCAAACCTTCCTACGACCTAAGACTTAGACTCTAGACGACTTATCAACAATGCGACCAATCGTCAACTGTTCTACGATGTTTCGATCCGTAAAATACGGGTCGTTACATTCTCTCCCCCTTAGGAATTTCGCCCCCGAAATTCCAAACAAACAGAGCAATCAAAGACTATTCTGCATGCCTACCATCCATAGCAATCAACAAACCATGCATCCAATTCTAGCTTAGCATGCAGAATTCTAAGACTTAGAACAAGTTACAATGTCGTTAGATGACACGACACCTTAGGGCCATACCTTGAAGAGTTCAGGATGAGCTGCCTTCATCCTCTCTTCCACCTCCCACGTACAGTCGTTATCATCATCACTCCATTGTATCTTGAGCAACTTAAACTATCTTCCTCCTAAGCTGTTTCGTGTCGGTTTCCACTACACGAAGCAGCTTACGAGGTCTCTTATCGACTGGATCAACTTCGAAATCTTCACAGCTATCAGTAGAAACCACTGTATTCGAGTCGTGCACATACTTCCGTAGATACGATACGTGAAAAACATTGTGCACACTCGACATCTTCTCCGGTAACTCCAATCTGTATGCGAGCTTTCCAATTCGCTCGATGATCGGGAATGGTCCAACAAATCTCGGAGTCAATTTTCCTTTCTTCCCGAATCGAATAACATTCTTCAGTGGAGAAATCTTCACAAAAACCATATCACCTACGTCAAATTCCAAATCCTTACGACGCTTATAGGCATAACTTTTCTGACGGTCTTGGGCGGTCTTCATTCGCTGCCGAATAATTTCTATGCAATCCGAAGTCTGTCGAATCATCTCTAGCCCAAGTATCAGCTTTTCTCCTGTCTCTAACCAACATGTCGGAGAGTTACACGGTCTTCCATACAATGCCTCATACGGTGCCATACCAATGCTTGACTGGTAACTGTTATTATACGAAAATTCCACCAAATGAAGATGATCTTCCCATGATCCTCCGAAATCCAAAACACAAGCTCTGAGGAGATCTTCCAAAACTCGGTTGACTCTCTCGGTCTGACCATCTGTTTGAGGATGATAAGCTGTACTCAAACATAACTCGGTTCCCAAAACTTCCTGGAAGCTCTTCCAAAATCCACTAGTGAACAATGGATCTCGATCGCTCACTATACTCTTCGGAATACCATGGAATCGAACTATCCACTTAACATACAACTCAGCCAACTTTGATGCAGTCCTAGTCGATCGAACAAGAATGAATCTTGCGCTCTTAGTCAGACGATCCACAATGACCCAAATCCCTTCATTTCCCGTTCTGGTTCTAGGTAGTCCATCAATAAAATCCATCGACACTTGCTCCCACATCCATGTAGGAACTTCTAATGGATGAAGCAATCCACTTGGCTTCTTCTGTTCGGCTTTTACCAACTGGCAGTTCATACATTTGGAAATAAAATTTCCAACATCCTTCTTCATACCTTCCCAGTAGTAGGTTCTCTTCATATCCCGATACATCTTATTCCCACCTGGATGAATTGTCAACTCCGAGTGATGACTTTCCTTCAGAACTTCACTCCTCAATTCATCTATATCGGGAACAACTAGTCGTCCTTGCTTTCGAAGCCAACCCTCTCGATCGACCTCAAATCCTTTATTCTTTTCTAGATCCAATCCAGATTCCAAATCACGGATAATCTTGACAAGCTTATCATCTCGCTTTTGACTCTCGCCGATTCTTTCCACAAGAGTCGGTCTTATTGATAAGTTTGCCAATATCTCAGGTTCCAATTCATATCTGGGCCTGAAGTTAAATCCAGCTAAATACTCGAGACTCTTCCATTCAGAAAACATGGCTCCCAATCCTGCATGTCTTCGACTTAACGCATCTGCTACTGCGTTACCTTTTCCCGGAGTATAAGCTATACCAAAATCATATGATGCTAAAAACTCTAGCCACCGCTGCTGCCGAAGATTCAAATCCTTTTGGGAGAAAAGATACTTCAACGACTTATGGTCTGTAAACAACTCGAATCGAACTCCCAGTAGATAATGTCTCCACATCTTCAGAGCAAAAACAATCGCCGCTAACTCCATATCATGAGTCGGGTAATTCCTTTCATGCGGCTTCAGTTGTCGACTGGCATACGCAACAACTTTATCCCTCTGCATCAGTACTGCTCCAAGTCCAGTACCACATGCGTCGGTGTAAACTACCATCTCATCATTCCCACTAGGAATAGTCAAAACAGGAGCACTCGTCAATCTTTCTTTCAGGATTCTGAAAGCTTGCTCACACTTATCTTCCCACTTGAACACTTGGTTCTTTTTCGTCAATCATGTTAACGGTGCAGCCACCTTGGAGAAGTCTTTGATAAACCAACGATAATATCCTGCCAATCCAAGAAAACTTCTCACATCAGATGCATTCTTAGGTCTAACCCAATCCTGGATTGTTGCCACCTTAGCGGGATCAACCGCTATTCCATTCCCAGAGATAACATGGCCTAAGAACCTCACTTCACTCTTCCAGAAGTGACACTTCGAAAACTTAGCCTTCAACTGATGTTTCCGCAAGATTTCCAAAACAATACGCAAGTGCGTCTTGTGCTCTTCCTCAGTTCTGGAGTAAATCAGAATATCATCCACGAACACAAGCACGAACTTGTTCAACTGATCTCTGAACACTCTATTCATAAGATCCACAAAATATGCTGGCGCGTTAGTCAATCCAAACGGCATTACCAGCCACTCAAAGAAACCGGATGGTGTTCGGAAAGCAGTCTTCGGCACACTATCCTTAGCCACTCTCAACTGGTGAAATCCCGTTGCCAAATCCATCTTAGGAAACACCTTAGCTTCATGAAGCTGATCAAACAAGTCATCTATTTTCGGCAATGGATACTTGTTCTTCTTAGTCACTTTATTCAGCTCACGATAATCCACACACAATCTCAACGACCCATCCGCTTTGGTTGCGAATACAACTGGTGCACCCCACTCGGACACACTACGCCGAATGAATCCTTTCTGTAAAAGGTCATCAACCTGCACCCTCAACTCCTGCTGTTCCCTAGGCGCCATCCGCCTAAGAGGCATCACAACAGGTCTGGCTCCTTCAACTAGATCTATACGAAACTCGATCTCTCTATGCGGCGGTAACCCTTTGACCTCGTCAAAGATATCCTCGAATCCATTCGCGATTGGCACCGATGACAGTCCATCCCGTGGAACAACCAGCGAATACATGAAGCTCATGAAGACGCCTTCTTCATGCTTATATCGTATCACAATCTTTCGCCCCTCCATATTCTCAATTGTCACCTCCAACCTTTCGCAATCAACCTTTTCCACATACTTCCTAAGCCAGTCCATACCCAAAATAATTCTGAACCCCGCAAAGTTCAGAACAAAACAATCACAAACAAAAGAGCAACCATGACTCGATACAATCAGACCACGGCATAGCATACACAAACAAGACGAACCCCCAACTGGATTAGTCACAACCAATGGCCTATCAACAATATCCGGTTCTAAACCCAACCGGTCTACAAGTTCATTACAAACAAACGAATGCGACGCCCCAGTATCAAACAACACTCTAACTGGAACATCACATAGGAAAAGAGTACCTTGAACCACCACACTCTTTCCTTTCTCTTCAGCGGTAGGAGCTTTCGAAGACGATGGGACAGCTCCCAAAGCATAAGCTTGCACAATCTGCTTGTCCTTTCGCGGTTCTGGACAATTCTTCCTGATATGCCCCGGCTTGTCACAGTTGTGACACTTCATCGGTACCTTCGGATTCTTACAATCCTTCGAGAAATGGCCCTTCTGCTGACAATTGTAGCAAGTCACTTCGCCCTTCGGCTTCTTCTGGCCATCCTTACCCTTCTGCTGCTGCTGCTTCCTCTTCTTGTTTCCACTCTGTTGTGGTTTAGACTCTTCCCTGGTCACAGCAACAACAGATCCTTCCTTAGGAAACAGACTCTCATGCCTGAGAGCTTTCTCCACAAGCTTCTCAAATGAATCGTCCAAATGATCCACTAACTGCCTCCCAAGATAATTATCCAAGCCTGTCACAAACTTCTCATTCTTCTGATAAGCAGATTCAATATACGACCGGGCATACTAGGACAAAGCTTCAAACTTAGAAACAAACTCAAGAACTGGTCTTCCTCCCTGCTTGAGCTCCACAAACTTCTTGAACAGAACAGACTTATGAGCAGTGGAAATGAACTTAGCTTCAAATCTGACTTGGAATTGCTCCCAAGTAATCTCTTCCTCCGGAGTATTGATGGTAATAGAGTTCCACCAATCAGAGGCTCTCCCTTGAAGCTGTCTTGATGCCAACTTCCTCTTAGTTGCATCCTCGATTCCCAAATCACCAAAAATCCTTCTACAAGCATCTATCCATCTCTGGACTTCAATGGTTGATTCTGTTCCCAAGAAAACCTTTCCTCCAAGAGCAGTATAGTCCTTACACAACTTAACAAAATCCACCGGTTTTGGAGTTTGAACTTGAACTCCAACATCCACCGATGGCCCCGGAGCTGGCATCCTTCTCATGATCGAAGTCATCATAGCTTCGAACATAGCAGCATAATCAGCAGCCCCTTCGGTAGCACGGCCTTCCCTAGCAGCTGGTCTCCCTCTTCGACTCATTCTCAATATCTATAAAAAGGAATGATTAGCACACTTAGAGAAACAACTGCATAAAGGACTCAAACTCTACTAAGCTACTATATTATATATAGTAATCATCCATCAAAATACAATTACGTCTCTCATACGTAGTTACGTCAGCGAGCGTTGGGTAAAATCGATTAACCAAAGCTCTGATACCAAATGTGACGACCGCCCATGACCCCTGCACCAAATCTCGAGATAGTGCGCTGTAAAGTGTGCCAGGCGACCATGGACGATTGCCAGGGTAAATTAAAACAACAGAATCTATCGTATTACTCACAGTGCATGGAAAAAATACAATAGAACATACATATAGTGAAGCTTCACAGAATAGAATCTCATTAATAAAACTTCGTAATAGTTGAATACAAACATCTGAATAGTCAATACAACAAGCCTCACTACAAAACACTCAGAGAAAATACAAACAGCGGAACACCCAGTACATATAATAAGAAGATAATATGCAACCCTCCAGCTCGTCTTCGATATCAACACCGTGGAAAGCAAGAACAGCACCTGTCACCTGCTACCTAGTATGCCCGTCCCAAAATGGACGAACAGCCCAAGGCAATAAGAGTTAAAACATAAAGCCTTGAGTCAGACAACAGTCTTAGTGAGCAGTAAATTAACTAACAACATACCAAAAGAGCATAAAGGAAAAGGAAAAGGAATAGGAATACAACCCTCCCACTCCACCTCTTTCTATAGTGATAGCCCCCAGACACACACTAAGTAGAAGCAATCATAGCAAAGCACACAATTTAAGGTAAAGCAATTATCACTCGAGTCAAGGGCAATGTTTTCCAAGTACAAACCCCCAAGGCCTAAACCAAGATCAAATAAGCACCCCGAAAATACCGCTCTTGAGACCGAATGACGATACAACCAAACATCCATGACTCTGGCTATCACTGTTATCATTGCTTCGATTTCATCGTTAATTGAATGACCGGCACATTCTTTCAGCCATCCGTCAAGGGCTAATGGAAACCCCGGTTCTAGACATAACTCCCGCACGTCATCGTGACCCGTGCCTAGGACTATCGAATCTGCCCAGAGTACTTGACTATCAATCATTAGCCTTCAGGGACTATCGAATCTGCCCAACGTACTCTTGCTTTGAGCATGCTAGAACCTTCAACAACAATGAGATCTCGGCCTCCTAGTCATCCTCCTCGACGACTATTTCCATACTAGCTCAAGCGCCTCTCGAGCAAACCATTATCCTCTAACTCGAACCATATCACCGAGTTATCAACTTGCTTGGAATGATCCCGCCTGGATTAGACCAAGACTATCTCATATCATGCTTCGCCTCATCATCATCATAGCAAAGCTTCATCTCAACATCATCATCAAATCTATTCATATGAGCTTCATCATCCGCTACATATGCCACATGCAGCTTTTCCAATTCAAGAGCCTTTCCCTTAGCTTTTGAATCATCCTCGGTCTAAATCAAATCATCAATCATCTAATTCATAGCAATCAACCAAGTCAAACATTAATCCAAGCAATCAAGCATTCAAATATGATCTAAGTAGACAATTATAACAATAATGGCAATTTTGTAATTAAAGAGTCGAAAGTCTAATAAGCATGAAAACATGAGCAATGTCTCTATAATCTTGATGAATGAACTTGCATAGGTTAACATGTAGTAAAATGGATGTCAAATCATCATGAGCAATGGATCTATATGGATCTACATATATGATTAGGAAAATGCATGGAAATCTCTACTTTAACACCAAATCAAGCCAACGATCCGATATACTCCATTGTATCCGTGTGAGAGATAATCACCACTCACCAAATCACCTAAACAACCCCAAATCAACACGCTTTAGATCTGGACAGCGAAGGATCAATCTCGATCTATCACCAATCCGCTTCAATCGATGAAATCTATCTTCGATGGATGAAGATAAGCTCTTGAATCTTCAACTTGATCTTCGATTTGGATGGAAGGAAGCACAAGATTAAAGTGGAGAAAAGAAGTGAAGAAGTGTAGAAGTCGAGCTCTCAAAATGGCAGCACTTCGTCGCTTCGAAATCCGGATCCCAAAAAGTGAGAAATGGACGAGTATTTATAGGCTGAAAACCCTCTTAGGTCGCCCACTTTTAGGTCGTCCACGACCTATAGAGCCCACGACCTACGACCTATCAAAGCTCCTCATCCTACGACCTAACGACATAGCAGCCTAACTCCTAAGTCGCTCGCGTCATATCACAACACGACCTAACATATGCGCCTTAACGACCCAGCGACTTAACAACATGTGCGCTTCCTCGACCTAAAAACACTACGACCTATACTGCGCGTGACCTAACAACTCACGCGACTTAGCAAAGTTACGACCTAACCAAGATGCGACCTAACACAGACCGCTTCCTTGCGACCTAACAATGCCTCGACTCAGCAACTCACGCGACCTAACTGGGTTACGACTCAACTCCTAAGTCGTCTACGACTTAACTACGCGCGACCTAGCAATGGTTCCGTCCTAACGACTTAATAACCATGCGACTTAACAATGCGCATCCAAGCGACCTAGTAACAGCTCCGACCTAACACACCCACGCAACCTTACGACTTAACCAGGCTACGACTTAACTTCCTTAGGTCGTCTAATCCTATAGGTCGCCTATCTCCTTAAGTCGGCTACGACCTAAGCCTCAACATAGAATCTTACGACCTAACTCCTAGGTTGTCTACGACCCAACCACGCTAACTACTGGTTCTCCTTAGGTCGCTGCCGACCTATCTCTTAGGTCGCTCAAAACCTTAACTCGGTCAGTCTTCTTAGGTCGGTCCTAACCTTAAGTCGCTTACTTCTTATGTCGCCTATTCTTGAGTCGCCAAATCCTTAAGTCGTCTCAATCTCTCATAAGTCGGTCAGTTCCTTAGATCGTCTATCTCTTAGGTCGTACACTTCCTAAGTCGGTCACTCGACCTAAGCCACCCCATACGACCTAATTTCCCCATGACTTATCCCAATGCCTAGGTCGCTCCAAACCTTCCTACGACCTAAGACTTAGACTCTAGACGACTTATCAACAATGCGACCAATCGTCAACTGTTCTACGATGTTTCGATCCGTAAAATACGGGTCGTTACAGATTAAATGGCCACTGTTTGTATAAAAAAATAAAATTAAGTGGGTCATTTCAATACGTTGGAGAATAGTGTCAATTCAAGGGGTACGGAACTGCGGGTCGTCGCAGTGGTATCAGAGCTGAAGGTTAAGAGAAAACCTTGGCTCTGGTGGGATTACTCATTAAATAGAGTCTGTAGTACTCTAGAATGAGTTTGAGCGTATTAATAGATATGAGCGCGTATTTGTTAGTGGATATAAAAATCATTTTTATATTGTGTTGACTTATCGGTTGAGTGTTTATGGATTTTGATCGATATGTGGGACGCCATGTCATCGATAGGGGTTTCTAAACTCTTAAACAAAATAAACCGACATAGTATTGTTTTAAAATAGGCTAAATGAAATAATTTTAACCAAATTATTTTTGTATGTAAAGGAAATAATTTTTCATAAATTATTATAGTTATATATGGTTGCTTGGTTGTTAGGGAATGAAAATAATAAATTATTATCATTATTGTGTAGAAATTGGATAAGAAATTGAAAATCATAACTAAAAGTTAAGAAATAAATTCCTATACAAATGGAGTTTATAAATGTGAATTATAAATGTGGTTTATAATTGGAAATGAAATAAAATATTCCAGAGTAATATTTGAATATGAATTGAAAGGGATTTGGAATTTGAAATTTTGGAAATTAAATTCCTTTGAGTTTGAAAATGAATTTCAAAGATTTTGAAGAAATAATGGTGATATTATTTGGAAAATATTTTTGAATAGGATTTGAAATCTGGTGAGATTTAGAATTTAAAAATATTTGAAATATTTTTGAAAGAAGTAAAAGCACTAAACTCTTTCAGTCGTTGGAAAATAACTTCGGTAATGATTGCAGCATCATCGATGTTCATTTTCGAGTTTCCAAAAGAGGAATTGCTACCAAATTGTTTTATACTGTAATGTCTTCAAAACTGAGTTTGGTTTTAAAATTCAAAAGATAACTTGATACCAAAGGATTTTGGATATGATTGATTTTAAAATGCTTTTGAAATATGAGTAATTGTTTAAATACTCTGGAGTTGGTTTGAGATTGTTATAGAATATAAATGGGTTGATAATTTATAAAATTTTAAATATGTTAGAATAAAATGGAATTCAATATTTAAATTGATTTGGAAATAAATTAAAAATTAAAGAAAAATTAAATCCAGAATGGAATTGAAAATTCTGATGAGATAAGTTATAAAATCATAACTTGAATGGAAGTGGGAAAAATTAATAAGTGTATGACTTATAAAAGTCCAAAAGTGAAGTAATAAGCCAGAATAAATTTGTTTGGTATTTTGGAATTGAAATAAAAATCCAAACCTGAGATATAAAATAAGATTGAACTCAAGTAAGTATAGTTAAAGTTGAATTGGGAGTTAAAAGTGGATTTTGAAGTCAAGCTTGAGTTATAAATAATATTCAGCGTATATTGCAAGTAAATTAAATAAGATTGGAAATGTTGTCGAATGAAATAAGATTGGATAATAATAGTAATGGTTTGAATTGCAAATAAAACTCAAATGAGTAGAAATAAATTGGAAATGGCCTTGTATTAATAAAAATTGAATTGGTCTTGTTATTAATGAAATTAGTTTTGAAATAAATTGAGAATGTGAATTAAAATTTAAAATGGATAAAGAGAATGGACAATTTGAATTAGATGAAATTTGATGAGAATCAAATAAAATGAGTGTAACGACCCAAAAATTTTAACTGGTTTTATAATGTATTTAACTGGTAATTTTGTGAATTTTTAAACAATAAAATTTTGAAATATAAATTTTATATTTGGAATACGTCTTCTTAAACATAACAACTAATAAATTTTCATCAAATAATATGAAAGTTTATTTTCTTGTGTAATTTTATCTCAATTTAAATCAATTGAATTTGATGATAATAAAATGTTTTCCAAACTTGAATATTTTTCTATAGAAATTTTGTAAATCATCTTCTGAGTAAGACGTCATCTTTCGTTTCATCAAATTTGGACTACCGCTGCTCCATTTATCTTATTTCTGCAAATTTGCAGCATTTTCGATACCGATTATCGACTTTTGACCGGATAATCGTACCACTGATATCTGTATACCGTTTTGATCATCTCATCGTGCTGATCTCAGTGGTATATTCATTTGTCTGTTTCGACGTTCGATGCACGACGAAAACTGCAAATTGATTTGGCATATCGATAACCGATTTTTTTCCTTTTAGCTTCTTTGTGACTTTTCATTGGTTCACCGTGTGAATCAAACAGCCAGTTGTGGTAAATAAGTTATGAATTGAACTTTTGTCCTTTTCTATTCCCCAGATTTAAATTTATATTGCTGTCTAGTCTTTTCATTTCCTCCTATCATTTTTCCAGCCGAAATCCAAAGAGCTTCCTTCATACTTCCTCTCGGCTTCTCCCCCTCCTCCAACTCTTCCACCACCCTCAGCCTCAACAGCTCGACACTGCCTCCGTGACTTCTTTCTTGCCGTACGTGCTTTCCACCGCTTCCATCCTCGGCCGAGTTTTCCCAGCTCGTCAACCTTCCAGCCTCGGCAAGCATGCTCCGCCTTTTTCCCTTGCTGGGCTATCTACCAGCGTTATATATACGTAAGTATTATATATCTTTATATAGTAGAGGGTATATATGGATTTTATATAGTAAGTTTGTAAGTTTATATACTGTTAATATATATACTAAAGTAAGAATCCGTGTGTATATGTTTTGTTATTTTTGGCACACAGGTTATTTGATTTAGTTATATATATTTGTCAAAAGAGAACCTGTACATAACTAGACAGTCTGTTTATATATAAATATAAGTATTATATATATTAAAGGTGGAGTTTTGTTTTTATGGTTATATACCTATATGTATGTATATAGTTTATAATGTATATAAATTTTATTACGTTTGTATATTTTTAAGGTATATTATTTTCTGTATAGGTAAGAATATATATAGTTTATATGGGTTGGTTATTTGAAGTGTTATATGAGGTCGTATATATATGGTTATAGTTGTAATATGTTGGTATATTTTATAAAAGCCATTCATTTCTCTGTTCACATTTTTACGGCTGTATACATAAGTACATATATATTAGCCTATACTTCGATTTGAGTCTGGGTTTTATATCAGTATATTACATTTTGATAATATATGTTATACATCATATATGTATAAGTTATATTGTATGAGTGAGGTGATTCTTCCACATATATATTGTATATACAAGTATTATCTGTTTCGGTTATATATAGGTCCGATATTATATGTTAAAGTATATATATATATATTAGTTAAGTAATGTGTAGCTGTTCATAACATTCTTGAGCTGTTTGTATAAACATTTTATTTTATTTTATTGGTTTGTATATATATTTATAGTTTTACCGATTTAAATGAAAAAAGGGATAGTGGATGTTAAAAGTACATAAATATGATATAGTATGCAGTTTATCTTTACTCTACTTTTATAATATAGCAACTTTAGGGTGTTATTTGCTGTTTTCGTATATCTGAAAATTTTATAAAATTTGTGAGTATTATCTGTTATGAAATATACATTTGGCCTACAAATATGTATATACTAGTACATCTTGATTTTAAGCGTACGTGGTTAAGCAAATAATGGGTTTGGTAAGGTAATATATGTAATTATCATAAGCTGCCATTTTGGGTTCTTAGTTTAATATATTCTTATTTACTTTTATATATATTAATAAGGATTGGGTATGTGCTATGTTTAAATCTATTTACTTAAAATTTTATTGGATTTGGTAATAGCTTTAATATATGTATTTTTATTTTGAATATTGAAAATTTTATAAATTAAAATAATATACATTCGTTTCAGTTATCAAGTTGATCCTGATTTGTTCTCGTCAATTCCTTTTATCAGCTTTGTCCATCGTGCCTGTTCTTCATCGAATCTTGTCCATCTAGCTTTGCCTTGGGATTTGTAACTCGTTTGTCGTATATCTCTAGCCTCGAAAGGTGAGCAATCACTCACGATTAACGTTCTTATATTTATTAAATTTGATTTCAATTGAAACGACAATTGAAATATACTGCTGTTAGTTATTTACATTGCCATATATATGTTATTATCTGTATCTGTTCACCTATGACATCTGACACCGTTATCTGTTATTTATCACTGATGATATATGTTGTTATTGATTGTTATATTTTTATCATATTTGTTATCACATTGCAAGTTCTCTGTTAGTATAGAATTCACTATGGGTTGAAATGATACATACCTGAACGATCTGTAGAATAAGAGAAAATCATTATGGATTGAAATGATAAACCCAAGCGATTTTCATTGAATTGAATTTTGTAACAACCCGGTTTTTCGTGCATTTCGCATCCGCACATGTCGAACTTGAATTGCTCAAAATACCACGTTATAAATAAAATTTGGCAAATCTCAGAATATACAGTAAATAAATAATCACAGATCACATACACAGAGTAAAATAATTCAGCGGAAGTAAAAGAAATAGTAGTCCATGAAGCTACTATATAAATATATCAGAGTTACATAAGATACAACAGAAGAAATAAAGTACAACAGAAGTCTCAATACAATAACCCAGTACAAGCTGAACAGAATAAAGAACTGGAATAAATAAGCAGATAGATAAGCAGAATCTCTAGCAAAGTCCAGCTCCAGAAAGAAAACCCAAAGCTGTGAATACTCAGACTGACTCGAGCGTAAAGCAAAACACAAAACACTCGAGTCAGGACAATATATACTTATATAATGTAAACCAACTCAAGTGAACTGTAATAAAGTACAAGTAACTTAAAGGATGCCTAGGACCGCCCATCCTCTAAGGATCCGTTAAACTATTTACTATATAGTAATATTTCGCTATTATAATAATGTCTACAGTAAAATAAACATACTTTTAAATAGCATTCCGGGCTACCCATATCACCCTTCACACATAATAGTCCCAGTAGTCCATCCAATATCATGCCATCTCCACTCCGGGGGACTGTCAGAGGATACCACACGGGCTACGAGAGAAAAACAAACTCGTAGTAAAGGCTCGGTTTGGTAGGTGACACGGCACACAAGGCAATGCCAGGGTAGATATACCAATTACGCACACGGGCTGGTGGTAACGTAGCAGCCACTACACCCACCCCGAACAACACTCCAAAATCAAGGGGTGCACCCAATCGATCACAAAAGTAATAGAATGGTATCGAAGAAGTGTGTCCGACCAGAGGTGCTACCTCCTTTGGCCCGAGATCGCTCCTGTTTTAGCCACCTTAAGCCAACTCACGGGAGTTGGGTCCACGTAATGTACCTTAGGAACGTCGTCACCATCCTGCTTCATTCTGGAATCTCCACCGCGTACACAGTTGTTAAAGTGGTTTTTGGTATCGACAGAGAGCATGTCCATATCCGATCCCGGACTCTTTAACAACCAATCGCTATTATAACCCATAGTTATAATTTTAAAATAATACTTTATACTTCAAAATAAAATATCATTTCCAATCCAAACCTTTATCCAAATAAAGATTAAATCATTTCTAAATCATTTCAATATATTAAGATATAATACCTTTCCAAAACTTCCTTTCAATCATTTTAATATATCAAAATATCATATCCTTTCAAACTTCATTTTCAAATCATTTAATATCAAAACATCATATCTCTGATAGTTATACTTCGAAACCAAAAATCATTTTTATTTCACAACTATATCATTTCCATTTCAAACATATATTCACCTTTCAAATAGTTTATACTTTCAAAGTTATAACTCTTTTGAAACTAAAACATCTGAAATCATTATACTTTGAAAATCACAACATTTCGAAATCATATATTTGAAATCATCTTTTTAATTCTACACATTTACAAATTTATTAAATTAAACCCAAATTCCAAATTTTAATTTTAATTTAATTCAAACCATCAATTTCAATTCAATTACAGTTTACCAACAAACCATTTCAAATCTTATCAATATAGATTTAATCTACAAAATACAATATTCAATCTTTAGTATATTTCAAAACTTAAATATCCCACATTTCATAAATACAATATCTTTTAAATAACTTAAATAATATATACTTCAATTATTCATTTATCAAATAAATTAAATAAACTATCATTCAAAACGTCATTCATTTTAATTCATTTAAATACCAATGGAATCACAATTTCAAAATAGTTATTTTTTTCTAAACAAGTATTTCCATTTAAATCATTTAAACCAATATTTCCATTTAAATCATTTAAAGTCAATTCATTATACTTAAAAATTAAATATTTAAAATTTCCCAAGTTTTAACCTTTCAAAGATCGTTTATTCATTAAAAATTCATTAAAATAATGAAAATTCAATTTTCGCAGCACTTAGAAAATGCTGCGGAAAGTTATGCTTTAAAACAGTTCATTTTACAAAAGACAGCATTTAAGTGCTGTAATAGATTTCTTATAATTTCAACTAAACTTTAATGTTAAGTTTAACCATAAAGCACTTACAAAGTGCTATAATAGCCTTTATTTCAAATTAACTTTTTAGTTCATTTAAAACAACTACAGCATTTAACAAAATGCTGTAATATCTATTCATTAGAAATAATAGCATTTCAAAAATGCCGTTAATTAACTTCAAATACTCAATATAATTTCACAACCAATTATAATTTCATTTAAATCATTTTAACTATGAAATCATACATTTTCACTTTATAATCATCATTTAACTTTCCTTAAATTCAGGATTTTTATAAAGTTTAATTTCCATTCAAAAATCAGGATTTATTAATAATTCACTTATTAAATTTCAACATTCAAATTTTAAAATTCAATAAATTAAATTTCAACTTAACACTTAAGTTTTAAAATTCAAATATAACTTAATTCCATTTTTTTATTAACTTAGCTTAAATTTCATTTTTAAGCCAAATTCACAAGTTCCAAATTTCAGTTATATTGCAAAATTTCAACTCAAATATTCATTCATTTCTCATTTTAGCTTTATTCAAAAATCATAATATCTTATAAAATCAATTTAAATTATCAATTATCATAAATTTGTCATATTTTCATATTTAATTAAGTTTCCAATTATAATTAAATCAATATTTCCAAAATAACTTACATTCAAATTTTTCTAACTTTCATTAATTTATTTCACTTGTAAATATTCAGAAAATCAATAATATTTTACAAAAATCATTTTTAATTAAGTTTAAATCAAAATATTATAATATTTATATTTCTAAGATATTTTTAAAAATTTAGAAAACATATTTTAACTACGGGCCTGTATATAATTTTCTACACTAGGAAAAGTGATACGGGTAATATATCATTTCAACCCGTAATTTACAAAGAAAATCCGGGTTTTATCATTTCAAACCCGTAGTCCCAAGTATATGAAATAATTTGAAAACCGCTCAGGCCTATTATTTCAGCCCATAACGATTTTCCCTTATTCTAAAGTCCGTTCGGGTATGTATCATTTCAACCCATAGTGATTCTAATCTAAAGGGAACTTGCAGTGTGATTAACTGATGAAAATAACAAAACAGCATAATATAACAATAACATATGATATAACTGGTGTTTAAGCAGGTGTGAACATCATATAATAGTGACATAGCAAATATAATATGGTGGTGCAGTTACAGATTCACATGTGATCAATTTACTATTAATATAAGTATAAAACTGCCTGGTGAGAATAACTCACTTGTTTGAGCTGATGACACAACGACAAATTGCACAAACGGGATCTACACAAGCACAAAAGCACGACACAAATTCGAATGGAGGAGCAAAATGTCAAATTCCTTGGACACACATCAAACAAAATAATATAATAATGATAAGTTTTCAAACCAACTACGATTAAAACTACACTAGAATAAACTGCACAGAATCAAATTGAAATGCTTGCACTTGCTTCCAACCTTTGCTAGGCTCAGTCATAAGGGTAAATACAAGAGAATGGCAGGTGTTTGGATCAGGTTTGGTTGGGTATGGGTCGGCCAACAAGTTTGGATGATGGTGCAAAAGTGGGTGAAGGCAAACAATATCACAAAACATGCATATATGGATTTGTCTTGATTTTTGAGGCTCGGCCAAGGCCCTATATGCCACGGCCACTACTGTGGGGTCCATTGGAATGGTGTGGCCGAGAGTGCTGGAGGTGCTGGAGGTGGTGGAGGTGATGTAGGGGGCGGCTAAGGAGGTGGTGAAGTGGTGGATGTGAGGTAGTGCTCGGCTATGCAAGTATTTGTGGTGTTTTGATAAATTGATGAATACTCATCAACCAAGGGGGGTCATGGCATGGGTGGCTGGTCAGGAGGTGGTGGTGGTGGTGTGCCATCAGGTGGTGGAGGTAGCTAGGCAGTCAAGGGGGCCATGGCCGAACCTAAAGAGGTGGAAGCAAGAGCAAAAATCAAATAGAAATGGATAGTATAAGTAGAAAATAGATGAAAGAACAAAAGTTTTTACCAAACTTTCCCAAGCAATGATGGCCGAATTTTTTTTCTTCAGGAAGGAGAAAATGTGTTTACGTGAATGATAAATGATGGCCAGCTGATGGTGTGGGGAGTTATGTCAAAAGAAATGAAGAGTTGTGTGGAAATGAAGAGGTGGAATTCAAAAAGGCAAAAGGCAAAAGGCAATTCAAAGGTCAAAACCCTTTCATATTTCCTTATTTTAATTTAAATAACTTTATATTTCTGGTAATAATAGTAATACCAGATAAAAATTTGAAAATATATCAAAATATAAAAATATATAAAATTATTTATAATTTATATAAAGTTGAAATAAGAAAATAGCTAAATTTAGTAAACTAGTCTAGAAAATTTGAAATTAATTGGAATAAAATTTTGGAAAAATCATATGAGCTTGTAATATATTTTTTAAACATAAATAATAACATAAAATAAAAATGCATGCACAAAATAAATAAATAAATAAATTTTAATTAAATAAAATTTAAATGAAGAAAATAGCAGAAAAATGGAAACTAGGCTAAATAAATTCAAATAAACTTTAGAAAAATTATATTATCACTTTAAAACTAATAAAAGACAAAATATACATAAAATAACATATTAACACATATTAAAATAAAATATGACAAAGAAAATAAAATTTATATCAATTAAAATAGACAAAGTTGTTAAATAAAACAAATTACACTCAATATTGAAAATTACATAACTTTCACATTTTAAGTCCGTTTCCGACGAAACAAAAAGCAATGTTCAAGTTATTTAATCTATTTTCATAAAAAAAGATAAAATTTAAGAATTTATATATTTAAATTTAAAATTTTAAAAGTCAAAGTTTGACCAGAAATCAATATTTCAGGAAAATATTCAAAATAAACAGAAATGAAATTATAATTCACATAATAATCAACATTTATATTTAAAAATGAAATGTTTGAAATAAAACAAGTTTAAATAATTCCAAAATAAAATAAAGTAAAATTTAAAAATATATGCAAAACTCTAGGGTTGTTACGCTCTCCCCCACTCAAAACTTTTCATCCCCGAAAAGGAATGAAGTACGGGAAAGCACAGAAAAAATAGAGTGAAATAAGATCAAGACAAGATGACAAGGAGATTGAAATTATACCTGATAACTATTGTTATAGGTAAGTTTAACAAGGCGGAGATAGTCTTCCTAAGATTCTCCAAAATTAGGAACACAAGCACGAAAAGATCCTCTAGAATCTGATTCACTCTTTCCGCTTGACCGACGGTCTGTGGATGGATAGCAGTGCTTAGATTCACAATGAGTTCCAAAGATTATTAACGATTATAGAAAGATTTTTAAACAGAATGATTATAGAAAGACGCCTATACCAGTCTGTTGCAAGTTAAGGAAAAATAAGGACAACTAACAGACAATTTGAAAACAAAATAAGATAATAAGTTTGAAAAACAAAGTAAGATAATAGGTTTGAAATTTCCATGGTTTCAGCTTAAACTGATAATTAATTTTTTTACACAAGTTAAATAAATCTTAACTATCTCCAATTTCATTATCTTATCCTCCAATCATCCTATATTAACAATTTTAAAAATCATGGATTTGAAAAATCATCATTTTTTATACTCAAATGTACTTAATAAATTAATTCTTCTATGTTCTTCATTGGAATCAAATTTATTCCTCTCAATATTTTATCATCTATGTTAAATATACTTACACTTATTATAACTGTTTTAATTTATTCTCAATTCCTTTAACATCATTGTATTGTAAGTTATTCAATTTTCCTTTTATTCTATTTACTTCTGTTAATCTTTTATAACTAAAATTTAAGTGTATAACGTTTATTATAACCACTCAAATTTTATCTACAAAATCTTTTTATATTGTATATTATCCAATTACATTGTTAACTTCTAAAAATTAAGGTAAGTTATAATTGAATGCAATTGTATTATACAAATAAAACTTTCCAATTCAATTATCTCAAGTTTGAATCATTTATTCAAAAAATTTGATTTTCCTTTTTTTATAATTGAAATTATTCTTTAAGATAGAATTAAAGAATAAAATTTCCGATTCCTTTCAAACCATTTAGAGGTAAATAAATATATGTACATAGTATGTCAAATCAAATTTAAATCATATACCTATATATATTATAAATCAAATCATATTTTAGAGATTCAAATCAATTAAATTTCCCAAACAAGGCTGTAGCAAGACTACATAACGATCTCTTCACTTCGAAACTCGAAAATGAATGTCGATGATGCTGTAGTCATCACCGAAATTATTTTCCAGCGACAAAGAAAAGAGCACTAATTTTAAACTTTAAAATTCTTTGGAAACAAATTTCTATTCGAAAATACTTTAAATAATATATCCTTTTAACTTTAAACCAAAGTTCGAAATCATCGGAAATTGAATTCTCAAATTCTTGTTTTAAATTCATTTTACATTTCCAAATGAACTTATAAACAACTATTTATAAATTCATTTATAGAACAATAAATGATAAATCAAGTATTAGCATTTTAAATAATCAATTTAAATCAATTTATTAAGTTCCATAAATATACTTATGTATCAAAATTTTATTTCATTATCCAAATTTTAAAATAATATTGTATCAGTTTGTTTTGTCAAAGTGTTTTAGAAATCCTATCGATAACGCTGATCAGACGAATCGATCGGAAACCCAAATCAACATCAACAACTCAAACAACACAATATATAAAACAAAACATAGATTACAAGTACAATTCAAAATGTTTAGAGATAGTTTGGAAACAAAGACAAGATGATTAATTAACAAAATAGGAAGATGGATAAGCTTAGGTAAATCGCGGGCAACCTTAACCAGGTCAACCGTGACTTAATGAATAAGATCAAATGTGGATTGTCAGGAGTAAATCTACATCCGATCACAAGAGATAGAGTTTGGAGCAACAAAAGATATCAGCATCTGAACCAAGGATAGACATAAATCACTGGTGAATCGAAGCTAATTGTAAAGGAGTTTCCCCCTTTTACAAGCAAATTAAAATATTGACGAAACCGCCAATTCACTATAAAGATCATTCGAAGCGGAGTTATGGGATACTCCAGGATCAAAAGAAGATGAATAGTGAGGGACACGAATGGATTTTGGAACCGCAGGGAACGTTCCAAAATTCAAGGAAATTCGAATCAAGGAGGAAAGGTTTAAGCTCGAATGAAAGTGATTCTGTAAATAAATTTACCATACATTCTAAGTTTTGCCTAGAGCTACCAAAGCTCTGATACCAACTGTAACAACCCGGTTTTTCGTGCATTTCGCATCCGCACATGTCGAACTTGAATTGCTCAAAATACCGCGTTGTAAATAAAATTTGGCAAATCTCAGAATATACAGTAAATAAATAATCACAGATCACATACACAGAGTAAAATAATGCAGCGGAAGTAAAAGAAATAGTAGTTCATGAAGCTACTATATAAATATATCAGAGTTACATAAGATACAACAGAAGAAATAAAGTACAACAGAAGTCTCAATACAATAACCCAGTACAAGCTGAACAGAATAAAGAACTGGAATAAATAAGCAGATAGATAAGCAGAATCTCCAGCAAAGACCAACTCCAGAAAGAAAACCCAAAGCTGTGAATACTCAGACTGACCCGAGCGTAAAGCAAAACACAAAACACTCGAGTTAGGACAATATATACTTATATAATGTAAACCAACTCAAGTGAACTGTAATAAAGTACACGTAACTTAAAGGATGCCTAGGACCGCCCATCCTCTAAGGATCCGTTAAACTATTTACTATATAGTAATATTTCGCTATTATAATAATGTCTACAGTAAAATAAACATACTTTTAAATAGCGTTCCGGGCTACCCATATCACCCTTCACACATAATAGTCCCAGTAGTCCATCCAATATCATGCCATCTCCACTCCGGGGGACTGTCAAAGGATACCACACGGGCTACGGGAGAAAAACAAACTCGTAGTAAAGGCTCGGTATGGTAGGTGACACGGCACACAAGGCAATGCTAGGGTAGATATACCAATTACGCACACGGGCTGGTGGTAACGTAGCAGCAACTACACCCACCCCGAACAACACTCCAAAATCAAGGGGGTGCACCCAATCGATCACAACAGTAATAGAATGGTATCGAAGAAGTGTGTCTGACCAGAGGTGCTACCTCCTTTGGCCCGAGATCGCTCCTGTTTTAGCCACCTTAAGCCAACTCATGGGAGTTGGGTCCACGTAATGTACCTTAGGAACGTCGTCACCATCCTGCATCATTCTGGAATCTCCACCGCGTACACAGTTGTTAAAGTGGTTTTCGGTATCGACAGAGAGTATGTCCATATCCGATCCCGGACTCTTTAACAACCAATCGCTATTATAACCCATAGTTATAATTTTAAAATAATACTTTATACTTCAAAATAAAATATCATTTCCAATCCAAACCTTTATCCAAATAAAGATTAAATCATTTCTAAATCATTTCAATATATTAAGATATAATACCTTTCCAAAACTTCCTTTCAATCATTTTAATATATCAAAATATCATATCCTTTCAAACTTCATTTTCAAATCATTTAATATCAAAACATCATATCTCTGATAGTTATACTTCGAAACCAAAAATCATTTTTATTTCACAACTATATCATTTCCATTTCAAACATATATTCACCTTTCAAATAGTTTATACTTTCAAAGTTATAACTCTTTTGAAACTAAAACATCTGAAATCATTATACTTTGAAAATCACAACATTTCGAAATCATATATTTGAAATCATCTTTTTAATTCTACACATTTACAAATTTATTAAATTAAACCCAAATTCCAAATTTTAATTTTAATTTAATTCAAACCATCAATTTCAATTCAATTACAGTTTACCAACAAACCATTTCAAATCTTATCAATATAGATTTAATCTACAAAATACAATATTCAATCTTTAGTATATTTCAAAACTTAAATATCCCACATTTCATAAATACAATATCTTTTAAATAACTTAAATAATATATACTTCAATTATTCATTTATCAAATAAATTAAATAAACTATCATTCAAAACATCATTCATTTTAATTCATTTTAATACCAATGGAATCACAATTTCAAAATAGTTATTTTTTTCTAAACAAGTATTTCCATTTAAATCATTTAAACCAATATTCCATTTAAATCATTTAAAGTCAATTCATTATACTTAAAAATTAAATATTTAAAATTTCCCAAGTTTTAACCTTTCAAAGATCGTTTATTCATTAAAAATTCATTAAAATAATGAAAATTCAATTTTCGCAGCACTTAGAAAATGCTGCGGAAAGTTATGCTTTAAAACAGTTCATTTTACAAAAGACAGCATTTAAGTGCTGTAATAGATTTCTTATAATTTCAACTAAACTTTAATGTTAAGTTTAACCATAAAGCACTTACAAAGTGCTATAATAGCCTTTATTTCAAATTAACTTTTTAGTTCATTTAAAACAACTACAGCATTTAACAAAATGCTGTAATATCTATTCATTAGAAATAATAGCATTTCAAAAATGCCGTTAATTAACTTCAAATACTCAATATAATTTCACAACCAATTATAATTTCATTTAAATCATTTTAACTATGAAATCATACATTTTCACTTTATAATCATCATTTAACTTTCCTTAAATTCAGGATTTTTATAAAGTTTAATTTCCATTCAAAAATCAGGATTTATTAATAATTCACTTATTAAATTTCAACATTCAAATTTTAAAATTCAATAAATTAAATTTCAACTTAACACTTAAGTTTTAAAATTCAAATATAACTTAATTCCATTTTTTTATTAACTTAGCTTAAATTTCATTTTTAAGCCAAATTCACAAGTTCCAAATTTCAGTTATATTGCAAAATTTCAACTCAAATATTCATTCATTTCTCATTTTAGCTTTATTCAAAAATCATAATATCTTATAAAATCAATTTAAATTATCAATTATCATAAATTTGTCATATTTTCATATTTAATTAAGTTTCCAATTATAATTAAATCAATATTTCCAAAATAACTTACATTCAAATTTTTCTAACTTTCATTAATTTATTTCACTTGTAAATATTCAGAAAATCAATAATATTTTACAAAAATCATTTTTAATTAAGTTTAAATCAAAATATTATAATATTTATATTTCTAAGATATTTTTAAAAATTTAGAAAACATATTTTAACTACGGGCTTGTATATAATTTTCTACACTAGGAAAAGTGATACGGGTAATATATCATTTCAACCCGTAATTTACAAAGAAAATTCGCGTTTTATCATTTCAAACCCGTAGTCCCAAGTATATGAAATAATTTGAAAACCGCTTAGGCCTATCATTTCAGCCCATAACGATTTTCCCTTATTCTAAAGTCCGTTCGGGTATGTATCATTTCAACCCATAGTGATTCTAATCTAAAGGGAACTTGCAGTGTGATTAACTGATGAAAATAACAAACAGGCATAATATAACAATAACATATAATATAACTGGTGTTTAAGCAGGTGTGAACATCATATAATAGTGACATAGCAAATATAATATGGTGGTGCAGTTACAGATTCACATGTGATCAATTTACTATTAATATAAGTATAAAACTGTCTGGTGAGAATAACTCACTGGTTCGAGCTGATGACACAACGACAAATTGCACAAACGGGATCTACACAAGCACGAAAGCACGACACAGATTCTAATGGAGGAGCCAAATGTCAAATTCCTTGGACACACATCAAACAAAATAATAAAATAACGATAAGTTTTCAAACCAACTACGATTAAAACTACACTAGAATAAACTGCACAGAATCAAATTGAAATGCTTGCACTTGCTTCCAACCTTTGCTAGGCTCAGTCATAAGGGTAAATACAAGAGAATGGCAGGTGTTTGGATCAGGTTTGGGTTGGGTATGGGTCAGCCAACAAGTTTGGATGATGGTGCAAAAGTGGGCGAAGGCAAACAATATCACAAAACATGCATATATGGATTTGTCTTGATTTTTGAGGCTCGGCCAAGGCCCTATATGCCACGGCCACTAATGTGGGGTCCACTGGAATGGTGTGGCCGAGAGTGCTGGAGGTGGTGGAGGTGATGTAGGGGGCGGCTAAGGAGGTGGTGAAGTGGTGGATGTGAGGTAGTGCTCGGCTATGCAAGTATTTGTGGTGTTTTGATAAATTGATGAATACTCATCAACCAAGGGGGGTCATGGCATGGGTGGCTGGTGACGAGGTGGTGGTGGTGGTGTGCCATCAGGTGGTGGAGGTAGCTAGGCAGCCAAGGGGGCCATGGCCGAACCTAAAGAGGTGGAAGCAAGAGCAAAAATCAAATAGAAATGGATAGTATAAGTAGAAAATAGATGAAAGAACAAAAGTTTTTACCAAACTTTCCCAAGCAATGATGGCCGAATTTTTTTTCTACAGGAAGGAGAAAATGTTTTTACGTGAATGAGAAATGATGGCCAGCTGAAGGTGTGGGGAGTTATGTCAAAAGAAATGAAGAGTTGTGTGGAAATGAAGAGGTGGAATTCAAAAAGGCAAAAGGCAATTCAAAGGTCAAAACCCTTTCATATTTCCTTATTTTAATTTAAATAACTTTATATTTATGGTAATAATAGTAATACCAGATAAAATTTGAAAATCTATCAAAATATAAAAATATATAAAATTATTTATAATTTATATAAATTTAAAATAAGAAAATAGCTAAAATTAGTAAACTAGTCTAGAAAATTTGAAATTAATTGGAATAAATTTTGGAAAAATCATATGAGCTTGTAATATATTTTTTAACCATAAATAATAACATAAAATAAAAATGCATGCATAAAATAAATAAATAAATTTTAATTAAATAAAATTTAAATGAAGAAAATAGCAGAAAAATGGAAACTAGGCTAAATAAATTCAAATAAACTTTAGAAAAATTATATTATCACTTTAAAACTAATAAAAGACAAAATATACATAAAATAACATATTAACACATATTAAAATAAAATATGACAAAGAAAATAAAATTTATATCAATTAAAATAGACAAAGTTGTTAAATAAAACAAATTACACTCAATATTGAAAATTACATAACTTTCACATTTTAAGTCCGTTTCCGACGAAACGAAAAGCAATTTTCAAGTTATTTAATCTATTTTCATAAAAAGATAAAATTTAAGAATTTATATATTTAAATTTAAAATTTGAAAAGTCAAAGTTTGACTAGAAATCAATATTTCAGGAAAATATTCAAAATAAACAGAAATGAAATTATAATTCACATAATAATCAACATTTATATTTAAAAATGAAATGTTTGAAATAAAACAAGTTTAAATAATTCCAAAATAAAATAAAGTCAAATTTAAAAATATATGCAAAAATCTAGGGTTGTTACAAATTTGGTATTGCGGGTTGAAAAGATATATACCCGTATATATTTAAATTGCGGATTGAAATGATAAATATCCGTATCACTTGACCATAGGATAGAAAATTATATACAGATATCGCTGGTCTATATATATAAATATCTTGAAATGATTTCTATGGTTTTGGAAAGAAATATATGGTTTTATATAATATTGATTTTTGAAATGTTATTTTATATATAGTTAAATTGTTGATTTTAAGCTATGTATAAATTTGTTTTAATATAGAATAAGTTTATAATGATTTAAATAAATTAAGTTTGGAAAATAAATTTGAAATTGATTTGAAATTGAATTTATTTAAGAATTAAACACAAATAAGTTTGATTTGAAATTTATTAAATTTGGGGTTTTTAAAGGATATGATTTTATAACTTGATTTTGGTTTAAGATGATTTAAATTGAATATTTCAGGTTAAATAAATTGAAGGAAATATTTAGAGATTTGAAATTTGGGCTTTTATTTAAATGATATTGAATTTTTTAGTGAATATTGCAAAACTAAATAATAGTAAAATGAATTTGATATATATATATGAAATTATCGAATTTAGTTTTGAAATGTTGAATATTTAAGTTTTGAAATACATTGAAATTAAATGGTTTATTTTGTGGTTCAAATCTGTATTTGAAATCGATATAATTTGAAATGATTTATTAAGAAATTGAATTGAGTTGAAATTTATGAATTGAGATTGAATTAAATGTGAATTTTGGAATACGAGTTGATTTGAATTGATTTATGAATTTGTGGAAACTATTTTATTTTATAAAGTAATTTTAAATTATATTTAAAACTATTGATATTTTACTTTATAAATTATTTTAATATAAATTATTTTAATATAAACTATTTTAATATAAATCATTTTTAATATAAATTATTTTATTATAAACTATTTTTATTTATAAACTATTTTAACTTATAACTATTTATATAAACTATTTTATTATATATACTAATTTTAATATCTAAACTGTTTAACAGAAAAGTGTTATGATTTCCTAAATGCTATAATTTCAAAGTGTTATGATTTCCAAAATGCTACGATTTCAATGCTGTGATTTCCAAAGTGTTTTGATTTTTAAAAGACTATGATTTCGAAAGTGTTATAACTTTGAAAGTATTATGACTTTGGAAATGATATATTTTGAAATGGAAATGATATCGTATTGATTTGGTTTTTGAGATGGAAATGATATTTTGGTTTTGAAGTATAAACTATTTTGAAATGACCGCGGTGTTATAATAACGATTGGTTGTTAAAGAAACCGGGATCGGATATGGGCATACTCTCTGTCGATACCGAAAACCACTTTAACAACTGTGTACGCGGTGGAGTTTCCAGAATGAAGTAGGATGGTGGCGACGATCCTAAGGTATATACGTGGACCCAACTCCCGTGAGTTGGCATAAGGTGGCTAAAACATGAGCGATCTCGGACCAGTGAGGTAGCACCTCTTATCGGACGCACTTCTTCGATACCATTCTATTACTTTGTGATTGTTTGGGTGCACCCCTTGATTTGGGAGTGTTGTCCGAGGTGGAGCGGTAGTGGCTGCTATGCATTTCCATCAGTCCGTGTGTGTAATTATTATATCTACCCTGGCATTGCCTTGTGTGCCGTGTCACCTACCATATTGAGCTTTACTACGAGTTTCTATTTGTGTCGTACCTATGGAGTATCTTCTCGTAGCCTCTCGGGTATGCAGGTACTGTATAGACTATTGGCACTATTATGTGTTAAGGGCTATATGGGTAACCCCTTCACGCTATTTAAAAGTATGTTTATTTTATATTAGACATTATTATAGTAGGGCAATATTACTACATAGTAGATAGTTTAACGGATCCTTAGAGGATGGTTATCCCAAACATCCTTTAAGTTACTTGTATTTCAGTTGATATTTCACTTGAGTTGGATTTATTAATATAAGAATGTTAATCCTGACTCGAGTGTTTTGTGTTTTGCTTTACGCTCGTGTCAGACTGAGTGATACAGCATTTGAGACTCTACTTTGGAGTTGGAGCTTCGCTTGGAGACCCAGCTATTTATCTATCCTGCTTTTAGTTGTTCAGTCGATTCCAGTGATGCATTCAGATCTTGTATTTGATTATTGTATTGAGACATCTATGTATTCGTGACTTTTGTTGTATCTTGTTTAACTCTGTTATATATATGTAGTAGCTTCATGAACTACTATTCTTTTGTTTCCACTGCATTATTGTTATATTACTCTGTGTATGTGATCTGTGATTATTTTATTTACTATATATGCTGAGTTTTGCCAAATTTTAAATAACAATCTAATATTTTGAGCAATTCAATTCCGGCATGTGTGGATTTATTGTCGATTTGAATGGTCCAAAATATCGGGTCGTTACATGTGGTATCAGAGCTCTGGTTTTAGGCAAACTCAGCATATAGAGTAAATTTAATTACAGAATCACTTTCGTTCGAACTTGAATTCCTTCTTCTTCGATTCGGTTTCCTTTGAATTTTGGAACGTTCCCTTCGGTTCCAAAGTCCATTCTTGTCCTCCCATATTCGTGTCTGCTTGATTCTGGAGTGTCCCATAACTCCACTCTGAATAATCTTTCTAATGTATTGGCAGTCTCGCCAATCTCTGAATGATTTGTAAAGGGGTGAAACTCCTTTACAATAGGCATTGATTCACTGAAGATTTTGTATCGTCGGTTTACAATGCTGTTATCTTTTGCTATACCAAATTCTACCTCTGGCGATCGAATGTCGATTTGTTCCAGAATGCTACCTCGATCTTATTCTTGAAATCACGGTTGACCCGGTGAAGGTTGCTCGCGATTTATATAAGTCTATCCATCTTACCTATTTTGTTATTTAATTATCTTATCTTCGTTTCGAGCCTATCTTCGAATTTGAATTCATTGATTAGAGTTCCTCTACTTTGAATCCCACCTTTGCTTTGAAATCCATTCTTGAATTATCGAGTGAGGGAGTGTATTTGTAATTAATATTAAAATGTTTTATATATTGAGTTGTTTGAGTTGTTGATGTTGATTTGGGTTTTTGATCGATTCATCTGATCAACGCTATCGATAGGATTTCCAAAACACTTGAACATAGCAAACTGACACAATATTAATTTCAAATTTGGTAAATGAAATAAATTTGTATGATTATATTATAAATATATAAGTGAAATTTTTCTGGAATTTAATAAGTTAATTAAATTGGTTGTTTGAAATGATAATATTTGATTTTCATTTATTGTTCTATAAATGAATTTATAAATATGGTTTATAAATTGATTTGGAATTGAAATGAATTTAAATCAGGAATTTGAGAATTTAATTTCCGGTGATTTCAAACTTTGGTTTTAAAGTTTTAAAAGGAATATTATTTGAAAATATTTTCGAATGGAAATGGTTTTCAAAGTTTAAATCAGTACTCTCCTACATTGTCGATGGAAAATAATTTCGGTGATGGCGGCCGCATCATCGACATTCATTTTCGAGTTTCGAAGTGGAGAGACTATTCAGTAGCTTTGCTACACTTTTGTTTTAGAAATTAATTTGATTTGATTTTCTTAAGTATGAATTGATTTATATATATAGGTATATTATTTTAAATTTTATTTGATTTGACATATATAGTGTATATTTATATATTTATCTCTAAAATTCTTGAAGTTAATCGGAGATTTAAATTCTTAAATTTATGATTTAAAGATGATTTCAATTATAAACTGAAGTCAAATTTTTGGATAAATATTTAAACTTGGATAATTGAATTGGAAAATTTTACTTGTATAATACCCAATTTCATTCTCATACAACTTACCAAAATTATTATGAAGTTGAATATGAAATTGGATAATATACAATATAAAATGATTTTATAAATAAAATTTGAGTGGTTATAATAAATGTTATACACTTAAATTTTAATTATAAAAATGTTATTAGAAATAAATAGAATAATAAGTTAAGTGAATAATAAATGAGATAAATTGAATTTTTGTTTTGAAAAAAACCTTTTTGTATCTAACATTAATAAATTTGAAATTTAATCAATTAAATGAAAACCTTGAATTTAAAACCAATTGTTGAATATAAATTAATTTAAATTGAAATTTATATGGTTTAAATTAATATATATGGTTTAAATATAGGTGATAAGATAAATTAAGTGGAATAAACTTAATAATGATTTAGAATAAAAGAATTAAATTTGTTGAATAAAATATGAGTATAATAAATGATTATACAAATTGATGATTTAGAAATTGTTAATTTAGGATGACTAAATAAAAAGGATAATGAATTTAAAAATAGATAGATTGATTTAACTTAAGTAAACTCAGATGGATTAAACCAAATTGTTGAATATTAATTTGTTTAATTTGAAATTTATATGGTTTTAAATTAATTGTTTTATTTGTATTTCAATCTAATTTCTTTCTGGTTGTTTCTATTCTCCTACCTCCTTGCTTTTCGGGGACGAAAAGTTTTGAGTGGGGGAGAGTGTAATGACCCGAAAATTTTAACTGGTTTTATAATGTATTTAACTGGTAATTTTGTGAAATTTTAAACAATAAAATTTTGAAATATAAATTTGATATTTGGAATACGTCTTCTTAAACATAACAACCGGTAAATTTTCATCAAATAATATGGAAGTTTATTTTCTTGTGTAATTTTATCTCAATTTAAATCAGTTGAATTTGATGATAATAAAATGTTTTCCAAACTTGAATATTTTTCTATAGAAATTTTGTAAATCATCTTCTGAGTAAGACGTCATCTTTCGTTTCGTCAAATTTGGACAACCGTTGCTCCATTTATCTTATTTTTGGCAAATTTGCAGTATTTTCGGTACTGATTATCGACTTTTGACCGGATAATCCTACCACTGATATCTATATACCGTTTTGATCGTCTCATCGTGTTGACCTCAGTGGTATATTCATTTGTCTGTTTCGACGTTCGATGTACGAAGAAAACTGCAAATTGATTTGGCATATCGATAATCGATTTTTTTTCCTTTTAGCTTCTTTATGACTTTTCATTGGTTCACCGTGTAAATCAAACAGCCAGTTGTGAGAAATGCGGATTAAGGATCTTAAGGCTAGAATTAACACTAGAGGGGGGGGTAAATAGTGTTTTAAGAAATCTGTTAATCTTTTTGAGTTTATCCTAATTTGTTAACAATGTATACACTAATCAGACACAGATATGAACACAGAATCAAACACAGATGCAAATATAAAGTAAAAGCAGAAAGGAAAGAACACACCGGATTTTATACTGGTTCGGAATTACCCTACATCCAATCCCGCACAACTAAGTACGGATTTCCTTTCAAAAGCAATTCAACAATTACAACCCTCGGTTCCAAAGCTACGAGGTACACCCTCCAAAATAACAATCCTCTGGGTAGAGATACTTGATTTCCGGGGCAACAAGTTCACCCAATTGATTTCCAAGGCTACAATCACACCTTCTCTCGCTCAATTGATTTCCAAGGCTACAATTACACCTTTTCTCGCTCGATTGATTACAAAGAAGTCTATAACTCTGAATAGCACTTGGATCTTGTAGAGATAATGATGGAGAATCACACTAGAAGTAATCGAGTATGATTCGATGTTGATTTCGGCAGAGTAATGGTATGATTTTATATTAAGAAATGTGGAAGAAGAAGAGGAGTGAAAACCAGAAAAAAGTGATTGAAAATTCGTTGAAACTGACCCCTATTTATAGAAGAGCAACAGCCATGACCATTCATGAAGAGTTATGGCGAATAGACACTTCTTTTGAAATTTGAATTTTGAAGCCAACTGACACTATGTCGACATGGGGTATATGGGCATATCGACATCCCAAAGGGTTTTTTAGTGTTTTGATTTTCTTTGGAAATAACCTCTATTTTATATTAAAATTATTTTAAACTTTATAAATATACTTAACTATAGTTAAAATACATAAGTAAATATAAAGAACAATATACACATAATTTAACTATAATTTTATATTTAAATCTAAGTATAAATATTTAAAAGTTAAATATATTATTTGAAAAGATAGTTAAAAATCAGGAGTAATTTGACTTTGAAATTAAAGATGTTTTTGAGGCTGAAATTATTTAAAATCAGGACAGAGAGTTTTGAATCTTTTAAAAGGAAAGTTTTGAAATCATTTTGAAAACAAGATAATTTTGTAAAATCATTTGAATTAAAATTAGTGGATACAAAACAATGTCCCACTAGATTTTCGTATGTTCCATCCTACTTAGGGTTCCATCCCTTTAACGGGCTCGAAGTGGATTACATTCCACGAATAAATTGGATATTAAGATGCTAGTGCTTTTCTACGAGTTTTAACAAATATTCCTAATAAAACAAACTTAACCTTGAAATCTTGAACTCTTGATAATCTTGATACTCATGAGTCTTCAATCTTCGATATCTTGAATCTCTATACTGTACAGTCTTCATTCTTGATACCTGCATGGTTAGATCCTGCATTTACATATATATCTAAACTTGTAATGTTAGTATTTATATTTTATAATCTATTCTAAGGTTGTTGTCATCAAAACCAACTCCTCAGGGACTAATAATCTCCCCCTTTTTGATGATGACAACCTTTGTTTATAAAATATCACTTCTATCCTAATAACTCCCCCTAAAACTAACAACTCCCCCTTAATCTATGCCTAACTATCCTATTTTATATTTCTCCCCCTTTGTCATCAACAAAAACTATATAACTCCCCCTAAAACTAAGACTACATTACTTATGATTATAATGATAGTGTTATCATACATAATCAGTACTTAACTAAAATATAATCATAAACTATTAACTATCCTAACTAAGAATTAACAACAATACTAACATATATAAGAACACGAGTTTATTTATTACGAATATGGTTGTATTTACATTTGCGATTGAAAGACATAAAACACAAATAACAACGAAAAGAAAGAGAAAAAACTAATGTGTGTTTCTGAACATAGAAGATTTATGAATTGAACAATTTGGATAGTGGAAACAAAAATTTCCACGTTGTTCAACAAGATTCCCATTTTTGTCAAAACACACTTCTCCAACGCATACTACTTGGTCATGATCCTCCTCGTGTGCTTCTTCCATTGGTTCTGCTTCTTCTTCGTCGCTGACCTCATGTACTTGATTGACTGAAGAGTCTTCATCGATCAAGATAGGGTTGGCATGGTTATCCATTAGGAATTTTTGTAAATTCCTAAGAATCTTGCCTTGCCTCTCTTGCTCTTTCGCCATACGAAGTTGAGTCACTTGAATTTCAGTCAACATCTGAAGAGTATCCTTCATAGACTCCTCCAATTTAGTTACACGTGCGAGAGTAGAGCATTGGAATGGACCAGAAGTAGGAGAGGGGAATAAGAAAGTTGGTTTTAAGTTTGATTTAGAGGAAGATGCCATTATTATATATTTCAGAATAAAAAATGAAGAGAAAACAGAGAGAATGAATAAGAATTCGAAATAGAGAAGAATATATAACTGAATTTTTGAATTTTTGGTGGGAACAAAATTAAAAAAATAAAAACATTACATGTCGACATGTCTTCCTACGGGTTGTCAACATGGTCCTCATATTTTAACTATATGATTTTTTAATATTAATTATTAATTATACTTGTTATTTATATTTCATATTTCAGTTATGGAACAAATACCTAATTCTCTTCTTAATTTAGTAAAAATTGATTCATTTAAGGGTTTTGTTAAGATATCAGCGATTTGATTCTCAGAGTTTATATATTCGAGAGTAATTACTTCTTTGGATATATTATCTCTAAGAAAATGATGTCGAATATCAATATGTTTAGTTCGAGCATGACGAGTAGGATTTTTAGATAAATTTATTGCACTAGTATTATCACAATAAATTGGTGATTTTGAGATATTTAATCCAAAATCTCTTAAGGTTTGTTGCATATATATTACTTGAGAACAAGCCAAAGCAGCAGAAATATACTCTGCTTTAGTTGTTGGTAGAGAAACTGTATTTTGCTTTTTACTAAACCAGGAAACCAGAGAATGCCCCAAAAAGTGACAAGTTCCTCTTGTACTTTTTCGGTCTGATTTACATCCAGCATAGTCAGCATCACAGTATGATATTAAATCAAATGAATCATTTTTAGAATAAAATAAGCCATAATCAGAGGTGTGTTTAATATATCTTATGATACATTTTACAGCTTTTAAGTGAGTTTCTTTAGGATGAGATTGATATCTTGCACAGAGACATACACTAAGCATGATATCAGGTCTACTAGCAGTGATATAGAGCAATGATCCGATCATTCCTCTATACAACTTTTGATCTACATCTTTCGAGAAATCTTCTTTACTTAGATATTCATTGGTTGCCATGGGAGTAGGTTTTCCACTCGCAGTAGTCAAACCAAATTTATTAACTAGTTCTTTAGCATATTTTTCTTGACTAATAAAAAAACCATTATCTAACTGTTTTATTTGTAATCCTAAAAAGAAGTTTAATTCACCCATATGACTCATCTCAAACTCTTTTGTCATTATTTTAGAAAATTCTTTATTCATTTCGAAGTTAGTTGAACCAAAAATGATATCATCTACGTAAACTTGTACTAGTTGAATATCATTTTTATTTCTTTTAATAAAAAGAGTATTGTCTATTTTACCAATTTCAAAATTTGATTGTAATAAATAAGATCTTAGTCTATCATACCATGCTCTAGGAGCTTGTTTTAGACCATATAAAGCTTTCTTAAGTTTGTACACATGGTTTGGTAAATTTTCATCTTCAAAAAGTGGTGGTTGTTCAACATATACTTCTTCTTTTACAAAACCATTTAAAATGCACTTTTAACATCCATTTGAAATAATTTGAAATTATTATGATTTGCGAAAGCAAGTAGAATCCTAATGGCTTCTAATCTTGCTACAGGAGCAAAGGTTTCGTCACAATCTATACCTTCTTCTTGACAATAACCTTGGGCGACTAATCGTGCTTTATTTCTAACGACCTCACCTTGTTCATTCATTTTATTTTTATAAACCCATTTAGTTTCAATTATAGTTTTATCTTCGGGTCTAGGAACAAGTTCCCAAACTTCATTTCTAGTGAATTGATTTAATTCTTCTTGCATAGCCAAAATCCATGAATCATCAGTTGATGCTTCTTTAGGATTTTTGGGTTCAATAGTTGATATAAATGCTACATTACTCATTTTACTTAATTGATTTCTAGTTGTAACAATAGATTGCATATCTCCTATTATATTTTCAATAGGATGATCTTTTAAAAGTTTAATCCTTTTATTAGGATGATTAATTTCATTATTAATTTCGGTTGATTCCTGATTTTGAGTAATTAAATCTTCTTCATCATTTGTAATTTCAAAATCTTTTAAATTTTCATCAAACGAAACATGCATTGTTTCTTCGATGGTGTTAGATTTTAAATTAAAAACTCTATAAGCTTTACTTCTATTAGAATATCCGATAAAGATTCCTTTGTCGGATTTAGGATCAAATTTATCCAAATTATCTTTTGTATTTAAAATAAAGCATTTACTTCCAAAAATTCTGAAGTATGATACCTTAGGTTTCTTTCCATGAAGAAGTTCATAAGGTGTCTTATCAGTTAAAGGTCTAATTAAAATTCTATTCAAAATATAACAGGCGGTAGCAACAGCTTCTGCCCAAAAGTGATTTGGTAAATTACTATCTAAAAGCATAGTTCTCACACACTCTTGTATCGTTTTATTTTTACGTTCAACTACTCCGTTTTGTTGTGGAGTTCTTGGAAATGAGAAATTGTGACTTATTCCCTTCTTATTACAGAATTCCTCAAACTTTTCATTTTCAAATTCACCACCGTGATCACTACGAATAGTTATAATTTTTAAAGATAATTGATTTTGAATCCTTTTTGTAAAGTTCTTAAAACATTCAAAAGTATCACTTTTATGTTTCAAAGATATTGTCCATGTAAATCTAGAATAATCATCTATAATTACAAAAACATATTTACTATGATTTATTGACTGAATTTGAGATGGGCCAAATAAATCAAGATGAAGTAACTCAAGGGGTTTTGAAGTTGAAATCATATCTTTTAATTTAAAAGAACTTTTTCTAAGCTTTCCTAATTGACATGCATCACATAAACTATCTACTTTAAAATTCATTTTAGGGAGGCCTCTTACTAGATCATGTTTTGACAGTCTAGATAAGAGTTTGAAATTCAAATGTTCAAATCTCTTATGCCAAATCCAAGGGTCACTTGTATTTGCCAAAAGACATAGGTTATCATTTGAAACTTTCATACTAAGAATATAAATATTCTTTTTCCTAGTTCCCTCAAATATTATGGTTGAGTTATTATCTTCAATATGACATTTATCTTTTTCAAATTTAATTTTATATCCTTTATCGCATAGTCGACTTATACTTAGAAGATTGTGTTTCAGATTCTTAACTAGCAAAACATTAGTAATAATAGGAGTTTCAGAGTTACCGACATTGTCGATGCCAACCACGTATCCTTTCGAGTTGTCTCCAAAGTTAACCAGTCCTCCGTCTTTGTATATAATATTATTCAGCATATCCAGATTACCAGTCATGTGTCTAGAGCATCCACTATCAAGTATCCACTTATCCCTTTTGATCTGCACAGATTGTCCATTGTGGATTGATTCCTTGATACCCATAAAGCATCTTTCCTGCACATTATAAAATTTGGGTAGACAACTAGGATTTGAATAACATTCATATGCAGACTCATGGAACAATGATGATTTAAACAATTCTAAACTAGTTTTAACAGATTTTTCAAAAATAGCCATTTTAAAACTTTTCAAAATTCAGATTATGAAACTTTTGAAAGCAAAGCTTTGATACCAAATGTGAGAAATGCGGATTAAGGATCTTAAGGCTAGAATTAACACTAGAGGGGGGTGAATAGTGTTTTAAGAAATCTGTTAATCTTTTTGAGTTTATCTTAATTTGTTAACAATGTATACACTAATCAAACACAGATATGAACACAGAATCAAACACAGATGCAAATATAAAGTAAAAGCAGTAAAGGAAAGAACACACCGGATTTTATACTGGTTCGGAGTTACCCTACATCTAGTCCCGCACAACTAAGTACGGATTTCCTTTCAAAAGCAATTCAACAATTACAACCCTCGGTTCCAAGGCTACGAGGTACACCCTCCAGAATAACAATCCTCTGGGTAGAGATACTTGATTTCCGGAGCAACAAGTTCACCCAATTGATTTCCAAGGCTACAATCACACACCTTCTCTCGCTCAATTGATTTCCAAGGCTACAATTACACCTTTTCTCGCTTGATTGATTACAAAGAAGTCTATAACTCTAAATAGCACTTGGATCTTGTAGAGATAATGATGGAGAATCACACTAGAAGTAATCGAGTATGATTCGATGTTGATTTCGGTAGAGTAATGGTATGATTTTATATTAAGAAATGTGGAAGAAGAAGAGGAGTGAAAACCAGAAAAAAATGATTGAAAATTCGTTGAAACTGACCCCTATTTATAGAAGAGCAACAGCCATGACCATTCATGAAGGGTTATGGCGAATAGACACTTCTTTTGAAATTTGAATTTTGAAGCCAACTGACACTATGTCGACATGGGGTATATGGGCATGTCGACATCCCAAAGGGTTTTTTGGTGTTTTGATTTTCTTTGAAAATAACCTCTATTTTATATTAAAATTATTTTAAACTTTATAAATATACTTAACTATAGTTAAAATACATAAGTAAATATAAAGAACAATATATACATAATTTAACTATAATTTTATATTTAAATCTAAGTATAAATATTTAAAAGTTAAATATATTATTTGAAAAGATAGTTAAAAATCAGGAGTAATTTGACTTTGAAATTAAAGATGTTTTTGAGGCTGAAATTATTTAAAATCAGGATAGAGAGTTTTGAATCTTTTAAATGGAAAATTTTGAAATCATTTTGAAAACAAGATAATTTTGTAAAATCATTTGAATTAAAATTAGTGGATACAAAACAATGTCCCACTAGATTTTCGTAGGTTCCATCATACTTAGGGTTCCATACCTTTAACGGGCTCGAAGTGGATTCCATTCCAAGAATAAATTGGATATTAAGATGCCAGTGCTTTTCTATGAGTTTTAACAAATATTCCTAATAAAACAAACTTAACCTTGAAATCTTGAACTCTTGATAATCTTGATAATCTTGATACTCATGAGTCTTCAATCTTCGATATCTTGCATCTCTATACTGTACAGTCTTCATTCTTGATACCTGCATGGTTAGATCCTGCATATACATATATATCTAAACTTGTAATGTTAGTATTTATATTTTATAATCTATTCTAAGGTTGTTGTCATCAAAACCAACTCCTCAGGGACTAACACCAGTTGTGGTAAATAAGTTATGAATTGAACTTTTGTCCTTTTATATTCCCCAGATTTAAATTTATATTGCTGTCTAGTCTTTTCATATCCTCCTATCATTTTTCCAGCCGAAATCCAAAGAGCTTCCTCCATACTTCCTCTCGGCTTCTCCCCCCTCCTCCAACTCTTCCACCGCCCTCAGCCTCAACAGCTCGACACTGCCTCCGTGACTTCTTTCTTGCCGTACGTGCTTTCCTCCACTTCCATCCTCGGCCGAGTTTTCCCAGCTCGTCAACCTTCCAGCCTCGGCAAGCATGCTCCGCCTTTTTCCCTATTGGTCTATCTACCAGCGTTATATATACGTAAGTATTATATATCATTATATAGTAGAGGGTATATGATGGATTTTATATAGTAAGTTTGTAAGTTTATATACTGTTAATATATATACTAAAGTAAGAATCCATGTGTATATGTTTTGTTATTTTTGGCACACAGGTCGTTTGATTTAGTTATATATATTTGTTAAAAGAGAACTTGTATAAAAATAGATAGTCTGTTTGTATATAAATATAAGTATTATATATATTAAAGGTGGAGTTTTGTTTTTATGGTTCTATACCTATATGTATGTATATAGTTTATAATGTATATAAAGTTTATTCTGTTTGTATATTTTTAAGGTATATTATTATCTGTATAGGTAAGAATATATATAGTTTATATGGGTTGGTTATTTGAAGTGTTATATGAGGTCGTATATATATGGTTATAGTTGTAATATGTTGGTATATTTTATAAAAGCCGTTCGTTTCTCTGTTCACATTTTTACGGCTGTATACATAAGTACATATATATTAGACTATACTTCGGTTTGAGTCTGGGTTTTATATTAGTATATTACATTTTGATAATATATATTATACATCATATATGTATAAGTTTTTTTGTATGAGTGAGGTGATTCTTCCACATATATATTGTATATACAAGTATTATCTATGTCAGTTATATATAGGTCTGATATTATATGTTAAAGTATATATATATATATATTAGTTAAGTAATGTGTAGCTGTTCATAACATTCTTGAGCTGTTTGTATAAACATTTTATTTTATTTTATTGGTTTGTATATTCTTGAGCTATTTAAAAGTATGTTTATTTTATATTAGACATTATTATAGTAGGGCAATATTACTACATAGTAGATAGTTTAACGGATCCTTAGAGGATGGTTATCCCAAACATCCTTTAAGTTACTTATATTTCAGTTGATATTTCACTTGAGTTGGATTTATTAATATAAGAATGTTAATCCTGACTCGAGTGTTTTGTGTTTTGCTTTACGCTCGGGTCAGTCTGAGTGATACAGCATTTGAGACTCTACTTTGGAGTTGGAGCTTCGCTTGGAGACCCAGCTATTTATCTATCCTGCTTTCAGTTGTTCAGTCGATTCCAGTGATGCATTCAGATCTTGTATTTGATTATTGTATTGAGACATCTTTGTACTCGTGACTTTTGTTGTATCTTGTTTAACTCTGTTATATATATGTAGTAGCTTCATGAACTACTATTCTTTTGTTTCTGGTGCATTATTGTTATATTACTATGTGTCTGTGATCTGTGATTATTTTATTTACTATATATGCTGAGTTTTGTCAAATTTTTAATAATAATCTAATATTTTGAGCAATTCAATTCTGGCATGTGTAGATTTATTGTCGATTTGTATGGTCCAAAATACTGGGTCGTTACAATGAGAATGAACTTAAGTTAAGAAATTGGAATGATTGGAAGTAAATTAACTTAAGTTTAAATTTATGGAAGCTTGGCTTCTGGTGAAAATGAAAGTCCATTAAATAAAAGTGGTAGAGATGAATTAATTTGGAAATGGTTATTTATATACAAGCAAGGAATGTTGTCGAGCCTAAATAAAATGGTTTATAATGAAAATTATTAAAATATGCAATTGAAGTAGGTGTCGAAACCTTATATGTGCTTATGAAAAACTATATAACATGCATTGTTTATAGCATTCATGTATTAGCTTTGTAAACGCAAATGAAATGTTGTAAATTGCATATATTTGGCACTTATATGTTTGAATTGAGTTAGTATAGGTATAGGGAAGCCGTGTGGCTGGATTTGGTTGTGCTAATTGCTAAAATAATAAGCCGTTTGCTTAAAAATGCTAAATAGAGGTACGCCTACGCAATAAAAGATAGGAAATATGAACTGTTGTTTGTTTTCTTGTTTTTCCAACCGTGTGGGTCGATGTGTATATATATATATATATATATATATATATATATATATCTTGTCAAATTGCAAAAGCTCCTCCGTACAAAGGAGACTCTGCCAAAATTTTCCGAAAATTTTGGGAGTTAGAAATTTTTTTGGAAATTTTCACTAACGACAAATGATTTAAAATTTGTAAGCAAATAGAATTGAAACTGAATATTGAAATCTAATTTAAAATTGTGTATGTAAAGTAAGGTGAAATCGAAGAAATTGTTCGAAGAAACTGAAGGAAGAAAAAGTTTGCAAATAAAATTTTATTTGAGATTTTAAATAAATTAGTGAGTGAAACTAATAAAAGGAAATGGTTAATTAAATATGGGTTGAGATAAGGTGAATAAAATTCAATATTCAAAGTTTGAAGACAGATTGAATTCAAGTAGAATTGAAGATGGAAGTCTGAATGGAAATTGGGAAAAAGTATTGAGATTTGAAAATAATTAATGAATTAAGGCAAATTGTAATTTATAGGGAATTGGAATTCAATTTGAATATAAACTTCGGTAGTGAAGAAGTAAAATAAATATAAGAAAAAAAATATATTGAACTTAAGAAATGAAAGGTGAAATTCTTAAATAAATTTGGTATTGAAATATACTAAGTGAATAATTGAATGAAGATTAAAACTAGAAGTTGTGACAAGGGAAAAGTGTGAATAAGTGAATAGAAATCAAAATAAATGTGAATAAAAAGGAAATTGATATAGTTGATAATCAATTGGAATTAATACGTAGGATGTACGAATATTATTTTATTCGCATAATGGTTTGAACCAGATTCGAGCACAGAATTTCGAGGTAATTATACCGATCCGAGTTAGGATTTTTCACTCGATTTTCGACGGCGAACCCTGGATATGGATTTTGATTGATTCTGGAAATTCTCTATCATAGTTTGTGGCTATGCAAGGAGAATGACGGTTTCTGATCAAGAAACCAGATCTGAGTCCGCACTAGGATGTCGGGTGGACGATACTAGTTCGGAAGTGAAATTGAGTGATCGAGTGAGCGATCGGATTTGGCATTACGTACGGATGATATATGTGCATCGTACGGGCTTAAGTAAACCAAATATTGGAAATTTGTAAAGGAAGTGTATAAAATGATCTTGGATTTTGTTATTGGATATTATTGCTAAGTAGGACACAGGTGTTTAAAAAGGAAAAAGGAAATTGGGAATTTTGATTTCAGAAGATAAATTGAAATTTGCTCGGCAAAGGTATGTGTTTAAAATTTCTGTATGAAATTTGATGATTTTCTTGTCTAGCCACTTGGCTTTTTGTTTTCTTTTGAAATTTGGGGGCCCGTAGAGGCGTTTTGTAGTTGTACCGATCTAGCCGCGCAAAGGAGACGCTGGCAAAAAAATTCAAAAATTTAGGGAGTTAGAAAATTTTTGAGAAATTTTGATAATTTAAAATTTGGGTTTAAATTATAATTTAAATGACTGAGTAAATAAAATTGTTGGAACTTATGGATGAGTTTGGGAAAAAGGTTAGTAGAAGTGATAGTGGGTCCTTAATAAAAAGATTTGTTTTGGGTATTGTTAAAAACTGTTTGGTTTTGGGAAAATAAAAACGGGTATTAGACTATTCTTCCTAGTAGTAATTTCGGGGACGAAATTCTTTTAAGAGGGGAGGAATGTGACGACCCGAAATTTTTGAATATTTGAAATTGAAATATTTAATTGATTTCAAATATTTAATAGTTAATTTTTAACTTGAATTTCAAATATCACTACTAATTGGATAATTTAATTATTAAATTAAATAATTTGAAGTTGGGTAAAATTTTGAATCTGGAGTTTTAGGCTTGTTAAAAATAATTTGAAGGCTTGTAAAATCTATATTGATAATACTGAAGATAGTAAAAGTGCTAAAATTGAATTCGAAAGTGTTTTGTTCAGTTTTAAAAATATATCGTGTAACGACCTATATTTTTACGGATCAAAACATCGTAAAACAGTTGTCATTAGGTCGTATAGAAGATAAGCCATGTGTAGCTTAGGTCATCTGGAAGATAAGTCATGTGGTGGCTTAGGTCGTGGGGTAGGTTTGGTCGGGTGAACGACCTAAGGATAGGAGCGACCTATAGGAAGTTGGCGACCTAAGGATAGGAGCGACCTATAGGAAGTTGGCGACCTAAGGTTTGAGCGACTTAAGTGTTTAGACGACCTAAGGGGTTAAGTCGTGTTGTAGTTTAGGTTGGTCGAGCGACCTAAGGGAGTTAGTAGTAGCAGTTGGCGACTTAAGGGGTTCAGCGACCTAAGGGTGAGTGAGTTAACGACCTAAGGTAGTTAGGTCGTGGACGAGTTAAGGCTTGTTATAGTTAGGTCGTGAGACCTTGTGTTGAAGTTAGGTCGTAAGCGACCTAAGGTGGATTGCTGAGTACAGTTAGGTCGCGTGAGTGTTAGGTCGTGCGCTTGCGTTGTTGTTAGGTCGCGTGAGTGTTAGGTCGCGCACCTGCGTTGTTGTTAGGTCGCGTGAGTGTTAGGTCGTAGGTCTTAAGTCATGGAAGCGCATATGCAGTTAGGTCGTGTAGTGTTAAGTCGCGCGCATGTGCTAAGTCGTTGAGTCAGAAGCTGTTAGGTCGCGCATTGTGTTAGGTTGCTGAGTGTTAGGTCGGAGGGTTTATTAGGTCGTGGACGACCTAAGAGCGAGCGACCTAAGGAAATCAGCCAATAAATAGGCGGGTTTTTCTTCACTTTTTGGGATCCGGATTTCGAAGCGACGAAGTGCTGCCATTTTGAGAGCTCGAGTTCTACACTTCTTCACTTCTTTTCTCCACTTTAGTCTTGTGATTCCTTCCATCCAAATCGAAGATCCAAGAGCTTAGATTGAAGATCTTCATCCATCGAAGAGAGATTTCATCGTTTGAAGCGGAGTTGTGTTAGATCGAGTTAGATTCTTCGCTGTCCAGATCTGAAGTGTGTTGCTTTTGAGGTGTTTAGGTGATTTGGTGAGTGGTGATTATCTCTCACATGGATGCAAAGGAGTATATCAGATTATTGGCTTGATTTGGTGTTAAAATAGTGATTTCCATGCATTTTCATAAACTTAAGTGTAGATCTATTGTTCATGATGATTTGACATCCATTTTACTATATATTAACCTATGCGAGTTCATTCATCAAGTTGTAAAGATATTGCTCGTGATTCATGCTTGTTAGATTTAGTCTCTTTAATTACAAGATTGCCATTATTGTTAAAATTGTTTATTTGATCATGTTTGAATGCTTGATTACTTGGATTAATGTTTGACTTGATTGATTGTTGTAAATTAGTTGATTGATGATTTGATTTGGACAAGTTAGTCGAAGATGATTCAAAAGCTAAGGGAAAGGCTCTTGAGTTGGAAAAGCTGCTCGTGACATATGTGGCGGATGATGAAGCTCATATGGATAGATTTGATGATGTTGATGTTGAGATGAGGCTTTGCTATGATGAGATGAAGCGAGGCATGGTATGAGATAGCCTTGGTTTAATCTAGACGGGATCATTCCAAGCATGTTGATAACTCGGTGAAATGGTTCGAGTTGAGGATAATGGTTTGCTCGAGAGGCGCTTGAGCTAGTTTGGAAATAGTCGTCGAGGAGGATGACTAGGAGGCTAAGATTTCATCGTTGTTGAAGGTTCTAGCAGGCTCAAAGCAAGAGTATGTTGGGCAGATTCGATAGTCCCTAAAGACTATGATTGTAGTCGAGTACTCTGGGCAGATTCGATAGTCCTAGGCACGGGCTGCGACGACGTGCGGAGATCTGTCTAGAACCGGGGTTGCCATTAACCCTTGATGGACGGCTGAAAGAATGTGCCGGTCATTCAATTAACGGTGGTATCGAAGCAAAGTTAACAGTGATAGCCAGAGTCATGGATGTTTGGTTGTATCGTCATTCGGTCTCAAGAGCGATGTTTTCTGGGTGCTTATCTGATCTTGGTTTAGGCCTTGGGGGTTTGTACTTGGAAAACACCGACCTTGACTCGAGTGATAATTGCTTTAGTTTAAATGTCTGCTTTGCTATGTTTATTTCTGCTTAGTGTGTCTGGGGGCTATCACTATAGAAAGAGGTGGAGTGGGAGGTTTGGATTCCTATTCCTTTTTCCTTTATGCTTTTTTGGTATGTTGTTAGTTAATTTACCGCTCACTAAGACTGTTGTCTGACTCAAGGCTTTATGTTTAACTCTTATTGCCTTGGGCTGTTCATCCGCTTTGGGATGGGCAGACTAGGTAGCAGGTGACAGGTGCTGTTCTTAGTTTCCGACGATGCTGATGACGAAGACGAGCTGGAGGCTTGCATATTTTTTTCTTACTATATGTACTGGATGTTCCGCTGCTTGTATATTCTCTGAGTGATATGTAGTGAGGCTTGATGTATTGACTATTCTGATGTTTGTACCAAACTATTATGAAGTTTAATTGAGATTTTGTTCTGTAAAGCTTCACTGTATATACTTTCTATTGTATTTTATCCATGCGCTGTGAGTTATACGATAGATTCTGTTGTTTTAATTTAACCTTGGCAACCGTCCATGGCTGCCTAGCACACTTTACAGCGCACTATTTCTATGTTCAGTGCAGGGGTCATGGGCGGTCGTCACATTTGGTATCGGAGCTTTGGTTAATCGATTTTACCCAACGCTCGCTGACGTAACTACGTATGAGAGACGTAATTGTATTTTGATGGATGATTACTATATATAATATAGTAGCTTAGAAGGATTTGAATTCCTTATGCAGTTGTTCTTAAGGTGTATTAATCATTCCTTTTTATAGATATTAAGGATGAGTCGAAGAGGGAGACCAGCTGCTAGGGAAGGCCATGCTACTAAGGGGGTTGCTGATTATGCAGCTATGTTCGAAGCTATGATGACTTCGATCATGAGAAGGATGCCAGTTCCGGGGTCAGCAGTTGATGTTGGAGTTCAAGTTCAAACTCCAAAATAGGTGGATTTTGCTAAGTTGTGTAAAGACTATACTACCCTTGGAGGAAAGGTTTTCTTGGGAACAGAGTCAACCATTGAAGTCCAGAGGTGGATAGATGCTTGTAGAAGGATCTTTGGTGATTTGGGAATCGAGGATGCAACTAAAAGGAAGCTAGCATCAAGACAGCTTCAAGGGAGAGCTTCTGATTGGTGGAACTCTATCACCATTGATACTCCAGAGGAAGAAATTACTTGGGAGCAATTCCAAGCCAGATTTGAAGCTAAGTTCATTTCTACTGCTCAGAAGTTTGTTCTGTTCAAGAAGTTTGTGGAGCTCAAGCAAAGTGGAAGACCAGTTCTTGAGTATGTTTCTGAGTTTGAAGCTTTGTCCAAGTATGCCCGGTCGTATATTGAATCTGCATATCAGAAGAATGAGAAGTTTGTGATAGACTTGGACAGTTATCTTGGGAGGCAGTTGGTGGATCATTTGGACGATCAATTTGAAAAGCTTGTGGAGAAACTCTCAGGCATGAGAATCTGTTTCCTAAAGAAGGATCTGTTGTTGCTATGACCAAGGAGGAGTCTAAACCACAGCAGGGTGGAAACAAGAAGAGGAAGCAGCAGCAGCAAAAGGGTAAGGATGGCCAGAAGAAGCCGAAGGGCGAAGTGACCTGCTACAACTGTCAGTAGAAGGGTCATTTCTCTAGAGATTGCAAGAATCCGAAGGTGCCGGTTAAGTGCCACAACTGTGACAAGCCGGGGCATATTAAGAATTATTGTCCAGAACCGCGGAAGGATAAGCAGATTGTGCAAGCTTATGCTTTGGGGGCTGTTCCATCATCTTCAAAAGCTCCTACCGTTGAAGAGAAAGGAAAGAGTGTGGTGGTTCAAGGTACTCTTTCCATATGTGGTGTTCCAGTTAGAGTGTTATTTGATACTGGAGCGTCGCATTCTTTTGTTTGTAATGAACTTGTAGGCCGGTTGGGTTTAGAACCGGATATTGTTGATAGGCCATTGGTTGTGACTAATCCAGTTGGGGGTTCGTCTTTTCTGTGTATGCTATGTCGTGGTCTGATTGTATCGAGTCATGATTGCTCTTTTGTTTGTGATTGTTTTGTTCTGAACTTTGCGGGGTTCGGAATTATTTTGGGAATGGACTGGCTTAGGAAGTATGCGGCAAAGGTTGATTGTGAAAGGTTGGAGGTGACAGTCGAGAATGTGGAAGGGCGAAAGGTTGTGATACAATGTAAGCATGAGGAAGGCGTCTTCATGAGCTTCATGTATTCGCTGGTTGTTCCACGGAATGGACTGTCATCGCTGCCAATCGCTAATGGATTTGAGGATGTCTTTGATGAGGTCAAAGGGTTACCGCCGCATAGAGAGATTTAGTTTCGTATCGATTTAGTTGAAGGAGCCAGACCTGTTGTGATGCCTCTTAGGCGGATGGCGCCTAGGGAACAGCAAGAGTTGAGGGTGCAAGTTGATGATCTTTTACAGAAAGGATTCATTCGGCGTAGTGTGTCCGAATGGGGTGCACCAGTTGTGTTTGTAACCAAAGCGGATGGATCGCTGAGGTTGTGTGTGGATTATCGTGAACTGAATAAAGTGACTAAGAAGAACAAGTATCCATTGCCGAGAATAGACGACTTGTTTGATCAGCTTCACGAAGCTAAGGTGTTTTCTCAGATGGATTTGGCAACGGGATTTCACCAGTTAAGAGTGGCTAAGGATAGTGTGCTGAAGACTGCTTTTAGGACACCATCCGGTTTCTTTGAGTGGCTGGTAATGCCGTTTGGATTAACCAATGCACCAGCATATTTTGTGGATCTTATGAATAGAGTGTTCAGAGATCAGTTGAACAAGTTCGTACTAGTGTTCGTGGATGATATTTTGATTTATTCTAGAACTGAAGAAGAGCACAAGACGCACTTGCGTATTGTTTTGGAAATCTTATGGAAACATCAGCTGAAGGCTAAGTTTTCGAAGTGTCACTTCTGGAAGAGCGAAGTGAGGTTCTTAGGCCATATTATCTTTGGAAGCGGAATAGCGGTTGATCCCGCCAAGATAGCAGCAATCCAGGATTGGGTTAGACCTAAGAATGCATCAGATGTGAGAAGTTTTCTTGGATTAGCAGGATATTATCGTCGATTTATCAAAGACTTTTCCAAGGTGGCTGCACCATTAACAGGATTGACGAAGAAGAACCAAGTGTTCAGATGGGATGATAAGAGTGAGCAAGCTTTCAGAATCCTGAAAGAGCGATTGACAAGTGCTCCTGTTTTGACTATTCCCAGTGGAAATGATTAGATGGTGGTTTACACCGATGCATGTGGTACTGGACTTGGAGCAGTGCTGATGCAGAAAGGTAAAGTTGTTGCGTATGCAAGTCGACAACTGAAGCCGCATGAAAGGAATTATCCGACTCATGATTTGGAGTTAGCGGCGATTGTTTTTGCTCTGAAGATGTGGAGACATTACCTATTGGGAGTCTGATTCGAGTTGTTTACAGATCATAAGTCGTTGAAGTATCTTTTCTCCCAAAAGGATTTGAATCTTCGGCAGCAACGATGGCTAGAGTTTTTGGCATCATATGATTTTGGTATAGCCTATACTCCGGGAAAAGGTAACGCAGTGGCAGATGCGCTAAGTCAAAGACATGCAGGATTGGGAGTCATGTTTTCAGAGTGGAAAAATCTCGAGTATTTAGCTGGATTTGACTTCAGTCCCAGATGTGAATTGGAACCTGAGATGTTGGCAAACTTATCGATAAGACCGACTCTTGTGGAAAGAATTGGCGAGAGCCAAAAGCAAGACGATAAGCTTGTCAAGATTATCCGTGATTTGGAATCTGGGTAGGACCCAGAGAAGGATAAAGGATTCGAGGTCGATCGAGAGGGTTGGCTTCGGAAGCAAGGACGACTAGTTGTTCCCGATATAGATGAATTGAGAAATGAAGTTCTGAAGGAAAGTCATCACTCGAAGTTGACAATTCATCCAGGTGGAAATAAGATGTATCGGGATATGAAGAGAACCTATTACTGGGAAGGTATGAAGAAGGATGTTGGAAATTCTATTTCCAAGTGCATGAACTGCCAGTTGGTAAAAGCCAAACAGAAGAAGCCAAGTGGACTGCTTCAACCATTAGAAGTTCCTACATGGAAGTGGGAGCAAGTATCGATGGATTTTATCGATGGGTTACCTAGAACAAGAACGGGAAATGAAGGGATTTGAGTCATCATAGATCGTCTGACTAAGAGTGCAAGATTCATTCCTGTTCGATCGACTAGGACTGCATCAAAGTTGGCGGAGCTGTATGTTAAGTGGATAGTTCGATTCCATGGTATTCCGAAGAGTATAGTGAGTGATCGAGACCCATTGTTCACTAGAGGATTTTGGAAGAGCTTCCAGGAAGTTTTGGGAACTGAGTTGTGTTTGAGTACAGCTTATCATCCCCAAACAGATGGTCAGACCGAGAGAGTCAAAAGAGTTTTGGAAGATCTCCTTAGAGCTTGTGTTTTAGATTTCGGAGGATCATGGGAAGATCACCTTCATTTGGTGGAATTTTCGTATAATAACAGTTACCAGTCAAGCATTGGTAGGGCACCGTATGAGGCATTGTATGGAAGACCATGTAACTCTCCGACATGTTGGTTAGAAATATGAGAGAAGTTGATACTTGGGCCAGAGATGATTCGACAAACTTCGGATTTCATAGAGATCATTCGGCAACGAATGAAGGCAGCCCAAGACCGACAGAAAAGTTATGCCGATAAGCGTCGTAAGGATTTGGAGTTCGACGTAGGTGATATGGTTTTTGTGAAGATTTCTCCACTGAAGAATGTTATTCGATTCGGGAAGAAAGGAAAATTGACTCCGAGATTTGTTGGACCATTCCCGATTATCGAGCGAATTGGAAAGCTCGCCTATAAATTGGAGTTACCAGAAAAGATGTCGAGTGTGCACAATGTTTTTCATGTATCGTATCTACGGAAGTATGTGCACGACTCGAATACAGTGGTTTCTGCTGATAGCTGTGAAGATTTTAAGGTAGATCCAGTTGTTGAGAGACCTCGTAAGCCGCTTCGTGTTGTGGAAACTGACACGAAACAGCTTAGGAGGAAGGTAGTTAGGTTGCTCAAGGTACAATGGAGTGATGATGATAACGACTGTACATGGGAGGTGGAAGAGAGGATGAAGGCAGCTCATCCTGAACTCTTCGAGGTATGGCCATAAGGTGTCGTGTCATATCACGATATTGTAACTTGTTCTAGTTTTAGAATTCTGCATGCTAAGCTAGAATTGGATGCTTGGTTTGTTGATTGCTATGGATGGTAGGCGTGCAGAATAGTCTTTGATTGCTCTTGTTTGTTTGGAATTTCGGGGGTGAAATTCCTAAGGGGGAGAGAATGTAACGACCCGTATTTTTACGGATCGAAACATCGTAAAACAGTTGTCATTAGGTCGTATAGAAGATAAGCCATGAGTAGCTTAGGTCGTCTGGAAGATAAGTCGTGTGGTGGCTTAGGTCGTGGGGTAGTTTAGGTCGGGTGAACGACCTAAGGATAGGAGCGACCTATAGGAAGTTGGCGACCTAAGGATAGGAGCGACCTATAGGAAGTTGGCGACCTAAGGTTTGAGCGACTTAAGGGTTTAGACGACCTAAGGGGTTAGGTCGTGTTGTAGTTTAGGTTGGTCGAGCGACCTAAGGGAGTTAGTAGTAGTAGTTGGCGACTTAAGGGGTTCAGCGACCTAAGGGTGAGTGAGTTAACGACCTAAGGTAGTTAGGTCGTGGACGAGTTAAGGCTTGTTATAGTTAGGTCGTGAGACCTTGTGGTGAAGTTAGGTCGTAAGCGACCTAAGGTGGATTGCTGAGTACAGTTAGGTCGCGTGAGTGTTAGGTCGCGCGCTTGCGTTGTTGTTAGGTCACGTGAGTGTTAGGTCGCGCACCTGCGTTGTTGTTAGGTCGCGTGAGTGTTAGGTCGTAGGTCTTAAGTCGTGATGTTTTAGGTCGTGGAAGCGCATATGTAGTTAGGTCGTGTAGTGTTAAGTCGCGCGCATGTGCTAAGTCGTTGAGTCGGAAGCTGTTAGGTCGCGCATTGTGTTAGGTTGCTGAGTGTTAGGTCGGAGGGTTTGTTAGGTCGTGGACGACCTAAGAGCGAGCGACCTAAGGAAATCAGCCTATAAATAGGCGGGTTTTTCTTCACTTTTTGGGATCCGGATTTCGAAGCGACGAAGTGCTGCCATTTTGAGAGCTCGAGTTCTACACTTCTTCACTTCTTTTCTCCACTTTAGTCTTGTGATTCCTTCCATCCAAATCGAAGATCAAATCGAAGATCCAAGAGCTTAGATTGAAGATCTTCATCCATCGAAGAGAGATTACATCGTTTGAAGCGGAGTTGTGTTAGATCGAGTTAGATTCTTCGCTTTCCAGATCTGAAGTGTGTTGCTTTTGAGGTGTTTAGGTGATTTGGTGAGTGGTGATTATCTCTCACACGGATCCAAAGGAGTATATCGGATTATTGGCTTGATTTGGTGTTAAAATAGTGATTTCCATGCATTTTCATAAACTTAAGTGTAGATCTATTGTTCATGATGATTTGACATCCATTTTACTATATATTAACCTATGCAAGTTCATACATCAAGTTGTAAAGATATTGCTCGTGATTCATGCTTGTTAGATTTAGTCTCTTTAATTACAAGATTGCCATTATTGTTAGAATTGTTTATTTGATCATGTTTGAATGCTTGATTACTTGGATTAATGTTTGACTTGATTGATTGTTTTAAATTAGTTGATTGATGATTTGATTTGGACAAGTTAGTCGAAGATGATTCAAAAGCTAAGGGAAAGGCTCTTGAGTTAGAAAAGCTACTCGTGGCATATGTGGCGGATGATGAAGCTCATATGGATAGATTTGATGATGTTGATGTTAAGATGAGGCTTTGCTATGATGAGATGAAGCGAGGCATGGTATGAGATAGCCTTGGTTTAATCCAGACGGGATCATTCCAAGCATGTTGATAACTCGGTGAAATGGTACGAGTTGAGGATAATGGTTTGCTCGAGAGGCGCTTGAGCTAGTTTGGAAATAGTCGTCCAGGAGGATGACTAGGAGGCTGAGATTTCATCGTTGTTGAAGGTTCTAGCAGGCTCAAAGCAAGAGTACGTTGGGCAGATTCGATAGTCCCTAAAGACTATGATTGTAGTCGAGTACTCTGGGCAGACTCGATAGTCCTAGGCACGGGCTGCGACGACGTGCGGAGATCTGTCTAGAACCGGGGTTGCCATTAACCCTTGACGGACGGCTGAAAGAATGTGCCGATCATTCAATTAACGGTGGTATCGAAGCAAAGTTAACAGTGATAGCCAGAGTCATGGATGTTTGGTTGTATCGTCATTCGGTCTCAAGAGCGATGTTTTCTGGGTGCTTATCTGATCTTGGTTTAGGCCTTGGGGGTTTGTATTTGGAAAACACCAACCTTGACTCGAGTGATAATTGCTTTACTTTAAATGTCTGCTTTGCTATGTTTATTTCTGCTTAGTGTGTCTGGGGGCTATCACTGTAGAAAGAGGTGGAGTGGGAGGTTTGGATTCCTATTCCTTTTTCATTTATGCTCTTTTGGTATGTTGTTAGTTAATTTACCGCTCACTAAGACTGTTGTCTGACTCAAGGCTTTATGTTTAACTCTTATTGCCTTGGGCTGTTCATCCGCTTTGGGATGGGCAGACTAGGTAGCAGGTGACAGGTGCTGTTCTTAGTTTCCGACGATGCTGATGACGAAGACGAGCTGGAGGCTTGCATATTATTTTCTTACTATATGTACTGGATGTTCCGCTGCTTGTATATTCTCTGAGTGATATGTAGTGAGGCTTGATGTATTGACTATTCTGATGTTTGTACCAAACTATTATGAAGTTTAATTGAGATTTTGTTCTGTAAAGCTTCACTATATATACTTTCTATTGTATTTTATCCATGCGCTGTGAGTTATACGATAGATTCTGTTGTTTTAATTTAACCTTGGCAACCGTCCATGGCTGCCTGGCACACTTTACAGCGCACTATTCCTATGTTCAGTGCATGGGTCATGGGCGGTCGTCACATATCGTTTAAATCGACGTTTAAAAAATAGACTTCCGGGGCACAGTCTCGGAATTCGACGAAACCAGTTCCATTGGATCCGTAATATTGTATTATTATCGGATTTCAAATTTCGTAGTGATTGGACTTTTTGTGTGGGCGTACGACATATAAATGCGTTGAAATTTATATCGAATTCAATATTATAACTGGGTCCAAAAGGCTATCTTCTCCATATGATCGAATTAGGACTCGAAACCTTTTCCATCATGTTCGTAATAGGGGTATAATATTATGAACGCCTAGCGGCATGCCTCGATAGGAGTTCGAGATTTTGAGCTGCGATATCGAGACGATTTAAAATTTTAAATAAATATATTGGTCTAGTCAAATTTTCTTTCAGCCGTAATTTCATCCCGTCAATAATTTTTCGTTTCATCACAAATCACTGTAGCCCATCTACTACACGCAACCATCTCTTCGTGTATCCCCCTCCTTTCCTTTTAAAATCACGACTTCCTTCATTCTTTCAAATCGAGCAAAAAGAAAACATCAGAATAAATGGCCGCTCTATTTCAATTCGAGTTCGTTCAATAAAAGAAAAAAAGAGAAAACCGAACGAATTAGATTCGTTCACAATCAACATCGCGGCCTTCCCTTCTGATGTAAGATTCGAAACGAACAAAGTTCGTTCGATAATGGAAAAAAGGGGTAAAAGCACCATAACGAGCAGAATAAAAATCGCCCCTCTTCCTCCTTATTTCAGTAAATCGAATTCAAAAATAAAATAAAATAATGGAAATCAAGCCGTGTTCGACTCGAGTGGAATCGAAAATGGGAGGCAGCATACGAGGGTTTTCTCTCGATTTTGATTGGGGCAAAAGGTCGAGGGATAGGGCTTGGTTAGGGTGCGGCGGCATTTCCTGATGGCCGAAGTCGAGCGCGATGTCGAAGGAGGGTCGCGGGCTAGGGTTCTGGAAGTCGTGCTCGTTCAGCCTGCCGCGACGTTGTGGGTTTCGCGATGGTATGGGGATTGGTGGCGAGGCAAAGTCGACTCCGATGGCGTGATATGGAGGTGAGCAGCTTCTTTTTTTTCCTTTGTTTTGAATTTTAAATGTGAACTCCGAACATTTATTTTTATAAACTGTTAAAAAAAGTGTTGTTTTATTAACAGAGAAATTTTATATAGAAAAGGTTTTAAAAATATTTGAAGAATTTATAGAAATTAGATTTTATTCTATATAGATTATTTCTTATAAGTATATATATGTATTTTCAAAAATAAAAATAAATATACATATATACCTATTTTTACTTAACAGTGAAAATGAAGAAAAGTAAGATTCAATTTACTAGGCTATGTTAAGAATAATTTATTTAAGTGTTTAATTTATTTAATTAACTTATTTAAGTATTTTAGAAATTGTCAATGGAAGATTAGTAAAAAACTAAATATTAATTGGTTAAATTTATGAAATTAATTGACCGATTAATTCAAATGTTAATAAACCCTATAATGTTGTTCAAGGTCAAAACCCATGAAACCAGTCAAGTTGAAGTGGATGGCAACCTTGGGTCAAAGGTGAGTTAATCTCACTCTTCTGGATTGCTATTTAAATTTAAATGGTTGAATTTAAATAATTGTTTGAATGATTGAATTGATTTGATGTGTTATATTACATATATTAGTATATATAGTATATATATTGGAGTGATTGATTTCCCGCATTTTATAGCGGATGAGACCCTATGCGCCGCATAATAGCGGATGATATTATATTAATCCCATATACCGCGATATTCCACCTCGAAGTGGAATTGGTATTGTGCTAATATCTATGGATGCAGAGAAAACAGGTTGGAGGGATCCAACTGGATTCCTCAAAAATTTATTTAGATTGTTTAATATTCTCAGTATGATTATTTGATATCCTGTGATGAATTATATTGATATTTGGAATGTTGGATGCTATGGTTTGATTGGATATATTTGGACATTCTGAGTTATCAAAAATGTATAGATTTGGATTTTAATAGAAAATAAAAAGAGAAAATTTGTAAGTAAAATGATTATAGAGAATTTGGGATAAATTAAAGAATGAATGGGAAAGCAATAAAAGTGGATTTTAAATTGTTAATAAATAAATTTCAAGTATGGGAAAGGAGATTTTTGAATAAATGGGAATAAATGAAATTTAAACTTGAGAGGTATTAATTAAAGGAAATAAAGATTTATTATTAAATTCAGGAATTAAATGGTTTAGGATGCAATAAAAGGAATTTTTATGAAATTGGTATTTCCAGTTTAAAATCATAATAAAGAGTTAAATCCAGAATTTATGAAATTTATGGATTTTGGGATAAAATTTAGTAAGTAAAGAAATTTATTTTAAAATGAAGTAAATTTTGGAAATCAATTTGAAAATTGATTAAGTGTTTGAAACTGGGATCTTAAAGGAAGACGAGACTATGAAATTTATAAACTGGGTTTATAAAGGGGCATTTCACCAGAAGGACAAACTTTGCAGTCCAATTAGTTTCTAGGACACACATTCAAAGAAATTACTTTCAAGGCCAAAATCAACAGAATAATTACTTTCAAGGACAAAGTCAGTAGTCCAATTACTTTCAAGGACACAATTCATAGGTTTTTAGGCTCTGGAAACTAATTATTTTGCGTTTTGTCCTTGAAAGTAATTATTTCAGTTGTGTGTCCTAGAAACTAATTCCACTTGCTAAAGAGGCCCTTGTGGCTAATTTCCACGTTTATAAAAGTAAAGTAATATATCGGTGGATATTTGGAAGAATAAATTCATGGTGGGAATTTATTTAAGGAATGGGTAAATTTGGTTAAAAATAAATACTGATTTATTTTTAAAAGGTATAAAAGAGAAGTGTATTTCCCTGGAAAGCCAAGTACGTTTTCAAGTAAATTTTTAAATATAAGTTGAAAGTTTTAAAGTTTTTTAAAGGAACGTTTTAATAAATTAATATTTAAGTTGTTAAAATTTTAAAGGTAAATATTTATTAAAATAGTTATAGTAGTAATTATTTTTAAAGGTTAATTGGTATTATGTCTTAAAAAGATAATTATTAATATTTATATTGTATAAAGTAGTTTTATTGTAAATATTCTTAAAGTATATATCTTTGAATAAAGTATTAAAGTAGTTTAAATTTAAATGTTTTGTTTAAAGTATATTCTAGAATATAGTATTTTAAATTATTTTATAAATCTAAAGTGTTTGTACTTGGTGATTTCAGTGGAGATAGAAAATATTTGGGAAATTTACTCCGTGAGAGAAAGGTGGTTTTTGAAACCGTTTTCAAAAGGGTTGAAAATGGAAATATATCTTGCGAAGATATTTGTGAGGTAAATAATTAATTTGGAAAATTATTTATGTTTGATGGATGTTGTGAATGTTATTTGATAGTTAAATAACCGACTATCAATATTGGCCAATGCGTTGATCATTTCGAAGAGACCGGGATCGGGATTAATTTCTCGAAAACCACTTCGATCCGGTTTGTACGTTTTCGTGGAAAAACAAGTTCGGAGTCGAAGATGGGGCAGAGAAGTGCAAGGGCTAATCGCTACTAATCCTAAGGGTGATTCCAAAATGGATGTAGTAGGAGTAGTGCCTTCGGATCCATTCGAACCCGAAACGGACTTGTATGGATGAATGCTTTCAGAACATCGTCAGGTGGACGATGAGCATTCTAAGTGAAACATTCTAAAAAGGTAATGCTTAGCCTCAAGCCTCATCAACCGGGAATGACCGAAAATCAGGGGTTATGGAGCAAGGCTATGTGGGTAGCGCCCATTAAGGTGAGGTCATCCCTGTCTAGATGTCCCTTTTATTTCGACTTAGTGGGCAGTTGCTGATCCCAAACGCGGGGTGATCTTACTCGGAATTATCCAATAAGGGGTAGTTCCGGTCTTGTGTTGCAGGGGATCGGGCGTGGTCCTCGGTACGCTGATCTAGACCAGGTACTGTGACAGGTGGTACCCCAGTGCCTAGTCATTAGTTGGAAATCCATTCTCCCTACGTGCTTTTACGGTTTTTTGTTTGTAGAACCTACTTTGTGGCTAGTGTAACAATTTCAGCTATTTGAATAAGTATTTGTATATAGACACTACTATAATATTAGAGGATTTTGATAAGAAAGTGTTTTGGCTATCGTAAGGTAAAAACCCGATATGTTTATTTGTGGCGTGGTCTTACGAGATGCTTTTGATTTCAAAGGGTTTGGAAAACTTTAATAATCCAATTGAGTGTTTTTCTCACGCTGGTTTTCCAGACTGACTCGGGTGTTATTTTATTATAATGCTCGGGTCAGACCGAGTATTACAGATACAGGATAGGATGCTGTGGAGCTCAGGAAACGAGCTGGATGGCGAGGCATAGCATACGTACTTGATGTATTATTCCGCTGTGTTGTAAGTTGTATTGTCTGTTGGTGAGGACAAGTTAATATAACTGTCCAGTTGTGTGTTATTGATTTTGTGTACTCTGATGATGTAATGTATAAACATATTTGCTTTTGTGTAAAGATCAGTTATTAACTATTATATATTATTCCGCTGCAATTGTGAGATTCTGATGTTCATTTTCTATTTTCTTCTTCTACCTCTTTCTTCTTTAACCCTAATGGTTCGTATTTCCGTTCACTTTGAGTCGATATGTTGGAGAATAGTGTCGATTCAAGGGGTATGGAACTGCGGGTCATTACAACACTCATATTTATTTACTGTTAATTTAACTTACATAAGATCTTTTAGTTCCGACTTGAGTGTTCTGTCTTTTCAATTCGCTCGGGTCAGTCTGAGCTTTTCATTTTATCGAAGACTGCTTTTTGGAGGATGAAGACGAAGATTTTTTACTATTATTATGTATTATATTTATTCCACTACATCATGTTGTTTCGCTGCATTTATTTATTATTTATTCTTGTTGTATGTAACTCTGATCTATATTATAAAAGTTTAATCAAGGTTATATGTAAACAGCTTCATGAACTGTTTATTCGATTATTATATTTTGTCATTCCGCTGCGAGATTATGTATTTGTTTTCTTTCTTTCTCTGCTTTTTCTTATTTACCCCATAACAATCTGCCTTCTTGAATGGTTTGAGTTTTACGTGTGTGTCGTACCATCAATTTAAAACTTTCCAAAAAGGCAGGTCGTTACAGTTGTTATCAGGGCTTTGGTTTAGCGATGACCTTAGCTTTGTGGGGTCTGACTCATTAGAAATAGGGTAGTAATACCCTAGAATGAGTCATTGAGTGTATATATATGAGAGAGCGTATTTGTTAGTGTTATAAAAGGTTTTTGTATTGTTTAAATTTGTTCCGTTTTGTATTTATAAATTCAGGTTGGTGCATAGGACGCTATGACATCGATAGGATTTCTAAGCACTTAATAGGGCAGACCGACACAATATTTGTTTTGAAATATAGGTAAATGAAATAATTTTGCCTATTATATATTTTGTATATAAATAATAGATTTTAGAAATGATATAGTTGGATGTAATATGTTGCTTGTTAGGTAGGTAATTTTATGAATATTGATTGAAAAATAGGATTTACAAGTAAAGTAAATACAAATTGGAAATTTAGAACTTAAGTTCCGGAATTTTTAAAATTTCTTTCGAAATTTTTTTGGAATATAAAATATTAGTATTATTTGGAAGTATTTTATGATATAAATATTTCAATATGATTTGAAAGAAATGTTTTAAAGGATTTTGGAAGGAAATAAGTTCTGTACTCCACTCTGTGTCGCTAGAAAATACTTTCGGTGATGAGTGCACGCATCATTGACATTCATTTTTCGAGTTTCAAAGTGGGAAGACTGCCATTGTAGTTGTAATGCACATTTGTTTTGATAACGAATCTTAAATTTTAATTTTTAAATATGATCTGATATATATAAGTTATGAGTGTGTGTATATATATATATATATTATTTTGAATAATTTGAAATGTAACCCGGAATTTGATTCATAAACTTTCTGATAATTAGTAGCTTTCAGTTACTGTGATTGAATGGAATCTTAACTATTTTAATAATTGGAAATTTTAAAATGGAAATAAGAATCAATGGTTAAGTGATTAATGATATATAAGAAATTGAAATTTGTAACTTGTAAACTTAACAATAATGAAAATTTAGAAGATGAATTATTGAACTTTGAAAAAAAATGAACAAGATGCACTTATGTAACTTTCAATTTCATTCTTAAGACATATATATAACTTACCAAAATGTTAAAAGTTGTAATGTTAATAAGAATATGAAATGGAATATTATACAAGTAAAACTTAAATAATGAAAATGTTCAATGTAATTATGATTTAAAGAAAGAATTAAGATGAATAAGATTATTGCAAACCTATGTAAATAATTTGAATGCTACTAATTAAAGTAATAAAAAGGTAAACACTGTAAGTAAATAATTATAAACTTAATTTAGCGTTGAAGCCATTTATAATTAAAATGGGTATTATGTTAATTGAATGGTTATAACTTCAAAAGGCATTGAAAAGATTTAGAAATGGATTTAATATTCAATAATACTATATATGGAAGAATGAATGTGAAAAAGAAATAATCCATTAATGGTGAATTAAATTGTAAAGAGATTTACATAATAAATAATCTAATAATTGAAATGGAAATAACATATGTAAGCAATCAATGTAAAGTAATGAAAAGAAAAATGGTATTGTATAAATGAATAGAAAATGAATTTTGTAAGTGATAAATGTAAAGAAATTAAACAAGCATTGTATGAACAAATGAAAATGAACAGTGAATAATGTGAAAAAGAAAGAGTAATAAGAATAAAACTTAAATATTATTTGAAATTATTATTTGTTTGACTTATGGATTGGTTGGGAAATGATACTTCTATTTTGTATAGAGATGTATAAATAATCTATAAAGTTTTATCTACGACTGCTGAGTGTATGGTTTACTTCATAGTTTATTTATCATTTTATATGATAAGAAGTTTTGAACCCAAACTAACCTTTTGTTTTGGTTGCTAAGGATGGATGATTGATTTCTTGGTTGAAAGGATGTTTGTACTGTTTGTTTGCAAATGATTATTGTTATGTTGTGATTGTTGTTATTAGTTGAAACAACTTAAATATTTCTCTTTTGCTTAATTATTAACCTCTTTGGATTATATAAGAGAAATATAGGTTATGGAAGCAATAGCTACTACTTTTGGTTTCATAAATTAAGTGTTTGATTGCCCGACAAATAGGTAAGTTTTCGGATTACGGTTTCTAGCGGTATTATATTGTTTTTCCCGTGGTTTGGGATATTTTATTTTGAAAAATATGATATATATTGTTATTATTGATATTATTATTTCTCCTAGACCTCTCCGTACAAAGGAGGCTCTGCCGAAATTTTTCATTTATTTTGGACTTAGAAAAATTTTGTGAAATGTTTTTCAAGCTTTTATTAACTTGAATATAAAAGGATTTGATTGTTTATAGATTGATATATTTTATTTAAATTATTTAATTATGTAAATTAATTATTTATAAATTTAATATTTTGAATAAGATATATTAATTTCTTGATTGTTTATGTCCCTTTTCGAGGACGAAAAGTTTTGAGTGGGGGAGAGTGTAACGACCCATAATTTTCGATAATTAAAAATAGTTAATTAAATAAGGTTTTGTAATTTAATGTGGGAAGAAATAAAAATTTATGATTTATTAATAAGAATATAACTGGAATGAAATATAACGGTATTAATTTAAGGTAATTGATAACTGTTTTAAATGTAATTCCAATTAATTGAAATGATTAAAAAGTTATAATTGGTGATAGATTTTAAATTTATTGTAATAATGTGTGTATTAATTGATAATTCGATTTAAGAGTAATTGATAATTTAAATGTTGGATTAATTAATAAAATAGTAAGTAATAAATTGTAATTGAATAAAATTAGTATTGTGTAAATAACTATAACATTTGTGTGTAGATAACAAACATACAAATGTGATTAAATATAGAAATGGTGACAATTGTTATTTATTACCAATTTATTTAATCAATCAAAATTAAATGAAATTAAATGTTACGTAAAATGAGTTAAGCTGATAACTATAAAAGTTGAATGCAATAAAATGTACATAAATTTCAATTATATTCATAAGGCAATAATTGATTTAAATAAAAGATCGAAACCAAGGTAAGTTAATTTATTGGGATTTAAAATTTTAATAAAATTGACAAAAATTCAATGCAATTGAAATATTGCAACTAATATGGAAAAAGATGATAATTGTAGAATGTTAGTGTAATAATAAACCAATGTTAACTATGTCTATAGAGTAATCATTGATTGAATAAAAAGGAGTGAAACCAAGTATAATCAATTTATTGGAATTAAATTTTAATTAATTGGATTCAATTACAGTTGAAATTGAACAGTGTAATTAGTGTAATATTTAACACTGAATTGATATGTAAATTTGTATTAAATCATTGTAAATATCTAAGTAATCAAAAATGATGAAATTTGTTAATTACCAAATTTTAATGGAAAAAGTGATTTAATTAATTTACTAATAATTTATTTGATTAACGTGAAAATAGCCATTTTGGCCACTTACTCGGATTTCGATGAAACCAGTTTCATCGGATCTGTAACGGTGAATTATCGTAAGGTTTCAAGTTTCGTAGCGATCGGACTTGTCGTTTGATCGTACGGGCTCGAAACGCGTAGAAATCAATTTAATAAAATTCAATTGAAATCAATTTGAAATAAGCTGATGTTATAGCTAACTTCTTCATTCGATGGAATTAGGACCAGAAACTCGTTCCATTGAATTTAGAAATGTCGAAAACATCTATTTTCATATATGGGATGACCCAATTTCGTTTTGGGAACGAAACGGGCTTTTTGGGTCGTTATTGTCGTTTCGAATCAATTAGATATGTTATTCTTTCTTATTGGGCCTTGTCCATATAAATACACTTTGTTCCCTAAACCCTAGCAGTCATTTTTTTTCTTATTCAGTACGTACATCAACTTTCGTCTGTTCCTCCTCAAATGGCAGAAATCCAAATTCCAAAATTCAATTGCAAATCAAAATCAAATCGAAAAATTAAAACTCCTCAAACTATATCGAATTATGTATCGATTCGAGCTCTCGACGAGCGTAACTCAAATCTGCAGTTCATTTTTGCAATCGGGTTCTAGTTTGTCCGGTATTGGCCAAATCATTCTCGGCCGTTCAGTGTGTCGTGATCAACTTCGTCGGATCGTTGAATGGAGGGTATTGATGGGTGGAAATTGGCGAGTGGAGTTCATCGGCGTTGGTTGTTTGAGATGTTGACGGCCAGATCATGGAGAAAAAATCGACTAGGGTTTTAGATATAGGTGGCGGCTGGACTTGGGCCTTGACCCGAGGCGAACGCGAGGGGGTTCGCGAGCCTGAGAGGTGATCATCGGAGTCGCCTTGGTGGCCGCGATGGCCAGGCGTAGGCGTGGGGACTGGCGGCGTGTCAATTGAGGCGATGTCTTGATTGGATGCGAATGAACGTCGATCGATTGCAGGTTAGGGCTTCGGTAGGGAGGGATGATGTGGCCTGGGTACGTGTATCTTCCTTTTTATTTAAAAAAAATTCAATCGTTCTAATGTATGTAACTTTTACGTATGAGGTCGGATTTGTGCGCGGTTTGTTTTGTTGGGATCGTATCGAAATTTCGGACATTTTGACTAAGTTTGGACAAATTCTAAGACTGTTCAAATTTGGGCCCTATTTTGGATTTCAAAATCGATTTGAAATCAAAAGTGAGTGTTTTAACCCACTCACAACTATTTAATTTTCTTATGTTAGTTAAATTGAATTTATGATGTAATTTGAAATTAATTGATTGATGTTTGGTATGTTTAAATTGTCATTCTACTTAAATTTGAATTTTATTGCATTTAATCATCATTTAATTTAATATTGAATTTAATTGTCAATTTAATACATGTTAATGATAATCAGTTATCTATTGATGTTTATTGGTTGATTGTATGGTGATTGTGATGTATGTTTGATTATTGATATTGGATGAATGGATGTTATATTTCTATATTGTTATAACACTGCAAGTTTCCTATGGGTTGAAATGATACATACCCGAACGATCTGATCGATTAGGGAGAAATCGTTATGGGTTGAAATGATAGACTCGAGCGATTTCATGTATTTGAAATTAAATTTTGAGATTGCGGGTTGAAATGATATATACCCGTAAATTTAAATATTTGCGGATTAAAATGATAAATATCCGTATCACTTAACCATAGAGTAGAAAATTATACACGGACACCGGATTGGTTAAATTTAATGATTTTAAATCTTTAAACTTTGAATCCAGTTTAACGATAATTGAAATAGAAATTTGACTGATAAATAGAATTGCTTTAGGTATTTATTTAAAGGATCTAAATTGGAATTCTAAAGTTGAATTTGAAGTATAAACGAAATTATCGAGATTGAGTTATTGAAATGTTGGAACTGTAATTTTGAAAATCTATTAAAATTGAAATAGTTAAATTTGATGTAAATTTCAAATTTATTATCTCAATATAAACTGTAAATGTTCTTTTAAATTCTAATTTTAGATTTTCAACTATTAAAATAAGTTAATCTATTTTAAACCAACTTAATCAATTTAAACTATTTAATTTATTTTAATCTAATTTAACCTATTTTAAACTAATTAACCTATTTACTTTATCTTAATCTATTTTAATTTATTTTAAACTATTTTAATCTATTTTAAATCATTTAAACTTTATTAAACTATTTAATTTATCTTAAACCATTTAATCTATTTTAATTCTATTTAATCTATTTTAGATTCATTTAATCTATTTTAAATCTAATTAATCCATAATAAACCTATTTAATCTATTTTAAACCATTTAAACTATTTTAAAATCTATTTAAAGTATTTTAATCTATTTTGAATTTATTTAATCTATTTTAAACCTATCTAACCTAATTTATATCTATTTTAAAATTATGTTAAACTAATTAACTATTTATAACTATTTAATTTATTTTCTAAATTTCAAATGGTGTAGAGTGTAAATGTTTATAATAAAAGCCTTGATTTTTAAAGCGAATAAGGTTTAAAAATGTTATAACATAAGTTGGGAATTGAAATGATATTTGCTGGTGAAACGACATATTTGAGTAAATATGATTTTGAAAGTAATTATGATTTCGAAAGTGATATGGTTTGAATTGAATATGATATTTTGATATCAATATGAAATGGTTTTGGAAATGTAAAAGAACCATCTGGTGTGTAATAAGCGGTTGGTTGTTAAAGAGACCGGGATCATATATTTTCATACTCTCTGCCAATACCAAAAACCACTTTAACAAATGTGTACGTGGTGGAGATTCCAGAAATGAAGTAGGATGGTTTGACGAACGATTTTGTATGAGGTATTTATGTGACCCTGACTCTCGTGAGTTAGCTTAGATGTGACTAAAATAGGAGCTATACCGGGCCAAGTGAGGTCATTCCTCCTATCGGGCATATTTCTTTGATACTATTTTATGACTTTGTGATTGATTTGGTAGCCACCCTCGATTTTGATTATGGGAGTGTATCCGAGGTGGGCGGTAGTAGCTGCTATGCGTTACCACCAGTCCGGGAGTGCAATTGGTATATCTACCCTGGCATTGCCTCGAGTGTCGTGTTCACATGCCCTAGCGCGCCTTCTACAAGTTTGGTTTGTACCATACCTATGGAGTGCCCTTTGATAGCCCTCTAGTTTACGGAGGAATTACGGTACTGTATAGACTATGAGAATATATAAAAAAATGTGTTAAGGGGGATATGGGTAACGCCTTAACGCTATTTTAATACTTTACTTTACTGGAGACACTATTATAATAGCGTATTGTACTATGTATGTAGATAGTTCAACGGACCCTTAGGAGATGGAAACCCCTAACATCTCTTAAGTTACTTCACTCACATTAGACACTGGATAGAAGATGTCAAACCCCGTAAACATCTCTGACGCCATTACACTCATATTTATTTACTTTTAATTTAACTTACATAAGATTTTTTAGTACTGACTCGAGTGTTTTGTCTTTTCAATTCCCTCGGGTTAGTCTGAGCTTTTCAGTTTTTTGAAGATTGCTTTCTGGAGGATGAAGACGAAGATTTTGTACTATTATTATATATTATATTTATTCCACTGCATCATGTTGTTCCGCTACATTTATTTATTAGTTATTCTTGTTGTATGTAACTCTGATCTGTATTATAAAAGCAAATTAAACATCCATTGCAAACATCATCCAAAAATATAATATAAGTAGGAGTTTCTTACCTTGGGTTAAATGATTAACTTAAAAATGGCTATAGCTTCGTTAACTCAAAATCTAAGCTCACGGTCACTTGGGCTCTTGCCTTTGGAGAACACGGCGTTGGCTAGGTGACGCGGCGGATTAATTAAAAACAATGTCGATCGTTGAGAGTAGTAATCGATGGATTGGAAAATACTGAAATGCCCGAATTCGTTGATCCGAAGATACCGAATTCTAGCTATCCCGAACTCGTTGATCGCACACGATACCGGGTTCAGAGATCTGCGATTCTTCACACATTGATCTAGCGCACTAGATTCCGTGAATCGGCTTCAGCTGTCGTTGAATCGAGCGCACTCGATTATCCGAGAGTGGAGATAGGAGATTACACTCGACTACCAATTGGGTGAAAGCACAAAGCTAACAAACAAGAGTTTTATTTCAAATCAACTAAACTATTACAAATGACTTACACGACCTATTTATAGGCATTACAACTCATTCACAATTCTGTCCAAACTAATAAGTCGGTTCCGACCTAACAACCTCCGACTTACGACTCATCTTATGACGCACGACTTACGACTCAACATAAGTCACACGACTTACGACTTAAAAGTAACAACCTAACACAAACAGTGATATTACAACACAGTGCCAGCGACTTACGACTCAAGTCATATGTACAAACGACTTAAAACAGAAAAATACCAACAGAAACTACATCACTTAAGTCGTTGCCGACTTAACAACTCTACGCGACTCAACTTAGGTCGTACGCGACCTAAAACAGACGACTTTAATTCCAGCAACGATCTTTCTTTAGACGACTTAAAGAATCAACGGTTCAGATTAACGCGGCATTAGAATCTTCGGTTTTTGGCTTCTGCGACCTAAGATGGTACGACTTAAGACTTAACTAGGTCGTAACTCGATACCGACTTGACTCGTTAAGTCGTTCAGGACTTAACATTTCATCAGTTTGCTCTGCCTTCTTACTGCATAACTCGGTAGGTCGTCCTGGTGACTTAAGAGATTCGCTAACCCGCATATCTTTACTGAGTCGTTGCCGAGTTATGCTAAGTCGGTCACGACTTATCGTTTCACTAGGTCGGTTACGAGTTAGGCCTTCTCCCCAGTTGAGTCGTAGCTCCTTTTCATCTTCACTATTAGATCGAAGACGACTCAATGCCTCTTCCTTAAGTCGTGGATGACTTCTCTCCTTGCCTTCGTTAAGTCGTGTACGACTCATGCTTGTTTCCTTAAGTCGGTCACGACTTATGCCTTGGAGAATTATATCTTGGCATGCATCATCCTCCCCTGGTTGAGAGTAATTCGTCCTCGAATTTGCACTTTCCTCCTCCGCGACACACTCATCCCCATGATAAGGTACGAGATGCTTAACATTGAACACATCCGACGTGTATACATCCTCCGGCAGCTTCAACTTATAAGCATTTTCATTAATTCGTTTCACGACTTCTACAGGACCAATTTTTCTGGCTTTCAACTTGTTATAAGCGCCCACTGGAAAACGATCCTTTGTTAATACAGCATAAACCAAATCACCTTCGTTAAATTCAACGTTTCTTCGTTTCAAAACTGCAGATTGTTTGTACTTCTCATTTGCTTTCTTCAATCGTTCCTGAACAATTTGATGACATTCCGTCAGTCCTTCAACAAAATCAGCAGCTTTCTTAACTGTCCCCTTCGAGTGTGGTATTACCGTTAAATCCAACGGTCCTTTTGGTATACTAGAATAAACAATCTGAAATGGACTGAACCCCGTACTACGATTTACTGCACGGTTATGAGCAAACTCTGCTTGGCATAATTTCATATCCCAACTTTTCAGATTGTCTTGCGCAAGACATCTCAACAGATTTCCCAATGATCTGTTAACAACCTCGGTCTGTCCATCCGTCTGCGGGTGATAAGCACTACTAAATTTCAATTTCGTTCCCACCATCTTCCACAAACTTAGCCAAAAATGACTTGGAAATCTAGTATCCCTATCAGAAACAATGGATTCCGGCAAACCATGTAGACGATATATCTCTTTGAAGAATAACTCAGCAACCCGGACGGCATCAGCTGTCTTTTTACAAGCGATGAAATATGCCATTTTCGAAAATCGGTCAACCACCACATAAATGGAATCATTACCATGCTGTGTTCTGGGAAACCCCAACACAAAATCCATACTCACATCAACCCATGGTTTAGTTGGTACAGGTAACGGCATATATAAACCAGCATTAGTCGCAGTTCCTTTCGAAACTTGACAGATATGACATCGCTCCACAAACCTCTCCACCTCTTTCCTCATCGATGGCCAAAAGTAAGACTGTGAAATCAACTGTAATGTATGGTCTCTCCCAACATGTCCTTCTTCATGTAGCTCTTTTACAATCTCATTCTCAAACTACAATCAGGTATGCACAATCGATTTCCTTTGAATAGAAAACCGTTTACCATCATAAACTCATCCGTCTCCCCATTCTTGACTTTATCAACAAACTTTGCAAAGTAAGGATCTTTGTCAAATAACTCTGGTAACACATCGAATCCCGTTACTTCAATCTTCATTGTTGTTAACAAATGATTCCTTCTACTCAAAGCATCCGCAACACGATTCGTCACTCCCGATTTGTGTTTCACAACAAATGTAAACTGTTGCAGATATGCAATCCATGATGCATGTCTCGCTGAAATCTTGTCTTGCCCTTGTAAATGCTTTAATGCCTCATGATCAGTGTAAAGAACAAACTCTTTCTGAAATAGATAGTGTCTCCAGTGTTTAATAGATTGCACAACAGCATAAAATTCCACATCATATGTACTATAACTCATCTTTGCTCCCGACAACTTCTCACTGAAATATGCAATAGGACGTCCCCTCTGACTCAACACTCCTCCAATCCCAACCTTGGATGCATCAGTATGTAGTTCAAACACTAGCTGAAAATATGGTAATATTAGAATTGGTGCAGACGTCAAGAGTCCTTTGATTCGATCAAAAGCAACCCCGGCTTCCTCCGTCCATGCAAACTGTTTACCCTTCATACATTCAGTCACAGGCGCCATCACACTACTAAAGTGTGGAATGAACCTTCGATAAAATGAAGCCAACCCGTGAAAACTACGAACTTCCGTTATCGTCTTGGGTTGCGGCCAATCTCTGATAGCTTCGACTTTACTTTGGTCAACCTGTATTCCTTCTTCCGACACAACATATCCCAGAAATAAAACACTCCTCGCCATAAAAACACACTTCTTTGTAGCAGCATAGAATTGTTCTTCACGAAGAATAATTAACACTTTCTTTAAATGTTGAACATGCTCTTCGGTACTAGCACTGTAGATTAGAATATCATCGAAGTAAACCACCACAAATTTCCCAATGTATGGCCTGAAAATTTGGTTCATCACCCTCATGAATGTACTTGGTGCATTCGATAGACCAAACGGCATTACCAGCCATTCATACAATCCTTCCCTCGTCTTGAACGCTGTCTTCCATTCGTCCCCTGGTCTAATGCGAATCTGATGATAACCGCTCTTCAAGTCAATCTTTGAAAATATTACGGACCCACTGATTTGATCCAATAAATCATCAAGCCTAGGCATCGGAAATCTGTATCTGACTGTGATCTTATTCAATGCTCTACTATCTGTGCACATCCTCCACGTTCCATCCTTTTTGAGTACCAATAAAGCTGGTACAGCACAAGGACTTAAACTCTCCTGTACACGCCCCTGTTCAAGCAATTCTTCCACTTGCCTCCTCAATTCTTCATGTTCCTTTGGACTCATTCGATAATGTGGTCTGTGTGGCAACACAGCACCTGGAACAAGATCTATCTGATGTTGTATATCCCTCAACGGTGGCAACTCCGTTGGTAACTCTTCTGGAAATACATCGTCAAATTCTTTCAAAACTGGCTTCGCTTCTTCCGGAATTTCAACCTCTTCACTGCTCTCTCGCCCAATCAACAAAAACACTTCAGGCTCCTCCTCTACTTCCTTCACAAACTCCTTCAAAGATAACAAAGTTTTAAGCTCTTCAATCTCCTCCAACTTGTTTTCCTCCTGTTGTCGCTTCTTTGGAACTAGAGTAATCTTTGTGCCTTCAAACATGAAACTGTAACTGTTGGTACGCCCATCATGTTGCACCGCCCTATCATACTGCCACGGTCTCCCCAGCAACAAATGACAGACATCCATATCTACCACATCGCACCAGATTTCATCCTTGTATTTCTTTCCAATTGAAAACTTCACACAAGCCCTTCGTCCAACCTTCACCTCCCCGCCTTTCCTCAACCAAGCTAGCTTATATGGTTTCGGATGTTTCTCGGTCTTCAATGCCAACTTCCTCACAGCTTCTGAAGAAATTATATTATCACATCTTCCAGCATCAATAACAAATTTGCAAACCTTCCCCATAATGGTACATGTTGACTGAAAAATATTGCTCCTTAACCAACTACAATCCTCCTCTTGCTTTGGTGTTAAACAGGACCTCTTCATCATTAGATTATAACCTTCGTCTCCCGACACTTCTTCTTCCTCCTCGTCAGGTGGTGAATTGGAACATTCAGCTTCTTCATCCTTATCCTCAACCTCCGCTATCATAGCTCTCTTCTTCGGCTTTGGACATTCGCTACTTTTGTGGCCCATTTCTTGGCAATTATAACATTTGAAACCATTATTGACTTTCGCCTTCCCAACCTCATTCACAACTGGTTTTGCAACAACTTTTGAAACATTAGAACTTCCACTAACACCCTTCACTTGATTATTGGAATTTGTAAACATACCGCTTCCTCGTCGTCCCTGTTTCTCCCAAGCCAACGCTTTCTGATATGCTTCCGCTACAGATCTGGGATCAAACATGTTAACCATATCCTGAATCTGCATTCACAATCCCCCAATGAATCTAAATGTCAGCTGCTCTTCCGTTTCCATAATATCATTCCTCGCAATAAGCTGATAAAACTCATCCGCGTAATCATTAACATTCTTTGTGCCCTGCCTCAAATTCTGTAAACGTTGATACATCAAAGATTGATAATTGTAAGGTAAGAACGTTGCTTTCATCAATTTCTTCATCTTCTCCCAAGATTCAACTTTTGACTTTCCCATCCGTTCACGTGTAAGTTTGGTTTGTTGCCACCATGCCAAAGCTCTACCCCTCAACCTTGTAGCAACCAACTTCACCTTACGATGTTCTGGAACTTCTTTGAAGTCAAAAATCTCCTCAACATTAGCCACCCAATCTAGAAACTCCTCTGCTTGCATACCACCTTTGAATTCAGGAATTTCAGTCTTCATCCCCGACTCCCACTTGTGATCATACTCAGAGTGATTTCTTCCTTGTCCTCGTCCTTGTCCTCGAACACTACCACCATCATACTCCTCTTCAAAATCAGATGTATATCGCTGTCTATCTCGTCCACCCACATCTCTACTACCATTACGTCTTCCACCATCATCCCTTCTATCTACATTCCTCCATTCTCGATCATCCACGTTCCTCCCACGCCTTTGATCATTGTCAACACTTCTTTCTCGATTGGATTGCGGTGAGACTCTACTTCCCCCATGGTTAGATTCAGGTGACACCCTTCTCCGATTTTGATTCATCTCTAACATCATCTTCTCTAACCGACCAATTCCTTCGTTAAGCTTTTCACTAAAGTTTTCATTAATTCTTGGCTCCATCTCATCAGCTTCCTCTCTTCTATACAAAGCTTCTATGTTTTGATGACGATTTGCTCTCCTTGGTGGCATACTTGAAATCTTCACAAACACTTCAAATTCAAACACAATTCGAACTTTGATCCAAAATGAAATGGATCAAAACTTCCACTTTTGTTGCAAATCGCGACGAATACGATGAACAAAATTCTCGGCCTCCAACACCAATCCGATCGAAACAACTTCGAACAAGTTCTACTAACTCGGCCGACTTGATTGGAGATGCTCGGCTCAACTTGATTTCTTCAAAACTCCAAAATGATTAGGCTCCAAGTCTCGATCTAGCTATGATTGGCTAGAACAAGCTCTGATACCAAAACTGATGCAGCGGATTAATTAAAAACAATGTCGATCGTTGAGAGTAGCAATCGATGGATTGGAAAATACTGAAATGCCCGAATTCGTTGATCCGAAGATACCGAATTCTAGCTATCCCAAACTCGTTGATCGCGCACGATACCGGGTTCAGAGATCTGCGATTCTTCACACGTTGATCTAGCGCACTAGATTCCATGAATCGGCTTCAGCTGTCGTTGAATCGAGCGCACTCGATTATCCGAGAGTGGAGATAGGAGATTACACTCGACTACCAATTGGGTGAAAGCACAAAGCTAACAAACAAGAGTTTTATTTCAAATCAACTAAACTATTACAAATGACTCACACGGCCTATTTATAGGCGTTACAACTCATTCACAATTCTGTCCAAACTCATAAGTCGGTTCCGACCTAACAACCTCCGACTTACGACTCATCTTCTGACGCACGACTTACGACTCAACATAAGTCACACGACTTACGACTTAAAAGTAACAACCTAACACAAACAGTGATATTACAACACAGTGCCAGCGACTTACGACTCAAGTCATATGTACAAACGACTTAAAACAGAAAAATACCAACAGAAACTACATCACTTAAGTCGTTGCCGACTTAACAAATCTACGCGACTTAACTTAGGTCGTACGCGACCTAAAACAGACGACTTTAATTCCAGCAGCGATCTTTCTTTGGACGACTTAAAGAATCAACGGTTCAGATTAACGCGGCATTAGAATCTTCGGTTTCTGGCTTCTACGACCTAAGATGGTACGACTTAAGACTTAACTAGGTCGTAACTCGATACCGACTTGACTCGTTAAGTCGTTCAGGACTTAACATTTCATCAGTTTGCTCTGCCTTCTTACTGCATAACTCGGTAGGTCGTCCTGGTGACTTAAGAGATTCGCTAACCTTCATATCTTTACTGAGTCGTTGCCGAGTTATGCTAAGTCGGTCACGACTTATCGTTTCACTAGGTCGGTTACGAGTTAGGCCTTCTCCCCAGTTGAGTCGTAGCTCCTTTTCATCTGCACTGTTAGATCGAAGACGACTCAATGCCTCTTCCTTAAGTCGTGGATGACTTATCTCCTTGCCTTCGTTAAGTCGTGTACGACTCATGCTTGTTTCCTTAAGTCGGTCACGACTTATGCCTTGGAGAATTATATCTTGGCCTGCATCACTAGGGGGCTCACAGCCTTGGTTGTAGGGGAGGGAAGGCTCGGCTTTGGTGTAGGTGGTGGTGGCCGAGGGTAGAAAGAGGAGAAAAGGTGGTGGTTTGGTTAAGTTTTGAGGTGTTTAGATATATATGTATATACAATATAATTTTAGTTTATTTTTGAAATAAATTTTGCCATTATTTCTTTTAAGGTGAAAGCCATTAAAGAGGAGGATAAAAACTTAAGAAATTAAGAAGAAAACATATGAAAATAAACAGGAGAAGGGGTGGTATTTATAGGGAAAGAAGAGGTATAAAATATCTAAGATATTTTACACATATACATCATTATCCATCACTTCCACATGCACCATCTCTATCACCCACATGGTCGAAGTGACCTCTCCCTTCATGTGCTTTCATAATGCATGTACTTATGTGTAAGAAGGTTGACTTTGTGGTTGCTTAAGAGGTAAGGATTTAGATAATATCTTGGATATTTTTGAATATATATACAAATATATGTACATGTATATATGTGTGCATATATGTGTGTTTATATGCATGTGAATGTTTTCATATATGTTTACATGTATATGTGCATATGTATATTACATATAATCCACAATGTTGCATAACTTATTCACGTTGAATTATTACGAATTCCGATTTCGATTTCCGGTCATATTTTTACTTTTTAGTTGATATACACATATTTATAAGAAAAGTTTAAAAATAATATTTTTATCATTATATAATAAATTAAAGAGCTTAATTAATAATTAAAATAATTATTAAATCATTTAAACTAAATTTAAATTCAAAAATCAATTAATTGGAAATGATGACATCATTAATGATGTCATAAATACATTTAATTTTTCATAAATAAATAAATTATTTTATTTCATATTTGCATTCATATACACAAATGAGTGTATGTATCCAGCTTGGCACGTGATGTCGGATGGCCGAAGAGCTGTTTATCAATAAAACGATTTCTGGTCAATTTATCGATATTTACCAAAGTGTATATTTTCTTTTATATATTTCTTCAAAATAAGATCACCAATATTATTTATTATTTAAAACATCATCATTTATGTTTAAAAATCTTATTTTTGAATATTTTAAAAAATTTCTGAAGTGGTGAATTTACGGATCGTTACAACTATTATATACAACCATCGGATATGTATGTTTGATTAATTGGCATAAAGTTGCTAATTTAGACCTCATAGACCATTTGGGCTTTGATACCGTAATTAGAACTCGGCAGGTCTGCAGCGGGTGAAATAGACAGGTTTCAATTTTTCTTTCTATTAGGATCATAGTGAACCTATGAAGTCTAATGGGCTTTACTGGATCTAATCTAGTTAACTTAAATAAGATACAACTTTGTTTAAGTTCCTAATTTAATTAACTAATGAATTTGGTTAGTTAATAAAAATATGGTTTATGGGTATATGATAATATACTCATGTGTGTATGTCGTCCATGTGCAACATATATTACTATACATAGTCAACGTCTACGTATATAAATATTGAGATTTGCATCTACAACTTCTACATTCACCATTTATATGTGCATTGACCGTCTAAACACATTATTTAATCTAATATAAAATATTTATTTTATATAGAGAGTTATAAATTTTGAAATTATTTACATTAACAAATAAATAAAATATCCAAGATTAATTTTGACTAAGTCAAAGAAACTCAAAATTAAAATTTAAAATATGAGATGAAGACTTTCTAGATATTTCAAAATTCAAAACAAGATATAAATAAATATTATTTATAATATTATGATATATATATATGTGTGTGTGTGTGTATTTGGTCAAAAATTAAATACTTTTTAAGACTATTAAACTAAATAGGTATAAATAATTAATTAATTTATATATAAATATAAAATAAAATTTGATAATTATACATATATAATAAAAGCTCTTCTGCTAGCAAAATAAATTTTTTAAACAAAAGTAAACCTTATTTTTAACAATATAGATAAGGGCAAGATTTTTGGACACAAAATAAAATACAATTGGTGACATGATAGATTTGAACCATTAGATCCTAGAATGTTCATATTTGGAGTTAAAATCAAGTAGTAATCCAATGGTTGAGATCCATTATGTCGCCAAGAATTTCCCATACGTATATGTTGTTCTTATTATAATAAAACAATATTTTTCAAATAATTAAAAATATATATGTATTATTAAAATTGATTTGGCCAAATGAAAAATATTTTTTTATTTTTCGAAACTAATAGAATTTAATGCTAGTATAAACTGCACGTGCATCTAATAGTTAGAGATATTTACTTTTTGTTTAATAAAAAATGACTGGACGGATGCGTGTGGTCAGCGCAGAAGTTTTGGTAGTCAGGAAACTTTTATTTCAAGTTGTTTTGTTGGTGGTGTCAATATAAAATTGGTAATAAAACTCCATTGAAATGTAGTCGTGAAGGGAATGGTAGTAGAGGTTGCAAACTAGTAGTGAGATTCCGTTAATGGATGAGGGTATTTTCGAATTTCAAAAAGATACCGTGGAAATCCTATTCATTGAATTCTTTTTATTAATAGTAAAGATATATTATACATATAATTTTTAAATATATATATTAATGGAACTTAGATTTTAAAATTGATAGACAATTATTTAAAATACTAAATCAGGAAATTATTGTCAAGGACAAAATTTCTCAATATTTTAGCCTCAAGGACAGACCTTCAGTATTTTAGCCTGAAGGACAACTTTCTGTAGGTATCAGTTTTTAAGTTTTTAGGTATCAGTTTGTAGTTATCGGTAGTAGTTTTTAGGTATCAGTTTTTAGTTCGGTAGCAGTTTTGGAAAAATGTTTGTCCTTATGAATAATTTTGAAAGAATGTTTGTCCTTATGAATAATTTTTAGGAGAATGTTTGTCCTTGTAGGTAAAATATTAAGGTCGTGTCCTTGAGGCTAAAAATATACAAATTTTTGTCCTTTAAATTAATTTTCCCATACTAAATTATGTGTGAATATTATTTAAAATAACATATACATATTATATAAAGTATATGGCTGAAAAAATCCTTTTTTAAAAAATGATGTTATTACCATACTACAACATGTATACTAACTATTCTAGATAAACAAATTAATTCCACAATTGGGTGAGACAACATATGCATAAATAAAAATGTTATAAAATATAGACCTAACTACTACATAATTACAAAATAAACTTAAGTATACCTAGAGCTGATATAGCAATGGTAAATTTACCGTTACCATACTAATACCAAGCAATTGGTAATCAATATTAAGCTACATTGGCGTACAAACGCTACTGGTATGGTAACGGGAAATTATCCACTGCTAAGGGTAAATATAGTAGTAAAGAAACGTCATAACCAGTGGTAACGGTAAATTTACCAGTCATATTAATTTTGTTTTCTCACTATTTAATTTAATCCCAACTATACCACTTTTGAAAGTATATCGGTGTTTAGTAAGAAATTTGAAGTATTTTGAGAAGAAGAGTGTTACTTTATGCATGCAGTGCACTCATTGAAAGATATTTGTAGTAGCACTTATGTTGATGTTTCTTTTCTAGTATCATTTCATTCAAAGTCAAAGATTAGCAAAGTTATTATTTCATATTGTTATAAGTAATTTGAGATGAATTAGAAAAATTATGTTATCTAAAATAGTTCAAAATGTTGGTATAATATATTAATGGAGTAGGAATTAGGAATAAAATATTTACTTTTTTTGTAAAAATCAATTGATGCGATATATTTTTAATGTTTTATGTACTAGTAAATGTACAATTACTAATAAATTGTTTACCGGTTTGTCAATATACCAGTAAATGTACAATTACCTATTTGTCGGTATACCAACGATCATTTTACCAATGATAATAGTAAAGTATCGGCAATCATTTTTGACTTACTAATAGTATTGGAATGGTAACAGTTTTCTTGTATCGGTAACGGTTACCACTACCGTACAGCCCTAAGTGTACCTCTTGAAAATAAAGCCGTTGAATGAATGTTGGTTAAAGATAACTCCTAGACCCACCTTGAATCGATCTACAAATCTTGCAATGATCTAGAGCACCATAACTTGTATTTTATTTGATGTATTATTAAGCTATGATATTTTTGGCTTAGATTGAATGTTAGGCAAGGGTATGGAGGCCAAAGAAAAGGAGTTTCAAGAGAAACCAAAATATCTCATCTCTTTACCATTTACTCATTCTCCTCTTACTAATTCTAAGATCTAGAATTTGAAACCAAAATATCTCCTCTTCATACCATGATATGACCGACCATTCCTTGGGCTCTGTTGGCCATCAAAACCTCCAAACCCATTAAGTAATATTGTTTAAATCGTATTTAAATGTGTATCGATATAGTATATCGATACGTACATATATAACTTTTATATACTATTTGCACCAAAAATGGTCACAAACACCCTGTTACAAGTGAAAGCACCAATGTCCAATATTTAGATCCAAACAGAGAAATATAGATTCACAGATCATAGAATAAATTGCAGAAAAGTAAATGAACATGCAAGTTTTATAGTGGTTCAACAAACTTCGGCCTATGTCCACTCCAATATTCCTTTATTTACTGTAAGATTATAAGTATAGTTGTTTTTGCCTTAGAAAGTTAATGGAGAAAGAGATAAGAAGTGATGAAGTAGAGCCAGTTAAAAAGTCTCTCTTGGTTGTGTTCATTTTGGTCCTGAACAATTTTTGGTTCTGCGAGTGTTTTAGAGAATAAAAGCCTTTTAATATTCTCATAGAGCCGACCCAGCTCACACTAACATAGGTGATCGCAACCATTAAGAGTATCCTACATATACCCCACGTGTAATTTTCAAGATATGGTCCTCATTAAAAAATATAATTTTAACCATTAAATACTTCTGTAGGCATGCATTTATATTGTGAACCATAGGAATGGGGTTGGACTATGTCCAAGCAAATGCATTACGTCTTGAGTTACTCAGAACTGATTTTCCTATTGATCCTAGTCCGTGGGATCTCCAGTCGCTAGGATAGGTTTTCGTATAAGATAACTCTTGGTAGTTTAGGCTTTTAAACCCATTCCCCTCGATGCGCAGTCAATTTTCTCTCTTGATAAACCTTTAGTAAACGGATCCGCTAGGTTATCATTTGTTCTCACATAATCTATGGAAATAGTTCCATTTGAGAGTAACTGCCTAACTGTGTTATGGCGTCGACAAATATGTCGTGACTTTCCATTATACACAAAGTTGTGCGCTCTGCTTAGCGCAGCTTGGTTATCACAGTGTATGCATATGGCCGGTATAGGTTTAGGCCAAAATGGAATATCTTCTAAAAAATGACGAAGCCATTCTGCTTCTTCGCCTGCTTTATCTAAAGCGATGAACTCCGATTCCATAGTGGATCGAGCTATGCATGTTTGTTTAGTAGATTTCCATGACACTGCTGCCCCTGCTAAGGTAAATACATAACCACTCGTTAATTTTGATTCCTCTGAATCAGCAATCCAATTTGCATCACTATATCCTTCTAAGATGGCAGGATATTTTCCATAATGTAAGGAATAATTTGTGGTATTTTTTAAATATCGAAGCACTCTCATTAGTGCTTTCCAGTGTTCCTTTCCTGGATTGCTTGTATACCTGCTTAGTCGACTTACTGCATAAGCTATATCTGGTCTTGTGCAATTCATGAGATACATGAGACATCCTACTACACGAGAGTATTCCAGTTGCATTACACTTTCATTAGTGTTTTTATGCAGTACTTCTGATGGATTAAAAGGTGTTCTCACTCCTTTAATTCCATAGTCTTGGAATTTTTCAATCACTTTGTCTACATAGTGTGACTGAGACAATTCAATTCCATTAGGAGTTCTTATTATTTTGATTCCCAAAATAACGTCTGCAACTCCTAAATCTTTCATATCGAAATTGCTAGTTAACATCTTCTTTATGGTCTCTATTACCTGAGTATTTGGACCAAATATTAACATATCGTCTACATATAACCAAATCATCACATATGATTGTCCAATTTGTTTATAATAAACACACTTATCGCATTCATTTATACGAAAACCATTTCTCATCATGACACTATCAAATTTTGCGTGCCATTGTTTTGGAGCTTGTTTTAGTCCGTATAATGATTTTACTAATCTACAGACTTTGTTTTCATTTCCTTTGGAAATAAAACCTTCAGGTTGCTCCATGTAGATCTCCTCATCGAGATCTCCATTTAAGAATGCTGTCTTTACATCCATTTGATGAATTTCTAGACCATAAATTGATGCAATTGCTATTAGCATTCTTATAGAGGTTATTCGTGTTACCGGCGAATATGTATCAAAGAAGTCTACTCCTTCTTTTTGACGATATCCTTTGGCTACTAATCTGGCTTTATACTTGTCAATAGAACCATCTGCTTTCATTTTATTCTTAAAAATCCATTTGCAGCCAATAGGTTTTATTCCAGGTAGAATATCAACAATTTCCCAAGTTTTATTACTTAGAATTGAATCAATCTCACTTTGGATTGCTTCTTTTCAACATGAAGATTCAGAAGATGACATTGCTTCTTTGTACGTTTGAGGTTCATGTTCTAACACATATGTGAAAAAATCCAAACCAAATGTCTTGGAAGTCCTAGCCCTTACGCTTCTTCTTGGTTCAACTTCCTCAATCTTATGATGAGTTTCATCTTCATGTGAATTGCTTGATTCTTCTCTTGTCCTTTTAGGGACATTATTCCCTTCATTCCTTTTGTGCGGAAACACATCTTCAAAGAATGAGGCATCTGTAGATTCCATGATTGTATTTACATGAATATCATTTATGTCAGACTTGAATACCAAAAATCTGTATGCACTACTATTTTGGGCTGGCCCTAAATAGTAACAATCTACTGTTTTTGGTCCAAGTTTGACTTTCTTGGGAGGCGGAACTGGAACTTTTGTCAAGCACCCCCACACTTTGAGGTATTTAAAACTTGGTTTGTGTCCTTTCCATATCTCATATGGAATTGTTCCTGTTTTATTATGAGGGACTTTGTTTAATATGTGATTAGACATATTTAAGGCTTCCCCTCACAAGTTCGTCGGTAGACCAGAGGTTAAAAGCATGGCATTAATCATGTCTTTTAACGTTCTGTTCTTTCTCTCAGCTACACCATTTTGTTGTGGTGAATATGGAGCTGTTGTTTGATGAATTATACCATTTTCGGCACAGAACTGTTCAAATGGTGATTCATATTCTCCACCTCGATCAGATCTCAATATCTTGATCTTTTTATTTAACTGATTTTCTACCTCAGCCTTGTACTTTATAAATGATGTAATTGCTTCATCTTTTCTATTCAAAAGATATACATAGCAATATCGCGTATAATCGTCAATAAACGTGATAAAGTACTTTTTCCCACCTCTTGTAGGTAATGATTTAAAATCACATAAACCTATATGAACCAAACCTAGTGGTCCGGTGCTCCTATCAACAGATTGAAATGGTTTTTTAACCATTTTTGCTTCTACACATGTCTCACATTTGTAGTTCTTATTTACTTGGAATTTTGGAATTAATCCCAAGTTTGATCATATTTTCATTTTTCGGAAATTTATGTGTCCTAATCTATCATGCCATAGTAAAATTTCATGCTCAAGCAAGTAAGAAACTTCAATTTTATTAATAGCACAATTAGAATACATTGTTTTATTGCCGATAACGGCTACATTTGCCTTAAATAGGCCATCACATAAATATCCCCTTCCGATATACATTCCAGCTTTGGACAGAACCATCTTGTCTGACTCGAACACCATTCTGAATCCTTTCTTTGATAATACTGCACCAGAGATGAGATTCTTGCGTATGTCTGGAACGTGGAGCACGTCATTCAACTTGACAGTTTTTCCTGAAGTAAACTTGAGGATTACTGTGCCACTGCCTTCGATCATAGATACTGCAGAATTACCCATATAGAGTTTTTCTTCATGATCAAATTTCTTGTATGTAGAAAACATGAATTTGTCAGAGCATACATGACGAGTAGAGCCTGTGTCCACCCACCATTGGTTAGGATTCTGAACCATATTGCATTTAGATACAACTGCCCAGAAGTTGGACTCATCCACTTCCATGTTGTCTACTAAATTTGCATCTTTGTTGCGGTCCTTTTTGAGTCTGCAGTCTCTAGCGGCATGTCCAACCTTTCCACAAACCCAACATTCACCATTAAACTTTTTGGTTCGTTTGTTGTCTTTTGGTTTGTTGTCTGGAGCTTTCCTTTTCTTCTGAAAATTCTTCTTTTTGTTTTTGGTCTTTGAATCTTCAGCCACAAATGCCTCCTCGCTTTGTTTTGTAATTCCAGGGTTATCTGCCTCAATTTTCAATCGGACTATGAGATCCTGTAAAGAGATTTCCTTCTTTTTATGCTTTAGATAATTGCGGTAAACTCTCCACGGCGGTGGCATTTTTCCCGTGATGGCTTCAACCAAAAACGATTCTCCAACCTTATGACCTTCCGCTTCGAGTTCATGAATAATGATTTGTAGTTCATGTAGTTGAGCAGTCACCGGTTTGGAGTCGACCATCTTGTAGTCCATGAATTTGTCTACAATGAATTTCTTAAGACTGATATTCTGCGTCTTATACTTCGTGGCAAGTGCATTCCAGAGTGCTTTTGCTGTCTTTAGAGGTTGATATACTTTGTATAGCACCTTGTCAAGACAATTCAGAATATAGTTTCTGCATAGGAAATCGGAATGTTTCCATGTAGCAACATCTGCTTCCTTGCCTGGTGCAGAAATCGATTCCTCCTCCTCGAGATACCGTTACAGACCGAGTGTGGTGAGGTAAAATATCATCTGATTCTGCCATGTTAAAAAGTCGTCACCATCTCCTTTAAAAGGATCGGGTCGGTTGTGTGTAGTAGCCTTTGTTGAGAGCTCTACTGTTGCCATCTCTGTTTTAGTGAAAACAGTAAAATTCTTAAGATGTTATACGTCTAAAATACCAAAACAGAGAATAATCGAATATAAACTCGTCGCACAAGTTTATATCTCAGATTTCCACTACACTGGAATTCTGTATTAATTATAATAACAATATGAATGTTGTAAATAAGTTACAACAACAACGTTATACTATTTTGAATAAATAGTACAACAAAATTAAAGGATAGAATGTAGAATAATGTATATAAATATACTAACAGACTAGAATTCTAACCCGATGATGTCTGAGGCTCGTCGTAACAATTTCCTTAAGAATTTTATTTCAAAATTCCCCCAAGATACAACAGATGTATTCTGCTCGAGATTGTAGTGAGTATGTCACTCTGTGATTTATTGTATAGCAGCAGAAGAGAAGAAGAAGATTCGGATTTAAAATTGGTTAGGAAAGTGATCAGTTTTCCTTCTTATTTATAGTTGGTCCGTATCTCTTCCGAACGGTCGTGTCTGCATCCGTTTGCTCAAACAGTCGCGTCCGTACCTCTTCGTACAGTCACATCTGTTTTAACGGGTCGCACCCGCTCATGCCGCATCCATTCGCCCGCGTTTGCTTCAGTCGGGTCGCACCCGCCAATGTTCGTGCCTATTCAACCCGCGTCTGCTTCAGAAGCCGTGCCTCCTCAGTCCAAAACCCGCTTCTCTTCAAATTCCAGGCCCAACCCAGTTTTCAGCCGAAGCCCAAAACCGTTAAACAATAGCCTAGCAAAAAGAATGGACATTTAAGACCCGTACTCGAACCCGAACCCGAGCCCGAGCCCGGCCCGGCCCGGTTCGGTTCGGACGGACGGCGTCGTGCGCTTGTGTGTGGTGGAGATGCATGATCTCCCTCCTCACAACGAAGCATATATTTGGATGCCCCTAGGCCCCAACACCTTCATTGCAAAGCAATATATATATTGGAATGGCTTTGCAAATTTGGCGATGTGGGACAATTGTATTTCATTTACACTAGGAATTCCAACACTAATATCCTTGAAAACCAAAATCTACTCATGTCCAAAAGTCCATACTTTCAAAATTTATACATCTGAAAGTTTTTACGTTTGAAACCAAATACATTTGAAGCTTTAAACTATACATTTATGAAGTTTTCACCTACTTAAAACTTACTTATACTCAAAATTTCATACATTCGAAATTGTTTACCTCTGAACCCATATACATATTCAAAGCCACATGTGTATAAAACTAGTATGCTTTAAACCATACATTCAAAAAGGAGCTTATATGTCTGGGACTTATAAAAGCATGACATAACCAAAATCTAATTCATATGGAACCATCAGTTTTATAACTCATGTATATGCTTGAAAGCTGATGTATATTTGAAAACTTAACATTTGGAATCTAGAGGTGTGTTTGAAATCGAAACTTATATACTTAGCACTCATAATAAACTTTATAGAGGTAACACTATAAGCACTTGATACCTTAATTGGTTTGAAACCTTTACGCAGTGAAGAATCTGATATACAAGACAGTATTTGTTTTAAAACCTAATATACAAAGCCAATATAAAACTTGTATATATGAAACCACATCTTTTTGAAAAATTCAATATACTTTACATCTGAAATCTAAATATACTTGAAGCTCACATTTTCATGAATATACTTGTATAAGTCTTCATTTTTCAATCACATTATTGATTTTTCATCAAAGAATATATTTCTATAAAAGAATTTCAAAAACAAGTTTCTTATCATTATTCATTAATTAAATGATGTTTAATAAGGTTATAAAATCATATTTATAAAAGTTAATTATATTTCAATATGTATCGATATTCGAAGACGAAGTGTTCGAATTTCCGGATCGCTGCATTCTCTCCACTTAGAACATTTTTCCTTGAAATTCAAACAAAAATGATAATCAAACAAGTTAGAGGAACAAGATACATATATAGAGTGCTGCTAAACCTATACGCAAACTAAACTGCAATCCAAATGCATACTAAGTGACTCTACCTCAAGCGGTGAGTACACTACAAAAGATGTATGATGCCAAGATAAGAAATCTCTAGTCTAAGAACAATTCTGGATAGGACTCTTCAAACTATCCTTTGTTTCCTACGTACAATCCCGAGCATCCTTTCTTCACTGTACCTTGACTAATTCTATAACCTTAGTCCTTAATCACTTCGTATCCCTTTCAACAATACGAATAGGTTATCTCACATCAGTCAAATTTGGCTCAATCTCCAAGTCCTCATGCTGTGATGCTTCCACTATCATCGAAGGATCATGCACAAACTTACGCAAATGCGACACATGAAATACATTATGCACACCTGTAGCCTAATTGGTAACTCAACTCTATATACAAGTGTACCAATCCTTTTTGGAATTGGTAATGGTCCTCTATAACGAGGAGCCAACTTCCCAGCCCTTCTAAACTGAACTACACTTCTCATCGGAGAAACCTTTAAGAACACAAAGTCTCCAACTGAGAACTCCAAGTCACTACACCTCTCTTCCGCATAGCTCTTTTATTGATTCTGCACTTCCTTAATTTGCATTCGAATCTGTATGATCTTATATGATGCCTCTCGGATCATATCTGGCCCAAGCACATGACGATCCCCAGGTTCTACCCAACACGATGGAGATCTGCAAGGCCTTCCATACAATGCTTCAAATGGTGCAATTTTGATATTGTCTTGATAACTGTTTTTGTATGAAAACTCAACAAGCGGTAAGTGTTCTTCCCATGAACCCCTAAAATCTAAAATGCATGCTCGAAGCAAGTCTTTCAACACTCGGTTCATCCTTTCCGTTTGTCTATCAGCTTGCGGATGGTAAGCGGTACTCAAACTAAGCTCAGTCCCTAATGCTTCATACAAAGCCTTCTAGAACTAGCTTGTGAATATTGGATCTTCATCACTCATGATATCACAAGGAACACCGTGCAATCTGACGATCTCTTTAACATATAATTTAGCCAAATCAAAAGCTATTCTCGCAGTCTTAACAGATAAGAAGTGCACGTTTGTGGTCAATCGATCCACAATAAACCACACACCTTCGTTACCCCTCATCGACCTAGGAAATCCGTCAATGAAGTCCATGGAAATCTGCTCCCATTTTCACTTAGGAATCCCAAGCGGCTGAAGTAGTCCAGCCGTCTTCTGAGGACTATCTTTTACATGTTGGTAGTTAGCATACATGCTCACGAAGATGGAAATATCCTTCTTTATGCCTTCCCACTAGAACGTTCACTTCATGTCATGTTACATCTTAGTGACCCAGGATGTATCGTCAACCATGAATGGTGACTCTCTACTAGAACTTCTTGCCTAATCCCATCAACGTTCGAAAAACATAGCCTACCATTCATTCTCAAAATGATGTGGCTATCCACCTCGAATCCCGACCATCTCTCCAGTGCCTCATTCTCGCTTACATTCTTAGCTATCCTAGCAAAATAGAGATTTCTAAGCTGATTCTCTTTTATACAACTAATCAAAGTCGAACGAACCTCAACATTTTCCATAATTGCATACCTCCTAATGAGCGCATCAACTATGACATTAGCTTTTCTCGGAGTATATAATATGTCTAGATCATAGGCCGCGAGAAATTCCAACCACCTTTGCCACCTCATGTTTAAGTCTTTTTGCATAAAAAGATACTTTAAAGATTTATGGTTCATATATAACTCGAACCTTTCACTTAGCAAATGATGTCTCCACATCTATAATGCAAATACTATTGCTAACAACTCCAAGTCATGAGTTGCATACCATGTTTCATGTGGTTTGAGCTGCCGGCTCGCATAAGCGATATCCCCCCATGCTGCATTAACACAGAAAGTAAACTTGTTCCACACATATCCGTGTAAACAGTCAAACCCCCATATAGCACAGTAAGAAAGGAGCACTAGTCAACTTTTCCTTTAACTCTATGAATTCTTCCGCACATTTATCAGTCCATAAAAATTTGTCACCTTTCTTCGTCAAATTCGTTAAGTGAGAGGCAATCTTCGAGAAATTCTGTATGAATCTCCTATAATAACCTGCTAGATCCAAAAAGTTCCTAATACTAGTTGCGCTTTCCAGCCTATTCCACTCCTAAACGTCCACAACCATAGCGGGATCAACAAAAATACCTTTCATTGAAACAACATGACCCTAACATCTGAATGCCAAAAATGACACTTCGGGAACTTAGCTTTCAACATTACTCTCTTAGCATTTCTAATTCAATCCTTAGGAGTCGTAAATGTTCCTCCTCGATCTTGGAATAGACCATAATACCATTGATAAAAACAAGAATAGACTTATTCAACACACCTCGGAAAACTCGATTCATTAAGTCTATGAAATATGTTGGAGCATTTGTTAGGCCAAATGGCATAACTAACCATTCATAAAACTAGTTGGACCTAAAAGCAGTCAAGGGTACACTCTTCTATGCCATCCTCAACTGATAGAACCCCGTAGTAAGATCAAGCGGAGAAAAGACTCAAGCTCCATGAAGCTGATTGACCAAGTCATTTATCCTAGGCAAAGGATACTTATTCCTAACAGTTTGTTTGTTGAGCTCGTGATATACTACATATATTCTTAGGGAACCGTCCGCCTTTGTAGCAAAGACGATGGGCACTCCCCAACTTGAATGACTTGGTCGGATCAAGCCTTTCTGCAACAAATCACTAACCTGATTTGTTAGCTCCAACTTCAGCTTCGGTGCAAGTCTACGAACAGGCAACGCAATAGGCTTTGCATCTTTCACTAAATCAATGCGAAATTCTCTCTCCTGGTGAGGTGGTAAACCTGACACTTCTTTAAAGACATTATCAAACTCCTAAATAACTGTGACGCCCCACCTCTATACCCACGCTAGCCAAGAACACTACGGTGTAGTGCTGTCAACTAGCACGGAGAATAAGGCTGTTGAGGAGCGACCATCTATGTAATTGCTTTGTGCGAGTACCGATATGTCAGATAATAAAACATTCATTTTTCGAGGAAACCCAACATACCGATACAAACTCAAAGCTACTACACAGTGGCTATAATAGTTTAGGACAATAGATATAAAAATAACACAGATAACATAAATGCGGAATACAGATGGAACTAAAAGTCTCATATATACAATAACTGATATCAGTTACAATACATTTGACACAATACAAATGATACAACTACAACTGTCGACTCAAGAAGTTATATATATACAAGTACATTATCGACTAATATACATGAATACATTATCATCTTCAAACAGACACACTGACTACTACAACACGACGAAGACCACTTCAAATGATATAAAAAGTCTTCATAGCTCTAGCAGCAACCCAAAGCTAAAAATCTACAACCTGTAAATACTCGGTCTGACCCGAGTATTACATTCAAAAGAAAATAATACCCGGATCAGTCTAATTCAAACTCAGTTATTAGCGCATAGAAGCAATAATAATCAATCTCAATATAGATGACAGTCACTGAAATCTCGTATATCCAACTCTCGATACGAGAATTGGATAACGGCAGATATAACACTAAACAGTGTTAATCCACAAAACAGAAATCCAAAGCAGTTTAAGCAATTGAAATGTCAATTAAAAATATCAATGCTAATTGGCTGCAGTACACGTTAACGTGTACTGCCTCGCCAATACAGCCTACGAATTACGCAACAGGTCGATGAATCAAGAACAAAAGAAATTCCAATTAAAGTCTATCAATTCTGTGTGGCTGCAGTACACGCACGCGTGTACTGCCTCGCCATCACAACAACTGCACAATAAAACAGCAGTTGAAAACATGAACATAGACTAGGCTCAAGAATTCCCAGTGCCAACAAATGCAATAAGCAAGTGACAGTAGAGAAGAGCTTCAACCAAGTGAATTGAAGTGATTAGCTATCTCAAGCAACGGAAACCAAACAAGTTCGAACAAGGCAGAGAAATGCCAAAATGGTTAAGAGAGGAAGACAACAGTGGTATAATGGACCACATTGAATCCGGAAGTATATAAGTCAATGGAATGCAAAGCACAAAAGACTCATTTACAACTACTGTAAGTATAAATGCAGTGACACTCAACATATAGGCATATGTTACAGTGCAAAATAGTAGCCAAGGCCGAAGTGAGGAAGAGACCAAACCAAGAAGATAATAGGGTCGCATCAAAATCAATACCAAATGAACCAGAACATAATTCCAGACCAGGCAATAGAAATAAATACAACTCAAAGTCAAGCCACCTAAAGATCAGACTTCAAGTCAACATATGCATAAGTGACTACAGGACATCAAGATGAACCAGACAAGAAATGACAACAATAGACTAGGCCACAACAATGCAGACATACATGAACAATGGAGACAACACTAACTCGAGTACATCATGCAAGTGAATTTAACAGTGAATCCAACTAAATCAGGCCAGGGGTTTAAGTCAGAGCACTGGAGTGAATGCAAGACAGTGATCGAGTGAATCAAACTAGTTGTACACATGAATCAACACATATGATTTAAAGTATTGCAACATAAAGAAGAATAAGAGCACTGTACACACCAAACATGAAGCATACAAGCTCAAATAATCAAACTGCACAAAATTTCTGAATGGAGGCAATGAAACAAAGACACAGCAGTGACAAGTGCGACAGGATGATCGGAGATATGCTACAAATTGGTCAACACAATATTGCCAACGTCGAACTCAATGTAACACAGTGAGGTACAATAAGGAAGGATACAACAGACCACAAGCAAATGTCACCAACATAACAAAGCAACCCAGTGACTACAAGAATGCTCAGTTCACGACAACACCAAGTGGTACAGGGTCAACGCTACAATTTCAAATCCATATGCAAATTGAAATAGGCAGTGGCAACCGATGATATACAAGTGCAAAAATTCAAACAATGCTCCAATACCAGGTTAAAGTGAATCGAAAAAGAAACTGCAATATCAGGAAGTGCAGTCATGCCAATGACATTTAATATCAAAATCAAAGTCAAGTGATATCAAGTGCAAGAGAGGTACACTATGCAGTGTTCAATACTGAAGCCACAAAATGTGCACAGCAACCAAATATCAAAGCAAACGAACAACTATAAGTACAGGGAACAACAGCAATGAATACTGTAACAAATGCAAGCTCAAATGGAACACAAGTCAGCGACAAGCTACAAACTCTCAGTGCAGTGATACATGAAATCGCATGAACAAGTTCGAACAACCAGACAACCTCACATTCACGAATGCAATGTTCAAGTGGAGACCAGAGAAGATGGCCAGAGACGAAGACAGGGATGAACACAAAGATGGCCGAAGCCGTGTCAGTACAAAGTCGACCAAGTCAAAGCGAGAAAATCACAAAATCAAAGCCATGAAACATCAAATTCGAATACGAATGAACTGGAGCTGGAATTAGATGTGAGATGAACTCACCTTCTTCGACGTGGCAACCGAGAGCAACGAGAAATCACACCGAAGTCGAGTTTCAGAAACCCTAAGGAGCGCGCAAAGCAGAAAGCAAGCACGAATCATCTTCTCGAGCAAAGCCAAGCAACATCAATATCTCAAGCAAAGCCGAGCGCTCAAGGGAACAAAGGGAACGAAGCCCTAATTTTCCAGATCGAAGGAAGAGCAATCGCGGCCGCCATTTTTATTTCTCTATTCGATTTTTTTTTTGGGTTAGGGCATACGAATGGGAATGGTTAAAGGGGAAATGGGTATCAGACTCGAAATAATTTGGTACCAATAATAAATGGCCCGAGAAAATTTGCAAAGCTCAATAACACTTAACAAATTTTTAAATGAATTCAACTTTGATTCAAATTCCAATAGTAACTAGCTAGGAAAAAGAAATCGTCAAAAGACGATAGTTAATCGGTACGAAATACCGGGTTGTTACAGACTCCCCTCCTTAAAGGAATTGCGTCCTCGCAATCCTAAGGGATAAGTGGGAAAAAGGTAACAACCATAAGATCATGGCAATGTCGAATGCATAAGCAAAGAAAATGTCAGCAGGGGAAGTATTAGATATGAAATCAAAAGGTTCGACTGATTCAAATCAGAAAAATCAACATCATGGGGATCAAGGAATCTAAATCAGACGACTATATAAACAACCTCAAACATCATCATCGACTTGATAAAAACAAGATCGATCGAGTTCTAGCAATTGAAAGAAAAGGAATCAGAGCAGAAATCACGTACTGCACGAATTGAATGTGAGTAAATCAAATTACTCACCTGAATCGTTAGAGAAAAAGACGAAGCTCAAATCTCAAAATCGCAAATATTCAATCATCAAAAACGATAATCAAATTTCACAAATATCTGATTATCAAAAACGATAATCAGAAACACAAACATTCGATTAATCAAATCGAAAAATATTTAATTATCTCAAACGATAATTAAATTGGAAAATATTTAATTATCACAAATGATAATCAAATTTCACAAATATCTGATTATCAAAAACGATAATCAGAAACACAAATATTCGATTAATCAAATCGAAAAATATTTAATTATCTCAGACGATAATTAAATTGGAAAATATTTAATTATCACAAATGATAATCAAATTTCACAAATATCTGATTATCAAAAACGATAATCAGAAACACAAATATTCGATTAATCAAATCGAAAAATATTTAATTATCTCAGACGATAATTAAATTGGAAGATATTTAATTATCACAAATGATAATCAAATTTCACAAATATCTGATTATCAAAAACGATAATCAAAAACACAAATATTCGATTAATCAAATCAAAAAATATTTAATTATCTCAAACGATAATTAAATTGGAAAATATTTAATTATCACAAATGATAATCAAATTTCACAAATATCTGATTATCAAAAACGATAATCAGAAATCAGAAATATCCGATTATCAAAAACGATAATCAGAAGTCATAAATATTCAATTAACGAGTCCGGAATTAACCGAAGTAGTAAAAGTATGGTTCCATACTCCGTACTTTTGCTAAATCGTTTAAATCTCTTTATCGTTTCCTTGAAAGTGCAAGATTGTGTGTTTTAAAAATAACATTTCACATTCTCAAACGGACAAGTCCGGAATTAAGCGAATCAGTAAAAGAAAGGGGTCATAGTCCTCGATTTTTCTGAAATGTTTAAATCGCTTCCTCGTTCTTTTGAAAATGTAAGCTGTAAAAATTTTGAAAACAATTTTAATTTATATTTTTGAAACAACTTTTAAAAATAAAGAATTTTGAAAACACGTGATTAAATTAGCAATATCAGTATTGCGGGAGAACCGCTTGTAAATCCATTTCAAAATTGACGGGTACTGAAGTTAACACGTCAAAATCTCATCAAAATAACTGGCATCAAAATATAATGCCAAATGAATTTTCATTCATCAAAAATGTCACAAGAATCTTCTCAAAGATAGAAAGGGATATCATACCCTAAACTTGTATTCATAACAAGTTAATAACACATGAATTCACCAATGCACAAAAATTGATAAACATATCAATAGAAATCATTAAAATTGGTGAAGCATAAATTCCAGATTTCATCACAAGAAATCCAGAGAACACAAATTCTAGAAATCTACACACGAAATCCAGAAAACACAAGTTCTAGAAATCTACACACGAAATCCAGAAAACACAAATTCTAGAAATCTACACACGAAATCCAGAAAACACAAAGAAGGGGGAAGTCCGAGCACACGGACGAGAAGCTATCTCATGGAAGCTATCCATTTAATTTTCCGAACACACGGATGGGAAGCTATTCATTTAATTTTCCGAACACACGAATGGGAAGTTATTCATTTATTCCGAACACACGGATGGGAAGCTATCCATTTAATTTTCCGAACACACGGATGGGAAGCTATTTATTTAATTTTCCGAACACACGGATGGGAAGCTATCCATTTAATTTTCCGAACACACGGATGGGAAGCTATTCATTTAATTTTCCGAACACACGGATGGGAAAGGCAAGTCCGAACACACGGACGAGAAAGGCAAGTCCGAACACACGGACGAGAAAGGCAAGTCCGAACACACGGACGAGAAAGGCAAGTCCGAACACACGGACGAGAGACATCGCACATTGCTAGTCTAAATCATAAAAATGATCGTCATGGATCATAAAGAAGTGTCGATTACACTAAGCTAGTAAATATAAGAGTTTAGCTTCATGTCCCATAACCACTTGCTTAACTCAAATATTTACGAACAGATTGTAGATCTGCACTAGGAAATTGTCACAAAAAGAGTTCAACCGAACAAGTCCAAGAGCTAACCGACGAAGTAAACGCAAGCGTTTCATACCACTTGTTTTACTAGGCCGTTTAATTCAATTTCTCATACGAGTGAAATAAAGGCTTGTATATACTAATAGATTGGAAAACGGTTTAAGAAAAAGAGCTTTATAGTAAAATAATTTTGAAATCGTTTGGAGAAAAGGATTTTAATATTTACTACTAGTATAGAAAACCTTTATATTTTTAAAGTGACAAATCACAAAAATGATTGTAGAAACAATCAATCACAAGAATTCACATACGGAGATGTGAATGGAATCCAAAGAAATCGATATTGAATCCGTCCGAAAGTATGTTCACAAAAATCCCGAAGAAAATGTCATCAAAGTTGCTAATAAATGATAGCAACAAATCAGGGAAATGATCAAGAATCGATTAAATTAGGAAACCAAGTCAGTTCACTAAAATTTCACATTCGAAGACGTGAATAAAATCCAAAGAATTCGATTCCAAATTCATCAAAGTAGGAATACCCAAAAATTCCAGAAATAGAAGTTATCAAAATCGACAAAGGTGATAACAACTAATTAGAAAAGAAGAATCGATTATCAACTGGAAAAACAAAGCAAATCGAGAAGAAATGCATAACTGACTTCAACAAAAGTAAGAATCAAGTCAACGTCGAAGTCAACAATTAATAGCCGCAGTCGAGTACAAAATGAATCAATCATCATTATCAAAGAAACCAACGGCAAACAAAATCAGAGTCTTGAGAATCAAGAAATTAGCAATTTCTCAAAAACAAAGTGACCGAAGTCGAAGGGAAATCCAGATGAGGAAAACACAAAATATCAAGTTCAAAATCGCTGAGATTCAAACTAGATGTGAATGAGAAATCAAAATCACTCAATTTGCAACTGGTCCAGCTATTTTTCATCACAGTGTAACAGGTACACAATGACACTCATAGCATAGAACAAAAGTGGAACAAAGTCCAAAAGTCAAAATGGCTTTAATTTGCCAAATTAAAACAATATCAACATCGGCTAAATCAATTCAAAGCCGAAAACACAAGAATAAGCGTTAGGAATTCATACCTAACAGTCAAAAATAATCATATGTAAAGATGAGAGATAAAACATCGACAAATAGTTGTAACACATGTTCCATCTAAGTTATGTTTTATAATTGTCCTAAACCCCATGCTTTGATACCAAGCTGTGACGCTCCACCTCTATACCCACGCTAGCCAAGAACACTACGGTGTAGTGCTGTCAACTAGCACGGAGAATAAGGCTGTTGAGGAGCGACCATCTATGTAATTGCTTTGTGCGAGTACCGATATGTCAGATAATAAAACATTCATTTTTAGAGGAAACCCGACATACCGATACAAACTCAAAGCTACTACACAGTGGCTATAATAGTTTAGGACAATAGATATAAAAATAACACAGATAACATAAATGCGGAATACAGATGGAACTAAAAGTCTCATATATACAATAACTGATATCAGTTACAATACATTTGACACAATACAAATGATACAACTACAACTGTCGACTCAAGAAGTTATATATATACAAGTACATTATCGACTAATATACATGAATACATTATCATCTTAAAACAGACAAACTGACTACTACAACACGACGAAGACCACTTCAAATGATATAAAAAGTCTTCATAGCTCTAGCAGCAACCCAAAGCTAAAAATCTACAACCTGTAAATACTCGGTCTGACCCGAGTATTACATTCAAAAGAAAATAATACCCGAATCAGTCTAATTCAAACTCAGTTATTAGCGCATAGAAGCAATAATAATCAATCTCAATATAGATGATAGTCACTGAAATCTCGTATATCCAACTCTCGATACGAGAATTGGATAACGGCAGATATAACACTAAACAGTGTTAATCCACAAAACAGAAATCCAAAGCAGTTTAAGCAATTGAAATGTCAATTAAAAATATCAATGCTAATTGGCTGCAGTACACGCTAACGTGTACTGCCTCGCCAATACAGCCTACGAATTACGCAACAGGTCGATGAATCAAGAACAAAAGAAATTCCAATTGAAGTCTATCAATTCTGTGTGGCTGCAGTACACGCACGCGTGTACTGCCTCGCCATCACAACAACTGCACAATAAAACAGCAGTTGAAAATAGGAACATAGACTAGGCTCAAGAATTCCCAGTGCCAACAAATGCAATAAGCAAGTGACAGTAGAGAAGAGCTTCAACCAAGTGAATTGAAGTGATTAGCTATCTCAAGCAACGGAAACCAAACAAGTTCGAACAAGGCAGAGAAATGCCAAAATGGTTAAGAGAGGAAGACAACAGTGGTATAATGGACCACATTGAATCCGGAAGTATATAAGTCAATGGAATGCAAAGCACAAAAGACTCATTTACAACTACTGTAAGTATAAATGCAGTGACACTCAACATATAGGCATATGTTACAGTGCAAAATAGTAGCCAAGGCCGAAGTGAGGAAGAGACCAAACCAAGAAGATAATAGGGTCGCATCAAAATCAATACCAAATGAACCAGAACATAATTCCAGACCAGGCAATAGAAATAAATACAACTCAAAGTCAAGCCACCTAAAGATCAGACTTCAAGTCAACATATGCATAAGTGACTACAGGACATCAAGATGAACCAGACAAGAAATGACAACAATAGACTAGGCCACAACAATGCAGACATACATGAACAATGGAGACAACACTAACTCGAAGTGAATTTAACAGTGAATCCAACTAAATCAGGCCAGGGGTTTAAGTCAGAGCACTGGAGTGAATGCAAGACAGTGATCGAGTGAATCAAACTAGTTGTACACATGAATCAACACATATGATTTAAAGTATTGCAACATAAAGAAGAATAAGAGCACTGTACACACCAAACATGAAGCATACAAGCTCAAATAATCAAACTGCACAAAATTTCTGAATGGAGGCAATGAAACAAAGACACAGCAGTGACAAGTGCGACAGGATGATCGGAGATATGCTACAAATTGGTCAACACAATATTGCCAACGTCGAACTCAATGTAACACAGTGAGGTACAATAAGGAAGGATACAACAGACCACAAGCAAATGTCACCAACATAACAAAGCAACCCAGTGACTACAAGAATGCTCAGTTCACGACAACACCAAGTGGTACAGGGTCAACGCTACAATTTCAAATCCATATGCAAATTGAAATAGGCAGTGGCAACCGATGATATACAAGTGCAAAAATTCAAACAATGCTCCAATACCAGGTTAAAGTGAATCGAAAAAGAAACTGCAACATCAGGAAGTGCAGTCATGCCAATGACATTTAATATCAAAATCAAAGTCAAGTGATATCAAGTGCAAGAGAGGTACACTATGCAGTGTTCAATACTGAAGCCACAAAATGTGCACAGCAACCAAATATCAAAGCAAACGAACAACTATAAGTACAGGGAACAACAGCAATGAATACTGTAACAAATGCAAGCTCAAATGGAACACAAGTCAGCGACAAGCTACAAACTCTCAGTGCAGTGATACATGAAATCGCATGAACAAGTTCGAACAACCAGACAACCTCACATTCACGAATGCAATGTTCAAGTGGAGACCAGAGAAGATGGCCAGAGACGAAGACAGGGATGAACACAAAGATGGCCGAAGCCGTGTCAGTACAAAGTCGACCAAGTCAAAGCGAGAAAATCACAAAATCAAAGCCATGAAACATCAAATTCGAATACGAATGAACTGGAGCTGGAATTAGATGTGAGATGAACTCACCTTCTTCGACGTGGCAACCGAGAGCAACGAGAAATCACACCGAAGTCGAGTTTCAGAAACCCTAAGGAGCGCGCAAAGCAGAAAGCAAGCACGAATCATCTTCTCGAGCAAAGCCAAGCAACATCAATATCTCAAGCAAAGCCGAGCGCTCAAGGGAACAAAGGGAACGAAGCCCTAATTTTCCAGATCGAAGGAAGAGCAATCGCGGCCGCCATTTTTATTTCTCTATTCAATTTTTTTTTTTGGGTTAGGGCATACGAATGGGAATGGTTAAAGGGGAAATGGGTATCAAACTCGAAATAATTTGGTACCAATAATAAATGGCCCGAGAAAATTTGCAAAGCTCAATAACACTTAACAAATTTTCAAATGAATTCAACTTTGATTCAAATTCCAATAGTAACTAGCTAGGAAAAAGAAATCGTCAAAAGACGATAGTTAATCGGTACGAAATACCGGGTTGTTACAATAACCATGATCAAACCCAACTCTTCCTCCGTCACATCTAGAGAACAAAGAAAACTACTCATAAGAGAGATAGTTTCCTCACAAGGTACTACCAGTTTCTTCCGTCCTTCCTTTTTCAGTGATACAGTACGCTTAGCATAATCCAAGATTGCATGATTCCGAGATAGCCAATCCATCCCAAGTAAAAACTCAAAACCCCGTAAACCCGAACATACATATCGCAAGGAAGGAGTTGGTCAAAGAAAGAAATTGGAACTCCTAAACAGATCATACTAAGATTGGTCGTGCCCCGTATAGGGTTCGACACACAAATAGAATTTAAAGCCATATCTGGCTTAATTTTTAGTTTATGAACTAGAATCCAAGATATGAAACTAAAAGAAGCACCAGTACCAAATAAAACATGAATAGAAATGCCAAAAATAGATAGAATACCCTCCAAAACCTGCTTCCTCCTTACAGCTGCAGAAGTGGAAGGTGATGAAACTAGTGCAGAAACTCGAGGTTGTTCCCACTTTTGGAGCATTGGACACTCCTTAAAAAAATGGCTTGGCTGATGGCAGTTGTAGTAGCCCCTTGGTGCAAGCTGTGCCTTGGCTGTCTGTGGACCTAACTTTGGTATCTTAGCAATCAGTGTCTTAACTAGCGACATTTTTTCCACCTGCCCTCCCTTAACCGATGTACAACTCCTAGTAAAATGTCCCTTATTCCACACTTATGATAGGTTAAACCAAAAATATCCTTTGGTAGTTGAAACTTCCGCTTGTTGTCCCCAACTGGTGTAAAAATAGACGGCTTTGGTACTAAGATCTAAAACCTCAACCCCATATTCACCAGATCCACATAAGATCCCATGATGTGATTAGTCATATTTCCTTTGAATTTCATATGCATCTCTATGATGAAAATCTTTTTCCTGAATGGCGTTTCCACCAAACCAGGCCCGAATTGAGATAAGGCGGTGGATTGGTTATCATACTCTGCCACTATCATAGTCTCCTGCTTCAAGTCGAGGAAGCTCCTAAACAACAAAGTCTTACCAGATTCTGAGACAAACTTCATCTCGAATCCCTCCTTAAATTGGGCCCAAGTAAGTCATTCTTTTGGACATCAACAGTGATAGAGCTCCACCAATCTGTGGCTGCATCTGTCAGATGTCGCGATGTCAACCGACGCTTCATTGCGTCATCTACTCCACATCCCAAAATACTCGATCACATAATTTGCTCAAAGTCTAGACTTCTATGATCAACTCCGTACCACCAAACCTCTTACTTTCTAGCCTCACATAGTCGTGGCAGAGTGAAGTAAAATTCACCGAAGGCCTAACTTGCATGACTTCCTCTACAATATCCACCCTTGGTTCCTCGATCGGACCAACATTCCTTGTTGCTCGATCTCCACCATTTGTGACGGTACTACCTAGACCACTTCTACCTTTACCTCCTCGAGCATTGGTAGCTCTAATACTCATTTTTACATCTAAGCATAGTAGAATATGTTTAGGATATGAAAGGCTAGAGATTTCAAAGAAAGAGATTATTCCTAAGGAAAGTTGTAAAGGGGGTATAGGTTTACAGAAAATACATATACGCTCCCGTATATATAATACACTCGACTTATTCTATGGTGTCACTTACCCTATTTATAATGAGCCATACCCAACAAAAGTCAAGGAGTTCGCTCAACCTTGAGTTTCAATACCAAATGTAATGGCCTGACTTTTCGACCCTCGAATGTCGACACTAATGCATCCATAGTATTCATATACCGAACACCAAAGTCCCGAAAAAATAGAAAGTTGGGGCGAAATAAAAAAAGAATAGAACAAGAAAGGAAGAACACAACATCAGACCTCATGGTGGTACGATAATATATTATATCCAAAGGACAGTACAAAAGGTTACTCTGAATACATAAATTTTCGAGTTACAAAACCTAAGTACTATCATCAGTCTGGATAGTTATAACCGTCGGTCCTCACAATGCTGATATATACATAGCTAATACAGAACAACAAAAATAGAAATAAATAGATTATAGAAGCTTCCAGCTCGTCTTCTGAACTCTAAAGCATCCACGGTAAAACCTGCATACTCAGCTTACTCGAAAGAGTATGTGAGTAATTTAGGGAAACAAAAACCAAGCGTCTGACATAATTCTGGTATGAGAAAACCAGACATATTTAGGTTGCATTCCAAACAACTAAGGTATGTTCCCATAATGGATTTTTCCATGGGGTTATCTTCGGTCGGCGCTGAATCCAATCTTTTGCACAAGGGTGAGAAAGTATCTTTCGAGCGTCATATATTTCTAGATAAAAGATACCATTAAGGTAAACACAAGAGGCCAATCGTCCGAACATAAACATGATAGTGTGGACCAAATATTACTAACTCCCATCGGCCAACAATCGATAAGTATCTTTGGAAATAGAGTCGATAATATCCTAACGAGGGTCACTAAACCCCTAGTTGTGCATCATACTCTGTTTTTAGCCATTCCTGATGTTGAGGTTACGTTCGACATCTTTCACATAAATCTTCATCACTCGAATAGAATATGAATCCTCAAATGGATTGCCACATCTCAAATAGATCGTGAATCACTACATGGATCGGAGCATCTCAAACAGATCTCGAATCTCAATATAGATTCCCTTTTTCAACCACTTCTAAAACATAGAACATGTATATTAGTTTTGAAGATGTATTCGGTAAGCAAATATATAAGTCTACCTCGTCAGCGTTTAGTGTTAAGTACAGTATTATTGATTCCCATAAACAAGTAAGAAATCAATAAGAATAACATGTTTTCGACATTCCAACTTAACTATTCCTCGGTCAAGAGCGAAGTCGACAGGTTAAAGCTTTATTGCTTCGTCCCTACTCGACATCAATCTTAACTCTCACAAATAGAGAATTCTACCTCACTCGGCTTTTAGTGTTAAGCATAGTTGATTACTTATAAATAAGTAATCGCATAATAAAACCATTTAGCCACTAAGCAATTCTTACCCCTTTATGAAAAAATTTGTTTATATCTTTAAAATACTTGAAAATAGTTATAGGTTTTAAAACATTTACCTGAAATATTACTTTAAAATGACAAGTTTATAAAATCTATAAAACTTGAAAAAACAAGTTTTTCTTATAAAAATCACTTCTTTAAAAGTTCACAACTAACTCTTAAAAATTTATAAATAGTCAAACCACTTTTGAAATACTCTAATAATAGTTAGTAAACACTTGTAGAAAAAATGAAACAAATTACTTAAATTTAAATATCTTTTCAACCCTTTTAAAGTTCATAAATAAAGTCTAAACGGGGCAGTTTTCCACAAGTGAAGCTCTGGCCATTTTCGAGATGTTACTTAACTTTTTATGGCAACAAACATACATATAAGACATTATAAATATGATGAGAACTCCCAAGGATCTCTTTACAAAGTTCCATAGAAATCGTCAAAAATAAAGCAATTCTGAACTACATCTATAGCGACTATCGTTATAAGTGCAATTTCAAATCCAAGCCCGACCTAAACTAAAGTCCATCTGTAACTTATGTGCTTTTTTCCAAGGCCTTGCTATATGTCGTGCTAGTCCATTCAAGTTTGTTCAAGTCCATACATATGCCACTTGCTTTCAAAGCAAGAATCAAAACTATTGTTCAACATATATCCATCTCAATTCAAACAACTTTAACAAAATCAAATACCATTATATAAGCACAATATTTTCAATCAAAGTGGTGATTTAGCTCACCTTTTATCCAACAAACAACTAAGATCCAAGAACCCAAGTCTAACCCCAACCTAGCTGTGAGAAATGCGGATTAAGGATCTTAAGGTTAGAATTAACACTAGAGGGGGGTGAATAGTGTTTTAAGAAATTTGTTAATCTTTTTGAGTTTATCTTACTTTGTTAACAATGTATACAATAATCAAACAAAGATATGAACACAGAATCAAACACAGATGCAAAAATAAAGTAAAAGCAGTAAAGGAAAGAACACAATGGATTTTATACTGGTTCGGAGTTACCCTACATCTAGTCCCGCACAACTAAGTACGGATTTTCTTTCAAACTCAATTCAACAATTACAACCCTCGATTTCAAGGCTACGAGGTACACCCTCCAGAATAACAATCCTCTGGGTAGAGATACTTGATTTCCGGGGCAACAAGTTCACCCAATTGATTTCCAGGGCTACAATCACACCTTCTCTCGCTCGATTGATTACAAAGAGTCTATAACTCAGATTAGCACTTGGATCTTGTAGAGATAGTGGAGAGAATCAAAACCAGAAATTATCTAGTTAGATTCGATACTGATTTCGGCAGAGTAATGGTGTAATTTGTAAATAAGAAAGTGGAGAAGAAGAAGAGAAGTTAAATCAGAGAAAAGTGAGTAAAAATTCGTTGAAACTGACCCCTATTTATAGAAGAGCAACAGCCATGACCATTCATGAAAAGTTATGGCGAATAGACACTTCTTTTGAAATTTGAATTTTGAATTAAAACTGTCACCATGTCGACATAGTGCCTATGGGCATGTCGACATCCCTCAGCCAAAATTGATGTTTTGAATTTCTATAAAAATAATATTTATCTTATATAAAAACTATTTAAAACTTTATAAATATACTTGAATATAGTTAAAATTCATAAGTAAATATAAAGAACAATATATACATAATTTAACTATAATTTTATATTTAAATCTAAGTATAAATATTTAAAAGTTAAATATATTATTTGAAAAGATAGTTTAAAATCAGGAGAAATTTTGACTCTGAAAATAAAGATGTTTTGAGGCTAAAATATATTGAAAAACCAGGACAGATGATTTTGGTTTTTAAACAGGAATACTTAAAGTCATTTTGAAAAACAAGCTATATATATTTTGAAAATCATTTTGAAATAAAAGTAAGTGGATACAAAAAGATGTTCCACTAGATTTTTCGTAGGTTCCATCCTACTTAGGGTTCCATCCCTTTAACGAGCACGAAGTGGATTCCATTCCACGAATAAAATAGATTTTAAGATGTCAGTGCCTTTCTATGAGTTTTAACAATATTCCTAACTATATAACTTATCTTGGAAACTTGAACTCTTGAAATTCTTGATACTCATGAGTCTTCTATCTCTATATCTTGAATCTTTATACTGTACAGTCTTCATTCTTGGTACCTGCATGGTTAGATCCTGCATATACATATATATCTAAACTTGAAATGTTAGTATTTATATTTTATAATCTATTCTAAGGTTGTTGTCATCAAAACCAACTCCTCAGGGACTAACAATCTCCCCTTTTTTGATGATGATAACCTTTGTTTATAAAATATTCCTTCTATCCTAATACTTCTAATAACTCCCGCTTAATCTATGCCTAACTATCCTATTTTATACTTCTCCCCCTTTGTCATCAACAAAAACTTACTCCCCCTTATTCTTGGACTTCAGTACCTGCATTGATAAACTATACAACGGAATATATAATATATAGATTAAGAAATAATGATACTTATGAGCATAATAACTTAATTAAAGACTATATTCATTTCAGTGTATATATATATGTTTCACACACCAAACTTCAAATAAAATCAATCCACACAAAGTATCAAATCAAACCAAATTAAATCAAACAAATTAATTCAAACAAATAAATAAAGAAAGAAAATTAAACGTTTCGAGGAACATCTACCCATCCATCTTCTCCAAATATAGGGTCTGCTTTAATTGCATCCCAATTCTCATTGTCATTGGTGAGAGAGACAGGAGGATGTGCTTCATTATCATCCTTGTGTAGAGAGGAGATCAACCATCGTATTGCATCGAAATGCCTTTCTTGCTCCTTGATCATCTGCATTTTACTTAACTCTAAGTGACGCTGGTTTCGTAGAATAAAAGAGAGAATATTCTTGAATGAATTGAGTGTTTCTTCAAGATTTTCAGATAGATTGTGAATAGGATTTGTCATAATTGACTTAGAGAAAGAAATGAAGGATATAGATAATGAGAAATAAATTTGAGTGAAGATTTCTGGAAGAAAAAGGTATATATAGGTGTAGAAATTCGTTTGAAATGAATAGACATTTGGTAGTTATTCAATTTTCAAATTCAAAATCAATAATCACTTCTGACCAGTACATGTCGACATGGTCTTCTAGGGGATGTCGACATGGGTTAGTGAAAATTTATGACAATTTTGATTTTGTGAATAATTGTGTATATATATATAAATTTATATAATATACTAACATTTATTCAAGAGATAAGATAAGCTAGATAACATAAAGGAAATTCAATTTCATTACGATAATACAAAGATTAAGCATAATGAACTACACGAACATTCGAAAGTAAAACAAACTAAGACAAATACAATAAGATACTAAAAGATAAAACTAGTTAGAAGATGAAGATGACGAAGATAGTCCAAGTTTCTTTCTAACTTTTGAAAAGAACTTGTTCATCTTCGAAGAAATGTTATCCAACTTCTTACTAACAGATCGTTTTAAAATCCGTTGATTCTCCACAATTATCTTTTGGTTTTTGAGAAGGGTTTTGTTGTAAGGATTGGAAGGATATTCGATGCTTTCCAAAGAGGTTTCACCTTCTTCTTCTTCTTCTTCAATTTCCATTTCATCCCCTTCTTCTCTTTCTTCCTCTTCCTCTTCTTCTATTTCCTCATGAGCCAAACGCTCTTCCTTTTCGTTAAGGGTTTCATAAGGTTGAAAAACATATGGGATTTTCATGAGAGAAATGTTTGAGATATTAAAAACTTTTCTTGAAATAAATTCTTCTCCTTTGAAATTTACTCCAAAATAGTTGAAAATCCGAGTAAGGTAAATTCCATGATATAAAGTGTTTTCTCCCATTTCAAAATTTTTAGGACGAAGTTCATCCAAAATAACTTGCGCCCAATTGATATCATAATTTCCGAAAATAGCAAAAAGTGCTTTGCACACTTTTGAAGTAGGATTGTTAAAATTTCCCGATCTTGGGGTCAAAGTATGTTGTAAGAGAAGATTGACAATTCTTGCTTTAGGACGAAAGTTTCGGTTTTTAAATTCAAAGTTTTCATCTCCTTCAAAAATATGATGAAATGTCTCACGATTATGCTCATCGATTTGAAAAATAGAAAGATCCATTCCCGTGCTTTTGCAATTTAGAATGGTACCCAAAAGATCACAATTCAAAACAATTTGAGTGCCTTTGACACTACTCCAAATTTCATTCTCATTTCCAATATAAAAACCACGGTTTAAATTAGCATAGAAGATTTTGACAAGATTATGATGGCAAACAAAATCATTTTGAGAAGAGTCAATAAGACTTAAAACACCATTGTTTGCAAAAAGAGGATCAATTTCATAAGTAGAAAAATCTTGAAAAATAGCAAATTTTCCGAGATGGACTTTGGCATAATTAGCATAATTGATGTATGCTTTAATTGCCTCCGGATCATTGAATAATTGCTCTTTGATTTTTCTGGAAATTCTCATGGTTGAGGGGTTGCTTGAAGAAGCCAATAGAGTAGAGAGTAGAGAGCTTGAAGATATGAAGAGAGAGTTTGAATTTGAAAATGAAAGTGAAAAGATATGATAAAAGATAATGAATAAATAGACTTTCAAAGGACATATTCTCTGGTCAAATGGTATCTTTTCAGAGAAATAAATGAAGTGAAAAGGTGGAGGGAAATTCAAACATTTGAATTCAAAATTTGAAATTCAAATTCAGGTAGGCATGTCGACATCATGGTAGGGGCCATGTCGACATGTGGCTTTGAATTTTCATGACATGATTTTTCCTAAGTTATCTAATATACATATATATAAATATTATTATTAGTGTCTATATTTCTGAAATATTATTGTACGTATAATATAATTCAGAATGTGTCAAAAAAATAAAAATAAAATAAAATAATAGTAACAAATAGAAAATAAATTTTAAAATTCAAACAACATATCAATTCAAAATCAATCAATCAATCAATTCAAAAACAACCAATCAATCAATCAATTCAAGCATGCAATTTCAGCCAATGTATTGTAAACGCGTACCTTTTTCAGAGTCCGTGTCTTTGGTATTGACTAAATCGAGAATTGCTGTGAAACACAGATTTGAATTATCTTTCTTCTGTTCATCGTCGCTGGAGGATGAGTCAGAGTCATCTAGAGTAGCAGTGAATGCACGTTTCCGTTTCTTTGCAGAATCATTGTTTGTAGGAGAGTTTTGCTTATCTGGATGCAGACAGTCTCTTTTGATATGACCTGGTTCGTCACAATTGAAGCATTTGATAAAGTTTGGTACTGTAGTCTGATTACCGGAATTCTTAAAGTTGTTTCTGTTGGAACTATTCAATTTTCTGTACTTCAGGAATTTCCAAAAATTCCTGGTCATAAATGCTATCTCTTCATCATTATCACTGTTTGAGTCTGATCCGTCGATTAATGCATTGAATGCCATTGATTTCTTTTTAGATGCTTTGCTTTCTCTTCTCCCAATCATTTGAACTTCAAACGAAATTAGATTTCCAATCAATTCTTCTATCTTTAAAGTACTGATGTCATTTGCCTCTTCAATTGCAAGTGTCTTTTGATCCCATTCTGGAGTGAGAGAATTTAAAAAAAATCTGACTTGATCTTCTTCCGAAAATTCCTTTCCTAAAGATGTTAAAGAATGCACAATATCTTAAAATCGACTATACATATCTGAAATAGACTCATTAGTATTCATTTTAAATAACTGAAACTGATTTGTGAGCATGGAAATTTTGGTCTGTTTAACTTTGCTTGTTCCTTCGTGAGTTACTTGCAAAGTTTTCCAGATTTCATATGCAGACTTACAAACTGACACTCTATTAAATTCATTTCTTTCAAGTGAACAAAATAGAATATTCATTGCTTTAGAATTATTTTGTGCAACAGCTTTTTTCTAAGTGGTCCACTGTGCAAAATTATATGTGGGTTCAGAATATTCAGTTTATGTGATATTCCAAGTATCTAATCCTACAGATTGTAAATATATTTTCATCCTACATGCTCAATATGCATAGTTACTGCCATTCAAAAGTGGTGGTATGGCAGTAGACTGACCTTCTACAAATGAACTAGTGTTGGTGGAAATAGCAGTACTAGTGTTAGTAGCCATTTTGAAATTTTTCAAAATTCAGATAATGAAACTTTTGAAAACAAGGCTCTGGTACCAAATGTGAGAAATGCGAATTAAGGATCTTAAGGCTTGAATTAACACTAGAGGGGGGTGAATAGTGTTTTAAGAAATTTTTTAATCTTTTTGAATTTATCTTACTTTGTTAACAATGTATACAATAATCAGACAAAGATATGAACACAAAATCAAACACAGATGCAAAAATAAAGTAAAAGCAGTAAATGAAAGAACACACTGGATTTTATACTGGTTCGGAGTTACCCTACATCCAGTCCCGCACAACTAAGTACGAATTTTCTTTCAAACTCAATTCAACAATTACAACCCGCGATTTCAAGGCTACGAGGTACACCCTCCAGAATAACAATCCTCTGGGTAGAGATACTTGATTTCCGGGGCAACAAGTTCACCCAATTGATTTTCAGGGCTACAATCACACCTTCTCTCGCTCGATTGATTACAAAGAGTCTATAACTCAGATTAGCACTTGGATCTTGTAGAGATAGTGGAGAGAATCAAAACCAGAAATTATCTAGTTAGATTCGATACTGATTTGGACAGAGTAATGGTGTAATTTGTAAATAAGAAAGTGGAGAAGAAGAAGAGAAGTTAAATCAGAGAAAAGTGAGTAAAAATTCGTTGAAACTGACCCCTATTTATAGAAGAGCAACAGCCATGACCATTCATGAAAAGTTATGGCGAATAGACACTTCTTTTGAAATTTGAAATTTGAATTAAAACTGTCACCATGTCGACATAGTGCCTATGGGCATGTCGACATCCCTCAGCCAAAATTGATGTTTTGAATTTCTATAAAAATAATATTTATCTTATATAAAAACTATTTAAAACTTTATAAATATACTTGAAATTCATAAGTAAATATAAAGAACAATATATACATAATTTAACTATAATTTTATATTTAAATCTAAGTATAAATATTTAAAAGTTAAATATATTATTTGAAAAGATAGTTTAAAATCAGGAGAAATTTTGACTCTGAAAATAAAGATGTTTTGAGGATAAAATATGTTGAAAAACCAGGACAGATGATTTTGGTTTTTAAACAGGAATATTTAAAGTCATTTTGAAAAACAAGCTATATATATTTTGAAAATCATTTTGAAATAAAAGTAAGTGGATACAAAAAGATGTTCCACTAGATTTTTCATAGGTTCCATCCTACTTAGGGTTCCATCCCTTTAACGAGCACGAAGTGGATTCCATTCCACGAATAAAATAGATTTTAAGATGTCAGTGCATTTCTATGAGTTTTAACAATATTCCTAACTATATATAACTTATCTTGGAAACTTGAACTCTTGAAATTCTTGATACTCATGAGTCTTCTATCTCTATATCTTGAATCTTTATACTGTACAGTCTTCATTCTTGGTACCTTCATGGTTAGATCCTGCATATACATATATATCTAAACTTGTAATGTTAGTATTTATATTGTATAATCTATTCTAAGGTTGTTGTCATCAAACCAACTCCTCAGGGACTAACACTAGCAACCTCCATTCCTTCCCTTCCTTTCCTTGTTTCATCTTGCTCTTGCCATCTCCCCTCTCTTATTCCTCACAACCTATGATGTTAGGGGGAGATATGCTTCATTTTTTCAACTTCTAACCAGGTAGGATGTTTTGTAATATGGTAGTAAGGCTTCACTTCATATTTGAGTTGATTTGGATATGATTTGGAATTATTTTGCTTTAGGAATTTATGAAGAAGAAGAAGAAATCACGGATTTGCATACTTTAAGCTTTGTGAATTTGTGAATAATATACAAGATGTGCCTCTCCTTATATATGCACAAGATGGTGTTGCCTAAGCTTTCCTTCACCCCTTACCATGCCATGGAAGGCTCACCTCCCATCACTTCTCCTTTACATCACTTCTCCTTTATGCTAATTACACTTACCCCCTTAACATGATATGTCACTTATCCTAATAGAAGCTTCTATAACATTCCATGCTTTATGTAGAGGAGAGCATGATAGTTGTTAATGTGTTCATTTAATCATCAGACAATTGCATAAGAGTTCGAACAATTTATATCCATCGAAAAGCTATTTATTAAAAAACCGATTTTCCATCGAAGAATAAATTTTTTGCAAATTTTTTCCAGAAACAAGTTTTTAATCATCATTCATCAATTAAATGATGTTTAACAAGGTTATAAAATTATATTTATAACACTTAATTATATTTCAAAACGTTTTGATATTCGAAGATGAAGTGTTCGAATTTTTGGATTATTACAAAAATGATGCAATATAGATTGCTATAGGAACCGATGGCTGAATAAGAGGTTAAGACATGTTCTCCATAAATACCTGTAACGACCCGTAAATTTTAACTATTTTAATAACGTAATTAATCGAAATTTTGTGAAATTTTAAACAATTGAATTTTGAAATAAAAATTTGATATTTGAAATGCATCTAATTAAACATAGCAACTGATAAATTTTCATCTGAAAATATGGAAGTTTATTTTCTAGTGTAATTTTATTTCAATTCATATCAGTTAAAAATTAATGGTAATAAAATGTTTTCCAAACCTAAATATTTTTACATAGAAAATTTGTAAATCATCTTCTGAGTGAGACGTCACCTTTCGTTTCATCAAATTTGGACATCTATTACTCCGTCGATCTTATTTTCGGTAAAATAGCAGCATTTTCGTACCGATATCGATTTTTGATAGGATGATCGTACCACTGATATCTGTGTACCTTTTTGATCGTCTCGTCGTGCTGATCGCTGTGGTATATTCAATTCTGTGTTTTGAAGTCTGATATGCAGCGGAATCTGTGTAAACGATAACCGTATCAAATCTGTATTTTTTGCCTCTTGAATTCGTGACCTTTCAATTGTCTGACGTTTGAGAAATGAACAGCCTCTTGTCCCTTATTATTCCCATTTCAATTTATATCCTCTGGTTTGTTTCGTATCCGGTTTCGATTGAAAGGAGGATAATGAAATAATATAATCATAAGATTATACGAAAGCCTGTTCATCATCCCTTTCATTTTTCTGAAGCCTACTCATATTCATTTTTCCTCTGCCTGGATCTCACATCGCCGCACCAATCTTCCTCCCGCATAACCCCTTCCACAACCCGATCCGCTACTCCTTGCAAGCCCCTCCACTAGCCTTCCACCACCAAAGACATCGAACCCACTTCCGTTCAAAGCCCGACCACATCTCCTCACTACACCAAACAGCCCATTTTGTAACACTTTTCCGCTTTCAATTTGTAACGGTAATAACCGTTACAAATTTCTAACGGTTATATCCGTTACAACCATTTATAACAGTTATTACCGTTAGTAAATATGGTAATTTCGTAAATAATGAAAAGAAGAAGGATAAGATTGTAATTTATCTTTAACAACAGTTATCTCATTTCTCACGGTAATTTCATTTCTCCCTCTCATGTTTTACTTCTCTTTCATTCCTACGCGGTTTCATCTGCCACCGACTCCACCGTCTGCCACCGCCTCGGCCGTCTGCCACCGCCTCCGCCTTTTGCCACCGCCTCCTCCCTTTTTCCTATCAAATCGACGAAGATGAAGGAAGATCTCGATTGCGAACTACGAATCTAGGGTTTCTCTTTTCCACCTCCGTCTAGTCAGGTATGAACACTTTTGTATCAGGTAACATTTTTCATTTGCATTTCGTTCTTGATGTCTTTGATTAGAATTTCCATTTGTTTTCTTAATTCTATCATTTTGTTGAACTCAGATGCGCTCTTTACAAGTAATATCAAAGCCATAACTTCCTCTTCTTTTATTCCTAATCCTCAACCGAAAATCAGAAATCCCCTTCTTAAAATCAGAAACTTAAATCGGATCCAAAATAAAAAATAAAAAATAAAAAAATCAGGCGATTTGTTCTTCGGTGTCGGAGCTGGAAGTTTCAGTACTATCGTGGTTCGAAATGTGGACGATTTGAGTTTGGTCGCTCTGGTTTCGATTCATGTTGTGGGACAGTGGTGGTCGAGGAAGTTATGGAGCGTGATGTTCGATCACGATTGCACGTCGGTGAATGATAAAGGGTTTCAAAGGTGACAATGTAGTTTGGGTGATTGGTGGTAGAGTGTCGCGAGTCAAGGCAGGTTCGATTGGCTGGTTGTCAATTTGGGTAAGTGCAGTTCTCTTTTTCTTTTTTGGATCATGGTGTTGTTGGTTGTTTTCGGTTGAAGGTCTTGTACAAACTCAAGTGACTGATATTATAATTTCCTTGGATAAAGATATAAAAATCAAAAAATGTCAAATGAGGAAAAATATCAAACTGCAAGGAAAAATACCCATTACTGGTATTAGCTTTTTGTATTGCTGCTTTAGAGCCATTTCCTTAATTAGTTGAACTAATCATGCATGTGTGCTCGTTATCTTATATACTTCTGCTCAAATGAATATTAGAAAATTTATACATCATGTACGTGGAATCTTATGAAATTTATGTAGAATAGATGAAAATATTTTGCATAATTTCTTGAAGTGACTTCATATTCCGATTCTAAATTCAACTATATTTTACGACTTAAAAAGATATTCTGGAGTATTCCAAATTATTTCACCTTAAAATACATTAAATTATATATGAATATGAGGCATGCAATGCCCACATTAAATTCTATAGCTACTGTTAGGATATTTCTCTCTATTTATTTTAGATTATTTTCTTCAGAGAGAGGTCAAAACTTAGAGATGAAGTAGAAGCACGAAGTCAGAAGAAACTGCTGATGAGACGAGAACGCATGAAAATTTTGGAAGAAGCGGCTTCTAGGGAAATGCAGCTTCTTCAAGAGATTGATAGGTTTTTTGTCAAATTTAGTGTTATATGTTATGATATGAATATAGAAACAGTCAATATAATCAGGTATATCTAAAATGGCAAACTTAACAATCTTATCAAGCTATCACTATGCAAGATTTACCATGATGTTATGTTTGTGTCCAAGATTCCAAACTATTACGTTGTGCTTGGTCATTTGAATGGTCCATGTTATTTTCAAGACTTGTTCCTTCAAGACTTGAATGGTCCATAAAAATTTTGATAAGATTTTCATGTTCAGGTACGTGGTTCGGGTTCCTTCATATTTCTATTTTTGTGTTTTATTGTTGTCGATTTCAGCCTCAACTGGTAGTTAATAACAGAATTGTCAGTCATTTTTGCAAGACAATCCCTGGTCAATCTTATTGTTCAATTCCAAACTTTGACTTATTTTGCCAACTAGCTCAGTACAGGTTCAGTCTGTGCAATAATTTATGGAAGCACTCAAGCAGCCGACAACAACAAAAGCTAAATTCATCGATCTAATTTTAGTGCATGTAGGATTATTGCAAATAATTGTAACAGTTACTAGTCAAAGCTTCCAAGTTCAGCAGCTCATCCGTGAGCACATGAGCACTTAACTGATCTAATTTAATATCATTCGCTCAACCAGCAGCGGTTCCAGTGCTTAGTTGTTAGAAGAGGCCGCATAGATGATGATGTAAGCTAATTAAGCTTTGTATTTTCTCAACAAAATTTTAGAATATTTCTTCATGTTTATATTATGTGTATATATATATATCTGTGTGTGTGTGTGTTAATAAATAGGGAGTGGGAACTAGAAATGGAACGTACAATGGAGAGGGAAAGACAGACTCAGGTATGATCTACTTACCATTGAGATCATCTTCTTAAATGATCAGTTTATTTTATTTTGCATGTACAATTTTCGTTTTAGTTTTCTTAATTAATTCTTATTTCTTATTTTCATATTTACAGAAAGAGCTTCAAAGGGAGCTAGAACAGGTGGAATCTGGGGTTCGTTTACCGCGCAGAGAATTTTCATCTAATTCAAACAGGTAGCTTCTTGTTCAATTTTAAACGAGTCAGATTGAACTTTAAATGAATCATATTGAAACATAATAATTTTCTTCCTTTCTTGGTGGACGACTTTTCATACTAATCCCTTTAAATCTTTACTTTCTTTTTGGCCTACCTTATCTTGCATGCCTCCTTTACACTAAAAGTATGCTAAACGATTGTAGTTTAGATGAATGCTGACATTTATATGTTGAAGGTATAACTGGAAAAATGTTTTCATGCATGCTTGACTCACGATAAACTGTTAATTTTAGCGGAAGCTTAGTTCACCCATTTAACCCTTGCGTGTTCACCCAGATCTAATAGCTTTGGTTTAGGTAGGGTGTGATCATGGGTGGTTCCATTTTTCTAGTTGTTTTCAATACTATTTTGATTAAAGGGAGGCACAGTATCATCATAAAGATCCGAGAGATGTGTGTGATCGGGTTGGTGTTAGGATTTAGATGAAATATGGGCTGAGTTAGAGATGAATTAAAAGAGATATTTACTCATTCATATATGGTGATATTTCTTGGTAATGAGTTATCTTGATTTGAAGGTTTGGGCTCCTGTTAGGAAGGCGAAATATTAAGTTGGACGTGATTTGTTTGCATGCATGGGGAGGTGGTACTTTCGTTAAATATAGACGACTGTTCATGGGGGAAAAGGTTGGAATTATGAGCAAGCGGGATTCATTTGCTTGTAGTACATGGGATTGAAATGGTAGTATAATATCATTGTTATATTTTGCACCACCATGGGCACATGGCATCTTATGATTCCTCTAGGAGCATAAATCTGTTGCTTATTTGGAGACATTGGGGCATGTCAATCATTATCGAGTCATTTTTGTTGTGGTACACTTTCATCATTAGAGATGATTGGCTCATCATTATTATTTGAGTGAATCTGCATGGGGACATTGCATATGGACTTCTTTGATCTATTATGCCGAGCACATGGTATGTGAATTTGTGCTTCATTCTTTTTCACTACGTATTGTTTGGTTTTCCCATGATTTTTTGTTGTTGTTTTCCATTGTTCCTAATTGTTTGTATCAATGTTGCTGCTCATATTTTTTGTTATCATGTTAAACGTATTGCTCATATCTTAATCCCTGGGTAATTCAATATGATTAATCATGAGAACCTCTACACTATTATGTCATTTACATTTGCTACATGATCCAGTAAAAGAGTATTCAGTCCTCGTTTTTACAAAATATAATTAGATTTAATAAATTGAGAGAACTTATATTTAGTTCACTGTCACTAAAACAACTCATTTCTGTTGCTTTATACTTCTATATAAATAACAGCATTAGGATAATAACTAACTAATTTAGTTCACTGTCACTAAAACAACCAAGGAAACGGAGCTCAATAACTTCGCTTTATGGTCCAACAGCAAAAGGCAAGCATGGATGGAGTAGAATTCGAGTATGCCAACTACTGGGAAACCAAGCAATTTTATCAAAAGCTCGATAGGTACATATATACACTTATATTTGCTTCATCCAATTTATTTAATTACTTCTTGAGCTGCATGTAAATGTTGATATTAATCGCAGTGAACTGGAGCAGCTCGAGAAGGTTGCTTGGGTCGTGAATTGAAGGCGATTGCAGAGGCGATGTCGCGATTTCACGCTATTGGGTTTGGGGGCGATGATGGTGACAGTTGAACTAATGCCGTGGTGAAGTGGATTGAATGGTCAGACAGTTGGGTTGTTCAACTACTGAGGAGGTGGTTTTAGTAGAGCAGTGTTATTCGGCAGGTGATTAGGGGGGTTGCAGTTGCTTGTAATATTAGAACTTGTAATATTTTGATTTCATACTCTTTAGTTATGTATGATGAACTTGTGAAATTTCGAATCTTCCTTTAATTTGTTGTCAAATATTTGTGCAATTTAAGTTGTATGTTTGGATGCGTAATTGCTTATTGTTATCGAAATTCTATAATTTTTTATCTGTATGTACCTACTGTATTATAATAGACAATTATGTAGTGTAAAATGCTAGCTAAAATGCAGCTCTACATGGTTTGGTAGCTGTAACGAACATATTCGTTACTAAAGACGAAATTTATAACGAGCATAGTCGTTACTATTGATGAAATTTGTAACGAACAAGTGCGTTACTAATGATGAAATTTGTAACCGACAAGGTCGTGATAATTTAGAACGACAACCCCTTCTTCTACCATGAAAGGGGAAACTAAGTAACGGAAAATACCCATTACAAACCGATGCAACTAATAACAAACTTTTTCGTTACAAAAATTTAGATTTCTAACGACAAAGTCCGTTGGTAAGTGATATATCTAATAACGGGTAGAGGCCGTTATAAATATTTGTAACGACATACCTCACGCCTGTACCGCTCACGACTATATCTGTTATAAATTTCATTTGTAACGACTATGTTCGTTACAAATACACCTTTTTGGTGTAGTGCCTCCGGCCACCATAGATGCAACTTCCCCTTGTAAGCAGACGCATGTTATATATATATATAATGTAAGTTTTTTATATTATTAGTTTATATAAAATTTTCAATATGTCAGTTAGTTTATATATAGACATATGGGTTTTAAGTATGAATATTTAAAAATATAATGTTGTATTTACATATTAGTTTATATATAGTATTAGCTTTTTGTTGTTCGTATATATATATATATTTTAAATGAAAATATGTTTACAGTATATTATATTTTAGATGGTTACAGTATATATATATATATATATGTGTGTGTGTGTGTTTGTTCCAATAGATTTAAAACTATAATTTATATGTATTGGTTACTTGTATATATTTAGTTAAGTATATATTATATATACCGAGTTTATATATATATATATTCTGTATAGTATAGGATATAGGCTTGCTGGTCATTATGTTTTAAAATATTATGCATGCGTCTGTTTGTGTACTAGTGTGGCTTGCCAGCCTGTCCCCTCTGTTAGTATATAGTACGTATTATATATCTTTGTTTATATTTATAGTATATATCTATATGTCTTTGTTATGTTGAGTTTTATAATATATACAGTTATGATTTTATATGGCTATATAGGCGTTTTAAGTTCAAAATTTCATGGTTTAAGTATTGTTTAAATTATATTTTTATATCTAAGTTCTATAATCGGCGAATAGATATGGTTTAGTTATAATATGTTAATATATATAAGATAATTTACATAGTTTCCTATAATACAGTTGCTTTATTTTGTATACTTATATTTATGTTTTGCGTGTGAGTTCCGTGGTCTGCAATTTGTATATAAACTATATATATTATATTATATCTATATTTTGTTATCTTAACTTTGGTGTGTCTGAAGCTAATGTATAAATCATACTTTGTATGGTTCCTTGTTTCATAGTTATGAGTTGTAAGTTTACCTTAGTATAAATATAAGTTGGATTTTTTGAAGCCTGTATATAAGTGTCTCTATATACTATATTATAAAGCAGTTTTATATAACAGTATACATTAGTATAGATAGAGTTTATAAGTTTATATGTGATTTATATTATCTGTTGAGTACAGGTATGTTATAAAAATTATACGTTAGGTAATAATTGTTGTGTCTGTTATATATAATGTAAATTAATAATGTTAAGAAATGTGAATGTCTATCATATTAACCCATATGTTCAAGTATTCATTCATTGTGTTTAAATATTTTCAAATTTATATTAATATTTTGTATATAATTTGTGATAAATATATATAACATGTGTTATGTTTAAATTTAAAAATTTTGGAATATAATATGGATTTGAAATATATGTTTTGAAATTTATTTTTAGAAAACAAATAATGTATATATGTAATATAATAACAATATATATACCTTTCAGTTTATATCAAAACTGATTCAATTTGTTTCATCGATTCCTGTATCAGCTCGGTTCATTGAATTCGTGCCAATCTAGCTTTGCTTTGGAATTCGTGCTTGGATTCATAACTCATCTCATTCTCGTTCATCTCTAGCCTCGGAAGGTGAGCAATCACTCACGATTAACGTTCTTTTATTTATTAAATTTGATTTTCAATTGAAACGACAATTGAAATATACTGCTGTTAGTTATTTACATTGCTATATATATGTTATTATCTGTATCTGTTCACCTATGACATCTGACACCATTATCTGTTATTTATATTTATGATATATGCCAGTTATGTTATTATTATCATATTTGTTATCACTCTGCAAGTTCCATGTTAGTATAGAATTCACCATGGGTTGAAATGATACATACCCGAACGATCAGTAGAATATGAGAAATTCGTTATGGGTTGAAATGATAAACCCAAGCGATTTTCATTGACATTGAATTTGGGATTGCGGGTTGAAAAGATATATACCCGTATATATATATAAATTTTGGATTAAAATGATAAATATCTGTATCACTTGACCATAGGGTAGAGAATTATATACAGACACCGTTGGTCTATATACAAATATTTTGCAAATGATTTCTATGGTTTTGAAAAAAAGAAATCTATGGTTTTAATAAATATTAATTTTAAATTTTTTTATTAAAGTTTATTTAATAAAGTTGATAAATAATATGTTTAAGTATTTATTTAATATCTATATAGAGTTTATAATGATTTGAAATTGCTTTGAAATTATAGTTATTTAAGAATTACTTAAATAAGTTTGATTTGAAATTTAGAAAATTTGAAATTTGGAAGCTTTGATTTTATAACTTGTATTTGATTAAAAGTGATTTAAGTGAATATTTCAAGTTTAAATAAATTAAAGGAAATATTTAGTTTATTGTAATTTGGAGGTTGCTTAAATGGTATTGAATTTATTAAGTGAATATTTCAAAATTTAAAATAATAGTAAAGTGAATTTGATATATATATATATATGAAATTATCGAATTTAGTTTTGGAATGTGGAATATTTTAAGCTTTGAAATATTTAAAAATTGAAATGGTTTATTGTGGTTCAAATCGGTATTTGAAATCGATATAAATTGAAATGTTTAATTGAATTGGAATTGAAATTGATGATTTAGATTTGATTAAATTTGAATTTGAAATTCGAATTGATTTGAATCGATTTGTGAAAGTCGAGGAAACTATTTAATTTTATAAAGTAATTTTAAATTATATTTAAAACTATTGATATTTTTCTTTATAAATTATTTTAATATAAACTATTTAATATAAAGCATTTTTAATATAAATTATTTTATTATAAACTATTTTTAACTTATAGCTATTTATATAAACTATTTTATTTATAAACTATTTTATTACATATACTAATTTTAATATCTAAACTGTTTAAGAGGAAAGTGTTATGATTTCCAAAATGCTATAATTTCAAAGTGTTATGATTTCCAAAATGCTATGATTTCAAAGCTGTGATTTCCAAAGTGTTTTGATTTTAAAAGACTATGATTTCGAAAACGTTATAATTTTGGAAAGTGATATGATTTTTGGAAATGGATATTTTTGAAATGGAAATGATATTTTGGTTTTGAAGTATAAACTATTTTGAAATGACCACGGTGTTATAATAACGATTGGTTGTTAAAGAGACCGTGATCGGATATGGACATACTCTCTGTCAATGCCGAACACCACTTTAACAACTGTATACACGGTGGAGATTCCAGAATGAAGTAGGATGGTGGCGACGATCCTAAAGGTATATTTACGTGGACCCAACTCCCGTGAGTTAGCATAAGGTGGCTAAAACATGAGAGATTGACGGGCCAATGAGGTAGCACCTCTGATCGGATGCATTTCTTCGATACTATTCTATTACTTTGTGATTTATTTGGTGGCCACCCTTCGATTTTTGATTGGGAGTGTGTTCCGAGGTGGGCGGTAGTGGCTGCTATGCGTTTCCACCAGCCCGGATGCGTAATTGGTATATCTACCCTGGCATTGCCTAGTTGTGCCATGTCACCTACCATATCGAGCTTTACTACGAGTTTGGATTTCTCCCGTAGCCTGTGGAGTTTCGAGGATAGTCCTCATTTTGGGAGTATGCTAATACTGGATAGACTACTGGGACTATTGCGTGTTAGGGTGAGTTCAGATTAAATGTAAAGCCCTACTGCTATTTTAAAGTATGTTTATTTTATATTAGACATTATTATAATAGCGAATATTACTACATAGTAGATAGTTTAACGGATCCTTAGAGGATGGTTATCCCAAACATCCTTTGAGTTACTGGTATTTCAGTTGATATTTCACTTGAGTTGGATTTATTAATATAAGAATGTTAATCCTGAATCGAGTGTTTTGTGTTTTGCTTTACGCTCGGGTCAGACTGAGTGATACAATATTCGAGACTCGCCTTTGGAGTTGGAGCTTCTCTTGGAGATCTAGCTATCTATCCTGCTTTCAGTTGTTCAGTCGATTCCAGTGATGTATTTAGATCTTGTATTTGATTATTGTATTGAGACATCTATGTACTCGTGACTTCTGTTGTATCTTGTTTAATTCTGTTATATATATATAGTAGCTTCATGAACTACTATTCTTTTGTTTTCGCTGCATTATTGTTATATTACTTTGTGTCTGTGGTCTGTGATTATTTTATTTACTATATATGCTGAGTTTTGCCAAATTTTATTTACAATCTATTATTTTGAATTATTCAAGTCCGACATGTGTGGATTTATTGTCGATTTGAATGGTCCAAAATAGTGGGTCGTTACAATACCACATGATAAAAATAGTTTATTAGTTAGGAAGAAGTAAATTCGAAAATGTAGATATGCTATAATAATATTACAGATCCACTAACTAAGACCATTTCTCGGTTTACTTTAAGAAAATTGATCGAGGGTATGGGCATGAGACACCATAATTAACCAGACTACAAGTTGAATATTGATATATTCAAGGGTGCACCAAGGGGAAATTATGAATTTGACCATATAAGTTAACTATTATATCGATTCTTGTTCGAAATGAAACAAATTTTTGTTTTTATTTTCTATTTTATCTATTTTTATATTTGGGATACAATAAATGTTTTAAATACATTTAATATATACAAGTTGAAAATCCTTAGAAAATTTATTTAATCGATTGCAATTACGAATGTGTTTGTAACCATGTGTGTGGAATTACATTAAATAAGTATTTATCATTAAATGTTTCTAGTTAAGTAATGTTGTTAATGGGATATCGATTCATCTGTTGAGACTAGAATATATGATGCTCTCCACACAATGGGCGGTGAATTACTCATGATTGTGGGTGGCATCAAGGGTTACGCATGTATAGTTATTTGGAAGAATCATAGAATGACTCACCGAGAGCCTTCTATAGGTTTATTATAAAGTCAAATAAAAGATCTCATATAACAATGTGAAGTAATTTTTTTATTTGAGAATACTATCAATCTTAAGTGTCTAAACTATACTTTAACCATGCTCAACCACATATAGCGATGATTGTGTTAAGGCCATAATTGGAAATAAGTTGAACCACTTGAAGTGAAACACTATTTAAGAGATGATTCTTCTCCTTTGAATATAAGGTTAGTATAACTGTAATAGGTAGTCAATTTAAAGTCAACGCTTTTTGTCAAAGCAAATTATTCAACCGATAAATGTTACCGGATGGAGCCATGGACTTAATGTTGAATTTTTCATTAATTACGGATATAATTAGAGTTTTGAACATTGATCGAGATCTATATATTGGTGTGATATAGTGATACGAACATAAAACGTGCATAATAAATCATTGCTAAATGGTGTAGCTTAATGATTTAAAGTAAGACTTTATTTAGATTATCTGCAATCAACTGAGCTCCTATCCACAACCATGCTTCAGTAGAGTCTATATAGGCTTTAACATTTAATTTTAAAAAACAACTACCGAGGGTTGAGTCCACACCTTAGAGTTTACAACCGTAACTATCAATGTACATTTGAAATTAACATAATTATAAATGTTATAAATTATAATGGAGAGATTGATATAGTTGTTATATTGATTTAATTATTATTTAGAGATTTGAAAATTTAACTAATAGAATATATAATATTATAATGGAGAGATTAATATAATTTTTATATTTATTTAATTATTATTTTATTAGTTCTATTAGGGATTTGAAAAATTAACGAAACAAAATTTACAATAGTTGTTTATTTATAGGCCAAAACAAATATTTATTAAATAATAAATATTATATGGTAATTGAAATTGATTAATAATTAGAGGGCTAGCCATATTCATAAAGTTAAATGGTTTATTATTCAATTAGGTTGATTGACCTAATTAATAGATAAAACTAAGCTTGTGAAATATATTAATGAGATATTTTTGTAGCACTTAATGCTATAAATAAACCCAGAGAGTCATCAATTATAAAAAGACGAATTACTCTAACATTGAATTAACTTTAAATTATAGGTTTGCATATAATTAGTTGAATTATTTTAAAAGTAATTCGAGAATCGAAGTTGATGGTTCAATGTGTAATCGATCAACGTAATATGATAAGTAAACGTCTTTTGATCAATATGACGTATGTATCAGTTTTATTCGAAATAGGTAATCAAGATGTCAAACTGTTCGCCTCGATAGGACGAGAAATATGCAATCCGTATTTCATTGACCTAACGAAAATATCATTAGAAAATCATGGTCAATGGTTGGTCAGATTTGATTTGACCATAAAGGAAGTCTCACGGGAAGACACGTAGCCAGTACGGGTCAACTTGATGTTCAAAGAGGTGATTGGTGGTGGTGGTGGTGGCGATCAACTCCAATTATGGCAATGATGATTAGCAAATTAGGGTTTCGGTTTGTAAACCTTAGGCGGTGACACATAAGGTAAAAGGCGACGTGGGGGAGGGGTCGATCAGTTTGTATCAGTTAGCTAAAGCCAATGAAGGTAGCAGCGTAGCTTCTAGTGGTTAGAGAAAGACGAATTTGATGATCAGAACTCCTTAGATCGACACAAAAGTGGAGCGCTCTCAGATATGTTATTTTTTACCCCAATATATTGTTATTTGCATAATTTACCCTATAACTTATAGCTCTCGTATCCTTTATATACAAATTCCGTTTTACGCAAAACTTGCACCGTTATGCTTGTATTGTAATTCTAAACATGTTGACATTATTTAATAATGAATAGTTTACTGATATGTAACACCTTGAAAATTTAAGTAAAAAATTAACTTAAGATTAAATTTTGAATATAAAAGGTAAAAATGGAATTTTCACAAACATCTGAACTTGGCTATGAAACTTGCATTGTTATGTCTGTAGCGAATTTCTAGAAAATTTTCATATATAACTTTCTGAAACAGGAACCAGTATGAAAAAGATATGAATGCTTAAAAATTTAGAAGTGAAATTAATTAAATAAATAATTAAAAATAGGAAATCCAACAAGTCAATACCGTGACCTTGACTGATTGACCCCTAACGATCGACCGCTTAAAGGCAACCATTTGGCCTGTCAATGGTTTGTGGCTAGGCTTTGGATCGGTGTATCGGGAGGTGCGAGTTGTCATATTATATTTGACATTATAAACTACACGTTAGAAATTAAATAAATATATATTAAACTCCTAAATTTAGTAGAATAGAACACTATTTAATTTAATTTATTCAAATAATTGTATACTTATATATGTATGTATATAAAATATATAATTTATTAAATATTATATATTTTTTTCATATCAATTATAGAATTGTTTCGTTAAATATTATATTTGAATATATGTTATCTATGTTAAAACTACGATTCTCGGTATTGCTGAGGACAACAACATATTAGGGTTTAAATTACATTAATCGGAGAAATATCGGTATAGCTTCAGAAGAAGGAAATTACATTAATCGGAGAAATATCGGTATAACTTCAGAAGAAGGAAAACAAATCACGCTCAAGCTTCAAAGATCATTTATTAGCGTCTATTGGAAGAGCATTTGAATATTACAAACTTGTGAGTCGTTTTTCTTAGATTTATATTGGTAAAACTCAAAAGAACCTCACTACACTCTACCTTGATCATTTAAATAATTTTATTATTTTCTTATATTTTTTTAAAGCATTTAAAAATGATCTGGAAACTCAAATTAAGTTGCCCGCTGACGGATCAGTGGAAAACCACTGGTAGTCCCAATTCTTCTTCCTCCTTCAACCATGACCTTCTGTAATGATTTTTACTTTTCACTTTAGAAATGATCCAAAAATGATTTAAAAATGATCCAGAAATGATTTTTACTTTTCACTCTAGTAGTCACAATTCTTCTTCCTCCTTCAACCATGACCTTCTGTAATGGAGGGCTATCATACCCCTTGATTAAAACACTTCAAGTTCTTTAAATAATTATGGTTTCAACGAGTTTTGATCATTAAGAATTACTCTATGATTTTCTATTTCTAAATTCTGAAAACCTTAATCTATTGTACATTTTCAAATCAACAACCATTCTTTGATAATAAACTATTTTGTTTTCTTACCTCCTAAACTCTTGTTCATTCAACTACAAATTAGTTCTTGTGAGTTATAGGAGATTATACTACAGGGGGCAAATTTGTGCATTAAAGACATGTCTACCGCCAAAGTCTGTAAACAATCAAGTCAGTATAAAAGACTTGTTCAAGTGACTTAGGCAAGTGTATAGGCCTATTCCTCTAGGCAAAGCGAGGGCATTATTGAGTAAAACCTAGAATAAGAGATTCTGGGGCTGGACTTAGGATGGTGGTCCAAACCAGTATAAAACGTTCGATGTGCAAGCTTTTTACTTTACTTTATTTACATAGTTTCTAATAATACTATTTATGTACTATAGTTTAGCCATATACGATCCTACACACTTTCACTTGGTATTAGACTCGGATATTCCATAAACCGTAACATGGTTTTTTGAAAAATATTAAATATGGCACACATAATCACTTTTGTAGGAGGTCGGTCCAATGCACGACCACTACTATTTACTGGTAGTGATTATAATTTCTGGTTAACTAGAATGAGAACTTATATAGAAGCTAGTGGTCTTGAAATTTAGGGTGCACACAAACAAAATATGAAATTCCAACCATACCATTTACTGTGCAACTCCCGAACAAAAGGTTGCGGCAACCAATAACTCAAAAGTTATGAATATTCTCTTTTGTGCTTTAGACAAAAATGAATTTACTAAAGTTATGATATGTAAAACTGCTTACGATACACACTTTAAAAATCGCTTATCAAGGAACAAGCAAAGTTAAACAATCATGAATAACTATGCTAAAAAGTCAATTTTAGAATTTTAGAATGAAAGATAATGAAAATATTTCCGATATGTTTTATCGTTTACAAGACATTACACATGCGCTAGTAGGACAGGAATAAACAGTATTTGATTTTGATATTGTCACAAAATATTAAACTCTTTAACTAATGATTGGGAGAGAAAAATATTAGCAATTGAAGAAGCTAACGATCTTTCTCAACTCAAGATTGAGAAATTAATTTGTAATCTAATGGCCTATGAAGTAAATTTGTAGGCTGAAAAAATTCATAATCAGGAGAAAAGGACCATAACCTTCCAAGTTGAGGAGGACTCTGAACTAGATAAAGAAGAAATGGCCTTCATAGCTAAAAACTACAGAAAATTCAAAAAGCAAGTAAAGAGTGGAAATGACAATAATGACAATAGCTCAAGCCTTAAGTATTTTGGCTACAACAAATTCAGACATATATAAAGAATTGTCCATTACAAATTAATGGAAAGAAGAAGTTCAAGAGCAAGAATAGATTCAATAAGAAGAAAAAGTCCTCATATCATGCCACTTAGGATGATCCAGACTCCTCATCATCTTTAGATAGTGATAGTGATATGGAACAATCTAATGTCTGCATTATGACCACAAAAGATGAGGTACAAACTGATTTAACTTATAATGAATTATTTGAATTTTGTACATAACTAAATGAAAATTTTAGAAATCAAAGAAAAACATATGAAGACACCATAGTAAACTTCTATAGAATAGAATTAGAAATAACTATGTTGAAACACGAGAAAAATATTTTAGAGGAAGTAATTGAACTCAAAAACAGTCTTTAGAACAAATCTATTTTTGAAAATTGAATGGGAATGTTATTTCAAGAAAAATAGAATTATCTAAAGAGTGTGGATTTTTAAAAGACTAAAATAAGGATTCAAAGTTTTATAATAATAATTTAAACTCTAAATTTGAATGTTTAGAAAATGAAATTAGTTCCTTAGAAAATAAAAATATTATTTTATGTCCAAAAATTAAAGAATTAGAAAATTAACAAGACTTCTTTGAAAATTTGACAAATAAAATTTCTATGATAGAAAATGAAGCTGATTCATATAGAAACGTAAATGTCAAATTATCAAAAATAAAATTGTGAATTAACTCCAAAAATAAAAATTTTTGAATAAGAAATTTTATTTTGAATAAGAAATTTTAGAAAAGATTTTTACAAATTTCTCAAAATTTAATAAAGGTCAGAAGAATTTATCAAATTTGATAAAAAATTCTAGACCAGCTCACAACAAAGATGGTTTTGGTTTTAAAAGGAACAAAGTCAAGAAGGGTCCTAAGAAAAATAGTTTTCTCATACTAAATTTAAAAAATCTATCAATTCTAAGAAAAAAGGGAATTCTAAGAATAAAACTATAAAGATATGGATTCCAAAAACTAATAATAATCTTATTAGAAAGAAATATATAAACAAATTTTTTACTGATGTTTATAATAATATTAATTATTCTTTTAAAAGTTCTACCAAACCCTCATAGGTATGGTTATCAAAAACCTAACCCCAGGACCCTAACGTAGGAAGTAGGTACTAATAAATTTATTTATTTTTTGCTAATATCCACTCACATTAGTAAGAAGAGGATGAATTCTAGATAGAAGATATTCAAATTATCTGGTGGGGAATTCCAACATGATTATACATATTAAACTAATGGATGGAGGTACCGTGTCTTTTGGTGATAATTCAAAAGGGTACATCATTGGAATAAGGAACATCAACAATGATGGTAATCCAAATTCTCCTTTAATTACTAATGTTTATTTAGTTAAAAATTTAATACATAGTCTATTGAGTATTAGTCAATTATGTGATAAAGGTTTTTAAATTAAATTTGAAAATGATAGTTGCAATATTTTTGATCAAAATGAAAGGTTAATTTTTGTAGGTATAAGAAACCGAAACATTTATATTTTGAATATGAAAGTTAATAATGACAATAACCAATGCCTTACAACAAATTTGAATGATTTGTGGATATGGCATAAAAGGTTTTGTTTTATTAATTTCAAATTATTAAATAAATAAGAAAACATGAAATTATAATAGGTTTACCTAATTTAAATTTAGAATAAATAATTTATGTAACGCATGTCAGAAAGGAAAACTTAAAATATCTTCTTTTAAATCTATAAAAGAAATTTCCACAATAAACCTTTTGCGCTACTTCATTTAGATTTACTTGATCCAACTCACGTAAGATCAATAAATCATAATAAATATGATCTTGTAATTGTTGATGGTTCAAATATAATTGGGCCTTATTTTAACATAAAAGTGATACTTTCACAATGTTTAGAAATTCTGTAAAAAGAATTCAAAATTTAAAAGATTTAAAAGTTAAAATTATTCGAAGCGATCACTGAGGAGAATCCGATAATGGTGAGATTACTAACTTTTGTAGCAAAAAGGGAATTAATCATAATTTTTCTTTTCCTAGAATACCACAACAAAATGGTTTCGTAGAAATAAAAAATAGAACTTTGCAAGAGTGCACTAGAACATTGCTCAATAGTACCACTTTATCCCAAAATTTTAGGACTAAAGCGATTGCTACTGCTTGCTATGTTCTAAATTGCATTTCAATTCATCCTAAAACTAAATACACTCTTTACATGCTTTTTTATCTACATAAACCAAAAATATCATACTTTAAGGTTTTCGAATCAAAATGTTTTATTTTAAATACTAAAGATAATCTTAGTAAGTTTGACTCTAAAGCCGATGAAGGAATTTTATCGGTTACTCGGAAAGGAGTAAGACATACCGTATATTTAATAAAAGAATAAACTCAATCGAAGAAACTTTGCATGTTCTTTTTGATGATATTTTTAACAAAATAAATGACGATACTGAAATAAACAATGTTAGTCAACCATTAACTAGTATTCAAAATACAAAACATGATAAAATAATGAAGTTACTCAAGAAATAGTTAACTCACTAGAACAAAATAAAAATAAATAAACTCCAAGAATTATAAAAGACCATCCTATTGAAAATATACTAAGTGGGGCTATAACTAATGTATTGACTCAAAAAAAATTAAATGAAATGAGTCACTTAGCATTTATATATACAATTGAACCTAAAAACTATAAGGAAGCAGGAAAAGACGGATATTGGATTTTAGCTATGCAAGAAGAATTAAACCAATTTAAACATAATAATATATGAGAATTAGTCCTAAGACCTAATGATCATGCTGTAATAGGAACTAAGTAGGTGTGTAAAAATAAAAGTGATGGTAATGGTGATATGGTTTGGAATAAAGCCAGACTGGTCACTCAAGGAAAAAATAAAGAGGAAGGGATCGACTATGATGAGACTTTTATTCCTATTACATGACTTAGAGCAATTAGAATACTTCTAGCTTATCATCATAATATTAAATTATTTCAAATGCATTTTAAAAGTGCTTTCTTAAATGGTTTTATAAAAGAAAACGTTTATGTTGAACAACCATCATTATTTAAACATGAAAAATATCCAGATCATATTTATTAACTAAAAAGCTTTACATAGTCTTAAACAAACACCACGTGCTTGTACGAGACTAAAAATTTATCTAAAAATTTTTTGTTTGGAAATAGGAAAAGTTGACTCAACTCTATTTATAAAATGTGAAAGTAATGATTTATTAGTTGTTCAAATATATGTTGACGACTTTATCTTTGGTTCTATTAATAAAAAACTGTACTAATTTTTCTGAAATTATGAGAAAAGAATCTGAAATGTCCCATATGGGTAATTAAATTATTTTCTTAGATTACAAATTAAATAATTAAAAAATGGAATTTTTATTTCTCAAGAAAAATATTGTAAAGATATAGTTAAAATATTTGGTGTCGATAAAATGAGCAGTAAGCCAATGCCAATAAGTACAATAACTCACCTAGATAAAGATGAAAATGGTAAGGATTTCAATCAAAAACTTTATAGAAGTATGATTGGATCATTACTTTATCTAACAGCGAGTCGCTCTGGTATAATGATGAGTGTGTCTTTAAGCTTAGTTTAAAGCTAATCCTAAAGAGTCACACCAACAGCTGCTAAAAAAATTTATGATATCTAATTGGAACTAAGGACTATGGTATTTTCTATCGTAAAGGATGCCCATTCGAATTAGTATCATATAGTGATGTCGATTTTGCTAGATGTCATATCAATAGAAAAAGCACTAGTGGTACTTTGTAACACCTCTAATTTGATTAATATTATTCTGGCGATTTAATTAGATTAATTAGATAGAATGATGCGATGCATAGTGTGATAAGAGAATTGACATTTGATACTTAATAAGGTTGATCCTTAACTAACTAATTTATAAGATTGTTTTAATAACTTAAATCATAAAAAATAATATGAGAGGGTTAAAGTAGGAATAGATAAACCTTTCATCCCTTAAACCCTCCCATCCCATATCATTCACGTTTTCAACAAAAACAATCAAAGGAAAAAAGGAAAACCAAGGCCGGCCATAGACTAGAATAAAAAAGGAAGGAAACCTAGGAAATCAAGCTAAAGCTAAAGGGAATCAAATCAACACAGCCAAGTTTCAAATCGCATTATCAAACCAAGAATAATAATAGACCATCTCATTTTTATACCCATTTGCTTTTAAATCTTGGTTGTATTGATTCGTTTATGATGGTATGTTGTATGTTATTCCATTTTGATTGTATCATTGTTTGGATAGAACAATGGTTTATGGGAATTTTTATGGAATAACTTAATGGGTTTCTGGTGAAAACATGAGTTTTTAATCTTCAAATAATTTGAGTTTTGGATATGTTGTGTAAAACATAATTTTGGAGTTGGGTTTTAAAATTTCATAATTTTCCAATTTTATAGGAATATTTTGTGAATTTCCTAAGGAAGAATGGGCATTTATTTCAGGTTTTATGAGATTTTTATCCTTACCAACTGGATCTTGTTGCGCCGGTTTCTCTGGTACGAAATGAGCCACTTCAAATAGGTTCATTGCTCCGGCCCAGAATACGATTAATCCGGCATGCATCATGATCGCCCACGCCCAGATCGTTACGCCTTTCTATTAATCTAATGGATCGGTCTATGCAAGCTAATTGTAACCCAAAAGCAAAAGAAAGGTAGCGAAGCTAATGGTTTCTACTAAAGCATATTCGCGATTTCATCACCTGTCGTCTTGTTATCGACTTACTGACCGTGAATGGTCTTATTGATCGAGTAAGGCACCATCCGTCAAAGAATTAAGAATCGTCGAACGAAGGGGCTATACCTAATATCTATTGGGTATAGCTCCACTCGAATTTGAGTTCTTTTTCTTTATCATAAGGTTATCTCCCGCCAATGAATGACCCAATCGAGTTATTTGGTCCCACTCATTATCAGTGGGATGGCATAAATTGTTGGATCCTTCTGCAGAAAGAAAAGCAACGACTGGAGTGGGAGAGTCAGAGTCGAAAAGAGGATTCCTCACTTCTTTCTCTCATTCAAAACCGTAATTATTAAAAAATTAGATAATTATTTTGACTCCGAAATTTTTATATGATAAAGACTATGTTATTTTTGTTTTTTTGGTGAATTTATGGGATTTTTCCCAAGGGTTTTCAATTTACTGTGAATTTTATAAGCCAGAAAAGCTTATGATAAACCTTAATTAAATAATAAGTAATTAAAAATTGTTAAACATTTTTAGGGAAAGAAAATGTTTTTGCTACTGTAAAATTGAAAAAAAAAATTATTAGCCAATAAGACTTTGACAAGAACCATAGGAGTTGGTAAAAAGTATGTGCTTTATTAAGCAATAGAACAGTTTTTGCGTTAATTACTAAACTACCATGTCGTCACTAGCCTATACCGACATTCGTCCACACCGCCCTAATTAGTGGCCCCACAGCCATGAGTGTCGATGTCGACGAGAAGGGAAACACATGATAACTACTTAGGTTGTTTTGGAGTGATTCCAACCACGTCGAAGTCAACCTAGGCGGCAATCCTTCATTGACGGCATCGCATCCTTGTAATTCATCTAAGTGTTTAAAGCTTGACGACAAGGTCATTGACACCACACCTCTTCGCCTATGTTTTAAATGGTGTCACATGTATTAAGTTTTAGATTGATGCCGCACGTAATCCTTGCCGCATGTAATCCTTGTCGCTTTTTTTAATAGGTGGATAACCTTTAGGGTATGTTAGTTGATACCATCATTTTCGACAAGAGTTTTAATACTTAAAAGGATTTAAGATCTTCGACCTTGGATAGAGGTCAACAATGATTGTAACACCATGTGTTTTATAATTATCTTACTAAAGGTGAAGAGCCTTAAGCCTCTTTGTCAACATTATATTGCATCGACACTGATCTACATTAATCTATTTAAAGGTGGAAACCTCATATCATTTTCAAACATAAACATGGCAATACAAAAAGTGATTTATAAAATGGCATAAGACTTTGATAATATAAATAGCTGTATGTTTCCTTGTGTTAAATATGAATTAAGGGGATTGATCATATATCACTATGAAAATGGTTTCAAGGAATTTAATAACGGACTAGCCCAAGTTTTGAGTTAAAATTACCAACGAGAATATTACTTAAGATTAAGTAATTATGAGGTATAAAAGACCAGGAATGAACATATTTGAATGATGGATGTTATATGTTCTTGTATTTATTTGATCGGTTATTATGCATGGCTGTTATTGTCATACTCACATCATTAATGTCCCATAACATGCATGTCGAGGTATTAAGGGCAGAATAACCAGCTAGGTTGACCCATTAGTGAGTGTAAACAGAGTTAACTCCTAGGTGAATAGAATTACATCCAGGAGACCAAATAGATCAGAAGTATAGGATGCCCAGAACTGATCGAAAAGGGTTATTGATTTAGACAGGTTATTAGAAGGGACAGTTTGGCACAGGTCCCTAATAAGTTTCAAAATACACAAAAACCCCAGTAAAAAAAAGTTTGTAAATTAGGCCCCTAGAATTAAGTTACCGAATAATGGCATACACTTATGCAATTATTCAGTGAATAATTGCAGACATTTATGCAATTATATCAAAAAATTGCAGACATTTCCACAATTATTCACTGAAAAATTGCGGAAATGCGGAAAATTCCGTGATTATTCACCAAAAAATTGCGGAAATTTACGCAATTTTTTGAAAAAATTGCGGAAAATTCCGCACTTATTCACCTAAAAAATTGCGGAAATTTCCGCAATTATTCACCGAAAAAATTGCATAAATTTATGCAACTTTTGGATATAATTGCATAAATGTCTGCAATTATTCAGTGAATAATTGCATAACTATATGCAATTACTTAGTAACTTAATTCTAGGGACCTAATTTACATACTTTTTTTTACTGGGATTTTTGTGTATTTTGAAACTTATTAGGGACCTGAGCCTAATATTCACTTATTAGAATGGTCCAATAGGTTCATAGTTATCCCATGAAAATTATGTCATGAGTAATGTTATTGGAGGGTGTCCAATAGGTTCTTAGTGATCCCATAATAACTATAAATGAAGACATGTTATTGAAGAATCCAATAGGTTCATAGTAAGCCCATGAAAATTATGATTGCCCACTGTTATTGGTCGAAACCAATAGGTTCTTAGTAATCCCATAAAAACTATGATAGAGGCCAGATTGCCCCTAAGGTCTGAAATAGGTTATTAGTTAGCCCATAAAAACTAATAGGTTAATAATGATCCTAGGAAAATTATAAATTGAGACAGATTGCTAGAAAAATTGGGATGGGTAATCCAGGGTATATCGCATGCTTGCTTGTCATCATATTTAACCATTATGGATGCAGGAGAACAATATATGGTTAATGCATTTTGGTTAAGATACTAGTGAGCGGGAAAGTTTCGCTCAGCGGCGTGGTATCACTAGATATCTATTTGGTTCAAGATGGTAATTTATTATTCATACCAGACTTTTTGTCTGATCCAAAGTTATTGTTTTTCCCCTTAAACTCTTAGGTGCTCGTTTGAGTAGGTTGGGAGTAAGGGATTTTAGGTAATCCAATTATATGAATAAGATTCCGAAGACGTGCAGGAGACAGTCTAGCTATTTAGGAACTCTTCTCTTATTTATTGTGTTGTTTTGGATGTAGTGGGAAAGTTATATAAGTGCAAAGTGTTAGACTCTGATCAACCAAGGGGCATCTTCATATGTCGCTCTTATTTATTGTGTTTCTTGGTCATGTATTTTTAGAGAAAGGGTTATCAATAGATCCAGCTAAGATCGAAGCTGTTAATAGTAGGAAGAGACCCGGGACGGTGGCCAAATAAGGAGTTTTCTTGGACTAGCTGGCTATTACCAGAGATTTATTAAAGATTTCTCGTGGATAACATTGCCATTGACTGAACTAACCATGAAGGACATGAAGTTTATTTGGTCCGACAAATGTGTGGAAGCATTCCTTAAGTTAAAGCATTTATTGACCAATGCGCCCGTGTTAACTGTTCCAGATGGGAATTAGGATTTAGTGGTATATACAGATGCACGTGGAACTGGATTAGGAGCTATGTTAATGCAGAGGGGTAAAGAAATTTCCTATGCTTCTCGATAGTTCAGACCACGTGAAGTTAGGTATCCGACTTATAATTTGGAGTTGGCGATGGTTATTTTCGCATTGAAAGTGCGAAGACACTGCCTCTTAGGAGAAAAATTCGAGTTGTATACGGATCATAAATCTTTGAGGTATCTATTCTCTCAAAAAGAGTTGAATATGAGATAGTAGAAGTGGCTGGAGTTTTTAGTTGCTTATGATTTTGGTATTAAGTATACACAAGGGAAAAGAAATAAAGTTGCGGATGCCCTTAGCAGAAAACACTAGAATGTGATGTTAGCTATATTGGCAGAATAAAAGGATCTAGAGGCATTGACTACTTGTAGTGCGCAGTTAAGATCGACTGCTAGTTCTAGTCTGAGTACAGCCATATTATATTGGTTGGAAGTTCTACCAGTATTGATCGAAAGAACTGCTTCTAATCAAAGAGATGATCCATTGCTAGCTAAGAAGATTATAAGGTTATAAGGATGAACCAAGATCGATAATCTAAAAAACAATTAGTATGGACCATAAGGGATGTTAAGGAAGAAGGGATGGTTATGTGTTCCAGATGTCAGTAATCTAAGGAGGGAAGTACTTAGGGAGTGTCATCGATTGAAGTTTATGATTCATTCTGGAGGGACCAAAATGTATCAGGATATGAAGAGAAGTTTCTTCTGGGAAGGTATGAAAAAGGGATGTAGGTTTATGGGTAAAGAGATGTTTGAATTACCAGCAAGTGAAAGTCGTACATCAGAAGTAGGGTGGATTACTTCAGCCTTTAGATATACCAATTTGGAAATGGGATTCAGTATCTATGGACTTTATTGATGGGTTGCCAAGGTCAAATAGGAGAAATGAAATTATTTGAGTCATAGTGGATATACTGACCAAGAGTGCACATTTGGTTCTTGTTAAGTCAACCAGGTTGGCACCTGTATTAGCCAAGTTATTCATGAAGAATATTGTTATACTGCATAGGATCCTTAGTAGTATAGTCATCGACAGAAATACCTTATTCACCAGTGAATCCTGGAAGAGTCTATAGGAGGTGTTAGGTACCAAGCTTAAGATGAGTATCTCTTATCACCCTTAGATAGACAAGTAAACAAAGAGAGTCAATAAGGTACTCGAGGATTTGTTTAGAGCTTGTGTACTGGATTTTGATGGGTCATGGGAAAACCATTTGCACTTGGTTGAATTTTCCTATAATAATAGTTATTAGACTAGTGTAGGAATGGTGTCGTTCGAAGCTTTATATGGAAGGCTGTGCAAATCACCGATATGTTGGTTGGAGACCGGAGACGGATTGGTCCTTGGCCTAGATTTGGTAAGAGAAGCCATGAAAAAGATTGAGTTAATTCGAGCTAGGATGAGAGTAGCTCAATTTAGATAGAAAAGTTACGCAGATAAGAGGCATAAAGACTTAGAGTTCTCAGCTGGAGATCATGTCTTTATTAAAGTATCACCGAGGAAGGGTGTGGTACGGTTTGAAAAGACGGAGAAATTAACACCAAGATATGTTGGACCATTCCCTATTATAGGGAGGATTGAGAAACTCACATATCGAGTAAAGTTACCGAGCAGTTTGGTCAGGGTCCATAATGTGTTTCATGTTTCTCATCTTAGAAACTATTACTCACACTACACTGGAAGATTTAGTGGTAGAACCGGATCTGGCAAACGTAAGAAAACCATTTGGTGTTGTGGCCTTTGTGGCTAGAGATGAGTAGAGGTTAAGGAATAAGACAGTCAAGCTAGTGGAAGGCCAGTGGAGCGACAATGAGAAGGACTGTACTTGGAAAATAAAGGACATGATAAGAAATACTCATCCTGAGCTATTATGATGGTGTGTTCTGTATTTTTATATAGACTTAGTAGTTGTTAGGGTATACTAGTGTTGGATGTTATAGATGGTTGCATGTTTGATATGCTTATTTTTATAGTCCTTACTGAATTTTGAGGATGAAATTCTTTAAGGAGTGGAGCCTGTAACACCCCTAATTTTGATTAACATTATTCAAGAGATTTAATTTGATTAATTAAATAGAATGATGTGATGTATAGTATGGTAAGAGAATTGAGATTTGATACTTAATAAGGTCGAGTCTTAACTAACTAATTGATAAGATTGTTTTAATAACTTAAAACATAAAAAAATATGAGAGGGGTAAAGCAGGAATAGATAAACCATCCATCCCTTAAACCCTCCCTTCCCATATCATTCACATTTTAAACAAAAACAATCAAAGAATAAAAAGGAAAACCAAGGCCGACCATAGACAAGAAGAAAAGAGGAAGGAAATCAAGAAAATCAAGTTAAAGCTAAGGGAATCAAATCAACACACTCAAGTCTCAAATCTCATTATCAAACCACGAATAATAATAGACCATCTCATTTTTATACCCATTTGCTTTTAAATCTTGGTTGGATTGATTCATTTATGATGATCTGTCATGCCATGTTGATTGTTTCATTGTTTGGATAGAACAATGGTTTATGAGAATCTTTATGGAATTATTTAATGGGATTTTGGATGAAAACGTGAGTTTTTAATCTCCAAATAAATTTTTTTGGATATGTTGTGTAAAATATATTTTTGAGGATGCGATTTTAATTTCATAATTTTCCAAATTTATAGGAATATTATATGAATTTCTTAAGGAAGAATGGACATTTATTTCAAATTTAAATTATAAAAAACAATTAAATAATTGTTTTGGCATTGAAATTTTTGTATGATAAAGAATATGTTAATTCTGATTTTTGGTGAATTATGATATTTTTCCCAAAGGTTTCTGATTTATTGTGAATTTTATAAGCTAGAAAAGCTTATAATAAATCTTAATTAAATAACAAGTAATAAAGGGTTGTTAAATATTTTTTGGGAAAGAAAATGTTCTTGCTACTGTAAAACTAAAAAGAAAAATTGTTAGCTAATAAGATTTTGACAAAAACTATATGAATTGGTGAAAAGTATGTGCTTTATTTAGCAATAAAACAGTTTTTGTGCTAATTACTAAACTTCCATGTCGTCACTAGCCCATACCGACATTCGTCCATGTCGCCCTAATCAGTGGTGCCACAACCATGAGTGTCGACGTTGACGAGGAGGGAAACACATGATAACTACTCAGGTAGTTGTGGAGCGATTCCAACAACATCGAAGTCAACCTAGGCGACAATCCATCATTGATGGCATCCCATCCTTGTAATTAGTTTAAGTATTTAAAGCTTGACTACGAGGTCATTGACGTCGCACCTCTTTACCTATGTTTTAAATGGTGTCGCATGTATTCAGTTTTAAATTGACGTCGCATGCAATCCTTGTCACATGTAATCCATGTCACACGTAATATGTGCCGCACGTAATCCTTGCTGCATGTAATCCTTTCCGCATTTGTTTTAATAGGCGGATAACCTATAGGGTATGATATACAACACCGTCATTTTAACAAGTGTTTCAATACTTAAAAGGATTTAAGTTTTTGGTCTTCGACCTTGGATAAAGGTCGACAATGGTTTTAACGTCGTGTGTTTTATAATTATCTTACTAAAGGCGGTGAGCCTTAAAGCTTTTTATCGACATTGTATTGATGTCCACACCGATCTACATTAATCTATTTAAAGGTGGAAACCTCATATCATTTTCAAACATAAACATGGTAGTACAAAAAGTGATTTATAAAATCGCGTAAGACTTTGGTAATATAAAGAGCTATATGTTTCCTTGTATTAAATGTGAATTAAGGGGATTAATCATATATCATTATGAAAATGATTTTAAGGAATTTAATAATGGAGTAGCCCAAGTTTTGGGTTAAAATTACCAAAGAGAATAATACTTAAGATTAACTAACTACAAGGCATAAAAGATCATGATTGAACATATTTGAATAATGGATGCTATATGTTCTTGTGTTTATTTAATCAGTTATTATGCATGGTTGTTATTTTCATATTCACATCATTTATGTCCCATAACATGCATGTTGAGGTATTAAGGGCAAAATAACCATCTAGGTTGACCCAGTAGTGAGTATAAACAGTGCTTACTCATGAGTGAGTAGAATTGCATCCCGGAGACCAGGTAGATTGGAAGTATAGGATGCCTAGAATTGATCAAAAAGGGTTATTGATTTAGAGAGGTTATTGGAAGGGTCCAATAGGATCGTAGTCATTCCATGAAAACTATGTCATGAGTAATGTTATTGGAGGGTATCCAATTGGTCCTTAGTTATCCCATAAAAACTACGAATGAAGAGATGTTATTGGAGAATCCAATAGGTTCATGATAAGTCCATGAGAACTATGTTTGGAAATTGTTATTGGTTGAAACCAATAGGTTCTTAGTGATCCCATGAAAACTACGATGGAGGGAAAATTGTCCCTAAGGTCTGAAACAGGTTATTAGTCAGCCCATGAAAATTAATAGGTTAATAGTGATCCTAGGTAAACCATAAATTAAGAAAGATTGTTAGATAAATTGGGATTCATAATCCAGGGTATATTTCATGCTTGCATATCATCATATATTATTATGTTTTAACTATTGTAGATGTAGGAGCATAATATATGGTTAATGTATTTTGGCTAAGATACCAGAGTGGATAAAACCCGTTTCGCTCGTGGCGCGGTCTCACTAGATGTATATTTGGTTTGAGATAGCATGTTATTATTCACACCATACTTTTTATCCGACCCGAAGTTTTTATTTTCCCCCTTAAACTCTCGGGTGCTTATTCGAGTAGATCGGGATTAAGGTAATTTCAGGTTATCCAGTTAGACAGATATGCTTCCAGAGACTTTCAATATTCATAAATTTGATACAAACTTTCGTTTTATAAACCTAATTTTAACCTAAAAATACAATCATGGTTCTATAATAAAATTTATTAAATTTTTATAGAAACTAAATTTAACTAAAATTAAAATATTTAAACTATTTAACCATGTATTCTTTAATGCACACACACAGAGATTTATATATACATACATACACGCACATACACATACACACGCACACAGAAATATATATATATATATATATATATATATATCAGGTTGTCAGACATTTTCAAAAAAAATATCAGGTTGTCATAGGATTCTAAAACAAAAATACCCACCGGTGATGGTTTTAAATTTCAGAACTGAGCCACTTTTAAACGTTTCCCTCTCTTCCACTTTTCATTTTCCCAAATCCAAAAATGAATTCTCAAGCCCTGGCCCATATTTCCGCTCCCTAATTTTTCAAAATCTCTTCAAATTTTCAAATAAAAAAAATCGTGTTTTTGGCCATGGTAAGAGGGAAAAGGAGTATCTCATCGACTTCCTTCAGTTCCATTGACGGTTTGCTCACTGATGAATTCGAAATTGGCTGAAAAATAAACGAGAGAACACTAAGAAGTTCAAGGCTCTGATGGCCAACGAGCATCTAGGCGAACGTATGATAGACTTATACTCTCTAAACTTGTATGATTCAGAATTTGTTTACTCGTGCCGAGTTAGTAAATATTGTTTATTCGAATGGCTATTAGATTGACATATATCCCCGATGCATAGCAATTTTCTATGCTAATCTTGAAGTTGGTCGTGATGATACTGGTTTGGTGATATATATTAGTGTCAAAGATGTAGATACTTCTTTCATTGAAAGTGAATTAGGAGAAATATTAGGAATTTCATCTGAAGGAATGTTATTGGATGAAATTATTTTTTAAGAAGAGCCTATTATGCATCAAATGCTTCATAACACTAGTGGAAATTGGCTACTTCAAATTCAACTCATTTGGCACGTATTATCATTCGGATTCTACAATACAATTTAATCTATAAAACTAGTAGTTTTAATAAAATATACCCATTAGTCCGTAAAGCCACTTATGCTATTTTAGGAAATATTCAGGAAAATTTGGTCATTGCAATTATAAACAACATGATGGAAAATAGATTGAGTGAAAAGAGAAGGTATAATCCATATAGAAACTTAAGTACAATAATTCCTCGGCGATTTTGTATTGTATTAGATGACGAAACTCCTACTAGGCATCTGTATTCGAGTTTGTTTGATGATAAAGTTTTGAAAGCTATGAAAATTTCATCGACTCTAAATGACATTACCATCGAAACTCCTGTACACGAGTCGGCTCCAGAAGACATTCCTGGACCTTCCTCTTCGCATCATGCTTCTCCTATGCATATATCTCCATCAAAAGCTCGTCTATTTGCTGCTCTTGACAGGTAGGAACAACCGATTCAAACAATGCGTAAAAAGCAATTAGAACAAAAGAGGGAGCTTGGTGTTATTATATCACTTTTAACACAACTATGTGGGTCAGTACGGACTAGAGAGAGTGGAGTCGGTACTAGCAGTGAGGCTAGTGCAGCACTTCAGCCCCCACTAGTCTCCCAACTTTCTAAGCATAATTTTCAAGCAGGACTTCATGGTTCTAGAGCATCAGGTCCTTCATTTGTGGCACCTAGACCTACTAGGATGGGATCTAGAAGAAGAGGACCTCGACCACATACCACAGTTACTCACGCTTCAGGATCTCCAGTTCGTCCTACAACGCCAAGCAGGCAGCACACAGGATATACAAAGTCAGATCCCACTACCCTTTCAGGTTATTATGACTTTCCCTGATTTGTATCTTCTTCAAGATGGTATCACTTTATGTTTCATCATTTGAATTTGTGTGTATGAATTTAGTTTGACATTTGTGTTTGCTTAGTTTTTCTTGCATTTGTTGTATCTTGTTTGTTGGTTTGTTCATACTTTGATATTGACATTTGTATCGACTTGTGTGTTGTTGTGAACATTTGTATGATCTATATATTATGTTTGTGTTATGTTTTTTTCTTTAATTTTTTTGTTTGTAATATGGTCTGTGATGTTCATTTATGATATCTACTATATTGTGTATTATTATTCTCCTTTTTGATGTGATAAAGGGGGAGAAGTAATTTATCACATGCATACATTTAGGGAGAGTACTAAAATATAAAAATAGTTCTGTGCATATAGTCAAAGGGAGTTTTTGCATTCGTACCATTCATAGTAAAAATACCTTCATGAATGGATATATGAGTTGTCATCATCAAAAGGGGAAGATTGTTAGAACAACGATTCTCATTTTGATAACGACAACTCCATACTAGGGTTTACATTAGTTGGAGAAATATCTCTATAGCTTTAGAAGAAGGAAAACAAACCACTCTCAAGCGTCAAAGATCATCCATCGGTATCTATTGGAAGAGCACTTGAACATTATAAATTTGCGAGTCGTTTTTCTCAGATTTATATTGTTAAAACTCACAAGAACTTCACTTTCCAAGATTGTTTAAATAATTTTATAATTTTTTTATATTTTCTAAAGCATTTAAAAATGATCATGAAACTCAAACTAATTTTGCCCATCGATGGATCAGTGGATGACCATTGGTGCACTGGTGGATAAGAAAATTGGGGTTTCCAGAAACAAATTTTAAATTTCTTTCACTTTAATAGTCGCAATTTTTCTTCCTCTTTCTGACACAACCTTCTACGATGAAGGGTTATCATACCCCTTGATCAAAACCCTTCAAACTCCATAAATAACTATGATTTCGACAAGCTTTGATCACCAAGAATTACTCTCTGATTTTCTATTTCTAAAATTATAAAAATCCTACTCTATTGTACATTCTCAAATCGGAAACTATTCTTTGATAATAAACTCTCTGGTTTTCTTACCTCCTAAATTGTTGTTCATTCAACTACAAATCAGTTCTTGTGAGTTATAGAAGCTTATACTATATTGGGAAAATCTGGGTATTGAAGACACGTCCACTACCAAAGTCTGTAAATTATCAAGTTAGTGTAAAAGACATGTTCAAGCGGCTCAGGCAAGTGTATATGCCTATTTGTTCGGGCAAAGCGAGGGTATTGTTGAGTAAAATTGAAGAAAAAAAGATTCTGAGATTGGACGTAGGACAATGGTCCGAACCACTATAATAAGTCAGGTGTGCAAGCTTTTTACTTTATTTTATTTACATAGTTTATTATAATATTGTTTATATACGATAGTTTAGCCATATATGATCATACAGACTTTCAATCCATACACACACACATACATACATACATACATATAGACACACACACACATACTACTCCTAAAAAAATTGCGCAATCATTTTAGGGTGCGATTGTTCTGGTTAGTTCCTCATGATGTTAGCTTCTTGCTCTTCAAATTTTATGTCATTTCAACTTTGCATTTGTGAGATATTGATTGATCATCATTGATTTGAATTGTTTTATGGATCATGACCGATTGATCCAACTTTACCGTGGGGCCCAACGATCAATGGTGTAGGTCCCTCATTATGTAATGTAGTTGTCCTCCAAATTTCATGTCGATTGCCTTTGTAGACTTTGAGTTATAGATCAATCATCATCGAAAATCGTCAAAACGATCGTCGAAAAACCCACTTCATAGTTGACCCAAAGTGAAACCCGAAGTAATCACCATTCTGACTCTAAGCAGGTGCTAAAAATTCTAGCCCAGAGTTAGATTCGAGTAAAATCCAAATTTTCTCCAAGAAAACGTGATTTTGACTCCAAGCACGAAAAACGATCGGTGTCGATCGTTTTTCTCCAAGCAATCTCTAAGAAAACATGCATCTAAATCCAACCACGATCCAGCACTTCAAATTTCTGCGACTCCAAGCGAAGCATGTGCCGACTCCAAGTAAACAGCAAATTTTCCTGAGTCCGACTGCATGCAAATTACCACTGATCTGTCGATACCAATCCATCTTCTTTTGTCCATAACTCGAGCGTTCGAACTTCAATCGACTTGAAATTTAGAATGTATCCTTATGTGGCCTTCCTTGTCACTCCATACTAATCGCATCTTGATTTTGTCAAAAATTGGAGATTCGATCCATTGCCTAGGTGAAGTACCAATCCCGTACTTAACCATTTTTTTGAGTGTTGTCCATCTGAATCCATTCAACTATCGTCCATAATTTCAGTTGTAATCGATTTTCAATCCATCCATTTTAGTCGAATTTGTGGTATCCCAGCCAGGGTATCCCGACCAGACCGAAAGGTGGGATAAACATACATACATACACACACATACATATACTACTCCTAAAAAAATTGCACGAGTTAACGATGAAATTCATTTTAGTAAATCTCACATTCTAATTAATTTTATTCGTTTTAATAATAACGTTAATCTGATTTAATCTATATAAAAAATCATTTTTGATCATATCAAAAGATTTAGTGCATCATGAATAAAGAGGATGTTTTTAAAAATTTCTCTTTAACTCACTGTCTGATTTAATAGAGTGATCGATCTTTCAGTTGAAATTTTGAGCAACTCGTATTAGCTTCAGTGGTCGATCATTGGGTATGAACGGTCGACTACTGGTGGCTCTATGTGCGTATGTTTCATGTTGAGCACCATCTTCATGTTTTTTTCCTCCAAATTCTAACATTCATATCTTTTAAAACTCCAATTGACCTTTAGTTCCTTCCATTGCGACCTTATCAATCTCCTCGTCAATTTGACATATATATATAAATCGTACATTTCAACAGTTATGGATCCAAAAAAAGGTCACTTACACATTATAGTTATCGCATATAAATTGGCTTCTTGTGCCCCAAGTCCTGGTAGAGTATTTTCAAGCAAACCTTATAGCAACTCCAACTGTTGGTAGAATGTTAGAAATGCTGAGATCTGCACTAGAAGCTTTGTCCAACAGGGTGCAGATATCTGTATAGTGTGGATTTGGGGCGTGAAAGTGTGGGTTTTCTGGATTTATTGGGGCGCTTGTTTAACAGGTGCCTGGGTATCAGGCGCCTGTTCAACAGGCGCCTGATACCCAGGCGCCTATTAAACAAGCGCCTCTCTCTCCCCCCAACTCCAACGCCCAACGGCTATCTACAACGGCCATATTCAACCCCTTCAAATATAACCCCCTCCATCTTCTTTCCTTCACACCCAATTTCCTTCAACAATCCTAATTTTTTTACTCTTCCTTATCGCAAATAAACATGTATTCTGATTTCGACGTTGATGCTGCAAGGTGCAGTTTTGAAGACTACGATTTACAAGACGTTACGGTTCCGATTCGTGGAGCGGTAACTAATGCAAGTTGGAGCGCTGCGGAAGACTACGATCTTTGCTACATTTACTGTGCACTCTTAGTCGATCCTATTCGAGATGCCGATCAGAGTGATGAGACTTTTTAGGGCAAAATTACTAATTGCTACAATCGGAAGAACATCGATCGGAAAAGAACATTATCTTCAATCAAAGGTCGCTACGGAAAAATCAATCGTCAAACACAAACATTCGATTCTCAAATTTTGAAGCTAAAGCAAACAAATCCTAGTGGATTTGGAAACGAAACGCATTTGGTCAGATTTAATATAATTTCATTGTTCTAATTTTAATCATAGTTCTCTAATTGTACTATTTTTTTATTTATTACAGAGAATGGTCGTAAACAAGTTGTTCAAACAAATCTATAAACCTGATAGTAAACAAGCACCACGTTTTTACCAGTTCATGCATGTTTATGACATGTTGGTTGATCATGTTAAATGGAAATCATCGCTTCAGAAAACCGTTCAAGAAGTTCAATCAAACAGTGGTCGTGGTAAAACGCATAGAGTTGGAGAAAGCTCTAGTCCTAAGAAATCACTATGCAGCTACGGTTTAGGATCAGAAGTAGACCTAACCTCTACCGAAGATCATTTTGTTAGGCCACAGGGAGCAAAAGCGGCAAAAAAGAAGCAGGCTGTTGGAGCGGATCAGGCAGAAATTAAAAAACTCCTACTTGAATCTGAAGATAGATATAACCGTGCAATGGAGACTCGAGCAATTCAACACCAAGAAAAGTTATCAAGAATGGACCAACTTCTTGTTGGAAACCTCCAAAGAGATGAAGATGCAATAATGTTCATGGATACGTCACACATGTAAACTTGAGTATACGAAGCATAGAAGGAGAGAAATTATGAGACGTAGATGTGAAGAGGGTCATTAACTGTTTCTATTTTTCTAGAACCTTTGTATCTTTGAATTTCCATTAGTTGTATTGTATTATGAACGTAATCAATTATTTATATAAGTACTTTCATTGAAATTGCATTACATTTACAAAAGATTAGAACAACATTACGTTAATTAAACATAAACAGATTACAATAACAATAATAAGTAACAACAACATAAACAGCAGTAGCAAAAGTAGCAACTAAAATATAGTTTCGCTGTTTTCCAGAAAAGTTCCAAAGATGATCTATGAGATCATTTTGCAGTCTTCGATGCAGTTGAACACTACGGTAGGACATTTGGCTTTCTACATGAACTCGAGTTCTAGTGCGCTTCCAATCATATCGGTGCGCCAAACAGGCGGTGGTGTTGGAACACCCTCGTAAAAGAAATCTTCTTCCATGTCCCTTTCATCCTCTATAAGCATATTATGTAAAATAACACAAGTGTACATTATTTTGGTCATTTTAACAGGTGACCAAAGTCTACATGGATTACTGACTATAGCAAATCTAGATTGAAGAACCTCAAATGCTCTTTCAACATCCTTCCTCTGGCCTTCTTACATCGCTGCAAACTTTGATTGTTTATTGTTTTGTAGGTTAGGAATTCTCTTGACAATGGTACTCCATTTAGGATATATACCATCGCCAAAATAATATCCATGATCGTACGTGTTACCTCCTAAAGTAAAGGTACAAGGAGTTGATCTACCATTTGCTAAATCATTTAACAACGTAGATCGTTCGACTACGTTAAGATTATTATTCGAACCCGGCATTTCGAAAAATGCATGTCATATCCATAAGTCATACAACGCTACGGCTTCAAGAATAATAGTAGACTTACGAGACTTATCCTGATAAGCTCCGGCATACGCCTTTGGGCAATCCTTCCACTCCCAATGCATGCAGTCTATACTACCTAACATTCCTGGCCATCCTCGGCTACCATGCATATTCAATAACATTTCTATATCCGCCTAATTTGGTCTGCGTAAGTATTGATCACCGTAAATGTCCATGATAACTTGACAGAAATGCTCCAAACACTCTAATACTGTGCTTTCCGCCACTTTCAAATTTTCATCAAGCGCGTCTGTTGGTCCTGCATATGCAAGCATTCTTAGTGCAACTGTCATTTTCTGAATTCTAATCAATCCCATCATACAAGATGCATTGGGTTTGAAGACAAAATATTTATCATGTTGCTTGATACATTATAGGATTATAAGAAACTGAGGTCGCCGCATGCAGAATCTTCTCCTAAAATCAGCATCTGTGTAAGTAGGATTTGGAACAAAATAGTCTTCCATCAGTCTGTTGTTGTGCCATGAATGTCTATGATTTTTATACCGACGAGCAACAACTAATCCACCATGTTGCCCACTGGATTGACCAACTTGTAGTGCAGCCATACTTATTAGCTCCTTTTCGCGACGAAAATGATCTCCCATCATTTCATCAAATTCGTCGTCGCTATCATCGAAAAAAAATATAATCTTCGGCAGCCATTTTTTATCTTTGAAATTGTTTGAGATATGAATGAGCAATAAAACTTCTAGCATTTAACAAGCTTTTTATAGCTTAGATCACATTGATGGCCTTCAGAACAAAACAATGCAATCATGACTAGTTGGCAGGTAGCATTAATTCAATTCAACCACTATGTATAAAGCATATTCCATTTATGTCACATCTGCAGTGTCCCGTCCCATCTACACACTGTTGACTGTTTTTGCAGTGCCCGTGAAATTCGAGCATTGATTTTGATTTGACATTGCAATGAAATTGTTTTTATTAGACACAAATAAACATGACAATAATACATATGCATACACAGAAACAATAATACACTCAACAATAATACACTCACCATAAGCCTCATTACACAACTCAAATAAAGGTTATAACTAAACATGTTATTACATAACTCACATTATGGATGTCCAAATCATTCAAGCCAATTTTAACGTACGATATAAGCCTCATGTCCAGTGAATGTGGTGTGATATTTGAGAAAGTAACAACCTTCAAATGTGGAACGGGTTGGTGCGAACAAATTTTCAAATATAACCTCATTGATAACCGTACTGTACTGCGTACAAGCGTTGCAGAAGTTTCCATAAGCAGTCCTCAATTCTTCCTTCGTCCGTCTACTATTACGCTCAACATTGCTACTGTAAAGTTGAGCAATAGTGTCCCAAAACCGAGTTACCATTATCTCATAATCGTCGCACATCTGACCAGTTGGTAAAAAAGAATTTACTAGCAGTTTCAATTCGTTAGCCAAAAATATTACGTTGGACATTTGACTGAATTTACCGAAGTTTTAAATGTTGTGACCTATGAATATAACACTTTCTCTTAAATAGAGAGGTCGTAATTCGCGTAAAAAAAATGAAGCATGAGATGTCAAATATCCATTAACTTTTCGACAAACAAACACAACTGTGTTTAGTTGTGTTTATTACTCCAACAGTTTCGCAGCATAAATTATAATCAACACAATGCCATACTCACCACAAATACTGTACACAATGCCATACTCAACATAAAAGTATAATCAACATAATGCCATACTCAACATAAAAGTATAATCAACATAATGCCATAAAATATAATCCACACACTGCCATACTCAACAAAAAATATAGACAAGCATATATGACAATAGCATCACCACCAACATAATATGCAACCAACTAACGTAATACATGTAAAATAATAACAAAAACTGAAACATCTACATGCAGCACATCAGTCTATGTGATCGGAACCGCTATCAATCTCCTCGTCATCCCCACTATCGTCGTCACTGTCATCGTTGACATCATCAAAGTCGTGAGGCGCAGGTCCTGCCTGGAGCTGCTGAATCTAGGTCTGTAATCCCTGTATCTGCGCATCATACTGAGTCTGCTGCTGTTGGACCGCAGTCTGGTAACTCTGATACATCATCTGTATATAATCAAACGTCATATGCTCAAGTGCAGCAATCATCCATCTATCATAATCATCTGCCTAGACTGTTGTAGCGCATAAGTATCCAATGCTACGTACAAATAACCAAGAATAGCAGTATCGTAATCATATATATGCAGTTCATCCACATCTACTAATCCAGCCAAAAAGCCAAGTCTAATAGTACTCTTATTGTTACTAAAAAATGTAGATCCAAAAAGGTATAATATAAAAGCATGGATAACCGGAGTGTGCATATCCTCGACGGCCATGTACTCTACTATATATCGCTGCAGACAAGGGAGAGTAACAACACCTCATCTAACCTCCTCATCGGCTAAAGCCGGTAAATAAGCTGAATATGACTCGAACTCCTCAAATAAACTATCAAATGGAATGGGGAGATGGTCCGGTCGACCAACCTCTATGCCAGTGAGCATATAAAAATCTAAAGGAGTCAGTCCTAGCTTAAATCAGGAAAATGAAATGAGTGAGTGGTAGGCCACCATTTCTCAGTGAAGGCCTCTACAAGGTAATGATCTATGTAGGTAAATTTAGAAATTCACCAAAAGATGACGCATGTAGCCTATCCAAAATCGGTTGTGGTAATTGATCAAAATACTCAGACATACACCTATACCAGCTACCTCGCATCGCTACATGACCAACCTAAATATATGGTTATTTAATGTTAAAATAAACAAACAATTAACATTCATATACACTTACACGGTTGTTCATCAAACAATAAAGAATTAAACGTATACATGTGGTGTCGTTATAGCTGTTGTAAGTCGATGTGAAACAGTGGGGGCCAAGTCGTGCAACGAGCGAAGAACGTCTGCAGTCACGGTAGCATCAGGAGGGACATGAGCAGGACCAATATTGGCACTGGTCGCATATCGAACGGTCTGTCTACCAGTTTTGACCGGATGGGGCGGCATTTCGGAGCAAAGTTGATTAAAAAAATTAAAAGAGAGATTGAATAAAGGAAAATATGAGGGGAGGCAGAAATTTGCGCCTCATATAGGCGCATGGGCTGGGCACCCGAGGCTTAGACGCCTGTTGAACATGCGCCCAGCCCAGCCCAGTTGCCTGTTGAGAACTTCGGGCCTCTAACAATTCGGAGTGTGAAAAATCGTATTTCCACACTTCGAACTGTTGGATATGCTCTTATAAACAAATTCAAACTAGGCTGATACTATGATGTTAGTGTTCATCCCTCTAAATTAACTCACATCTAACAAAATATCACTGTAGAACATGTGATGGAAATGTAAAAGAAAGTGATTTGAGACCTCTTTCATATTAAATTAGTAAAGAGTCTCTTTACCTTTTTACGTTAATATTTCTCCGGTATGGAATTTCTCGGTTAGAAAATTTAATTAAAGGTGATCACGTTTTAGTTAGGCTTTTTTTTTAAAACACTATATTTGATTAGAGAACTCCATTACTTTGGAGATCAAATATTAAATTTGAGGGATTAGAAGATGTAACCTCTCACTCTCACATTCTTCAACGAAGAAAGAACCATGCTCTTATTTAACAAACGTCTAGGGTTTAGACATTTATTGATCTAGGAGTGAGACTCTTGTTCAACAAACACAAGCAAACATTCATTTTCTATTGTTTATTGAGCTTAAAACCAAACGTTTGAAATTTAAACGTCTGTTCAACAAGCGTTCAATACAATTACATTTTCTAAACTAATTTAGATTGAATTTTTAACCGATTACAAAATATATACTGTTGTGAAAGATCGATTTGCATATTACATTTTGTAATATGTTTGTTCTTTTTTTTAAGAAAAAAAACCCAAAAGAACCTGACGGACCGGTAAACTCCGGACGATGGTATACAAGCCCCCATATAGAATAGATAAGCGGATGGTTTAACCATAAACACAAACACAAGGCACACAGCCCACTACTAAGTAACTTACACATGTCAAGTACGCCAGGAATCTGAAATACTCTGCGTTGTACATCCAGTGACAATGTACCACGTACTATCCTAAACGGATAATAATGTCTACATTATACACAGAGCACGTACGCATGCAAAAGCACGTGAAACCATATACATAGGAAACTTCTCAATGGTGTTGTCACCGCTCCTTGGGTCTCAGACCACACAGAACTGTATTAACTATCAGCTTTTCATCTCAACCGTAGGATTCTCAAATAACTCATGATACACACAGCGTATCGTATAATTGAAGAGCACATGGAAAATAATTTCTACATTATTGTTTCCTCTGTATTATTTTATTCGCTACATAATGAGAGCAGATTCATTATTTAGGGTTCAGGGCTATAGCTTCATTTACTGTAGACACCGCCAGTTAAGCTGAAGTTGTATTCCCTTCCATCTGTCTTCATATACCAAGAAACACATACACAACCTAACAGTACTCAAACGGAGAATCAAGACATAGAGCTGGTGAGCTTGCTCACATCCTGTGCTGAATCGATAACCTCGTCAAACCAAGCAGCCATAAACTACTTCATTTCAAGACTAGGAGAGCTTGCTTCTCCTAGAGGTACAACTACAATGCAAAGAATAGCATCATACTACACCGAATCGCTGGCTTTACGATCGATAAAACACTTCCCGAACACCTTCACGATATCTCCACCAAGGGACATAATCGATCAAATCGAAGACGATGATGGCATTGCTCTCCGTCTGCTGAACCAAACAAGCCCAATCCCAAAATTTCTCCATTTCACACTGAACGATAAGCTTCTAAAAGAGGTAGAAGGAAAGGATAGACTGCACATCATAGATTTCGACATCAAGGAAGGTCTACAGTGGCCGAGTTTGCTTCAGAGCTTGGCTTCAAGGCCCGATCCTCCAACCCAAATTCGAATAACGGGAATCGGCGATTCGAGGCATGTTCTTCAAGACACCGGAGCTAGGCTTAAGAAATTGGCCGATTCTTTGAATCTTGAATTCCAGTTCCATGCCGTTGTCGATAGGTTAGAAGATGTGAGGCTTTGGATGCTTCACGTGAAGGAAGGCGATTATGTAGCGGTGAATTGTGTGTCACAACTACATAAGGTGTTGTATGATGAGACTAGGGTTGCATTGGCGAATTTTTTTGGGCTAATACGGAGCGTGAAGCCATCGTTGCTTCTTGTAGCGGAAGAAGAAGTCGAGAATAATGATTCGAGGTGGGAGATGAGGTTTGCAAGTTCGTTGAAGTACTATACAACTTTGTTTGATTCGATAAGTTATGGTTTTATGCATGAAGATTGTTTGGCTAGGTCGAAGATTGAAGAAATGTTTGGCAGAAAGATAAGGAATGTTATTTGTTGGGAAGGGAAAGAGAGGCATGAGAGACATGAGAAGTTTGAAAGATGGAAGGAGAAATTAGAGGATCGTGGGTTTAGATGTTTGAAGTTTGGAGAGAAAGATGCGATGCAAAGCAAATTGATATTGAGGATGTATTCGAATTATGAGAACTATAGAGTTGAAAGTAGAGGAGGACGTGATGGGCTTACTCTCAAATGGCGTGATCAAGATTTATACACTGTTTCGGTTTGGGCACCCTTTTAATTTCTGATTTTTTTTGGAGTTTTGATGATTTATTTGAATGATTTATAATCTTTAATAATTGTTCAATTGTGATCAAGAAATAATAGGTGTTATAGGTGTAATAACCTTATTGTTTTTATTTATTTTTGCAAACATTTTGATTTGTGCATTGGGTGAGAGTGAGATATGTTTTGAATAAAATGAATAGTAGCTTGTTATTATGGTTTTGTGTCATGTTCTGAATATAAATGTCACGTTTTCAGTGAATTTCCAGATAACAACTTCTACGAGATGTACGTCAGCGATTTCAGAAATTAGCAGACGGAATATTTGGACAGAATGATAAATATTCGCGCCATGCATAGCATGCAGATTTTTCTAATACAGAACTTCATGTTCTCCTCTTCTCTTCACTTTCTTCCTCTCTTTTTTTCTTCTCTTTTAAATATTTATTTATTTTAAGTTAAGTTGTCCTATCACCGTATTATACATCTGATGTACCACGTACGGTTCATGTATAGACGGGACTTGTGTATAGAGGAATGTGAGTTGCGTACAAAGAAATGTGAATCAAAGTGAAGTTCAATGCAAACAGGATAAGCAAATATAATCTTGTTTGGGCTTGTTTAGACAATTAAAATTCATCTTTCCCCTTATTACATATTATGGTGTAGTGTTGTTATCGGAATGGTAATTGTTACGGATATGGAAAATCTGTTACTATATCGATACAATTGGTAAGTCATAAATTACTACCAATATTTAATCACTACAAGGATTACTGTTTATTCCAACGGAGGGCAACGGCCGCCAACGGCATTGACCAACGGCTTCCAACGGCAAGTATTTTTCGGATTATGACCAAGAGATTATAAAGATAGCCGTTGGACGCCGTTGGAAAATGCCGTTTGCGGCCGTTGGTAGCCGTTGGAAACCCGAACTAAAATAAACGGCAGCAGCTTCTTCTCCCCCATTTCGTTTTTCACCAAATTTTTTCCCAAAACCCTCCATCCTCCTTCCCAATTCGCCATCCACTTCCATTCCAGCCTCCAACGTCACTCGGTAGCATCTAGAAGCCCTCTCCAACCCCTAATCTTCTCCAATCAAGGTATAAACCCTAATTCCCTTTTTATTAAATTAGGTAATTTAGTGTTAGATTTGCAATTTATATGTTTGTATTGACTATTGTATGTGTAGTTTAGTTTATTGATGCTTAATTTTTATTATTAACCTATGTATTGTAAGTTAATTGTATATTATAGTATGTTGTATGTATGGTGTATAGTGTATTGTGTGTATAGCGTAGTGTAGAATGATGCTTGTATGAAAATATAGTGCGATAAGTTGAATGATGACATTAGATTATAAAATATCGAAAATGATATTTAATTTTATAATATACGGTTACTTTGATTTTTTTAATAAGTAATATAGTGTAGTAATTTTATAATGTACGGTTAAATAATATCGAAAATGACAGTAAGTATAGTATCGAACGTCAATTTTTTTTATAAATATAATATGTTGCAGAATATGTAATATATTCGAAAACCCTTAGAATGTTTTTCGGCCCCGTCTGATAAGTATTGTATATGATCGTTATGTGGATATTCGTTTTTTTAACAGAACGGACATCTGTATTCATCTTATACAGTATTTGTTGGATTTGTCCCTGTATTGGACAAGTTACGAATACAATAACGTAATTAAATCGCGTAAATTATTTCATTTTAAATGGTTCACAAAATTTCGACAGCGCTTCGTTTATGTTCCCTGTGTACACGCAAATGTGTACTGTTCAGGGAACTAAAGCGAAGCGCTGCCGAAATTTTGTTGAATCATTTAAATTGAAATAATTTACGCGATTTAATTACGTTATTGTATTTGTAATGGGAGGTAGGACGACCCATCACCATAGAGTCAATGATCAGTTATTATAAAATTCACCTGTAAACTGTTTTAATAATATGTCAATGCAAATTAATATCGTACTTTTTAACTATATACGTAGGTTAATGGACAATTATTTTACTGATCGGAGCTGGATGTACAAAAAACGAAGAGTTGAAAGTGAAACGTCAATTATTGAACATTTTAATAATGGTGTTCGCGTATTTATTGATTTCGCTTTAAGTAATAACGGAAACGACAAAGAAATCCGTTGTCCATGTACTAAATGCAAATTGTTAAAGCATTTGGTACCAGAAATGGTAAGAGTTCATTTGCGTCGGTTCGGTTTCGTGTCGAACTAATTGGTTTGGGATCGTCATGGAGAACCGTTAGCATCTAATCGTGTTGAAGCTGAGGAGGTATTGAGTAATGAAATTGATACGACAAATCTTGTAGAACATATGGTTGAAGATGCTGCACGTTCAATGTTCCCTGTTTCTCAATTAACCGATGACGATGGTAATACTGAAGACGAACCAAATATTGGTGCAAAAAAAATATATGATTTGTTAGAAGCGGCGAAGAAACCCATTTGGGAAGGTTGCACAAGCGGAACCCAATTGTCAGTGACTGTTGAGTACATTGCGATGAAATCTAAATACAATCTCACAGAATCTGGATTTACAGCTGTTGTACAAGCTGCGAAACGGCATATGCCTCCCAATAATTTAATGTGCGAAAATCATTATGAAGTAAAAAAACTAATGTCGGCTTTTGGTTTACCATATCAAAAAATAGATACATGTCTAAACGGTTGCATGCTGTTTTGGAAGGAAGATATCAATCTTAGACATTGTAAAATATGCAATCAGGAAAGGTACAAACCAAGAAAGAAAAAGAGAAAGGAAGTCCCGTATAAGCGTATGCATTATTTACCAATTACTCCTAGACTTCAAAGGTTATATGCATCTTCTGTAACTGCGCAACATATGAGATGGCACAGTATGAGAATACGAGAGGAAGGTACGTTAACACACCCAGCTGATGGGGAAGCATGGAAGCATTTTGACAAAAAGTATCCTGATTTTGCATCCGAGAGTCGTAATGTTAGACTTGGTTTATGTACGGATGGATTTTCACCATTTTCTCAATTTGGTTCTAAATATTCGTCCTGACCTATAATTGTCACACCTTATAATTTACCTCCTTGGATGTGTATGAAAACTCCATACATGTTTCTTACAGTTGTTGTTCCTGGTCCTGATGATCCGACACAAGGAATCGATGTTTATTTACAACCTTTGATTGAAGAATTAAAAACATTGTGGTACGAAGGAGTAGAAACATATGATATTTCTAAAAAAAAACTTTCGCATGTATGCTTCTTTGTTATGGACAATCAGCGATTTTCCTGCGTATGCAATGCTTTCAGGTTGGAGTACGGCTGGTCGCCTAGCTTGTCCTTACTACATGGAAGAAACAAGAGCATTTCCTTTACCTCATGGAAAAAAAATTTCGTGGTTTGACTGTCATCGATGTTTTCTTCATGTTAATCATCCATTTAGAAGAGATAAGAAAAACTTTACAGCTAATAGAGTTGAAACTTTAAGCGCACCTACGGTTTGGTCAAGCGAAGATATTTATGAACTTGTAAAGGATTATCCAAAAATACATGAAACCGGAAAGCAAATTGAAATTCAAGGTAAATCATCGATTCATAACTGGTGCAAACAAAGCATATTTTGGGAGTTGCCTTATTGGAAAAATTGAAAGGGACGCGGAAGATGATCTTAAGGCTATTTAACACTAGAGGGGGGGTGAATAGTGTTTTAAGAATTTCTTTAAAACTTCTTTAATTTAAATTGATTTAACTAACTTAATGCAAATACACAATCACAGATCAAATCACAGAATCACAAACAGATGCAAATATAAATAAAAAGCAAGTAAAGGAAAGAACACACCAGGAATTTTATACTGGTTCGGTGTTACCCTACATCCAGTCCCGCACAACTCGTACGGCTTTCTATTCAATAATAATCTAGATTACAATCCCTCGATTCCAAGGCAACGAGGTACACCCTCCAGATTCTCAGGTCTCTGTGTAGAACCACTTGATTCACAGGACACAAGTTCACCCGATCGATTTCCAAGGACACGATCACACCTTTATAACCCTAAACAAGTTTCTTTGAGTACAAATGTATCTATAACTCTGATAAGCACTGAGATTCTTTGAAGAGAGTGGCAGAGAATCAAACTAGAGATATTCTGGATTGATTCACTTAAGATTTTGGCAGAATATGGATAGGATGATTAGAAAATAAGATAAGAGAATAAAGAGGAGAGAAAATAAAGAAAGTAGTTACTGGAAAACGTCCATAACAGTCTCTATTTATAGAGAATGAATGGATGTATCCATTCAAAGAGATTTAAACGAATAGACACTTCTTTTGAAAACAACCTTTGCTATAACGGGAAGTATGTCGACATGACAAGTAAAGAGGATGTCGACATGGTCTAGTAAAAATGATGATTTGTTTTTCTTTGAAAATGATGACTTAAAACATATGCAACTTTATTCAAATGGACTCTATGTATTTGTATAAGGTATTTAGAAGTAGAAATACTTATGAATATATATATGTATATATACTAAAATATATTTAAAATCAAGGTAAATAAACTAAAGTAAATATAATATTAAAATAGATTTTGAGGCTAAAATATCAAGGACAATTTTGAAATCAAAATATAACAAAATGATAAATATGATTTTGAGGCTAAAACATTTTTGGAAATACGAACGAAGGTTTTTCTTTTGAAAAGGAATATTTGAAAATCATTTTATGAAACAAGAGATAATTTTGAAAATCATTTTGAATCAAAATTAGTGGATAACAAAATAGGGCTACTATCCGTTCCACTAGATATTTCGTGAGTTCCATCTCACTAGGGTTCCATCCCTTTAACAAGAACGAAGTGGATTCCATTCCACGAGTAAATTGGATAAAAAAGAATGATAGTGCTTTCAAGGAGTTTTAACAAATATCTAACCTAACTATATTATTTGTCTTGAACTCTTGAATATCTTGAATCTCATGAGTCTTCAATCTTGAACTCTTGATCTTTGTCTTCTTTACTGTACAGTCTTCTTTTGTTGATACCTGTATATAGATTTCCTGCACATACATATTTTATAACACTTCTATAGTTGTTGTCATCAAAACCACTATCCTATGGACTAACATTCTCCCCCTTTTTGATGATGACAACCTTTGTTTATAAAATATTTATATTCTCCTTATAACTCCCCCTAAATCTAATAACTCCCCCTTAATCTATGCCTAACTAACCTATTTTATACTTCTCCCCCTTTGTCATCAACAAAAAATGACATTAACTCCCCCTAAATCTATGATATTAATGATAGTGTTATCATTAATAATACTGAAACTAGATATAACAATGCTAAATATTGTATACTCAGAATGATATATATGAGTAATATAAGAATGAGAATAATACGTGTAACCACAGATTATTTTATTCATATTACTATATACATAACTGTTAAATGAAAAGAAAATGCATACAATAAATAGACAAATCAATCAACCATAAGCACACCTATTTATGTCTTATTACATAATCAATATAGTAAGTTATCATAAATCAACCATGTTTAAAACCAAATCAAGTATTTCAAATCAAATCAATTTTTAAACCAAATCAAACAAGTTAAATGTTACGTGGAACTTCAACCCATCCCTCTTTTCCAAAGATGGGATCCGCTTTGATTACTTCCCAATCTTCATCGTCCTGGAGCAATGTCTTCGGTGGATTTACTTGGAGATCCTCTTTGTTGAGAGCGGAGATCATCCATCGTAGTGCATCGAAATGCCTTTCTTGTTCCTTTATCATCTGCATTTGACTCAGTTCTAAGTGCCTCTGATTTCGTAGAATAAAAGTAAGAATGTCTTTGAAGGATTTGAGAGTCTCTTCAAGATTATCACTTAGATTTGAAGAGGATGAAGCCATTTTGACGATAAGTAAGAAGGAAATAAGTAGATAAGAGTAGAGAGAAGTTATGAGAAGTTTTCTGGAAGAAAATAGGACTTAAATAGATAGGAAAGTCATTTGAAATGAATAGACATAAGGAGTTATTTTGAATTTCAAATTGAAATGTCCATTCAGAATATGACCAGTATATGTCGACATGACCTCTATACAGTATGTCGACATACATAGCAGATTTTGCACATCTTATTTTTGAATTTTCAGTGTATATACATATGATTTATATATATATTACTTGATATAAATAAGAGTGACAGTAAGATAAACAGAGAATAAGCTTCATTTCATACTAGAACTGATAAGTACATGAATTTCATAGAGAAAACATAAAGATACAACTTTCAATATACCAAATTTCATTGATATACAAAAAGTAAACTCTAGAAACTAGTAGATGAGGATGAAGATGATGAGATATTAAGCTTCTTGTTGACTTTGGAGAAAAACTTATTCATAGTATTGGATATTTTGTCCAATTTTTTGTTTACAGAGTGTTTGAGAGCTTTTTGATTTTTTACAATTACTCGTTGATTGTGAAGGAGAATCTTGTTTGATGGTCGTGTGGGAAAATCAATACTTTCTAAGGAAGTTTCTTCACTTTCTTCCTCTTCTTCTTCCTCACCTTCTTCTTCTTCACCTTCTTCTTCCTCCTCTTCCTCTTCTTCGTCTTCCTCCTCATCTTCTTGCATTTCCTCATACCCCAATCGTGCTTCTTTTTCCGTTAGTGTTTCGTATGGTTGAAACACGTGCGGAATTTTCATAAGTGAAATATTGGAATGATTAAAAACCTTTCTTGGAAAGAATTCTTCACCTCTCATATCCACTCCAAAGTAATTAAAAATTCTAGTGAGGTATATTCCATGATATAATGCATTCTCTCCCGAATCCAAGTTTTTGTGACGAAATTCATCCAAGATAACTTGTGCCCAATTAATATCATAATTTCCAAAAATTGCAAAAAGAGCCTTACACACTTTTTGAGTCGGGTTATTGTAATTTCCCGATCTCGGAGTAATAGTGCGTTGAAGGAGAAGATTAACAATACGAGCTTTTGGTCGAAAAAATTTATTTTTGAAATCCATTTCTTCCTAAAAAATATTGTGAAAAGTTTCACGATCGGTTTCCTCGATTTCAAAAAAAGAAAGATTGGAACCGGTACTTTTACACTCAAGTATGGTTCCTAAAACATCGGTATCCAAAACAATTTGTGTCCCCTTGACACTACTCCACACTTCATCATCCCTTCCATTATAAAAACCACGATTTAAATTTGCATAAAACATTTTGACAAGGTTTGGATAGCAAACAAAATCATTTTGGTTATTGTCAACCAAGCTTAGAATACCATTGTTTTGAAAAAGAGCATCAATTTCATAAGAAGCGAAGTCATTAAAAATAGCAAAACTACCCGAATGAACTTTTCCATAAGTTGCATAATTAATGTATGCAAGTATGGCATCTCTATTATTGTAGAGATGATCTTTGGTGGCTTTTGACAGCCTCATTCCGGCTACGTTGCTAGCGGATGCCATTTTTGAAGAGATAAGAGTGTTTGAAGATAAAAGTTGTTTTGAATTTGAATTGAAGATGGAGATAAGTGTTGATAGAAGATAGATATAAAGAGGTTGAATAGGTGGATTCTCTGGTCAAAGAGTCATAACTATTCAGAACATAGGAGTTAGTGAAAAGGTGGAGGGAAATTTGAATTTTGAATTCAAATTTAGAAATCTGATTTGCTACAGGTATGTCGACATTACCAATAAGTGCCATGTCGACATGCACATCAGATTTTGCAAAAATGATTTCAAACATGTACAAGATTTATATATATATATATACTTATATATATTATGACTATTGTCTGAATATATTTTGAAAATATATTATACAGAAAATATATAAAAATAATATTTTATAAATTTTTAAAAGATATTTGAAAAATTTTAAGTTAATAAAATTAATTATATACTTAATTAATAAACTATTCTAAGCAACCAATTTTCAACCAATTAAAATAGTAAACGTGTACCTTGTTTGAGTTCCATATCATCCTGATTATCTGAATTCTGAGTTGTCATAAAACACATATTTGCCAATTCTGTTTTCTGTTCATCATCACTTGAGGACGTATCTGAATCATCCAGTGTTGCTGCAAATGCTTTCTTTCTTTTCTTTGAATATTCTTTGTTTGATTGAGGAGTTTGCTTTTCTTAATGTGGACAGTCTCTTTGATAATGACCAAACTCATTACAATTGAAGCATTTGATGTTGTTGAGTGATTCAGTGTTATTTCCAAGACTTTTTCTCTTGTGATTATTCATTTTTCTATACTTCAAGAATTTTCGAAAGTTTCTTGTCATGAAGGCTATTTCTTCATCATCATCACTAGAGTCTGATTCACCAGTTAGTGCATTAAAGGCAATGGACTTTTTTTCTGATGACTTATTCTCCCTTCTTTCCTGAATTTGAACTTCATATGACATCAGATTTCCAATTAATTCATCAATCTTTAAGGTACTGATGTTATTTGCTTCTTCAATCGCCAGTGTCTTCAGATCCCATTCTGGAGTGAGTGAATTCAGAATTTTCCTGACTTGATCTTCTTCGGAGATTGCTTTTCCCAGAGATACCAGTGAATGAACAATATCCTGAAAACGACTATACATATCTGGAATAGATTCACTAGGAAACATCTTAAATAATTGAAATTGATTAGTAAGAATAGAAATTTTGGTCTGTTTAACTTTGCTTGTTCCTTCATGAGTAACTTGCAGAGTTTTCCAGATTTCATATGCAGTTTTACAAACAGATACCCTATTAAATTCATTTCTATCTAGTGAACAAAATAAAATATTCATGGCTTTTGAATTGTTTTGAGCCACTTCTCTTTGAACGGTCGTCCATTGAGCAAAATCAGTTGTGGGCTCAGTGTATTCAGTTTGTGTCATATTCCATGTTTCTAAACTAATGGATTGTAAATATATCTTCATTCTACATGCCCAATATGCATAGTTACTGCCATTGAAAAGTGGTGGTCTGGCAGTGGACTGACCCTCTACAAATGAACTAGAAATACCAGTGTTGGTAGCCATTGTTACTTTTCAAAAATCAGGTTATGAATACTTTGAAAAACTTGCTCTGATACCAAATGAAAGGGACGCGGAAGATGATCTTAAGGCTATTTAACACTAGAGGGGGGGTGAATAGTGTTTTAAGAATTTCTTTAAAACTTCTTTAATTTAAATTGATTTAACTAACTTAATGCAAATACACAATCACAGATCAAATCACAGAATCACAAACATATGCAAATATAAATAAAAAGCAAGTAAAGGAAAGAACACACCAGGAATTTTATACTGGTTCGGTGTTACCCTACATCCAGTCCCGCACAACTCGTACGGCTTTCTATTCAATAATAATCTAGATTACAATCCCTCGATTCCAAGGCGACGAGGTACACCCTCCAGATTCTCAGGTCTCTGGGTAGAACCACTTGATTCACAGGACACAAGTTCACCCGATCGATTTCCAAGGACACGATCACACCTTTATAACCCTAAACAAGTTTCTTTGAGTACAAATGTATCTATAACTCTGATAAGCACTGAGATTCTTTGAAGAGAGTGGCAGAGAATCAAACTAGAGATATTCTGGATTGATTCACTTAAGATTTTGGCAGAATATGGATAGGATGATTAGAAAATAAGATAAGAGAATAAAGAGGAGAGAAAATAAAGAAAGTAGTTACTGGAAAACGTCCATAACAGTCTCTATTTATAGAGAATGAATGGATGTGTCCATTCAAAGAGATTTAAACGAATAGACACTTCTTTTGAAAACAACCTTTGCTATAACGGGAAGTAAGTCGACATGACAAGTAAAGAGGATGTCGACATGGTCTAGTAAAAATGATGATTTGTTTTTCTTTGAAAATGATGACTTAAAACATATGCAACTTTATTCAAATGGACTCTATGTATTTGTATAAGGTATTTAGAAGTAGAAATACTTATGAATATATATATGTATATATACTAAAATATATTTAAAATCAAGGTAAATAAACTAAAGTAAATATAATATTAAAATAGATTTTGAGGCTAAAATATCAAGGACAATTTTGAAATCAAAATATAAAAAAATGATAAATATGATTTTGAGGCTAAAACATTTTTGGAAATACGAACGAAGGTTTTTCTTTTGAAAAGGAATATTTGAAAATCATTTTATGAAACAAGAGATAATTTTGAAAATCATTTTGAATCAAAATTAGTGGATAACAAAATAGGGCTACTATCCGTTCCACTAGATATTTCGTGAGTTCCATCTCACTAGGGTTCCATCCCTTTAACAAGAACGAAGTGGATTCCATTCCACGAGTAAATTGGATAAAAAAGAATGATAGTGCTTTCAAGGAGTTTTAACAAATATCTAACCTAACTATATTATTTGTCTTGAACTCTTGAATATCTTGAATCTCATGAGTCTTCAATCTTGAACTCTTGATCTTTGTCTTCTTTACTGTACAGTCTTCTTTTGTTGATACCTGCATATAGATTTCCTGCACATACATATTTTATAACACTTCTATAGTTGTTGTCATCAAAACCACTATCCTATGGACTAACAAAAATCTCCTGATTCGTCATAATATTGACGTGATGCACAATGAGAAAAACGTGTTTGATAATGTGTTTAATACAGTTTTGAATGTCAAGGGGAAGACGAAAGATGATTTGAAATCAAGACGTGATATCGAAGTATTATGTAATCGTCCTGAGCTTCATATGAAACCAAATGAAACAAAAAAGCCAAAAGCGTGCTATGAGCTAGACAATAATCAAGTTAAAATATTTTTAAAATGGGTGGAAGGATTAAGATTCCCGGATGGTATATCTTCTAAATGGTTTTCTAAGTACGTTTTTGATACGACAAATGGTGTTGTAGACGAAGGATTGAAACATTTAGCTTTGGGACCAAAAAGGATAGTCAAGACCTATCCAATATTCTTTGTGAATGGATATAAATTTAATACCAAAGAATACGGTGCTGAAAAATTAACTAACAATACTGGTGTATTTGTTAAAGGTAGTGATGATCCAAATGATCATATACATGATTTTTATGGCATGCTAACCCAAGTTTTGCAATTGTCGTATTTCACACGACCTGCAGAAGAAGTATTTTTGTTTAAATGCAACTGGTTCAGCAACGTTCCAGGTTCTGGAATAAACGTGCATCCGAAATATAATCTTATAGAAATAAAACATACTTTGCATTATCATAACTACGATCCTTTTGTACTTGCCAAACAAGCTCTTCAAGTTTATTATGCTTCTTACCCATCTCTAAGAAGAGATAAAGTAAATTGGTCGGCTGTTTTTAAAACAAAGGTAAGATTTACATTTGATGGACGGAACATTCCCGATGAACAAGCTTACCAAGCAGATATCGAGGAAAGTAGAGGAATAATAATAACAGATGATCAAACAGATTTTGGACCTCTAAACGATGATTCAAATGCATTAATTGAAGCATTTGAGAGTACAGAGGAACAAAATATAGAGTACGAAACAGAGTCTGAAACCGAAACTGACGAGGACTGATCAATAATCTACATTTTGAAGGTAATTATATTTAACATTATAATGTTTTCATTAAAAATGTTATGCTAATGTATGATATGTTCTCATATAATGTTTGTCTGTAACATGTTCTATAGATATGTCTTCACGTAGACGATCTAGGTCTACACATTTTGGGTCTCCCTCCTCTTCACAGAGAGGGACTATTCGTCCTGCAGATCGTGATCGCGCTGGTCCATCAGAGGAGATGCCACGCACTGCAATTTGGCTAAAGCCAAAAGCCGACGGATCTGGGTAAGTATTAAGTTTCAAAATTAAATTTTATTCTCGTACAGTCTATTATAAGTATAGTAGTCATAAAATAGTAAATGCTTTTTTTTCCTGTTAAACACAGTGGTTTTACGTTAGAGCCATCAAATATAGTTCTTTCATTATCTAAGCGTGCATACCAGAGTCGGATGAATGAATGTTGGCCCAAATGGTCCTTGATTCCAGAGAACGTGAAGGAAGCTATTTGGCAGGAATTTTTGGTATGAGTGATATTACTTGTTAGGTTTAAATATCTAATCATGTTTACACTACGCATAAAAACTATATAACTCTTATGTAATCAAACGTGCAGGGCCATGTGGACATCCAGGATGCAGATCTTTCCGTTGTACAGCGTCATTCGCAGAGTAAAATTGCAAAGAACTACAGGGAGACTTTAAATGCTTTGAAATCAAGTGGAAGCAAGCCAAATTGGATGAGCGCTGTTGTGTGGGAACAGTTTATCCGCTGGTGGGCCAATGAGGAATTTCAGGTAAATTTAGCATATATTTAATTTAAATTGTTCTACGCAAATAATATTTAAATTAAAACTATAAAACAATTTTTTTTTCAACTTAAATTTGCAGAAAGAGTCAACTAGGAATTCTGCTAACAGGAGCAAGAACCCCGTCACACATCGCGGTGGTTCTAAGTCATTCCAGCATCACCGCGAGGACTTGGTATATTTATTAATTAAGATAAACATTTATATAAAAATATTTAATATATATATTTATATGTGCATATTTCAGGAAAGACAGCGCGATGGTCATGTCAGTCGTTGGGATGTATTTGCGCATACGCATGCGGTGACTCAGATTGACGATTCAGGCTCATATTCGTACACCTGGGAAAGTAATGACAAAGCAAGGACCGCATATGTAAGTATAAGATAATGAAGTAAAAGTTTTAAGTCTATTAAAATAGCATTATCTAAATTCAATTGTATTTTGCATACTAGGAAAAGTTTCAGGACGCACGGACATTGATGCTCCAGGACACCGGAAGAGCAGAGTTGACCATTGATGAGGAGAACGCAATATTTGAGTCTGTCATGGATCCAGCGACCCACGGAAGGCGCTTTGGATTTGGAAGCCAATCGGTAATTTAATTTAAATTTAAAATAATTTTTATGAAGCATGTTCATTTCGATATCATATATATAAACACTTTAGATGTGAGCTTAGCTAGAGTAAATATTTAAACGTATTTACACATATTTACTAATATTTACAGGTTGACGTAGTGCAGAAGAACTACCAGAGGGCTCAAGATAAGGAGGAGATCGCACAGCTACGAGCCCAGATCGCCACGCTTCAAGACCGCGATCGCCGCCGTGAAGAACAAATGGAGCAGCTAAACAATAAAGTGGCGGAGTTCATGGAGCAATACGGGCGGTTTCCTTCCTCCGGTGGTTCTGCTGGCGAGTGAGTTGAGGTATGTTTGAGATGTTCTCTTATGTGTGGAGTGGTGATGGTTTGTATATATTGTTGTATGGTGTTAGACATTTGGTGATGGTTTGGATGTGTTAGGCATTTGGTGATGTGTTTGGATGTCTTAAACATTTGGTGATGGTTTGGATGACGATTGGTGATGGTTTTTTATGTGTTTTGTTTGTATATATGATGACGGTTGGTTTGGATGACGTTTGGTTTTGATGTAGAAACTAATTTGATGGATGTAGAATTTAGTTTGTTTTGATGGTTTGGTTGTTTATGTGTATGATTTGATTATTATATTGTGTTTGGTTATATATATGTGATTGTTATTGGATATACGCTCAGAATGAAGCAGTTTTGATATTTATGATATTGTGTGTGGCCGGAGGTGAGTAGGAGCTGCTGGGGAAAAAAAGTTTCAGATTTCCAACGGCTTCCAACGGATACCAACGGCCATTTGGTCATTTATAGGCAACGGCTTCCAACGGCTACCAACGGCCATAACCAACGTTTTCCAACGGCGAACCAACGGCAAGTTGGTCAACAAAGTTTGCCACGTGGCCAGATGAGCCGTTGGTAAACGTTAGTATAACGCCGTTGGAGGCGTTGGAAACCATTGGAAGGCGTTGAAATGTATTCCAACGGCCTTTCCAACGGCTTCCAACGGCTTACCAACGACCGCCAACGGCTTGGAGCCGTTGGAAAGAGCTGTCTCCCTTGTAGTGAATCGTTACCGTTGATAAAATGATCATTGGTATACAAATAAATTGATAAACCGTTGACTGATAATGCTAAATTTATCATTACATAAAATATATTGCATTGACATTTTTACAATGATAAAACATATGTTTTCGATCCTAACTCCATAAGTATTTATATCAATGTTTTGACTTATTTTAGTTAACTTAAAAAAAATTCTTAATTCATCACAAATTATTTACATCAGTATGGAATAATAGTTTTTCTAATCTTAAGCTTTGTACCTAATAATAGCTTTTCGAATCTTAGTTCATCTTATATTTGGTTTTTTGTTTTTCCAACTTTTTTGCTATTAGGTATGATGACATAATATACCATACCGAAGTAGCTTAATGCTAAGAACAAAAAATGATGCATGTGAATAACATGTGGGCTTCACTATCATTTTTTTAGATTTTATTTGATATATCGGTGAATAATTTCATTCCGCCTATAATACTTTTGTGATTAAGCTTATATCTTAATTTGTACATGTCTAAGATTACAATTGATGAATGAATTGCAGGGCTCTGTGTTGATGAAAGGTAGTTTCATTCCATGATCATCTATTGTATAAAAAATTAATTCTATTACATACATACATAAATAAATAAATACATACATACATACATACATTAATATACATACATATATATATATATGTATTATTATTTTTCATTATCCACTTTCACATTCTTTCTCAAGCTATGCATTGAATTCTTCGTTGTTTAAGGACTATTATTTATTTTCACCCTTCAATTATTTTATTTTTGTCAACAACACTACAAGACACACAGTGCATTCCAACGTTGGCGGCCGTTGGAAAGCCGTTGATGGACGTTGGAAACGCCGTTGATATACATTTCAACGGCGTCCAACGTCTACCAACGGACCCAACACCCATATACCAACGTCTTCCAACGTTCAGGTTGTCCACGTGGAAGAAGATGTTGACCAAATAGACGTTGGAAAGACGTTGGAAGATCCGATGGAGGACGTTGTAAGACGTTGGAATAAATGTGCCAATAAACCGTTGGTGGACGTTGGAAATCTGGGTGTTTTTTTATAGAACCAACAATGCATGCTTCCAGCCACCTCCAACATCGTATATCTCATAAAAGCTCAATTTCGAGCACATATACAACAGCATATCTCACATATAATCAATTATAATAGTAAATCCAAGTAATAAGCATATATACTAATCAATATACACAATACAAATCAATATAAACAACATAAACCATCCAACATCAACATCCAACAAAACGTCCAATCCAACAATATCCAAACTACTACGTCAACATCACAAAAATCACATCCAAACCAACATCAAAAACATCAGAATGTATCAAATCCTCACTCTCCAAATATACATGTCCATAGCAAAACAAATCAAATCATACCTGAAATCACTCTCCTCCAAAACCACCAGAAGACGGAAACCGGCCGTATTGCTCCATAAACTCCGTAAGACGCCTATTCAGCTCCTACGTCTTGGCTTCGGTGCGGATATTGCGTTCCTCGAGCGCGGCGACCTAGGCTCTGAGATGTGCAATCTCCTCCTTATACTAATCAACAACCCGGTAGTTCTTTGCGACTTTGCTGCACCAGTGGCGATATACGACTGAAATATCAGCGTCCTGAAGGTCCACTTCCGCCTGCACGTTTGACAAAATAAGAGTTATACAGCTTTTGTAAAAAATGTAAACATGAATTGATATAACATGTTTCTAATATATAAAGTGACATACCAAAAAATCCTACCAAATAGTCTCTTTAACATTATCTGGAATCAATGTCCACTTAGGCCAACATTCGGTCATACGACCCATGTACGCCCGTCGAGATATAGATAGAACTACTTGAGTCGGCTCCAAAAAGAAACCACTGTGTTTAAACAGAGAAAAACATTTAATATTTCATGACTACTATATATTTTCAGAGTAGATTGTACGAAAATGAAATTTAATACTTACCTTTGATCTGCTTTTGGCTTTAGCCACACCACAGGATGCCGTAGCTCCTGATGGACCACCGCCATCACCACTGTCCGGACGAGCATGCCCTCTCTGTGAGGAAGAGGGAGACCCAGAATGTCCACCGGTACGTCTACGTGACGACATACCTATATAATACATGTTACAAAACAAACATTATAACAGAAAATAAAATGACTATATGTAAAACATACAGTATGGCGTAACATAAAAACGAGATGTGATACATATGCATATATTAGCATACCATTTCATTTTTAATGAAAACAGGATAATTTTTAAAAAAATATAAATTTACCTTCTCAAAATGTAGATAGTTGATCAGTCCTCGTTATTTTTGGATTCAAACTCTGTTTCGCACTCTATATTTTGTTCCTCTGTACTCTCAAATGCTTCAATTTAAACGATTCAACAAAATTTCGACAGCACTTCGCTTTAGTTCCCTGAACAGTACACATTTGCGTGTACACAGGGAACATAAAGGAAGCGCTGTCGAAATTCTATGAACCATTTAAAATAAAATGTTTTATGAGATTTAATTATGTTATTGTGTTCGTAACTTGTCCAATACAAATACAGGGACAAATCCAATAAATATTGTATATGATGAATATATATGTCCGTTCTGTTAAAATACGAATATCCACATAACGATCATATACAATACTTATCAGACGGGGCCGAAAGACACTCTAAGGGTTTCATGAATATAAAATATCCTTTTTTAAAATTTTCTAAAATACATAAACTAATTGTATGCTCACTAACAACTAACGTTTTCAAACAAACCTAAAACTAATTGTATGCACATTATTCTATTGTTAACACAAACTTAAATATATATAATCTTGCAATACATAAGTTAATAACATAAATTATGCCTCAATAAACTAGATTATACATACAATAAGGCAATACAAACATTTATACACTAATTTAACAAATTTAATTAAATATAGGGATTAGGGTTTATACCTTTTCTTGAGAGATTAGGGAGTTAGAGAGGACGAGAGGGAGGCTTGGAGTCGTCGGAGGAGCCGTTGATTGTCGGAGCAGCGGAGAGGGGGTCGGAATCGGAGCAAATTTGGGAATTGGGGAGGGGGGGAAGGTTTCAACCGAATGGGGAAGAAGAAGCTGTGTAACAACCCTAGATTTTGGCCTGTATTTTAAAAATTGACTTTCTTTTATTTTATTTTTTAAATTATTTTAAACTTTTTATATTTCAAACATTTCATTTTAAAAATATAAATGTTGATTATTTAGTGAATTATAGTTTCAAACTTGTATAAATTGAATATTTTATTGAAAAGTGAAATTCTGGTCAAACTGTTCAATCTTTGACTTTTAAACTTCAAATTTAAATTATATAAAATCTTAAATTTTATCTTTTATTATGAAAATAGATGTAATAACTTGAACACTGCTTTTTGTTTCGTTGAAAACGAAGTTAAACTGTAAAAGTTAGGTACATTTCAATATTGTGTGTAAACTGATGTATTTAGCAATATTGTCTATTTTAAATTATATTTTAGTTGTCATATTTTGTTCTAATATGTGTTAATACTTTTTTTTATGTATATTTTTTCTTTTAATATTTTTAAAGTGATAATAGAATTTTTCCAAAATATGTTGCATTTATTTTCTATTTTTTAAAGGTTAGGTTCCATTTTTCTGCTAGTTTCTTCAATTAAATTATATTTAATTAAAATTTATTTATTCATTTTGTGAATGCATTTTTATTTTATGTTCTTATCTTTATTTATAAATATTTTCCCAAGTCCATATAATTTTTCCAAAGTTTATTCTGTTTATTTTCAAATTTTCTAGACTAGTTTGCAATTTTGTGCTATTTTCTTATTTTAACCTTATACAATTAATATATATTTTATATTTTGTTATATTTTCGAATTTGTGACTGAATGTATTATTATTTTCAGTAATATAAACTTATATACATAAATTAAAAGAAATTTGAAAGGTTATGACTTTTGATTTGCCTAAGGCCTTTTATCTTCCAATCTTTCACATTTGTAACTTACCTTTTCATTAATTAGCCTTTACTATCCACATCTTTCAGCTGCATACTTTATTTTCTATTCACGTACATTCATTTTCATTTCTGAAACAAAAAAATTTCGGCCATGGCTATTGAGGAAAGTTTGGGTAATGATTTTCAACTTTTTCTTATTCTTTTTCTACTTGTTTACATTGATTTTTGCACTTGCTCTCTTCTTCTAGGCTTGGCTCCTCCTCAACCAGATCTGGTTCGACCTCCACCACCCCCTTTCTCTGATCATTACCCACCCTACTACACCACCAAGGCAGGCCAAGCACATCCATGGCAAGGAGCACCACCAAAATCAACAAAAACCACCACATATTACACTAGCCGAGCCTAGATTGTTAGCACCATCTTCTACCACCATTTGCCGCCACTACCACCACCACCTCTGACCTGACCTCCACCCTCTTCCACATCATCCACCATCACCAGCACCCACTGGCCGTGACCCATGACCTCTGGCCGAACCTATTTGTGCCAAAGATGTGAGGTTATGTTGCATTGTTTAGCCTTGAACACCTAGTTTTTGCACCTAGACTTCACCACTTTGTTAACGCATGTTGGGCCGACCCTATGGAACCCAAAACAAGATCCAAACCCCACCCCTTTGCCATGCATTTCAGATCTGGAGCTGAAGCATAGATGGTAGAAAGCAAGTGCAAATACTTTGGTTTTGTTTTATGTAGTTGTTCCTAACATTGTTTAGTGGCATCCTGTTTTGAAACTTATGTTTTATATATTTATTTTGTGTAATGTTTTCAAGGGGTATAGCTTTGGCTCTTCCAATCTCAAATCATTGTCGTGCTTTTCGTGCCTCTGGAAATCTTTGTTGTGTTTGTGGTTGTCATCTCCAGCTTGAACAAGTGAGTAATTCTCACCAGACAATGTGTACTTATATAACTAGTAAACTGACACCATTTGAATCTATAAAATTATATCATCCTGTTGTAACTGTTATATTATGATCATATAATGTTTAACCCTGTTATTACATATGTTATATCATCTATTACTGTTATATGATGTTATTCTGTTCATTTTATCAGTTTATCACACTGCAAGTTCCCTGTAGATTAAAAATCACTATGGGTTGAAATGATACATACCCGAACGGACTTTAGAATAGAGAAAGATCGTTATGGGCTGAAATGATAAGCCTGAGCGACTTTTTATTTATTTTATTTAACTTGGGATTGCGGGTTTGAAATGATAGAACCCAGTTTTTCTTTGTAAACTGCAGATTGAAATGATATATATCCGTATCACTTGACCTAGGCTAGAAAATTATATACAGACCCGTGGTTTATATATTTTTCTGAAATTTTTAAAATATTTTAAAAATGTAAATATTATGATATTTTGATTTAAATTTTATTAAAATGAGTTCTATAAAATGTTTGTGATTTTCTACAAATTAAATAAGTGAATTAAGTAAATGGTGAAGTAGAATTTGAAATATAAGCTAATTTTGGAATTTATGATTTTGTTTATAAATGGAATTTATGTAAAGTAAGAAAATATGACAAATTTGATTTAAAAGATGAATTTAATGATTTTATTAAAGAATAATAATTTTTAAAAGTGTTAATGATTTTGTATAAATTAAAATATGAAATAAATGAATATTTAAGCTGAATTTGGAAATATAACTTAAATTGAATTTTTGTGAAATTTGTTAAAAGTGAAATTTTAATTAAGTAAAATAAATGGAAATAAGTTATATTTTGGAAATTTAAACTTAGTTGTTAAGTTAAGAATTTAATTAAAGAAATGAAAATTTAATTATTATTTAATTTGATTTTTGTATGGAAATTTAACTTTATAAAATCATAGAAATAAAGGTATTTAAATGATTGTTTTTAAATGTGAAAATATATGATTTTATAAGTTAAAATGATTTATATTAAAAGTTAATTATGTGTGAAATTGTAAATAAAACTCTGAATTTGATTTGACAATATTTTTGAAATGTAATGTAAAGATATTACAACATTGGAAAATGGTGTAGTTGTTTAAAATGAACCAAATAGCAAATCTGAACTAAAGGTTATTATAGCACTTTGTTAGTGCTATAGTTGTTAAATTTAACTAAAATTTTAATTGAAACTAATTAAGATATTACAGCATTTTAAATGCCGTCTTTTGTTAATGAACTGTTTTTAAGCATAACATTTCGTAGCATTTTCTAATTGCTGCGAAAGTTGAATTTTCTTTGTTTAATAAATTCAAATGAATAAATGATCTTTGAAAAAGATTAAATTTTGGAAATTAAATATTTAATTATTAAATATAATGAATTGACTTTAAATGATTTAAATGGAATAGTTGATTTGGGAAATACAACTATTTTGAAATATGAGTAAATGGTATTTAAATTTAAATTAAATAGATGATGTTTTGAAATGAAAATTTGATATTTTGAAATGAATTTGAAATGATATTTAATCTTGGAATAAATAATTGAAGTTTATATTAGTATGAAAATATTTGGTTTACTTGTAAATTGAATCTATATAAAGGATATTGGACTTATGAAATATAGGATAATAAAGCTTTGGAATTTATTTTATAACTTGAATAGTTATTTTGTGGATTAAATCTATATTTGAAATTTATAAGATTTGAAATGGTCTATGAAAACACTACACCATACTGTCCATTTTGCCACATCCCAATGCGGAAAAATTGCCACGGTCATAAGCCGTGGCAATTTTACCACGGTTTTGAGCCGTGGTAAATTAAATTACAGTGGTTTCTGGCCGTGGCAATTTAGCAACGGCCGTGAACCGTTCTAATGTTATCAAAAAAAATTTCTACTCCTTACCGTGTATACATTTCAATGAAGCTCACACCCTTCTCAGAACAAGAACGCCGCCTTCCAAAATTGACCGGCGAACCCTAGCTAAATAATTTCCATCCTGCGCCTTAACTCATCAATTTTCACCTAAATCTCCATTGCTCTGACGTAAACGTGAATAGCTCATATTCTCAATCAAATCGCACAAATCTAGGTTCTCACTCAAATAGTTCTTCTTGTTTTCGAGGAATAGATGGTTAATGTGTTGAATTCTAGTATTCGTTCAATCAGGAGACTGGTATAGGAAGACAAATCAATCTTTTGAAAACGCACAGATCAGTTGAAGCACAGAGAAGAGCAAATCAACTTATCAAGTAATGGGTTAAACAAATACGCAGCTTCAAAAAATTCTTCCTTTTTTTGTCTGTATTTTGAAAATTGAAACTAAAAACTTGTACTTATCTTGTTACAAGGAAATGGAAATCTGCTGTAGATGCTTCGGTGAAAAGCAACTTAGAGAACAATAATTTGCTGCCAATCCCCAATGAGTTACAAATTACAGCTGAAATAAAAACAAAAGACTTAATTTTTCAATGAAAAAAACCTTAAAGTTGAAACTGACAATGGCACAATGCATTGTAGCTATGGACAACTTGCCACGGGTGATACAGGCAAAGAACGACAATTAGAGCTCACATCAGGTATATTTTAGTCATTGCATTTTTTTCTTCAACTTTTTCTAGAAGTTAAATGTTGTTATTACTCAGTTTTAGTTTCAATTATTGGTTGTTTAATTGTCATATACTGTTTTTAATCAGGCTCATCTTAAATCTATTCTGAATTCTCTCGCAACATGCAAAGTAAGCAATTTACATTATTTTGAAGCTTTAATTTTTTTTACGATAGTCAAGTAAAAAGCTTGTCTAACAATGCTGATATATTTTTAAAGGATGTGCGTCAAGTTCAGACTTGAATAATATAGAAAGAGTGAGGAGTCCTCTTCCTGCAATGCCAACCTCAACGGTAAGTATATATACTAATAGTCTAATGCTATGGATCTTATGCTATTTCCGTTCGTGTAGTAGCTTACTAAGTGTGTTATTAATTTTTCACATATAAAGAAGATGAATGAATGGAATTCATGCTTGTCAGAGGAGCAAAGGCTTGAGAAAGCTAGAAAAAGACTCCGTGAGAATTATGAAGCAGTTGACAAAGGTATTACCATGTGCTATCATATGTTTAATTTTTATATTATATCATTTTTCTTTAGATAATACGCTACTATTTTTAGAGGTTTTTATATACAGTGTTCCCCATTCTTAAAATGCAATATTAGTTTGTGTGAATATCAGTTTGTTGATTTCAATATAATGCTATGCTTTTGTACTTTGATTTTAGCTAAAGAGCAAAGAAGTATTAAGATATTGGACCTCGAAAATCCTCCGAAGGAAAAAGGGCTCGTTGATAGTACGAATAAAATGTCGACCAAAGAGAAACGATGAAGAGAAATGAAGGGCTAGGAAATGAGTGGAGCATGTTTATTTATGGTTCATATTAAAAAAAATGAAAATTAAGCATACAACGTTTTAATCTCTTTATTACTTCATTCCGTCTTTCTAGTATAGCTGGAATGGAATGTTAATTTTAACAAGTGTCTTCAACCACTTTACTCGTTAAGTTATGACTTTGTACATAGTTTCTTATGTAAACAGAACACCAACACTCTTTTAGTTTATGAGTAAGTTTAGCAAAAACTTATTTTAAATCTCATTCAGAGAAGATATGTGTAACAATTTATGAGGAGTTTTGAGCAAATAGTATAAAGTAAAAGTGTTTCGATATGTAAAATTATAATTAAATTTAGTTGTGAAATTTAAAATAAGTAAAAAAAAAATTGCTTCATAAAAGTTCTTTACAGGTTAGAATATAAAATAGCCTTCTTATTAATGGTTAAAGTGGGATAGTTGGTCATTTCTCTAGATAGGTACGAGCAGCAAATTACAGGAGATTGGTTCACCCAAGCATACACTAAACTGAGTTAATTTACCATTTTTCTTTCATAATAGGAAAATGACCCAACCTAACCTAGACTGAATAACTGAATGATTGGATATGATCATTATTTAGAGAACTTACTAAGTTGTTCTGATATATGATTTAAATTCAAATTTCTGGTGCAGAAGTTTTGAAAAATGAATTATTTGTTAATGAGTCAACTGCTATCATGCATGTAGTTATAACGAGTATTTTGTTTTCCAAAATGTGGATGGTTGCTAATTAATAACATAGTGACTGCATTTTAAACATCTTCCATGAGCGCAGCACTAAAAATTATGATTTTTATGTTTCAAATAGGCAGTATCCTAAAATCTTAGGTGATTCTAATTTCTTTAATGGTTGTCTCAATCATACTGCTTACAAGTGGAAAACTGATCTTGCACTAGCAATTCCACGTAGTCCAGATTAGAATTAACTTATTACTAAAATATAAAATACAAACCTACCCGATTCTCTAAATTGTTGTTGAGAGTACAAACGAATCATGTGAGAGAGAATTTCTTTTAAAGATAGCCTATGTAATGAAGCCCCAAGAGAGAATGAAGAAATGCAAAACTCGAATGTCAATACTAACAATACTTCTATTTGTTTACTTAGCAGAGTGGGGCTTTATGAAAATATTTCATAAGAAGCTTATGGGCATAGCTTGTTTTATTTGAGTGTTTAGAAACTAATTTAAGATTGAATATAAACATAAAATTTGAAGACTGAGAGCATTTATTGGCCATAAGATGGAGTGAAGAGCATTTGATGGCCATGTCGATAGCATCGGTAAGTTTATGCATAATGTTCATCAGTTTTGTAGGACCTAATATTTATAATATAAATAGTTATTGGCCATTAATGTCAAAGTAAAAGAGCTAAAAACGTGATCTGTAATGTTTTTCAAAATTGAAACCATGACAACCTTAAAACTAAACAGCCTAATAAACCTATATATCAGACAAGTACTATGGAAGAAAAAATGTACCAGATTGCAAATAACCAATGTTTAGATGAATATAATCAAAACTTCTGATATAATACAATTTGGTAATCTGTACATTTACTGGTAGTAAACCAGAAAACGTTAGTTAACATTATCATGAAAATTGCACAAAATGATGGATATATAAGATGAATAATACTGAAAAAAGGTGCATGGTTTACCTCAGAAACAACATAAAGAATGGCCATTATTGATGAATTATGTAACAGTCAAGCTTAAAGTTGAAATGATATTTTTATCTTTATTACTTGAATACTAAATGAAATACAAAGGTAGAGTATATAAATACAAGTGCAGGTGGGCTTAATATCTAGGCCCATATCTAACTAGCAATCTTAATACAATAGCAACGTGCAATCTTGGCCTTTGATGAAGATCAGTGGTTCATAAGTAATCTGGTAGAAGACGCGGATAACCAAGTGTGCTTTCTCTTTGTATAACCGTGACCATTGTTTTGTTTGTATCATTATACGCCGCCTCAAACAAAACTAGGGTTTTGCATCCTCTTTGTTCTTCATGTCGGCTGAGAAAATTTTGAGATCTTCGCGAAATCGATTAAAATTCTTAGCAGATAGAGCTTTGGTCAGAAAATCTGCTCTTTGATAGTAGGTTGGAACATGGCTGATGGCAAGCTTATCGCTTCCTGTCTTTTCACGAACAAAGTGGAGATCAATTTCCATATGTTTTGTGCGAGCGTGCTGAACCGGATTCATGGAAAGGGAGATGGCGCTGAGATTGTCACACCAAATGATGGGTTTGCGAGTTGTTTTGAACCCTAATTCCCAAATTAGAGTTTCGATCCAGGTGATTTTAGCAGCTGTGCTTGCTATGCATCTGTACTCTGATTCGGTGCTGCTTCTGGAAACTGTAGCTTGCTTTTTCGTGCACCAAGAAATAGGATTTGGTCCTAAGTAGACGCAATATCCAGAAATGGATCTCCGGTCATCAATGTCATTTGCCCAGTCGGAATCATTGTAAGCATGTATGTTTATATCTTTACTAGATTTTAAACATAGTCCATGTGTGTTAGTTCCTTTGAGATATCTGAGAATACGTTTGACTGCACTCCAATGTTCGTTTAGAGGGTTCTGCATGTACTGACATACCCTATTTACACTGAAACAAATGTCTGGTCTAGTAATTGTGGCGTATTGGAGTGCTCCAACAACACTTCTGTATTGCTTGACGTTATCAATAGGTTCTCCTTTATTTTTAGATAATTGTCTGCTGCTTGTCATAGGAGTGGGTAGTGGTTTTGCCTTGTCCATGATGTGTCTGATCAAAATATCATTGATATATTGCTTCTGTGACAAAAAGAATTCATTGTCAGCTTTTCTCTGAATATCTATTCCTAGAAAATATTTTAATTCACCCATGTCCTTGATTGCAAAATGCTTGTCCAGAAGTTGTATGATGTGGTTGATTTCCTGTAGGTCGTCTCCTGTAATGAGAATGTCATCAACATATACAAGTATATATGTGCTTATATGTTTATCCTTTTTCATGTAGAGTGAATTGTCTGACTTGGTAGCATTAAAACCCAAGTGTGTCAGTGTGTTTTTAAGTTTCTCATACCATGCCCTAGATGGTTGTTTTAATCCATATATGGCTTTGTGTAGCTTGCAAACATAACCTTTATTTGCATGATGATTGTATCCTTCTGGTTGCTGCATGTAGACATCTTTGCATAATTCACCATTTAGAAAAGCATTGTGGACATCCAACTGTCTTATTTTCCAATTTTTGTGAAGAGCTAAGGTCAACATGATTCTTATAGTAGTTGGTTTGATTACTAGGGAAAAGGTTTCTGTGAAATCAAAACCAAACTGCTGTGAATACCCTTTTGCCACCAATCTGGCTTTATATTTTAGTATATTTCCATCTGCATCTCTTTTGATCTTATAAGTCCATCTGCATCCCACAATATTTTTGTTGCTTGGTGGTTGCACAAGTGTCCAGGTTTTATTCTTGACCAGTGCATTTAATTCCTCATCCATTGCTTTTCTCCATTTTTTATGTTTGCTGGCCTGATCATAGGAATTTGGCTCCACCTCATTTATTTGAGCTATGTATAGTTTAGGTTTAAAAATGCCACTTTTGGATCTGGTAATCATGGGATGTCCTTCCTCAGCATGTTGATTGTGAGATATCTGCATTTGATTATCATTGATGTTTACAGTTGCATCTGTTGTTTGGTTGTCATCTGATGTACTTGTACTTTGATCATGATTATTGTTCGACATGCTAGTACTCTGATCATCACTTAAGTTCATTGGTGAGCAGCTGTTGTCATTCCTATTATCTGAATTGAGCCCTGATTTGCTGTTAGACATGGATGCATCTTTATCAATGTTTTGCATTGCTTGATCATTTCCTTGAGTGTATTCTGACAATTCAGGGATGTGAAAATTATGTGCTTTCTCATTATTGATTTCATGATTCTGCTTGCCCTTATCTGCAAATGGAAAAACATTTTGATTAAATACCACATGCCTTGAAATATATATCTTGCCTTGACTGTCCATGCACTTATATCCTTTTTGATTGTGTGCATACCCTAAAAAAGTGCATGGACTAGATCTTAGGCTTAGTTTATGTTTGTTGTATGGTCTGAGATAGGGATAGCACAAACATCCAAATTTTTTGAAATGATCATATTTTGGTTTAACTTTAAAAAGTTTTTCATATGGACAGACATTGTTTAATACTTTTGTTGGCATCCTATTAATAAGATATACTGCAGTAAAAAAAGCCTCACTCCAGTATTTCAGAGGTAGTGATGCTTGAGATAAAAGTGTTAAACCTGTCTCCACGATATGTCGGTGTTTCCTCTCAACTAAACCATTTTGTTCTGATGTGTGGGGGCAGGTTGTTCTGTGAAGAATTCCCTTTTTGTTGAAAAATTCTTTCAATGGCATAAACTCTCCCCCACCATCTGTTTGTACTATCTTAACACATTTGTTAGTTTGCTTCTCAATGCTTGTAATAAACTGTGCCATAGCATTGCTAGTGTCTGATTTAGCTTTGAGAAAGTAAATCCAAGTATATCTTGTGTGTGCATCTACAAGTGATAGATAATACCTGTGCCCTTGTGTTGAATTAAGAGGTGCTGGTCCCCATAGATCTGCAGTGATTAACTCAAGAGGATTTTCATATATAGTTTCAGAAATTGGAAAAGGCAATTTATGCATTTTGCCCATTTGACAATGATCACACAGAAGTAATTCAGATTTATTTGCAACAGGAATATTATTTTGCATTAAAATGAGTTTAACTACATCATAACTGGGATGGCCAAGTTTACAATGCCATTCATGAAACAATTTTACATTATTGTCACTCCTTGTGCTAACATTATTGGACCAAATTCTCTTGTTAGCTGCATCATTATTTTGAGTATTGCCGAATTTGTATAGACCATTTTCCAGCTTACCCTGTAATAATATGTTTCTATTTAATGAATCTCTAACAAGACATGATTTAGGGTGAAACTCAAAATACACCTTATTTTCACTGGCAAATTGTGAAACACTAATGAGGTTTTTCTTGATACTTGGTACTCTTAATAAATTGTTTAAATAGAGTAACCTAGTACCTTTTATATAGCCAGTACCAACATGTGTTATATTTGCAGCTTCACCATTTCCCATAAGAACAGTTTGATTACCTGTGTATCCTTTGTTGCCCAGATTTAAATTCTGTAGATTATTTGTAATGTGGTTTGTGGCACCAGAATCTGGAAACCATTCTTCACTGCCATAATCTTCAGTTTTGGATACATCTTCAGTTGCATTGTCTCCATTGCTTCTGGATTGATTTCCAGCCTGAACCATGTTAGCATTTGGTTGTTTGTTGGTTTGAGATGTTTGTCCTGCATTGAAATCTTCCTTATATCTGAAATAACATTTGTTTGCCATATGCCCAAGTCTTTCACAGATCTGGCACTTAACTCTATTACTGTATCCATTCCTTCCTCTACCTCTGCCTCTTTGAATACTGCCACCTCTCTGACTCTGATTATCTTGCCTGGGTTGATTTGATATGTTTTTCTGATTTTTGTTTCTTGATGCAGCTGCATAATTGACATTATATTCTTCTTGCATTGATTTCCTTTGTTGAATTCTACCCTCATGAGCTAGTAGGGCTGTGTGGACAAATTCATTATCAGGCAGAGTTGGTTGTTTTGCTATATATGTTATTAAAGATTCATAGTCTTGATCCAACCCATTGGTTATTACAAGAATCTGCTCACTGATGAATATATTATGACCAACCCCTTTTAATTTGTCACATAGATTTTTGATTTTGGCAAGATATTCTCTCATTGGCATATCATTTTTCTTGGCATTTTGTAATTCTCTTCTATATTGCATGACTTTTGCTGCTGATTGTGAACTGAAAATGCGCTCGATTGCTGACCATATCTCATAGGAGCTGTTGCATCCAACCATTTGTGACAGTAAGCTTTGACTAATTGAGGATAGTAGCCATGATGACAATAAATTGTCTTGTTTTTGATAATGTTTGTAATCTGGATTGCTAACAGTTTTTCCTTCTTTGTCAGTGATCATAATAGGTGGTATGGTCTTGATCCCAGAGACGTAGTCATGTAAGTCGTATCCTTTTAAAGCTATCTCGATCTGATATTTCCATAAGATGTAGTTGTCTTCATCTAATGGTGTTGAGATAATTTGACTTTTAGGTTTGATCAAGACCAGATCAGAATTTGGGCAGTTCTTGGACTGGTTGCCTGAGTTTGCTGATGTAACATCTTCTTCATCAACTGCCATGGTGATTCAATGATCTTGAAATGCCGGTTTCTTGGTGAAGAAGAATAGTTGGCAAGGATGTTGGCGTGGCTATCTGGAAATAGCAGCCAAGAATCAAGAAAAGGATGAAAGGCTGAATGCTTGTGATAGGTGTATATTACTGTTTCATTAAGATACAGTAATATACATGAACAGCAGTGGGGAATCTTGTAATCAGAGGAGAAAAATGAAGAGTATACTGATTTCTCCTCTCTGTATGGCAAGAAACGAATATGGAACAGATGCTATAGATCTTGATGTGATCTAAAATGGGATACCAATTCCTCGATGATGATACTGTTCTGAGAGGACCTAATCACAACTCAAATTCTGAAATCTTGGAATTTCTTTGACTGTGATTTGATTTGATTTTTTTTTTTTGAATTTTGCCGTTTGGCTCTTAGTGCTCTGATACCATAAAGATGAAATGATATTTTTATCTTTATTACTTGAATACTAAATGAAATACAAAGGTAGAGTATATAAATACAAGTGCAGGTGGGCTTAATATCTAGGCCCATATCTAACTAGCAATCTTAATACAATAGCAACGTGCAATCTTGGCCTTTGATGAAGATCAGTGGTTCATAAGTAATCTGGTAGAAGACGCGGATAACCAAGTGCGCTTTCTCTTTGTATAACCGTGACCATTGTTTTGTTTGTATCATTATAGAGAGCACCTCCATCTTTTTACCAAGGAAATTATCCTAGAAAATGAATATAGTTAGATGACAATCAAAAAAGAAACGTAAAAATGAACAAAACAATATACTGAAATACCACATGTTACAATGACAGAACTATTAAATAATATCAAAATTCTAAAAAAAATCATACATTTACATTTTCACAGTCCTCTGTTTTTACACTTTCTCCGCAACTTTGAAATTTCTACTTTGAGATGTTGGATTTGAATTATACATCATCAATCTAATTCGTCAACAATGAGTTTCACATGTATTACAAAGCAGCCTTGCACGAAGTAAAAAATAAAAATTTGTTTTTTCATAATCAGATTCATACTTGTTTTTTCAATGTACAGCTTCATATCGATGTAAAAAATATTTGTATGTAACTTGCCCTTCTATTCAAGGACATTAAAGCCAGGACAAAATATAATATATTTAGTTTTCTTAGTTAATGTTTTTTGGTTATTTTAATAAATTTTGTATCATTGGGGCGATCAGCAGAAAGCTAGCATGCTAACTTACCAAATTTTTTTTATGACAACAGGACTGGTTGAGATTCAGTGTTGTCTTCTGGCACACATTCCGAGGATCTAGTGCAGATCCATTTGGTGCTCCGATGAAATCTTGTCCATGGGAAGATGGTACCAATTCAGTAGCCATGGCTAAAAGAAGTAAGCTTAATATTGTTAATGGAGTTGTTGAATTGCTTCTTTAATTAGATAGAATGCCATCTAAATATTTTAAAAATATTTGTCGTGAGAGCTAATTTGGAGTTCATAAACATATTGGGAGTTGATAGGTGGTGCTTCCATGATAGAGATATTGTTCCTGATGGTAAAACACTAGCAGTGAGCTACTTGCCTATTTAATAATATTTATTATATGTATAAAAATGAATTGGAATCAGTCACTAGTTGGATGAAACAAGCTAATTTTATGCATCATTTTAAAAACATTAAGTCATAAGAAAGGAATAGAGTTGAAAAAAGTTAACAAAAAGAAAAGTAGACAGTAAAAGCCGCTACATCAAAAATTATTACAGTAAACAAAACTGCAGCAAAAAATGTATAATTGCCGATTGAATACTAAAATGATGGTGTATAGATATTATTTTCATTATACATGTAAACAAAAAATCAAATGTTTTTAGCTGTATCTCAATTTGAGGTAGAATTAAATTATAATTCAGATATAAGCAATGTGGTCCTCACACTTCTTACCAATAGTGATCAAATATACTCATTGTGATCTAACTACAATTATAGGAACCACTACACATGTATTAAATGCCTAGGTGGGCATTAATTTTGTGCAGACAATCACATGAAGTGTATTCCTACAGACTTCTAATTGGAGCGAGAAAAACATTACCTGTTCAAATATTTACATTTTGTTTGCTCTAAAAAATATATTCCAAACAGAGCGAAGCATTGAATGGTGGTGGAACATTGTTTGTGAACAAGCATCCTGATCTAAAGGTCAAAGTTGTGCATGGCAACTGTAATAACTCGACTTTTCGTTGCTCGAAAATCGACATTAATACATTCACTATATCAACTGCCGAGCAATCGAATGCCGGAAAACCGAATTGTTATGGAGAAAAAGAAGAGGTAGAAGAAGACAGAAGAAAAGAGAAAGAAGAAATAACAAAAACACAGAAACAAAAACAGAATCTCACATTCGCAGCGGAACAACATATAATAGATAAATGAATAATCTTTAAAACAAAGAACTATATCATTTATACATTACATCATCATCAGAGTTTACAACAACAGTATACAACACAACTGGACAGTTATATGAACTTGTCCATATACAGAATACACAGCGGAATAATACTATCATATACAAGTGGTACGTCTCGCCATCCAGCTCGCCACTAAGCTTCACAGCATCTTCTTGGAAGGATACACACATCACGAGGTTGGGGCGATCGATGTAGATAGAATCGATATGGTTTGGAAGGCTGCAGTTTTCTTTTAGACTTTCATATGAATCGATTAGTTGATGGGCTTCTTTTAATCATAATGTATCTTTTAGTTAAAGACTGTTGTTTGTGACTCTACTTTTAAACAAATATGTCTGTGAGATCCGCAGAACATGTTATGGTATCAAATGTGCCTATAGTGTTTTAGCTGTACTGTAGTAATATTTGAAATGTAGCTTAGTGTTTCAGTTGACTAAAATATTTGAAAAATATGTTATGATATAAATCTGCAGTGATATTTCAATTTTTTATTAAGAGTTTTAAGATATGTTGAATTATATAATGGAATCGAAATTGATATCTTTGTTTTTTTATGGTAAACTTGTCATTGGAACTTTGATTATAATTAAAATTCTAGTAAAAAAATATATGATATTAGTATATGCATATTTCATCACGGTTCTGGACCGTGGCTAAACAAAATTTAGCCCCATTCCAAAGTCGTGGCTAAACAGATATTTACCACGGCTCTAAGCCATGGCTAAACGCATATTTGCCACGGCCCAAAGCCGTGGTAAATATGTAAACAGCCACGGCTTAAGGCCGTGGCTAAATATTTGCCACTCCGCATTTCGTCACGGCTTTGGGCCGTGGCTAAATCACTTTGCCACGGATTAGAGCCGTGACGAAATGGCTTTTATGGTGTAGTGTATGAACAACTCTCAAACCATCTTAAGTTACGGCCAGAACCAATCCTTGACGAATTATACAAACAAGGGGGACAAGAATTAATCCTCAAGATAGAAAAGCTAGCCTATGATAGATGGAATGGTTACCAGGAAGAGTTATAGAAGCTACTTGCAACGTATTTCAAAAGAGTAATAGAAACAGTTCAGTTTAAGGTAGTCCAAGATAGAAGATCTAATATGCTACACGCTAGAGTTGACAGTTCACAATTACCATGCGACATGGATAAGATAGTAAGCTTATTTGATCATGGAATGCTGTCAAGAATAACCTTTAGCAATCCAGTTGAAGAATCGGTATTAGAGCGCTTTGGTAAACGTTTTTCATTCGTAGCACAACAGTATCTACGTATTTTTCCAACTATAATAGTATGTATTAGTTCAACTACTACAGTTTTTCAGTTTGATAAGAAGTACACGATCAAACCCGCAACGCATCGAATGACCATTTTTAAGCATGTAAACTATACACGGCATAATGTTTCCAAATGCCTAAGATGTTATTTTCAGATGTACGAAGGAACACCAATTTGGTTTGGAGCAGATAAACCTTGGCAATATCATCAAACAAAAGAAACTTTAAGTCCTCCGCCTAATTGGAAAGAATTAATTCTACAAGCAGAAACATCACGATATCAAATATGAGGCGAGATGGAGTTAAAAATTTTGCTACCCCTACCAACAGCAGAGCATACGTTCGATCCAAATAATGATGTTCTAATTTACGATCAAGAAACATCTGAACCAGAATTAGAGTCTAGCCCAGATCTTAGCGCACACGACAAAATGAGAATATAAGAATTTAATCCTATGGACCAAATGGGAGATACAGATTAAAAGACAGTTTTCAGTCATCCGACAGCTGTAAAACCCAGTAGAAGCTCCACTAACGATAAAGATAAGAAGGAATCTTATCTTTATAAAAGAAAGACAAAATAATTCTCAAGACTTTATGTGTTGGCATATTTTGTGTGATTACTTTATGTAGTGCGCATCTTTTTATAAAAGCATTAACTTCCTAGTGTGTGTTTATGTAACCGGTTTAACCAGCTATATAGCTATATATGTGTGTAAGTTATAAGCCTTGGATATAGAAGAGCACTTAAATATTACAAACTTTTCAAGAAAATTTCAATGGCAGCTTAATTTACTTCGTCATTTCTCTATGCTTGCTTATTTTTCTACTGAACTTAAAATTTTGAATATTTTGTTCCTTAAAAGTATACTCAAGATTTAAATATTAAGGCTGATAACAATTAATAACCTTTAAATCTAATTTTGTATGATTAAAAATTAAATAAATTTCTCTGTGCTTGTTTATGTAACATCTAATGTTTTAGAAGTTGTTTATTTATATTTAATATTCTTTAAAGGTTATTTATTTATATTTAATATTATAAAAAATTATTTATTTAAATAATTAATATTTTTTTAAGATAATTAATAATAATTATTTATTAATAATGTTTTGGAATGAATATTTATTATTTATTAATAATGTTTTGGAAGTAAATTATTATTTATTATACTAGTTTTAAAAGATTAATTATTATTGTTTTATTAATAACGGTTGAAATTATTAATTATTTTATTTATAATGTTTTGAAGTTATTAATTATTATATTAATAAAGTGCTATAGAGTAAAATATTTGTTTTACTAATGATGTTCTAAAGGAAAATTGATTATGCTATTAGTGTCGTTGAAAAACTAATTTATTATTTATTTATGACGTTTAATGTTAATTAATTTATCTGATTGATTGATTTATAAATAATGAATTGATTTATAAAAGGAATATTATTTAATAAAAGAGTTTACATTTGAAAACGGGGTTTTGGATTTATAACGGATTTTAAAAAGGTTTTATAAAGAATTTTATAAAGGATTTTCATAATGAAGTTCTATAAACGAAAAGAGTTTTTTTTAGAGATTTATAAAAAAGTTTTATAAATGGTTTTGGATAATCATAAAAGAGTTTTGTAAATAAACTTAAAGATTTATTAAGAGTTTTATAAATGGATCTTGGACCTTCAGTAAAGGAAATGTTCATAAATGAAAGAGATTTGTTAAAAAAGATTTATTGAAGAAATTTTAAAAAGGAATTGAGATTGGATTTCTTCATGTTGATCTTCTTAATTTCGGTGGTGTGGACTTTCGTTCCATGCTTAACACCAAAAGAATAGTGTTTGAGTTTATCCTTATCTCCGCTTCTTTTTAATCAATGTTGTTTTAATCCTTTTGATATGATTCTGAAATAAGAAATCTTTCATAATGTTTCGAGAATATACTTATACCGTTGAGATAAGTATATGAATATTTTTTCTAAGCAGTGAAAGTATGGTTTTTTTGTAAATATATTTATATCGTTGAGGTAAGTATATGGATATTTTTTAAAGTATTAAAAGGAGCATAGAGGGTTGTGAACATGTCTTTGTAAAAGTAATCTGATACAAGTATTTACGAAGTGATTTTAGCTAATAAAAGGATTAATTAGAGGTTGGTGGACTTATGTCTTAACCAACGTTGGTTTCCCTATGGAAATAAATATCTGATTTGATTGTTGTTTTTATTTGATAGTTAAATAGTCGATTATCAAACTTGGTCAGTTTTAAACTATTATTGTCGGTTCGAGGAGACCGAGATCAGATATATTATCTGAAAACCACTTCGAACCGCATAAGTGTTCGAATGAATGACATCTTGAAGATGATGATTTCGAAGATGAAGTTCTTCATAGTGCAAGGTTTACTTGCTACTAATCCCAATGTTGATTCCAAAATGGATGTAGTAGAAGTAGTGCCTTCGATTTCGTTCAGACCTAGAATGAACTTGTATGGATGAATGTTGTAACAACCCGTATTTTTAACTGGTTTAAATTACAGGATTTGATATAATTATTGAATAAAAAAATAGTTAGAGATAAGATTTAATGACTTTTTATTGTAATTTATTTGATAATTAATTACTTTTTTAGTTTAACATTGGAATTATTTAAATATTGGGATTCTGGATTTAATATGATTAAAAATGGTATCAGAAATTGATTTAAATTTTATATAAATATGAATGAAGATCGTTTATCTTTAAAATTTGAAATTAAAGATGAATAATTAAAAATTGGAAATTTTATATTATAATAGACGAGTAAAATAGCCATTTTGACCACTGTCTTGGATTTCGACGAAACTAGTTTCATCGGATCCGTAATAGTGAATTATTGTAAGATTTCAAGTTTCGTAGCGATCAAACTTGTCTTTTGACCGTACGAGCTTGAAACGCATAGAAATTTAATTTTGAATTTAATTAAATTAATCACTTTGAAAAGCTATCTTCCTCATATGATCGAATTAGACCTCGAGACTAGTTCAACTGCATTCAAAATGAGGTTAAAACATTATGAACGTCAGCAGGCATGCTTCGTTTAGAGTTCGAGATAATTCGGACTCTTCGACCAGGTATTTTCTAATTTCGATAATAACGTTCATTTACTTTTATTTCCAACCTGTCCCTACCTTATCCCCTTCTTTCCCCTTTTAATTGGAATCAACAATAGATCGTTTTTTTTAAAAGGAAGCTGATCGATCGAACAAAAAAAAAAAAATTTATAGGCGAGCGAACGAATCACGATCGCTTCTGGAGGGGCTATCGGCGTTGGCGGCGAGGGGCTGGCCAAGGTGGCATGAGACTGTTCGTCTGCGCTAGGGCTCCTCAACTGTTATTCGAACACGATGGTCACGACGGATGGGACAGTCAGCGGTAGGTCGAGCGTGGAGAGGCACATCAGCGGAGCTTGGTGCTGGTGGTTTCGGTCGACTGCGGCGATGGTGAGGGATGGAAAGGCGGAGCGACGTGGTTCTGGGTAGTGACGATGTATAGGCGGGATTAACTAGTGCTTTGTTAGCGCTAACGACAGAGGACTAAGGGTAATAAAATTTTAAATTATTAAGTTGTTACATTAGATGGATTAAAATCTATAATGTTCTGATATTCGTATATTGTTCGTACGGGGTTGGATTTGAGCGCCGTTAACTGCGTTGGATTCGTGTCGATGCTCTCTACATCGTGGATTTGGATTCGTTGGAGTTTGGTTAATTTGAATTTTCAAATTTAATCAAAGGTGAGTGGTTATACGTTCACCTTTAACTAATATATTTTTATGAGTAGTAAAATTTATATCGCGAAATAATTTAAATTTATTGATTGTTGTTTTATAAATTTAGTTGATATTTAAATTGGCATCTGAATTTAATTGATAGGATATGAATTGACAGTTAAATTGAATTAGGATAAACAGCTGGTAAAATTTTCCCATTTTCGATAATCGGTTAATTGTTGTGATTTTTGACTGTTTGGATGATTGGTTGTGATGGATGCTATTGGTTGATATTTTGGATGATTATTTATTTTGATATATCCTGTTATCATCTTGTATATTATTTACAGTATATAAAACTGTAAATTGAATTATTTTGAATAAATTAAGAAATAGTTTGAAACGATATATACCTATGACATTTATTTTGGATTGAAATGATATATCCATCCCTGGAATTTAAATTGAAATAATTGATTCACCTGGCCATGAGATAGAAAATTATATACGGACACCGGATTTGTTAAATTAACTGGTTTATAGGTCTAATCAACAATGCAAGTTCATAAATAAGACCGGTAAAGCTATTAATGTCACTGGATTATCCACCTCTCCATATTTTTAACTAAGTAAAATATATCTTCATTTTAATTGTAAATGTAAATCATTCTTACTATAATATATAAGTGTGCGCGCGCGCTAGAAGTATATATAAATGATTAAATATACCTCATGGCTTATATTTTAATTTTTTGTTATGAACTAATCGATTATCATTCATTGCTCTCTAAGAACTATATCCTTGTTATCCTCTTCCTACTCTAACAAAATAATCAATAAGTTCATAGTTCAATAGTTTTAAAACCAAAAACAAAATAAAAGATCAAATTTTCCTCTTGTTTTGTTCACCCTTCATTGAATATGAAGATGCATTTCACTATTGATGTAAGCACTAGTTACTGCCTTAAATCAGTTTGATGTTAGATAATATTCATTGAAATGTTAGATAATATTTATATTTATATCCATTTCAATTTGGAGTATCAATACATGCATCGTATGAAGTTTTTATATGCTATTTTGACATGAAAATTTAACTCTGCCATCGATAAAAATTGCGAAATTTGCCTTATAATTCCATGATTATTTTTTAGTACTTTGTGTTCGTAATATCTCCTACATAATCTACAATGCCTAGTTAGTAATCAGTATTTTATGTACATGGTAATGATTAAAGTGATGTATTATCTACTATACATATTATGATGAAAACGATATCATTTAATCTATGATTTGGATATATATAGTCAATGGATCGATTTCATTTGATCTGTAAATTCATATTTCAATTTTAAACATGATTACCAAGTGTACACTTGCTATATAAGTTTCTGTTGACAAAATATGATATATTTAATACATGTTACAGGTTGCTCCATGTTAAAATATTACCAGATACATATTTGGATCAACCACTTGGTTGTAGGATTAGAATTTGAAAGGATGCATTTTGGATCATCTTTGTGATCCTGACATTTGAAAGAATCCCATTTGTTAAAATTGGGTATCAATGAACACAAGGAAGAATGCTCAATAGATTAATGCTAGTTGTTAATGTAATGATCATGCATTTATTTAGCCTATACATGTATGTTTATAACATTCCATTTTCATCGCTTAAAAGTAGTTTGTTCTATTTTATACATTTTCTTTTCTTTTTCTAGTAAAGCGAACAATTTTGTGATAAACATATTAGTGAGATAAGCGAAAAAGTACAATATTTTCTTTCAATTAAAAAATCAGACGGTCGGTTTTTTCCACCGTTGTGCGCTAGTATTCATATTTCTCATTGAAATGCCATGAACTATGAGTATTATGTATAATATCAATTGTTATCCGCTACATCTATGTTATGTATTGTAATATGCACTAAAATGAACTGTTGATTGCTGACTTAGAGTGGACTACTGGATTATATGAAGTTATGTACTGTATTGTGTATTCAGTGTGATATGGACTGAATGTGCTGTGATGCCTTACCGATGTGTTAATGCTTATAATAGTTGAGCGATATGCGTACGTAATATATATTATGTAAAGCTGTGAACTTTACGAAGAATGTACTGGAATATGGTTACTTTTTGCAGTTTAGGGTGGTTAAATGTTTGGTTATCCATCGTTAGCCTATTTTCGGTTAACCGATGAAAATGAATCGGTTAACCGATCAATAAGGACGGTTAATCGAGGTTAAATTCAGTTGGTTCGGTCAATACGGAACTGCCAAAACTATTTTCGGTTCGGTTAATTGAACCGTGTATTTTGGTCGGTTAGATAGGTTAATTAACCGATCGGTTCGGTTAACCGACCGTGCTCACATTAAGTAAAAAGCATATACAAGCATATATAATGTGCGAAAGTTTAGATATTTTTTAAACTAATTTAAAATACTCACATTAAATTCCAACTAAAAGCTCGTCATTTGCCAAAGCTACCGCCTTTCTTCATGTCCAAGCCTCCAAGCTCCCCCTCTCCCTTCCTCGTGCTCACGCATGACCTAAGGTCCCTCTTTTTTATCTCAGCCCAAGTATAAATGGTCTCGGTGCTTTAATTGTTATAATTATAGGAATGTAAAGTGGTTGCAATATTGTTTGTAGTTTTTTAGGAGAAAAGAATCAATTTTTCTTAATGAAATTATGGTGGAAGAGTAGAATAAGGATGGAGGAGAAGAGAGAACGGTGGAAAATCAAGTGAAGTGAAAAACGAATAGAAGATGCTCCTTCTATAGACTTTGGTTGCATAATACATAAAATGAGTGAACATGGTTCACCATAATATAACATGAAACTTTATCTTAGGAATGATGAAAATAAATGGATAGAGACATTTAAATTAATTACATATAAGATAGATTTATTGAGGTTAATGATTCATTCTATTTGTTATATTTATATATGAATAGGTGGATGGATGAATAGATGAGGTCAATATCTTTTAGATATTAACTATATGGATAGCTTGATTATACATGTATGAAAAGATGGATGAGTTTAGATGTTAGATTTTAGATGGATGGATGGGAGTATATTCTCCAAAACCAAATCATTTCAACACTCAATAGATTATAAATTCTAATTTAATTAGATGTTAATCTTCAATCTGATTGCAATGTAATGTCGGTATTTTTCAAATTTTCATTTTTTTTAGCATTATCAATTTTTGTGAGATGTGAAATATTTTATAAAATTTTAAATTTACCCAAAATTTAGATGCATTTATTTTTTAATCTTATGAAAATTTCAAAATTTTGTTTTTAGATTTTAAGAATGTTTCTACAATTATATTTTAGATTTTAAGATTACAAAATTTTAAAATTTTCATAAGATTAAAAAATAAATGCATCTAAATTTTGTGTAAATTTAAAATTTTATAACATATTCACATCTCAAAAAAATTGATAATGCTAGAAAAAATAAAATTTTGAAAAATACCGACATTACATTGCAATCAGATTGAAGATTAACATCTAATTAAATTAGAATTTATAATCTATTCAGTGTGGAAATGATTTGGTTTTGAAGAATATACTCTCATCCATCCATATAAAATTAACATCTAAACTCATCCATCTTTTCGTACATGTATAATCAAGCTATCCATATAGTTAATATCTAAAAGATATTGACCCCATCTATTCATCCATCCATTTATCCACCTATTTATATATAAATATAACAAATAGAATGAATCGTTAACCTTATTAAATCTATCTTATATGTAATTAATTTAAATGTCTCTATCCACTTATTTTCATCATTCCTAAGATAAGGTTTCATGTTATGTTATGATGAATCATGTTCACTCATTTTATGTATTATGCAACCAAAGTCTATAGAAGAAGCATCTTCTGTTCGTTTTTTACTTCACTTCATTTTCCACCGTTCTCTCTTCTTCTTCATCCTTATTCTACTCTTCCACCATATTTTCATTGAAGAAAATTGATCATTTTCTTCTCAAAAACTTCAAACAATATTGCAACTGCTTTACATTCTCATAATTATAACAATTAAAGCACCGAGTCCATTTATACTTGGGCCGAGATAAAAAAGAGGGACCTTAGGTCGTGCGTGAGCACGAGGAAGGGAGAGGAGGAGCTTGGAGGCTTGGACATGAAGAAAAGCGGTAGCTTTGGCAAATGGCGAGCTTTTAGTTGGAATACAATGTGAGTATTTTAAATTAGTTTAAAAAATATCTAAACTTTAGCGTATTATATATGCTTTGGCAAATGGCTTATATATTAACCCCATCTATCTATTCACCCATTATAAATATAAATATATATATATAAAAGATTCGTTAACCTAATTAAATTTATCTTATAGATAACTAATTTGAATGTACCTATCCATTTATTTTCATCCTTCCTAAGATAAGGTTTCATGTTATATTAGGATGAAACTCATCTATACTATATTATGATCATTACCGAGCTTGATTTCTATTCCTTAGCAGCCCCCTTACATTTCCCAAGAAATTTTAAAGAGTCGCAGATGTTTCTTTTTCTTTTTCCAGTGCGTATATGTGCACCATTCTCATCTTTCTGTGTCTTTTCAACAAGAAACTAATCTACACGTCTTTCTAATCCTTCCTCATAGCTTAACTCTATACGCTTCTCTCTTCTCCTTTTTCCCTTCTTTATGGTTTAAGATCGAAGGAGGAGAATCATCTTGAACCCTCATCAAAACCATCCACTGTTCTTGGGTCTATCCCCCGATCTAATTCATAGCAGCTTTTTGCCGACATGCTTACCAATCTCTCTAGACTACTGTTCTTGCTTTTATGTGTGATGATGTTGCTTTTGTGGTACGTTCAACCTTCATTTTCCCCCTTTTTTCGATTTTTCTTTTTAACTTAAATAACTTGATTTCTATGTTTTTGATTTACCATCTGGAGATTGAATCAAAAACCTACGAATTTTTGTAGTTCAATTTTTTTTTCTTTCTAAAATAGCTTATTCATTTGTCAGAAATGTTGCTTCATTTTTTTTAATCATGATTCTGTTACTTTATATGCTCTTGACATATTATGCCAAAGTCAGTAGTATATAATTTATGTGGAATGCATTGATTATTTTATTCAAGCTCTGTAACTTAATACTTTTATACTGAAATTTCTTTTCCTATCTCTGGTACAGGCAGAATACAAGATATATTCTCGATCATCATTGATCTTACATCTAACCAAACTATACTTTTGATGAATAAAGGAATGAACTGTGATGCAGATGTCTTTTTTAATTTGCATTGTTTTAAAATTGTTGTCATTTATATCATCAACCGTGCAAGATATGCTAACATGAGCGCAATTAGAAAGAGTGAGAAATTTTCACTAGGAAATTTTTAATCATTAATTTTTTCTAAGTAATTATTTGTACCATTTGTACGACTAGGATAACTATTTGCACGGACAACGTTGCTCAGTGTTGAATTATGCTGTACATATGTGAAATTATACAGTGCTAATGTAAAGCATAATAAAAGTTGCTTTACTATTTTCTTTTTGTTTCTTTAGTTTGTGTTTAGGAAAATGTTGCCTACTAACTATAGCCTATATGCTTAGTAGGTCAATGTAAAGCATGCTACCTATTGCTACATATTCTAAACCTTTTAAGCACCCTATTATCAAAAGATAATCTATATAGTGTTGAAAAATGGCAATTGACAAATTTATTTAAGCTTTGTATCATGACAGTTTTGTTCAAGTAACATATTGCTTTAATACAAAGCATATATGATTTTGAAATCTAATATAATACTTGCAGAGTTTGTCATTACCTGGTATTAACTTGTGTTTTTAGGTTCATATACTCTTTTGTTAACTCAAAATAGATTCATAAATTGTATACAAACATGTTTAGTGTTTTAGATGATAAAATTTTGGTTGTGTAAATTCTTAATAATAGCTCAAGGACTCTGTAACTGAAGGATTCAATTTGTTTTATTGCAACCTTTTAGAACTAGAATTATGAAATCGTTGTCTACAATTTTACCGTAAAACATAAATATGTTATATTTTCAACATTTATATTGTAATAAATCAAATAGCACACCATACTTATTCTTCATGTCTATTTTGAACTAACAATATTTACTCTAAAAACAAAACTTTGTTAAGCAACACCAAATAGTTTTCCTCCATTCTCCACCTTCATTTAACTTTATGTTCAGGAACTATGAATCCGACAATATTAGCAATAGTTTGGCCTAAAATTTGCTTCATCTACTTTTGATGCTAGCTAGGAGCTCATGGTTATTCATAGACTTAAATTAGCACGAAAAGAGCCTGACAAAATGAATCATATTGATTTTTTCTGCCATTTTGCAATATTTTACATTTCTAGTATATAATTTCTATTACTCTATTCATAAGATACTTTTCATGGAATGTAATGTTATTTAAAAGGGAATGAAAATGCAAATGGTGTGGATAATTTATGGACCAAATTTCAAATAATGCCAAGCATTGAACAAGCAGCACAAAACTGGTTATTAAATATAACTGATCCTTTATGCCATTTGCAAGAGTTACTAATTATTAAATATGCCTAATTCTTTCTTAGTTAAATAAGGTTGGTTTTCTATTGATACTAATCTTGTTATATTCAATCAGTTCTTTTTAGTTAATGTTTCTTCATAATCTCATGTGTATTTTTTAAAATTTGTGTACTGTCATGTGTACACATTATGTCTAAGATGTAAAAAATTCATGTCAAATTTTATAAAGGATATTGAGTTTAGATTAACCTTACATTACCCGTTAACAATTCTACTTTTAATGGTTCAATTTTTTGCCTTGAGCTTCGTTTAACGTCATTTGCTTAAAAAAGACTTTTTTCAAAACCCAATAATCTGTAACATTAAAAAATGAAAAATAGAGGAGGTGGTTAATGAGCTCATCTTAATGAAAAATAAAATATGCCCGATTCTTTCTATATTCCATTAGTACTTTTTCAGTTAATGTTTGTTCATACTCTTACGTGCGTTTGTTTTTTTAATTGTGTACTATATGTTGTATATATGTATCATGTCTTAGAGGTGAACAATCCCTGTCATTTTTCATAAGGGTCCTTAAGTTTATATTTACCTTACATTACCCGTTGAAAATTCTCCTCTAAATGTTCAATATTCAAATTTTTGCTCGAACCAGTGTCCTTTGCTCGAACCAGTGTCCTTTGCTTGAAAACAGATTCATTTCAGCCCCAATAATTATCAAAATTCAAAAAGGAAACAATAGAAATGGTTGTTAGTGAGCCCATCTTAATGGAGAGTAATATTAAAATCTTCAGCTATAGATGTCACTTGTTAATCTTTTGTGTAGACATGCTGATCAAGATTGGTGGGTTGACCTAGAAATCCATGGTATTTATTTGCTTCTTTATGATAATTAACATTTAATTCTCCACATGAAAATTTATGACCTTTTTTTAGTAGCTCATGTTTCAAATCATCATTTTATATATAATTTATTAAATTACCAAACCTCATCTCATTATTTTCCCCACTTTCTTGGCCTACAATTAACAATAATATTTGGTACAGGTTTAAAGTTTTTTCTTTATGCCCACTTTTAAGTTCCATTTAAAGATGGATAATCTATAATTAACCATTCAATTCTCTTTATGCCAATTAAATAGCATTAATGGTCACTTATCAATTTTTTGTTGGCTTTTTTTTACCAGTCATTTGTTTCAATAAGTAATCTGAAAATTTAAAATATGATTTTATTACATAGTGATCTCAAATGCATAACTGCAGGCTATAATAAGGAGCAAGCAAAAGCTTGAACAACATATTGCTATGGTACATGAATACAAGTCAGTACCAGGTAAATAACTTTTAAAAAATAATGCTTGCATTAAAGTAATGTTTTTAAATTCTTAAATAATAAATGATTTCCTGTTTTTACGTTGTTTGATATTACATCCATGAAATTCGAAAACTTCTTGCATGTCAGAAACTTATCATCAAGTTGAAGCAGAAAAAAAGGACGGTGAAATACACAGCTCATTTAACCAATTAACCAAAAGTACATGTAGTAACATAAAAAAACTTCATTATCGTAAATCTTCTTTCACGTACAAATTTTATTAATAAACTCGACAAATTACTGCTGAATTTTCACATCAAACCTAAATTTTCAAATCTACAACATGTATTTCCTTTGTTTACTAAGAAGGTGAAGTAAATGATGCATATCTTATTAGTAAAGTCTACAGATTATGTGCCAATACAATGAAAAGTATAATTTCCTTACAAAGTAGAAAGAGAGTTGTATATGGACACATATGGTTTGTTAATATAATAAAGATGTGATTTTATATAGTTTCCTTAAAAAAATTCTATTAAAACTTTATAAAGAAAATGTCCTTTAAATTTTAAATCTGTAAGCTCCTTTATTATCGTATTCTAATCGTTTTCTTAGTTTGACACATGTTCCAAAATGATTTTATTCTTTTTCTAATTAACTAGGTTATTAGTCTCAACTCAACAATTTTGTTCTCAAACTTTATGCTTCAAATTATAGAAGAAACTGAAGGCATTGGTTAGAACTCATGATAGTTTGATGATTTTTCACTCAAAAATTGTTTTATGTGAAACTGAAGAAACTAAATTATAATTCAATTTTTAGTGTATTATAAATCCTTGGAGAAAAAAAATATTACAAATTCAAAACATAGTTTCCACTGTGATAACTGCACATTTTTTTTATATCTTTGATTGAAGCAAGCATGGTCCCGAGGTATCGAGCTAGAGGAGTTAAGAAAGTGAAGAAAAAAAATAGTTCGAGGCGAATCATGGTGATTTTTTTTATATCTTATGATCTACCAAAAGTTTCATTGATTTTGAATAACATAATGGAATGACACCATGTTAATATCAAGTTTTTATTTTCTAACATAGTTAGGCATTTGGTTTTCAAAAAACATAACTAATGTATACAATATTTTAAAGAATGTATTAGTTTGATGTATTTTTATTGTTAATAAATCTCCAAATAGTTGGTGCAAAAAAGCACTTCTGGTTTATCTCACAAATAATTAAGATAGACACAAGTATATAACACATTTAGTATGATATAGCTGGACATATGGTATATAAAAGACAATTGACTACATAACATTTGAAGTTATCCTAATTCATTCTTATGTGCCCAAGTTAATGTAAAGATTTGATACATAAGGTGTCAAGTTGTTTCTTACAAATACCGTTTGATTTCTAATTTTGACTTCTTTATTCCTTTAGCACTTGGGACATATCCTTATTCAATTTAGTTATCTTAGCAAGAGAAGCTAATCCAAAGGTGTGATTTTCCATGTTTCAGTAGTTTACAGGTTAAATGCAACAAATGTAGTCAAGCCCGGAAAAGAAGACTTCAAATTTTTATGTACAAGCAAAATATGCATCTTAACATTTCAACTACTCTGTCGTCATCAACTTTTGATCAAGAATTCACCAATATAAAGGTAAAATCTTTAAATAAGTATAGGAACATAATAGACATTCTTTGCAAGATTTCCTTCTACATCATATATTCCCCTATGAATTTTTATTATTAGATCATTATTGACCTTATATTACATCACAATATTGGACTATAACTTGTGTGGGAAAACTATGTATGATGTGTTCATTAAATGTTGTATGTTTGAGCTTTATTAGAAACTCTTCACAAAATATTATTTGTAGAACAACTTTAGAAAAGGAAACAACAAAAGACTACTTATTCTTCTTATCCATATCGTTTGCATTTCTGATCTAATAGGTATAGAAGGACTTGAATTGAGTAATAGATTTCTATTCCAATCTTCCTAGGGTTAATATCTCTTTTTATACACCTTTTCATTGTTTAATTTCTATGAAATTTTGAGTTTGCAACCTGAAGCCTCAAGCAAATAAAATTGGGAAGCATTGCTTCAGCTAACAAGATGTTTTACGAGCCTAAATCAACAACAAATGGAATTTCGGATTATTTTGATCTTAAATATATTATTTCAGTAAGTTTTTGAGCATGAATATTAGTCAGCAGGAAGGAGTTATTATGTATGATCAACAAAATATCCATAAGTCATCTATGACATAAATTGCAAACTTGTTTGAATGGTCAAATGATGTAGCCTTTCATTCTTGGATGAATTCAGATGGTGGAAACTTGAGATCATCAATACAAGTTTACTGAAACATAACCCTCCATAAAGGTCAATATGATATTCTCAAAGTTGGATTCGTGTACATCAACCTGCTCCTTTGTAATACATTTTTTATGTTTCACAAATCAACAATATCCTAAATAACCTGAGGTTTCCTTCTTAACTGGATTAACCAAGATTTTCTATCAACCACAATACAACTACAAGCAACACATTATTTTTATACATGTATTCACTACTGCAAATATAATGGTACTAAAAATGTATTTTTTATGGTTATGGTCTTATTTTATGTATTATTTTTTTATTTCTCAACATTATGTTATAAGATGAAATGTTATATGATTTTTATAAATGGTTCAGTGGTGCTTTCCTTTGGAAATGAGGGACATTTGCCAATTCGTTATTGTTTAATTGCACGTGAAGCAAACATTTGGTTGGAAAATTTACATGGTCATTGGTTACTCTTTCTTTACATATATAAACCATTTTATATATAACATCATAGAGTTTTGTGAAATCTATCTCGACTCTCTTGCTAATGAAAAAATTATGGTGTAAATTTGCTAGCCAATAGAATTTTATATGTTTTTTCCTATTATGATGATTTACATATCTATATATATTTATTGATTCTGTCTCTTACATAATATATTTACCGGAAACTGTGATCTGTACAATACATTTATGATGTCAGATCATTTCAGTAGACGATTTAAATAGCAACCGAATGACATTAATCAGGGTAACATTTTTAATTTACAAAGTATGATATACCTTTTCTCTGATCAGACATATGGCTCCAGTTTCATATGGCGATCCTTACGACAGTGAACTCTGTAAGGTCATGCTAAACATATTCCTCTCTGCTGTTACTGCTCCACAAGTCCAGGAAATTCTTTCTTTCCCATACTCTTACAGGTGATCTACTTGCAACCCAAACAACAGTTACTTATATGTTTTTTTCTTCATTTTTTTTGTATTAGTTATTTTCAGTAGATGAACAAATACGTGTACAGATATGTAGGAATTGCTATTGTCGATTTTTAAAACCATCAACAATTATGTAATGCATAACTCTGGAAATGTTACTGACGATTTTGGGCTGCACCCAGTTTCAGGATGAAAATAAGGACCTCATTTACATGGATCTTATATATTTATTAACTAAATTAATCTTAGGGGATCCCTTAAATTCTCTGCATTAGTTGCTAGCATTAGTTAAGACTATGAACCTCAAGTGAAATGATGCAATCATTTGGGTCTAAGTAGTGAAAAAACACAGACCTACATGTTTCTATCTTAGTTATCCTATTAACTTTACTTTTTTTTACAGTAAATTTCATTTCGAATCCACTTTGCATTACTAATTAAATCTTGGTCTCTATTTGTTGCTTTACTGAAGTGTGTGAACAACCACATGTTCATCTAATACATCAAATATCTAAGGGTTATTGTATGATGGACACCTCATATGGTATGCCTTTCTGCTCATGCCATTTCCATGAGCATGCAAATAGTCAAAAATACTTTGTTCCATCAAATGCAAAACAATTCAGTATCCATTTGTCAAAAAATGTTCAGAAACAAAAACAACATCGGTTGCAATTTTAAAATCATTTGGGAGGAATGGGTCAAATAAATTTCTCAGGTTAATTATCACCAAACTACTATTTTTGCATGATAGCAATTAACATTTTTTGACAATTGAAAGGAAAAATTAGTTGTACCCATATGCAGAGCATGGGTTCCTACTAGTTTTATATATTATGCAACCAAAGTCTATAGAAGGAGCAACTTCTATTCATTGTTTACTTCTCTCAATTTTCTACCGTTCTCTCTTTTTCTCCACCCTTGATTATACATGTATGAAAAGATGGATGAGTTTATATGTTAATTTTAGATGGATGGATGAGAGTATATTCTCCAAAACCAAACCATTTCAACACTCAGTAGATTATAAATTCTAATTTAGTTAGATGTTAATTTTCAATTTGATTGCAATGTGCTGTCGGTATTTTTCAAATTTTCAAGTTTTCAAGTTTTCTAGCATTATCAGTTTTTTTTGAAATTTTAAATATTTTACAAAATTTTAAATTTACATAAAATTTAGATGTATCTATTTTTTAATTTTATGAAAATTTCAAAATTTTGCTTATAGATTTTAAGAATATTTCTACAATTATTTTAGAAATTTTCAAAATTTTAAATCATCGCTATTTTAATTTTAATATAACGGTAAAATATATATTATTTTTCACCAACATAGCACTAGAAATCCGCTATAAAACACGTTAATTGTGGATTATAAGCGCTGTATATTGATATGCTATTGTAGATGTTGGATTTTCATAGAACTAATAAACCGCTATAAATATTTAGCCACATTAGCGCTTATACTTTATTATGACATGTTCTGTTATAACGGTTATGGATCTATTATATAATATTTTTTATAAAGCACTTATTATGATATCATAGTTGTTTTTATGTTATGGAACTGTAATACTGATCGATTTAATAGTATTTATTCAATGCTATTAAATATTTATAGCATTTTTTTAAGCTGTCATCCCGCCTTTTGGCAAGGTCGTGATACCATGAAGTTGACTAAACAAATTTGCGATCATCAAGGCAGGAAGGTCGAAGAGATGATTATCAGGTTTATAGATCTGTTATAAGCAAGGTTCGAGAACTCGGTTTCGGTCATTCGAATTTTTTTTGATTTCGGTCAATTTCGGAAATTTCGGAAGTTTCGGTTTTTGTTTCGGTTTCGGTCCTGATATCGCATTTTTGTATTTTTAATGAAGAATAATGATAAACATTGCAAATAAAATACAAAATATAGTCTATAAAGAGATAAGAATATAACATACAGAACTATTAAATAAATAAACACATATGAACTTTTGAATTTGCTTAAACAACCCAAAATTAAAAATAAGTTAACCCTAAGTTAAAAATAAGTCGATCCTAATATAAATTACCTAGTCCATTATCAATTACCATTTTCTTTTAAACTTATAAAGGCCCAAACTAAATCCCCAAGCCCATTATCATTCACCTCATTCTAACCCTACCCCAGATGCATCTACATCGACTACTCAACCTCAAAGCCGAAAAAAATTACGAAAGAAAGAAAAAGCAAAATCGTGCTCGAAGTCGAGATTGGTGTTTGAAATCGAGTCGTAGTATCATGCAAATTTTTGGGCTAGATTCTCAAGTGTCGAAGTCGAAAGATGCAGTGTCGAAGTCGAAAGATGCAGTGTCGAAGTCGAATCGATTATGAGGTAAGTCGATTTTTTAGGTTAGATTCGATCCTTTGTTTTTTGTGTTGTATACCTCATTTTCACTCTAGTGCAGCAATCGTGAACTTTTGATTTTGTTTTTCTGATTTTTTTTAATCGACAAGTAGCGGGACGAGATTTTGACCTAATCTCGTCCCGCCTCCGGCCGGAACCGAGTCGAGATGGCCGGAATCTCGTGGTTCCGGCCGGAACCTGATACCTTGGTTATAAGTAAGGCTATGGATGATTGTCAAGTGGATTCAAGTAAGTAGCATCCAATAAATGGATAAATATAGGTTTGCATTTCCCCTAAGCAGGGGACTGTATTTCTAATCCTACAGTATAATAACAAGATTATTGGAGTGGACGTAGCTCAAAGTTTGCCAAACCACTATAATTTTTTTATGTTTACTTACTTTTCTGCTATTGAATCCGTGATCTGTGCATTTAATCCTTTATCTGGAAATTGTGACTGGGACTGCGATATTATCATATCAGTCGAGTGTTTGTAACCAATTTTGGTGTTAGAGCTAGGTTACTTGCACCCGTAGATTTGGAAACGATTTATAGATTTGATTTGGATTAATGGTCATGCAATCTACAAGGAAAGCACCTACAGACGGAGTCACCATAGTGGAAGCAAAGACATCCTCAGGAGCTGGAGCTAATCAACCTTTCCTCTACATCACTAGGAATAAGATTGAAACTATAGTGGAGGCGGTGCAAGAGCGGATGATGAGGAGGCAAGAGGAGATGATGCAGTGTTTCCTCTGGCAAATTGGATGAGTTGGAACAAAAAACCAAGAATTTAGAGCAACTGACAATCCAGATCAAGGAATTGAAGCAGAAGAGATATAGGAAACTAGAACCAAGAGCATGGAGTCGAAGCCAACGAGCATGAGAATGGAATAGAGCAACCAGGGCAGTGCTCGACCAACAAAGAGGGATCGACACTACTCCTATAGGGATCGACACCAATCGCCCATGGAAAGGGGGCATGCCCCAGGTCAGGTTGATCGTTCATGATAGGCTAGTGGTGGATGTTGTTTGGTTGGATGCAGATAGGAATGCGGATGCACATCCAAATGAGTATGTTCCAGCATTCCCTCGTAGAGATGAGGGGCAGGTTGGAACTAATGATTGAAGGCTACCTTTGAATGGCAGTAACATCCTTGCAGAGATGATCGGATGAGCTATTAGAGGAGGATTGCTGAATATAGATCTGGAAGATGTGAATAGGATTCCATTTACTCATAATATCAAGTGTGCTTGGAATCCACCGGAGTTTAGTTTATCAACAATGGGGGCATATGATGGAAAATCAAACCTACTATTCATCTGATAAGGTACATGAGGCATATGGAGGTGCCGGGGCATCAGAGGAAGTGATGGGGTGATGTTTTCCCTTAAACTTAACGGATATAGCTACAATGTGGTTTAGAGAATTGGAGAATGATTCTATTGGTACTTGGGTGGAGTTTGTTGATAGATTTATGAGGCAATTTCGGGTCCACATCACAAGGCCCAAGAGCGTAATATCATTAGCAACTCAAAAGCAAAGGGCAGAAGAGTCCTTAAGGAGTTTCTTGACACGATTTAGTGCGATGGTTGCTTTAGTGGATCTACCGGATCCATCGATGTTCTTAATGGTGGCGGTATCAGGAATGGTTGACGACACAGACTTTAAGGTTGCACTAGAACGGGATCCTTCAATGAATCTCCAGAAATTTTATCACGAGGCCGAAAAGTTCCTGCGGTAGGAGGATGCTAAGGCCGGTAGAGAAGAAGTTAACGTAATGAGAGACGGAGGTCCGTTTCGGGAAGGTTTAGGCAAGGACAAAAGAAAACGAAAAGTAGATGATGGCTGCAACGAATCAAAAAAGCAAAGGAGAGAACCAAATCTCTTATGTCGATTTAAACGAGACTTTGGAGAGGATTTATTTGGATACTCGAGGATGTCATCCATACCAAAGGCTGACAAGGAGAGAGCCCACCAAACGTGAGCATGCATCAAGAAAATACTGCCTATTCCATAAGCTGGATGAGCGCACTACCAATGATTGTAGGCACTTAAATGATATGGTTAAAAAACACGTCAAGGATGACAGACTACCACAATATATAAGGACTTGGACTGCAGTGGTGGAACAGAAGCAGCCACCTTCTGTATCAAATGGAAATGGTCTTGGATCGAGGTCACATATCATCTCTTAATCGGGATAGCATGAACTAAATAAGTAATAAACTTCGTAATAAAACGGCTATGTTACTTACGCATGTACTGGATTGAGGTTGGTCCTTAGGCATGCTATGAGATGACGATAAATCGTCATGCCCGAAGAGGCGGTATTTGGTTTTTCTTCTTTTTGGTTTTCTGGTTTTTTGGTTGTGAGAACTTAAATTTAATAATTTAATGGATGGATTTTGGAATGCTCAAACCTACATTTAAAAGTAATAAATGAAACAGGCCTCGGTTGTCCTGATCGAAGAGACGAAGCAAAAAACCGCAAGACGCGGGTCCCTTCGGCGGAGAGTGGCTGGATGGACTCGTACATGGAATTAAGCCATCGATTGGAGGATCGAGGCCGGAGAATAATACCATACAAATCACATTATGTTTTGACTGGAGAGACAAAATCAAAGAAGCAAGAAGTAGGCCGCTTCGTTGGAGAGTGACCGGATCGGCATACTTGTAGTTGTGCCCTTTTTACTAGAGAGAGTATGGTTCGGCAAAAGTTCGGAGAGACTATGATCGGCCTAGGAAGGCCCTGATATTGCTTTATGTTCAGGGACACTGAACCGGAGTGCGGGAAGTAATGCAGCTTCATCGGAGAGCAACAAGATTGGCTTACTTATGTTGTACCCTCTTTCGTCGGCAAATGATTGGATGTTGTCCGGCAAGAGCTTGGAAAGTCTATGATCAGTCCAAAGGGACCATGAACTAGGCTATTGGTCCGGTGAGAATTTGAAATTGGAAAACGATCCGGTGAGATCATGAATATGATAACTGGCTTTGGATGGATATGGATTCTACTAAGAATTTGAAATGGTTTTGGAATTGGCTATCAACCAAGAGCTGTCATGGATTACGACATTCGGTTTGGCAAATGATTGAATTTTTTATTGGAAGATTCGTTTGTCGATGGATTATGGACTTCGGATTTACAGCAATTCAAAACACAACTTCTTATCATAAGGCATGTTTTGGAGGGCAAATATTATCCTGCCTTCTGGCAAGGCTGTGTACCATGGAGTTGGCTAAACGGATTTGCGATCATCATGGCTGAAAGCCTAGAGAGATGATTATCAGGTTCAGAGATCAATTATAAGCGAGACTATGGATGATAGTCATGCAGATTTAAGTAAGTAGCATTCAAGAAATAACTAAGTATAGATTTGCACTTTCCTTAGGCAGAGGATCAGATCTACAATAGTATGTCAATATACAACGCTCATAGTCAGCAATTAACGTGTTTTATAGTGGATGCTACGTTAGTGAAAAATAACATATATTTTGCCGTTATACTAATATTAAAATAGCAGATGATTTGCGCTATGATATACAAACTTTTTATAGCATTGTTTTTCTGCTACAAATTGTCCTCTATTTTTTTGATTTGTCGTTAGATCGCCTTTATCAAATAATAGGCTTTAATAACGTTTTTTCGGTGCGATAGTTGGATCATTTTGTTGTAGTGATTGTATATCCTCGTCCATTCATCCATAATAGCAACAAAGCAAGAAAAGATAAAAATAGCAGTAGATTGTGGCGAAGGCGTTTTTCGTCGTTTTACGATGGATTTTCGAGAGATTTGCAAGGGATAAATCTAAGTTTTTCTATTTGAAATTTTTATATATTATCACCGTCCATTTGCTATATCCATAGGTAAATCATTGCCAGTTGCAGCAATTTACGAACCAATTTTTTTCGACGCAAATTTCCGTCGCAAACTAAGGCATATTACGACAGTTCCTTTTCGCGGTTATTTTGCCGTGGACTTCCAAGGAATTTGCATGGAGGCATTTATGTTATTTTCTAAATGTATACAGTGTTAAGAAGCTTATCCTAATTTAAAATTTGCATCAAAACTCATCCATCTTTTCATACATGTATAATCAAACTATCCATATGGGTAATATCTAAAAGATATTGACCCCATCTATTCATCCATCTATCCACCCATTTATGCCTTATCTTATACTATAAAGCAAAACACTTGGTCAAAAGGTTAAAGTGAAGCCTTTTTTGCATTTTCAAAGTTGTCCGAATTAATTAATTCCAACAATCTACGCATTGGGTTATTTACGTAAATTGGAAAAACTGTCTTCCACGTTCTCTTCCACCACATGCGATTAGTTTCTCTCCCAACCGATATTACCTTCAACAATATATCAATGACAGAAAAGTATAACTTCCAAACCGAAAAAAAATGAAGTCACTCCTGTCTTTTGTTTGCCGTGAGTCTCACGTTAACATTCACTCACTCGATTTGAAAATCTTAACTTTAACTTCCACACTTCGCCGCCCCTCTGCTGTATTCTATTCCATCTTCCTTCCGCAAGTTAAGTTTGTGACTTCTTCTATCGCGGCTTAATCTTATTCATCGTTGCAATTTACTACCGAGTTGAAGATATTTATGATGTTGTTTTATTAGATTTTGAAGGTCGCGATTTGGAAATCATGCTTCTAACTTCCTGCGTTTTAGTCATTTAATTCATCGAATGCCTCTCTTCAAGTCTACCGTCTATCCCATCTTCCTCCCCAAGACCAGGTTTGGGGACTTTTTTTTACACACGGTAGTCTTCTTGATCGTTGCAATTTAATACCGATTTAAAGGTATTTTTTATGTTGATTTCTTAGATTTGAAGGTCGATAATACTTCATTTTCTTCAAATTAAAAAAAATTAGTTAACGAATTTTGCATCTCACGCTCTATGTTCTTCACTTTTATGATTGAACTTTTAAATCTGGGATCAAAAAAACTTTAACAGTAGTATTACATTAATGCTTTCCTTAGTTTTCGAAAAAAAGCAATATACAACTAGACTTTGGATATAGACCGTGACTGCATAATTCCGTGCTTAATAACATTAGGCTAAAATAACTGCATGCATTTTCTGGCATTGCATTTGAGCTAGCATGTAAAGCAAAACTTGGTTGAAGCGAAGTTGAGAAGTGCTTGAAACTGCATGTTGATTTCCAAAATTCTGAGTACATGACATAAAGTTTGAAACAAGGGGACTGAAAGTCTGAAACAGTAGCAATGGATCATCTGATGGATATAATACTGTGTTTTCTAAGTTTCAAACCACTGGAAGCATTAATTTTAATATTTGTTATATTAATCTATATATTGATGTAAAAGTTGATTACATTCTTTACATGTTTAATTATTTTCTAAAATAACGTTTGTCTAATTCACGTTTTGATAAACGGTTGATATGTCTGTACACACATAAAAAATGCAACATTACATGCACGTCAAAGTCATTTTGTAAGTTCCGAAAAATCTTAGAAATGGTGTTTTTTATTATTAATCCCTCTTGCGCACGTGCATCGCACGTGTCAAATTACTCGTATAAATATAAAAAATAGAATGAATCATTACCTCGTTAAATCTATCTTATAGATAATTAATTTAAATGTCCCTATGCACTTATTTTCATCATTCCTAAGATAAGGTTTCATGTTATATTATAGTGAACCATGTTCACTCATTTTATGTATTATGCAAGCAACGTCTATAGAAGGAGCATCTTCTATTCGTTTTTTTACTTCACTTGATTTTCCACCGTTCTCTCTTCTTCTCCACCCTTCTTCTACTCTTCCACCATATTTTCATTGAAGAAAATTGATCATTTTCTCCTCAAAAACTTCAAACAATATTGCCACCACTTTACATTCTCATAATTATAACAATTAAAGCACCGAGTCCATTTATACTTGGGCCGAGATAAAAAAGAGGGAAAGAGGGACCTTAGGTCGTGCGTGAGCATGAGGAAAGGAGAGGAGGAGCTTGGAGGCTTGTACATGAAGAAAGGCGGTAGCTTTGTGGCAAATGGCGAGCTTTTAGTTGGAATTTAATGTGAGTATTTTAAATTAGTTTAATGAATATCTAAACTTTCGCACATTATATATGCTTGTATATGCTTCTTATTTAATGTGAGCATGGTCGGTTAACCGAACCGATCGATTAATTAACTTATCTAACCGACCAAAATACACAGTTCAATTAACCGAACCGAGAATAGTTTTGGTAGATCCGTATCGACCGAACCGACTGAATTTAACCTCGATTAACCGACCTTGTTGATCGGTTAACCGATTCATTTTCATCAGTTAACCGAAATAGGCTAACGATGGATAACCAAACATTTAACCACAGTAATTGCAAAAAGTAACCATATTCCAGTACATTCTTCGTAAGTTCACAGCTTTACATAATATATATTACGTACGCATATCGCTCAACTATTATAAGCATTAACACATCGGTAAGGCATCACAGCACATTCAGTCCATATCACGCTGAATACACAATACAGTTCATAACTTCATATAATCCAGTAGTCCACTATAAGTCAGCAATCAACAGTTCATTTTAGTACATATTACAATACATAACATAGATGTAGCGGATAACAATTGATATTATACAAACAACTCATAGTTCATGGCATGAGAAATATGTCTACTAGTATAACCGTACAACGGTGGGAAAACAGACTGTCTGATTTTATAATTGGAAGAAAATATTGTACTTTTTCGTCTATCTCAACTAAACATATAACACTAATATGTTTATCACAAAATTGTTTGCCTTACTAAAAAAAAGAAAAAGAAAATGTATAACATAAAACAATCTACTTTTAACGATGAAAATGAAATGTTATAAACATACACGTATAGGCTAAATAAATGCATGATCACTACGTTAACAACTAGCATTAATCTATTGAGCATTCTTTCTTATGTTCATTGATACCCAATTCGAACAAATGAGATTCTTTCAAACGTTAGGATCACAAAGATGATCCAAAATGCATCCTTTCAAATTCTAACCCCACAACCAAGTGGTTGATTCAAATCTATATTTGGTAATATTTTAACATGAAGCAACCTGTAAAATATATTAAAGATATCATATTTTGTCAACAGAAACTTATATAGCAACTGTACACTTGATAATCATGTTTAAAATTGAAATATGAATTTACAAATTAAATGAAATCAATCCATTGACTATATGTATCCAAATCATAGGTTAAATGATATCGTTTTCATCATAATATGTATAGTAGATAATACATCACTTTAATCATTGCCATATACAGAAAATACTAATTACTAACTAGGCATTGTAGATTATGTAGGAGATATTGAGAACACAAAGTACTGAAAAATAATCATGGAATTATAGGGCAAATTTCGCAATTTTTATCGATGTCAGAGTTAAATTTTCATGTCAAAATAGCATAAAAAAACTTCATACGATGCATGTATTGATACTCCAAATTGAAATGAATATAAATATAAATATTATCTAACATTTCAATGAATATTATCTAACATCAAACTGATTTAAGGCAGTAACTAGTGCTTACATCAATAGTGAAATGCATCTTCATATTCAATGAAGGGTGAACAAAACAAGAGGAAAAATTGACCTTTTATTTTGTTTTTGGTTTTAAAATTACCGAACTATGAACTTATTAATTATTTTGTTAGAGTAGGAAGAGGATAACAAGGATACAGTTCTTAGAAAGCAATGAATGATAATCGATTAGTTCATATCAAAAAATTAAAATATAAGCCATGAGGTATATTTAATCATTTATATATATTTCTAGCGCGCGCACATACATATATTATAGTAAGCATGATTTACATTTACAATTGAAATGAAGATATATTCTACTTAATTAAAAATATGAAGAGGTGGATAATCCAGTGACATTAATAGCTTTACCGGTCTTATTTATGAACTTGCATTGTTGATTAGACCTATAAATGTATAACTTCTTTTTACTTCTGCTGGTCTCGTCCATCTTGTACTATGGTCTATGGTCCCATGGACTTTAATTCTTACGAAGTAATATCTGACCATACTGTAGCGATATTCATACATATATAAAAAATTTGAACATGCACTTAGAAATAACTTGTCTATATTTTATTAGAAATTTGTAACTTTAAATGTATAAACAAAAATAAACCACAACGTGAGGTCCAATGTAATAAAAAGATTGCACTAGAATAACGTAAACAAATGAAACATCAATGTGAGCTTTTTTATTTGTCTGCCACATTCTCTACCAATTAATCAACATCATCATATGCATAACATTCATCTTACTAATTTCTCTAAAATTACCAAGGAAGTTTTACTATGTGCACTATATGTTGAACTCATATTTTTTACACATGAAAATTCCCTGGAGAGCTTTAAGCTTTGAATTATATGCAAGTTGACATAGTGACTTGTCAAGTTTTCATAAAACATTCTTATATGTCTGCCCTTAACTTCAAACCTGGATGATTTTCATGTGCATACTTAGATTGTTTTTATTTACTTTCTATTTTATTATTTAACATAAAACATGAAATCGGATCTTAACAGTGTTGATAAAATATCCTTGCCAGAATACTTCTTAAAGTAGCAACTTCAAATAATTGGCGGGGGGATGATAAGAGCTGGTAAAATATCTTTGCCATAATCAATAATATGATTGATAAACCTCTAAACCAGCATTTAAAAAAAACATCAATTAATATAAATAATTACTAAACTGACATCTTCGAATAACCAGCATGTTGCATCAACATTCGGTCAAGACCAATCAATAAGATAATTCAATTCTTTGAATCCTAATTAGTAATTCAAATCAATCAACAGTGTAATTCAAATATGGGCAACATCGCTCATCAACAAAGTAGAACAACATAAAATATGAAGAATGATCAAAAATTACTCATATGCTTTCTATTCCTTCTCGATGTCGTGTTTCTTGCAATAGTTGAAGGCTGGAACTCAGCAACGTCGCGACTAGGCTACCGTGGATCTATGTCGTTTATGATTAGCAGAGAAAGTCTGATGATTTTTATTGGTTAATAGATCTCGGTTTATTTGACTCTATCGTTTTGTTATGAAAAAAGGGAGAGCGGATTTGTTCAGTGTTCAGGCACGAAAGAACATCGATTTAGTAATGGGCACGGGCTGATGTTGGGTTGGGCCGTGGTGGTTAATTGAGGTTAAATTCAGTCGGTTCGGTCGATATGAACCTGCCAAAATTATTCTCGGTTCGGTTAATTGAACCGTGTATTTTGGTCGGTTAGATAGGTTAATTAACCGACCGGTTCGGTTAACCGACCGGTTCGGTTAACCGACCGTGCTCGCATTAAATAAGAAGCATATACAAGCATATATAATGTGCGAAAGTTTAGATATTTTTCAAACTAATTTAAAATACTCGCATTAAATTCCAACTAAAAGCTCGCCATTTATGAAAGCTACCGCCTTTCTTCATGTCTAAGCCTCCAAGCTCCTCCTTTCCCTTACTCATGCTCACGCACGACCTAAGGTCCCCTTTTTTCATCTTTTTTATCTTGGCCCAAATATAAATGGACTCGGTGCTTTAATTGTTATAATTATGAGAATGTAAAGTGGTGGCAATATTGTTTTGAAGTTTTCGAGGAGAAAATGTTCAATTTTCTTCCATGAAAATATGGTGGAAGAGTAGAAGAAGGGTGGAGAAGAAGAGAGAACGGTGGAAAATCAAGTGAAGTAAAAAACAAATAGAAGATGCTCCTTCTATAGATTTGTTTGCATAATACATAAAATGAGTGAACATGGTTCAGCATAATATAATATGAAACCTTATCTTAGGAATGATGAAAATAAGTGGATATGGACATTTAAATTAATTATCTATAAGATAGATTTAATGAGGTTAATGATTTATTCTATTTGTTATATTTATATATGAATAGGTGGATAGATGGATGGATGAAAAGATGAGGTCAATATCTTTTAGATATTAACTATATGGATAGCTTGATAATGCATGTATGAAAAGATGGATGAGTTTAGATGTTAATTTTAGATGGATGGATGAGAGTATATTCTCTAAAACCAAATCATTTCAACACTCAGTAGATTTTAAATTTTAATTTAATTAGATGTTAATCTTTAATTTGATTGCAATGTAATGTCGGTATTTTTCAAAATTTCAAATTTTATAGCATTATCAATTTTTTTGAGATGTGAAATATTTTATAAAAATTTAAATTCACACAAAATTTAGATGCATTTTTTTTAATTTTATGAAAATTTCAAAATTTTGTTTTTAGATTTTAAGAACATTTCTACAATTATTTTAGAAATTTTCAAAATTTTAAATTAGGATATGCTTCTTAACACTGTATACATTTAGAAAATAACGTAAATGCTCCCATGCAAATTCCTTGGAAGTCCACTGCAAAATAACCGCGAAAAGGAACTGTCGTAATATGGCTTAGTTTGCGGCGAAAATTTGTGTCGAAAAAATTTTGTCCGTAAATTGCTGCAATTGCCAGTGATTTACCGATGGATATAGTAAGTGGACTGTGATAATATATAAGAATTTCAAATAGAAAAACTTAGATTTATTTCTTGCAAATCTCTCGAAAATCCATCGTAAATTCAGCGACGAAAAATGTCGTCGCCACAATTTACTTCTAATTTTATCTTTTCTTGCTTTGTTGCTATTATGGATGAATGGACGAGGATATACAATCACTACAACAAAATGATCCAACTATCGCACCGAAAAAACGTTATTAAAGCCTATTAGTTGATAAACACGATCTAACGATATGTCAAAAAAATGGTGGACAATTTGTAGCAGAAAAACAATGCTATAAAAAGTTTGTATATCATAGCGCAAATCATCTGCTATTTTAATATTAGTATAACGGCAAAATATATGTTATTTTTCACTAACATAGCACTAGAAATCCACTATAAAACACGTTAATTGCTGACTATGAGCGTTGTATATTGATATGCTATTGTAGATGTTGGACTTTTCATAGCATTAATAAACCGCTATAAATATTTAGCTTATGTTCTGCCATAATGGTATTGGACCTATTATACAATATTTTTTATAGCGCTTATTATGATATCAGAGTTGTTTTCATGTTATGGAACTGTAATACTGATAGATTTAATAGTAGTTATTTAACACAATTAAAAATTAAAAAATAAATACATCTAAATTTTATGTAAATTTAAAATTTTGTAAAATATTTAAAATTTCGAAAAAAATTGGTAATGCTTGAAAATTTGAAAAATACCGACATCACATTGCAATAAAATTGAAAATTAACATCTAATTAAATTAGAATTTATAATCTAGCGAGTGTTGAAATGATTTGGTTTTGGAGAATATAATAACTAAAGGAAACTAACCCCATTTATTCATCCATCCATCCACCCATTATAAATATTACAAAAAAAGAATGATTCGTTAACCCCATTAAATATATCTTATAGATAATTAATTTGAATGTACTTATTCATTTATTTTCATCATTCCTAAGATAAGGTTTCATGTTATATTATGATGAAACTCATCTATGATGATTACTGAGCTTTAGATGATAAAATTTTGGTTGTGTAAATTCTTAATAATAGCTCAAGGACTTTGTAACTCATGGATTCAATTTGTTTTATTGCAACCTTTTAGAACTAGAATTATGAAATCATTGTCTACGGTTTTACCGTCAAACATAAATATGTTATATTTTCAACATTTATATTGTAATAAATCAAATAGCACACCATACTTATTCTTCATGTCTATTTTGAACTAACAATATTTACTCTAAAAACAAAACTTTGTTAAGCAACACCAAATAGTTTTCCTCCATTCTCCACCTTCATTTAACTTTATGTTCAGGCACTATGAATCCGACAATATTAGCAATAGTTTAGCCTAAAATTTGCTTCATCTACTTTTGATGCTAGCTAGGAGCTCATGGTTATTCATAGACTTAAACTAGCAGGAAAAGAGCCTGACAAAATGAATCATATTGATTTTTTCTGCCATTTTGCAATATTTTACATTTCTAATATATAATTTCTATTACTCTATTCATAAGATACTTTTCATGGAATGTAATGTTATTTAAAAGAAAATGAAAATGCAAATGGTGGATAATTTATGGACCAAATTTCAAATAATGCCAAGCATTGAACAAGCATCACAAAACTGGTTATTAAATACGAGCGTTACAGCACGCGCTTCGCGTGTGATGAAGAAAGATGAATTGTTGTATTTATTTAATGTGTTAAAAAAAATGATTTCTACATATATTTAGTCATATTTTTATGGTAAATCATATGTAGGTAATTTGAAATTTTATTTCTAAGTTGCAATATCTAATTTTTTGGGAGTTTAATTTTGTTTTTGTTTTAATAATTAATTAAAAAACTAATTTTTAAAGTGGTTTATTTGCTAGATTGTATTTTTAAGTGATATTAAGACTTAGTAAATATTTATAGAGGAAATTCTGAATTTGTAAAAGAAGCTTAATTATCAAATCCTAATTTTAAACGATACTAAATTTTAATAATATCTGTATAGAGGCATTTTTGGTATTGCATGCTGATACAAAAAAATGTGATATCAAATATATAAAGACATAGAGGGCAATTTTAGAAATTCACGGTCGGACCAAAAGTTTGCGCTTCCAAACCAACTATTAATACTTTTATGCTGAATCATATGTAGGTAATTTGAAATTTTATTTCTAAGTTGCAATATCTAATTTCTTGTGAGTTTAAATTTTTTTGTATAATAATTAACAAAAAAACAAATTTGTTAATTGGTTTATTTGCTAGATCATATTTTTAAGTGATATTAAGACTTAGTAAATCTTTATACAGGAAATTTTGAATTTGTAAAAGAAGCTTAATTATCAGATCCTAATTTTAAGCAATACTAAATTTTAATAATATCTGTATAGGCATTTTTGGTGTTTCATGCTGATACAAAAAAAGTGTGATATCAAATATATAAAGACATAATGAGCGATTTTGGAAATTCACGGTCGGATCAAAAGTTTGCGCTTCCAAACCAACTATTAATAAAGATAACAGATCCTTTATGCCATTTGCAAGAGTTACTAATTATTAAATATGCCTAATTCTTTCTTAGTTAAATAAGGGTGGTTTTCTATTGATACTATTCTTGTTATACTCAATCAGTTCTTTTTAGTTTATGTTTCTTCATAATCTCATGTGTATTTTTAAAATTTGTGTACTGTCATGTGTACATATTGTGTCTAAGATGTGAAAAATTCTTGCCAAATTTTATAAAGGATATTGAGTTTAGATTAACCTTACATTACCCGTTAAATGTTTTACTTTTAATGGTTCAATTTTTTGCCTTGAGCTTCGTTTAATGTCCTTTGCTTAAAAAAGACTTTTTTCAAAACCCAATAATCTGTAACATTAAAAAATGAAAAATAGAGGAGGTGATTAATGAGCTCATCTTAATACAACAATAACAACAACGACAGAGCCATTATATCTAAACAAGTTGGGGTCGGCTAGAGATGGAACCTGAAACTAAATGACAATTATAACAATTACAATAATAAAAATTAAGTCAAATAGGTAAATTAATAATAGTAGTAACTAAGTAAAATAAAAATAGAAATACATATGTATGTAAAGAAAAAAAATACAATAAAAGAAATAAAAAAAATGATGATAACAGTACAAATAGTAATAATGGTGCTGATAGTTTGATCAAAGACGAAACGCTATGTCTTAGGCTCTTTTTCCCTAATCCTATAATCTAAAACTTATAAGACTCATAGCTCATGATTCCGGTACGTGGATCGCTAACTTCCACGCGCTCCTATCCGTTGCCAGCTCTTCGGCTATATTCCAACCTTCAAGTCCCTTTTAACAACGTCCTCCCATAATGAGCTCGTCTTAATGAAAAATAAAATATGCATGATTCTTTCTGAATTCCATTCGTACTTTTTCAGTTAATATTTGTTCATACTCTTACGTGCGTTTGTTTTTTTAATTGTGTACTATATGTTGTATATATGTATCATGTCTAAGAGGTGAACAATCCCTGTCATTTTTCATAAGGGTCCTTAAGTTTATATTTACCTTACATTACCCGTTGAAAATTCTCAAATGTTCAATATTCAAATTTAAGCTTCAATTCAGTGTCCTTTGCTCGAACCAGTGTCCTTTGCTTGAAAACAGATTTGTTTCGGCCCCAATAATTATCAAAATTCAAAAAGGAAACAATAGAAATGGTTGTTAGTGAGCCCATCGTAATGGAGAGTAATATTAAAATCTTCAGATATAGATTTCACTTGTTAATCTTTTGTTTAGACCTGCTGATCAAGATTGGTGGGTTGACCTAGAAATCCATGGTATTTATTTGCTTCTTTATGATAATTAACATTTAATTCTCCACATGAAAATTTATGACCTTTCTTTAATAGCTCATGTTTCAAATCATCATTTTATATATATAATTTATTGAATTACCAATCCTTATCTCATTATTTTCCCCGCTTTCTTGGCCTACAATTAACAATAATATTTGGCACAGATTTAAAGTTTTTTCTTTATGCCCACTTTTAAGTTCCATTTAAAGATGGATAATCTATAATTAACCATTCAATTCTCTTTATGCCAATTAAATGGCATTAATGGTCACTTATCAATTTTTTGTTGGCCTTTTTATACCAGTCATTTGTTTCAGACTGAAAATTTAAAATATGATTTTATTACATAGCGATCTCAAATGCATAACTGCAGGCTATAATAGGGAGCAAGCAAAAGCTTGAACAACATATTGCTATGGTACATGGAAACACGTCACTAGCAGGTAAATAACTTTTAAAAAATAATGCTTGCATTAAAGTAATGTTCTTGAATTCTTAAATAATAAATGATTTCCTTTTTTTTTTACGTTGTTTGATATTACATCCATGAAATTCAAAAACTTCTTGCATGTCAGAAACTTGTCATCAAGTTGAAGTAGAAAAAAAGGACGGTGAAATACACAGCTCATTTAACCAATTAACCGAAAGTACATGTAGTAACATAAAAAAACTTCATTATAGTAAATCTTATTTCACGTACAAATTTTATTAATAAACTCGACAAATTACTGCTAAATTTTCACATCAAACCTAATTTTTCAAATCTACAACATGTATTTCCTTTGTTTACTAAGAAGATGAAGTAAATGATGCATGTCTTATTAGTAAAGTCTACAGATTATGTGCCAATACAAAGAAAAGTATAATTTCCTTACAAAGTAGAAAGAGAGTTGTATATGAACACATATGGTTTGTTAATATAATAAAGATGTGATTTTATATAGTTTCCTTAAAAAATTTGTATTAAAACTTTATAAAGAAAATATCCTTTTAATTTTAAATCTGTAAGCTCATTTAGTATCGTATTCTAATCATTTTCTTAGTTTGACACATGTTCCAAAATGTTTTTATTCTTTTTCAAATTAACTAGGTTATTAGTTTCAACTCTCAACAATTTTGTTCTCAAACTTTTTCTTCTTTGTGTATTCATGTTGTTTCTTCATAATATTGAATGATGCTTCAAATTATAGAAGAAACTGAAGACAATGGTAAGAACTCATGATAGTTTGAGAATTTTTCACTCAAAAATTGTTTTATGTGAAACTGAGGAAACTAAATTATAATCCAATTGTTAGTGTATTATAAATCTTTGGAGAAAAAAATATTACAAATTCAAAACATAGTTTCCACTGTGATAACTGCACATTTTTTTAATCTTTGATTGAAGCAAGCATGGTCCCGAGGTATCAAGCTAGAGGAGTTAAGAAAGTGAAGAAAAAAAATAGTTCGAGGCAAATCATGGTGATTTTTACTTTATATATATATATATATATATATATATATATATATATATATATATATATCTTATGATCTACCAAAAGTTTCATTGATTTTGATTAACATAATGGAATGACACCATGTTAATATGAAGTTTTTATTTTCTAACATAGACAGGCATTTGGTTTTCAGAAAACATACCTCAATGTATACAATATTTAAAGAATGTATTAGTTTGATGTATTTTTATTGTTAATAAATCTCCAAATAGTTGGTGCAAAAAAGTACTTTTGGTTTATCTCACAAGTAATTAAGATAGACACAAGTATATAACACATTTAGTATGGTATAGCTGGACATATGGTATATAAAAGACAATTGACTACATAACATTTGAAGTTACCTAATTCATTCTTACGTGCCCAAGTTAATGTAAAGATTTGATACATAAGGTGTCAAGTTGTTTCTTACAAATACCATTTGATTTCTAATTTTGACTTCTTTATTCCTTTAGCACTTGGAACTTATCCTTATTCAATTTAGTTATCTTAGCAAGGGAAGCTAATCCAAAGGTGTGATTTTCCATGTTTCAGTAGTTTACAGGTTAAATGCAACACATGTAGTCAAGCCCGGAAAAGAAGACTTCAAATTTTTGTGTACAAGTAAAATATGCATCTTTACATTTCAACAACTCCATCGGCATCAACTTTTGATCAAGAATTCACCAGTATAAAGGTAAAATCTTTAAATAAGTATAGAAAAATAATAGACATTCTTTGCAAGATTTCCTTCTACATCATATATTCCCCTGTGTATTTTTATTATTAGATCATTATTGACCTTATATTACATCACAATATTCGACTATAACTTGTGTGGGAAAACTATATATGATGTGTTCATTAAATGTTGTATGTTTGTGCTTTATTAGAAACTCTTCACTGAATATTATTTGTAGAACAACTTTAGAAAAGGAAACAACAAAAGACTACCTATTCTTCTTATCCATATCTTTTGCATTTCTGATCTAATAGGTATATAAGGACTTAAATTGAGTAATAGATTTCTATTCCAATCTTCCTAGGGTTAATATCTCTTTTTATACACCTTTTCATTGTTTAATTTCTATGAAATTTTGAGTCTACAACCTGAATCCTCAAGCAAATAAAATTGGGAAGCATTGCTTCAGCTAACAAGATGTTTTACGAGCCTAAATCAACAACAAATGGAATTTCGGATTATTTTGATCTTAAATATATTATTTTAGTAAGTTTTTGAGCAAGAATATTAGTCTGCAGGAAGGAGTTATTATGCATGATCAACAAAATATCCATAATTCATCTATGACATAAATTGCAAACTGGTTTGAATGGTCAAATGATGTAGCTCTTCATTCTTGGATGAATTCAGATGGTGGAAACTTGAGATCATTAATACAAGTTTACTGAAATATCACCCTCCATAAAGGTCAATACGATATTCTCAAAGTTGGATTCATGTACATCAACCTGCTCCTTTGTAATATATTTTTTATGTTTCACAAATCAACAATATCCTAAATAACCTGAGGTTTCCTTCTTAACTGGATTAGTAACGTTGAAGTAGAAGCTGGAAACAAACAAATATATAACTTTACTTCCTTTGTACAAGCAATTTACACACACACACACACACACACACACACACACACACACACAGAGAGAATGGACCGATGAATACCTTGGCATTTAATAGTGTTCATAAAACATGTATTCTTTAATGGCGTCACGAATTTTATAAATTCAGAATATGGTATCAAATTTTATTGAATAGTTCCACTTACAATTATCCTTTTTTTTATTTGCGCTTTGTGTTTTACTGATCCTGATATTGTATGATACAATTATGAACAATTTTATTGTTCTTTTATGTTGTTGGTAAATCAAATAAGAATTGTATATGCATTTACAACTATATGAATTCACATCAGTTCCCTCCTTATTTGGACTTGTATTCACAATCACTGTTGAGTATGCTGTTGCTCTTTTGCTTGTTGTTTATCCAAGGTAATGGCTTTATTATTTTTCCTTAATTTATATCCTTTTTTATGTATGGCTAGTGAACTATGTTTCACCGCTTTGTTATGGACATGATCGGTGTCTGATGTCCATTATATTATCTTGCTTTGATGTAGCATCATTCTTTTGACACTTGTGCCGAATTTTTTTTGTATGTATGGTTAGGCTATGCTGAATTACTTGTCTTTCTTTTTTATTTCTTGTTTTAGACCGATGAGTCGTTTAATGGTCCTAATGCTGCTTATGTTATGTGTGACATGTTTTAATGAAAACACACTTAGATTAGACACGAAAAATAGACCGACTAACCATGATAAACACCTGCTTGAGTTTTTTTATCTATGTGTGTGTGTGTGTGTGTGTTGGGGCCCATATATATGCAGGATGATGGACATATATTCTGTTTGGATGATCAAATTAGAGATGCAATAAAGGGTGTTCTTGGTTTAACTGGGGAAATTCTATTGCAAACTGATGATATATAGGAAGAAGCAGCCACTGCATTAAAACAACCTTTAGAAGACAAGGGCTGGGATTACCAAATTGATGAAGGTGGTGGTGCATTTTATGGTCCAAAAATTGATCTTAAAATTGAAGATGCTTTGGGTAAAAAGTGGCAATGCTCAACTGTTTAGGCAAGTTATCTCTCATTCTCCTATTCCATATGTTGTTTCGGTTGTATTTATTCGGAATTCATAAAACTCCTATTGTCATTATTTTTCCATAATTGGAACCATTTTGTCCGTTAAAGTGAAGAAAAATTCAATACATGACTGTTTATTGTACAACAATAAAATTTGAGGGGTTTGTGCAATTTAGCTTGTATTTCCTTTGTAGTTTGTTCACTTGGGGAAGTCTGTATAAGCTCTTATAGAATGCAAATCACGCAGGTTGATTTCAATTTGCCACAAAGGTTTGACATTGATTATGTGGATTCAAATTCTGAGAGAAAACGTCCTATCATGATCCACGATCCACAGAGCAATCCTTGGTTCTTTAGAGAGGTGTTTTTGGTGTGCTTATAGAAAATTATGCTGGTGATTTTCCTTTGTGATCTCTCATATTCAAGCGTGCGCATTTCCTGTTACTGATAGTCAGGTACAATTACCTTTACCTTTTCTTTATAGTTTAAATTGTGATTCATCCATGGGCTTCTAATGAAAAGTTTGGTTAGCATGATCACATTATCCTGGGTGCATGCATGTATTTATAGCTGTGTGCTATATCAGTCTCTTTCAGCCACTGTGATCTATTACCTTGACAATAGACATTTGTATCACACTTTTTGTTAATTATTAATAAGTATTTTTTCATACATTGTATCATCGCTCATACTTTGCTAGTTTGATCCTCAATAGATCTGATAGTTCTAAACATTATGAAAGACATTTATCATTTATCTTTTCTTTTTCTTATGTTTCATCGCATTGTTGATCCTCCCGTAAAGCTACATCCTACATGTAAGATGTTGCATCTTTCTGACATGGGTTTTAACTTCAATTTGTATTGCTCATGTCTTTTAAATCAACTGATGTGTCAGGCTCTAACTCTCTATCTCCTTTCTTTTGAGATTTTGGTCATTTATTTTTTACGATGATAATATACAAATCAAAGCGTGTCTTTTTTAAGATATTCTTGTTATGTTGAACAAATGAAAACTAATTCATCAGTATTTATTCATACGATAGGTTTTCTAATCTCTGCAACGAAATTGTGATACAGTGACAAGTTATAATTTGCTAAGTGCCATTTGTATACCTAATACATCATATTTTCAGATGACTTACTGCACTGAAGAGGTCTTGAAACTAAGAACTTGTGGAATCAGGGCTAAGCCTAGCCATGGGAACGCCTGCCAAAGCTCAAAAGAAATGCAGAGAAACAGAAAGTTCCAATAATGGTAGTTGTTGGGCCTAAAGAAGTTAAAGACGAGAACAATAACTATCAGGTCCCGGTTTGGTGGTGAACTTTGTACAATGACCGTTGATGATTTGATTGCTAAAATTCAATTTGCAGTTGAACAAAGAAGTGCGATGTAGAGAAAATAGTGCTTTCAGATTGCAGGAATTAGCATGCTCCATCAATTGGTAAATTTTAAATAATTCATGTAGATACAATCCATTGTGGTTTCATTATCAGTTTGATAGTTATCATGTATCTACTCTGAGAAAGAGGAAATTTGTTAAAAAATTTGGAGAGCTTACAAAGAGATTTGATAACTTATTGAAGGCCATTAAAAAATGAAGAAGATAGGTTTATTTTTCACGCACTTGAAATCATAGGTGAATGAAGTATTTATCGATTAGCATTTGAAACATGCAAGTATCCAAATATGAAGCCAACGACGGAGGTGCCAAATCACCCTTGTTAGCTTCAGCGCTCGTCTGTGTTTATCCATAGACCTAGGCAGAAAATCCAACGCGTCGTATCTTTCGATTTGTAGTTCCAAACGAGAAACCATCTTCGCATTCACGAGGGTGGCGAAATTATCTTCAACTTAGATATATGGTATCGCATATTTGAACACAGCAATAGGGTTATTTTTGTCCCTAGTACAACTTGGCATGCATGTAGAAACTACTTTGCAGAATTACACAAGGAGAAGAGTTTCCTGGTAAAACAGCAGCAGCAGTGTATATTAAGGTTCTTATATGTGTGTGCATATTGGTTATATTTATGCAGCATGTTGGATATAGGCGAGACTCAAGTTGTGGAAAAAAAAGGTAAATTTTGCTTTCTGTGGTGATTTCGGCGCAAGCAAAAATCATGATAGAAATGTATAAAAATGGAAAACAAGTTTGGTTTATGGGAGGATTATTTTTCTTCTTGGCTTTTATGGCACAGCTGTGCATTGGCATTTCTCCGATGTATCTTCTACTATTAAGAACTGCATGCTAATCAATCCATACATTTTACAGGAAAGCATACGAAGCACTAAGAAAAGAACATGCAGAAAAAAAGCAAAACATGGGACTGAAAGAATAAAGACAACGGAGAAGTTCAGGAAATGGCAGCGTATCATCCATGCAGATGCCATCCAGGCCAGTGATGATTGGTTAACATACTCCCCTATGCAAAGCTGCAGTCTCCAAATTGTTTTTTGCAACTGCTTTCCTATGGCTTGAAATTTCAAAAGCATGCTTAATATTTACCCTTTGTTTTTTATATTTAGTTTCCAAGTTAGAACTTGCATTTCTAGGCCACAACCAATCTTCTGTTTTATTTCAAAATTTTGTCTTGAAAATAACTTGCGGGCCACTTTAAAGCTTTTGATTGGAAAAATGAATTTCAAGAGATCCCAGTAACGGTAAGATCCAAAAATCATGGAGTGTGTTATGTTGTGAGCTTTTTTACACATGTGAATTATGAGTCATCGTTTTCAGTTCATTCTCGTACTTCGGTCTCATGGATGAAAATACCTTTTAATTGTAGACTGCATTTCGTGAGTGTGGATACATTTCAATGAAGCTCACACCCTTCTCAGAAAAAGAACGCCGCCTTCCAAAATTGACCCGTGAACCCTAGCTAAATAATTTCCATCCTGCGCCTTAACTCTCATCAATTTTCACCTAAATCCCCATTGCTCCGACGTAAACGTGAATAGCTCGTATTCTCAATCAAATCGCACAAATCTAGGTTCTCACTCAAATAGTTCTTCTTGTTTTCGAGGAAAATAGATGGTTAATGTGTTGAATTCTAGTATTCGTTCAATCAGGAGACTGGTATAGGAAGACAAATCAGTCTTTTGAAAACGCACAGATCAGTTGAAGTACAGAGAAGAGCAAATCAACTTATCAAGTAATGGGTTAAACAAATACGCAGCTTCAAAAAATTCTTCCTTTTTTTGTCTGTATTTTGAAAATTGAAACTAAAAACTTGTACTTATCTTGTTACAAGGAAATGGAAATCTGCTGTAGATGCTTCGGTGAAAAGCAACTTAGAGAACAATAATTTGCTGCCAATCCCCAATGAGTTACAAATTACAGCTGAAATAAAAACAAAAGACTTAATTTTTCAATGAAAAAAACCTTAAAGTTGAAACTGACAATGGCACAATGCATTGTAGCTATGGACAACTTGCCACGGGTGATACAGGCAAAGAACGACAATTAGAGCTCACATCAGGTATATTTTAGTCATTGCATTTTTTTCTTCAACTTTTTCTAGAAGTTAAATGTTGTTATTACTCAGTTTTAGTTTCAATTATTGGTTGTTTAATTGTCATATACTGTTTTTAATCAGGCTCATCTTGAATCTATTCTGAATTCTCTCGCAACATGCAAAGTAAGCAATTTACATTATTTTGAAGCTTTAATTTTTTTTACGATAGTCAAGTAAAAAGCTTGTCTAACAATGCTGATATATTTTTAAAGGATGTGCGTCAAGTTCAGACTTGAATAATATAGAAAGAGTGAGGAGTCCTCTTCCTGCAATGCCAACCTCAGCGGTAAGTATATATACTAATAGTCTAATGCTATGGATCTTATGCTATTTCCGTTCGTGTAGTAGCTTACTAAGTGTGTTATTAATTTTTCACATATAAAGAAGATGAATGAATGGAATTCATGCTTGTCAGAGGAGCAAAGGCTTGAGAAAGCTAGAAAAAGACTCCGTGAGAATTATGAAGCAGTTGACAAAGGTATTACCATGTGCTATCATATGTTTAATTTTTATATTATATCATTTTTCTTTAGATAATACGCTACTATTTTTAGAGGTTTTTATATACAGTGTTCCCCATTCTTAAAATGCAATATTAGTTTGTGTGAATATCAGTTTGTTGATTTCAATATAATGCTATGCTTTTGTACTTTGATTTTAGCTAAAGAGCAAAGAAGTATTAAGATATTGGACCTCGAAAATCCTCCGAAGGAAAAAGGTCTCGTTGATAGTACGAATAAAATGTCGACCAAAGAGAAACGATGAAGAGAAATGAAGGGCTAGGAAATGAGTGGAGCATGTTTATTTATGGTTCATATTAAAAAAAATGAAAATTAAGCATACAACGTTTTAATCTCTTTATTACTTCATTCCGTCTCTCTAGTTTAGCTGGAATGGAATGTTAATTTTAACAAGTGTCTTCAACCACTTTACTCGTTAAGTTATGACTTTGTACATAGTTTCTTATGTAAACAGAACACCAACACTCTTTTAGTTTATGAGTAAGTTTAGCAAAAACTTATTTTAAATCTCATTCAGAGAAGATATGAGTAACAATTTATGAGGAGTTTTGAGCAAATAGTATAAAGTAAAAGTGTTTCGATATGTAAAATTATAATTAAATTTAGTTGTGAAATTTAAAATAAGTAAAAAAAAAATTGCTTCATAAAAGTTCTTTACAGGTTAGAATATAAAATAGCCTTCTTATTAAAGGTTAAAGTGGGATAGTTGGTCATTTCTCTAGATAGGTACGAGCAGCAAATTACAGGAGATTGGTTCACCCAAGCATACACTAAACTGAGTTAATTTACCATTTTTCTTTCATAATAGGAAAATGACCCAACCTAACCTAGACTGAATAACTGAATGATTGGATATGATCATTATTTAGAGCACTTACTAAGTTGTTCTGATATATGATTTAAATTCAAATTTCTGGTGCAGAAGTTTTGAAAAATGAATTATTTGTTAGTGAGTCAACTGCTATCATGCATGTAGTTATAACGAGTATTTTGTTTTCCAAAATGTGGATGGTTGCTAATTAATAACATAGTGACTGCATTTTAAACATCTTCCATGAGCGCAGCACTAAAAATTATGATTTTTATGTTTCAAATAGGCAGTATCCTAAAATCTTAGGTGATTCTAATTTCTTTAATGGTTGTCTCAATCATACTGCTTACAAGTGAAAAACTGATCTTGCACTAGCAATTCCACGTAGTCCAGATTAGAATTAACTTATTACTAAAATATAAAATACAAACCTACCCGATTCTCTAAATTGTTGTTGAGAGTACAAACGAATCATGTGAGAGAGAATTTCTTTTAAAGATAGCCTATGTAATGAAGCCCCAAGAGAGAATGAAGAAGTGCAAAACTCGAATGTCAATACTAACAATACTTCTATTTGTTTACTTAGCAGAGTGGGGCTTTATGAAAATATTTCATAAGAAGCTTATGGGCATAGCTTGTTTTATTTGAGTGTTTAGAAACTAATTTTAGATTGAATATAAACATAAAATTTGAAGACTGAGAGCATTTATTGGCCATAAGATGGAGTGAAGAGCATTTGATGGCCATGTCGATAGCATCGGTAAGTTTATGCATAATGTTCATCAGTTTTGTAGGACCTAATATTTATAATATTAATAGTTATTGGCCATTAATGTCAAAGTAAAAGAGCTAAAAACGTGATCTGTAATGTTTTTCAAAATTGAAACCATGACAACCTTAAAACTAAACAGCCTAATAAACCTATATATCAGACAAGTACTATGGAAGAAAAAAATGTACCAGATTGCAAATAACCAATGTTTAGATGAATATAATCAAAACTTCTGATATAATACAATTTGGTAATCTGTACATTTACTGGTAGTAAACCAGAAAACGTTAGTTAACATTATCATGAAAATTGCACAAAATGATGGATATATAAGATGAATAATACTGAAAAAAGGTGCATGGTTTACCTCAGAAACAGCATAAAGAATGGCCATTATTGATGAATTATGTAACAGTCAAGCTTAAAGTTGAAATGATATTTTTATCTTTATTACTTGAATACTAAATGAAATACAAAGGTAGAGTATATAAATACAAGTGCACGTGGGCACCCAGAGTTTAGGAAGGGAACAATAAACTCTAGGTCAGTCATGGTGACTGATGTGAGAACTAAAACAGTTTATCTTTAAAACAAACAACAGGATAATTTTAAAGTCAATTTCGCAATACTTTTGGAAAATGAGACTACCATAAGGCCTCCCGCACACACACACAATGCAAAGGCAGAATCGGAGGAGATTTCTCCTTATTATAGTCAAAGATGCTTGATACGCAAATCATTGGATTATTATTACTAGTGCATAGTGCAGAAAACATTTCGAAAGTATAATATTAATCTTAGCCAGCATAGGCATTTTGCGTTATGCCTACTATAGCTACTATGTTCAATAGCAGGTTACCGCCACATTCCATAGCAGGTAATACAATTGCAATCGTAAAGGTTCGTATTGTTTCTTTGGATTTTCCAACAAATGGTCAGGCTAAGGAACTTCCTTTCCTCCTGCCGAATGGGATCGCCTCTGGCGGGACGTCCCGAGAGACAAACTGCTCTCTGCCAAACAAGGCCGGGTTACCCCTGTAACATGTAACTCACGAATATGTCATCACCCGGTCCTTTGGGACCTTTATCCGAGCGCTCGGTAGCATCATCACACATAATAAATAAGTGTATCCACATGAGTAAGTATCTGGGCTCCATACCATGATACCACCCTTTTCCAGAAGGAAATGACATACCCTAAAAGGCGCGACCCTCATAACCTTGCCGCAACATTCCTGTTTCGACCATTTCCGGGTTGTTGAGGCACTGACGAAGTCTCGTCCACAAAGCTACGCTTTATACAAAAGCTATGCTTTGGGTCAAACAAATGATCAACCTATGATCACAAAGATAAATGATCAAACAAATGATCAAACACTGATCATCACACAGCAACACTCAACATGTCACATTACCAAATTGGGAATATATCGCTGATAACATTCAACTACATAACCTCTGAGCTCGTACGTCTCAAAGAAGGGTGTTAAGCTAAGAGAATAAATTCTCCGCCACCAACAGAAATGTATTTGAAAGAAATCAGTTTTATATCTCAATTTGTAATGTTAGACATACAATCTGTAACATCCCACCTTTTTGTATGCTTAAGCAGACAAACATGCCAACTTAAACCATACAGAAGGGTGGATTGTTATGGGGTAAATAAGAAAAAGTGGAGAAATAAAAGAAACAAAATAGAATCTTGCAGCGGAACGATAAAATATAATAATCAAATAACAGTTCATGAAGCTGTTTTACAAAACATTTGATTATACTTATACAATACATATCAGAGTTACACATACCAGAGAATGATAATTATGCAGCGGAATACAATGGTGTAGTGGAATATATAACAAATAGTAATAATAAAATCTTCGTCTTCGTCCTTCAGAAATAGGGTCTTCAAATCCTGAAATGCTCAGGCTGACCCGAGCGAATTGAAAAGACAAAACACTCGAGTCAGAACTAAAAGATCTTATGTAAGTTAAATCAATGAAATAAATATGAGTGTAAACGGCGTCAGAGATGTTTACGGGGTTTGACATCTCCTATCCAGTGTCTAACGTGAGTGCAGTAACTTAAGAAATGTTCGGGATTCACATCTCTTAAGGATCCGTTAAACTATCTACTATGTAGTAATATTCGCTATATACAGTAGTGTCTAAACAGTAAAGTATAATCATATAGAAAATAGCGTTAAGGGGATGGAGAACCTTAACGCGGTCGGATCTTAAAATCATAATCGTAGTAAAGCTCGATATGGTAGGTGACATGGCACAACTAGGCAATGCCAGGGTAGATATACCAATTACGCACACGGACTGATGGATACGCATAGCAGCCACTACCGTTCCACCTCGAACAACATTCCCAAATCGAAGGATGGCCATCTAGTCAAATCACAAGTAAGAGTATAATATCGAAGAAATGTGTCCGAGAAGAGGTGCTACCTCACTGGTCCGAGATCGCTCCTGTTTTAGCCACCTTATGCCAACTCACGGGAGTTGGGTCCACGTATATACCTTAGGATCGTCGCCACCATCCTACTTCATTCTGGAAACTCCACCGCGTACACAGTTGTCAAAGTGGTTTTCGGTATCGACAGAGAGTATGTCCATATCCGATCCCGGTCTCTTTAACAACCAATCGTTATTATAACACCGTGGTCATTTACAAATATATATACTTTTAAAACACAATCATTGCCCTTTCAAAACATATTCTTTATTTCAAAATAGTATATATTTTAAAACCAAAATATTTTTACTATTTCAAACCCAAATTATCAATGTATTATTTCCATTTCAAAACCCAATTCAATAATATATCATTTCCATTTCCAAAACAATTCAATAATATCTTATTTAAATAAAACCAACTTCCAATCACTAATCTTTCTTAAATTTCGATAACTTGAAATATTCTTTTAAATCATCTTAAACCCAAACCACATTTTGAAGTTGTATTTCTAAATTTTCAATTTCAATAGGTTTCAAATCCATATATTCACAGATAATTCTTAAATAAGTTCTATTTCAAATAAATTCATTTTTCAAACCATATTACTTTCAAAGTTATAACAATTTCGAAAACCAATACTTTGAAAACAATAATACCTTAATTTCAATAAAACATTTCAATTTGATATATTTCAAGACTTTAAATATTTCCAAAATTCCCAACCAAATCTGATAATCTTATATATACCTTAATTCAATTTACTATTATTTAGTTTAGAAATATTTATTTAATAAATTCAATATCACTTAAATAAAGCTCAAACTTGAAATATTTGTAAATCAAACTTAAAACATCATCAAGTTATACATAGCTTAAATTTTTAAAATTTAACCATATATAAAACAATATTTATATAATATCAAAATTAGTATATATATAAACCCTTATTTTCCAAAACCCATAGAAAATCACTTTAAAATATTTTATATATAGACCACGGTGCCTGTATATAATTTTCTATCCTATGGTCAAGTGATACAAATATTTATCATTTCAATCCATAATTTTAAAAATAAAGGTCTACGGTTATATATCATTTCAAACCGCAATCCCGAATGGAATGAAAAATGCATAATAACTTGCAGTTTATATCAAATATAGCATCCATTCATCCAAATATCAATGAACAACCATTTATTACAATCATCATCCAATTTAAACAAAACCTCAATATAAAGCATATAAAATATAACACGCATCAACAAATAGTTTATATTTAATAAAAATTAATAACTTTCAACTGGCAGTTTATATGCAACGAATAAATTAATTAACAATTAATTGGCAGTTTTAAATGCAATGAATAAATAAATTAACACTTAATTACGATGAATGCAATTAACTGAGATAATGATGAAATATATGCCAAACAGCTATAAATAAATTTCTAAACACATCATACATGAATTTAACAAATATAGGAAATCTTAGAAGTTGTGAGTGGGTTAAAACACTCACCTTTTGAATTTAAATTGAATTTAAATTCAATTTAAACCCAAAAATTTGACCGTCTCAGAATTTGTCCAAACCAGCGTCATCAGGTCCGGAATTTCAATACGATCCTAACAAAAAAAACCGCGCGTGAAACGGAGTTCGTATGCACAAGATATTACGAAAATTGTGATTGAATTTCAAAATTAAAAACAACAAAAGTAGGACACATTCATATCACTGCCACGTCATCACTCATTTTCTTCCAAAACGAATGCGCACACAGTAGCCAACCGAGCATGTCACGCACGCGGACCGCCTCCACTAATTCGAACCCAAATTCGCGATTTGCCGCCAATCCGACCGTCAATTCGCCTCCAAACTTCGCCAATGAACAACACGCTAGCCCCTCTACAAAACCCAGAAAGGATTTTCCGATCAGACGCACCAGTCAAAAACGCCCAATTCAATTTTGACCGCGATTTCTAGTCAAACGATACATCGAATTGAAAAACGAATTACACCAATGAATTACGCTCGTCGAGAGCTTCAACATATATTAATTTGAGATTTTTTTGAGGACTTTGAATTTTTGACTTTGAATTTGAAATGGATCTGGATCTGAAATTTTCGTCTGCCATTGAGGAGGAGAAGGAGCTGATGAAATTTTATGCGCAGACAAATGAGAATAGGCGGAGGCTAGGGTTTAGCGGGGATATATAAAGGCAAAGTCGAAATAGGATAGATGGACCCGATCTATAAACGCGCTGAACGATGAATGGCCCAAAAGCCCGTTTCGACTCCGGAACGAAATTGGATCAACCCATATATCAAAATAGATGTTTTAAAATATTTTAAACGCAATGGAAAAGGTTTCAGGTTCAAATTGTGTCGTATGAAGAAGTTATGCAAAAAATCAATATTTTCAAATTGATTTCAATTGCATAAATTTCAAGGCGTTTCGAGTCCGTACGATCAAACGACAAGTCCGATTGCTACGAAACTTGAAACATTATTATAATTCACCGTTACGGATCCGATGAAACTGGTTTCGTCGAAATCTGAGTCAATGGCCAAAATGGCTATTCTTCCATTTAGTAAATAAATTTAAAATAAATTAATTAAATCAAATTTCCTATTTAAATTCTAAAATCGACAATCTTTAACACTTTTATTTTCTTAATCATTCACAATGATTTTAAACAAATTTAGATGTCAAATTAAATGTTAATACATTAACAATTTCAGCGTTAAATTACAGTTTTGTTAAATTTAGAAATTATAAATTAAATTTCAATAATTTCTTTGAATTAAATTTTTATTCATATTATTCAAATTCATTATTACAAACAGATGAAATAAATATTGGGATCAAAACCCATTATATTAACATTCTCAATTTTTACCTAAATTTTCATTTGTGTAATGTTTTAAAATTATATTCCACTTATTTGCAATTAATCCACTTATTAAGTTTCAAATTATAAATAAATTAATAAATCTTGATGTTCACTCCTTAAATCAACAAATCTTCATATCATAAATAAAATTAACATTTTACATCTTATGTAATTAACTATCTTTAATGACAAATCAAACCTGCCCTAACTGCATAAGTTAGGACAATAAATGGCAATTGATTTGACCTTAAACGTTATAAATTATAAATTGAAATCTAAATAAATTCGTTTATTGATTTAAAATCTTGCTATCAAATAAATTGATATTGTATGGGTATAGTTAACAATGAATTGTATTACTCATCATTAATGTATTAATTTATTTATTTTCCATTTAACGTGCTACTTAATCTCCTTTGATTTCAAACAAGTTTCCAAATTTTATGCAACATACTAAAGAAATAAATACATATCTTAATTGATTCATTTCCCATTCATTAAAAATAAATGCACCCATACAAATTTAAATCCTAAATCCAATTCATCAATTCATCTTAGTTCCATTCCTTTTTTTTCATCAACTACCACTTTCTGAATAAATTAGCATTTCCTATTCATTTTGTTACATTCACTTATTCTCACTTTATGAATAAATTAGTATTCTATCAAATCCATTAGTTATTAACTTAAATTATTGCCAATTCATTATCTAATATAAACCTTGAATCTATTTCCAAATTTTCAAATTTCAATAAATTAAACCTTACAATTGTTTACAAATAAAAATGGGGATTGTACGACATATATTATTTATTGTCCTGCATTACTTTACTTGTATTTAACTTATTACCCAAATACAACAATTATTTCTTAAAATAAATTTACGCTTTTATTACTTTACATTCACACTTCTGTTACTATATTAATAATCACCAAGTAACGTTTTTTATCAAAACAACATTAATTAAAATTTCTTATCTACATTGATTTGCATATGCTTTTCCATTAATCGTGTATTACTTCATACGTTACTATAACATTGAATTCATTAGATTATCACAAATTACGTCATGGCATTAGTATATACAATATTCCCATTACTTCAATGCATCGTAATTTCTCTTTTTATATGATTAAGTACTTAGCTAAAATTTCAAATGTTGCATTTTCTTTCTATATTTACTTCAATATGAGTTAGAAAATTTTCTTTCTTCCTAAATTAAATTACAAATTAAATGGTCTAAATTAACGGGTCGTTACACAATCCATACAAGTCTGTTCCGGGATCGAACAGAACCGAAGACACTTCTCACGAAGTCCTCGCAAATCCGAATAATTTTCAATCACGTCCGGACTTCCCGTCACTAAGGTGATAAAACCTCTAAATCGAAGATCAGTCGATGTAGAGTAACTCGACGGTAATCCTTCTGTTTTAAAAAATATCCGGTTTTCAACACCGGTCATCAAATGCGATTCATAACGACGTATCACATATTCGGAATGAGTTATACGACCCCATGGTCCTTTCCCGGCTAACCCGAATAGTGAACGCTTATTCAAAAATAAGTGTGGCATTCAAATTCATCCAATTCACAACAGCACCAAATAGTGAGCGCTTATTCAAACTCGTTATTTTTAAACTTCAAAAATGGATCCAATGATGCAACAGCACCAAATAGTCAATCACAGCATCCAAACATCATATACCATCATATGATAACAGAATATATAACAATATCTGTAAATAAATCACTACGGTGAGGAATCCAGTTGGATCCCTCCAACCTGTTTCCCTGCATCCAAAGATGTTAGCACAATACCAATTCCGCTCCAGTACGGAATTATCGCGGTATATGGTTTAATAAATATTATCCGCTATTATGCGACGCAATAAAGTCTCATCCGCTAAACAATGCGGGAAATCAACTCCAATATATACATATGCCAATATGTATATATTGCTAAATACATATATAATACCAATTCCACTTCAATACGAAATTATCGCGGTATATGTTTTTAATAATTAACATCCGCTTAATAACGGCGTATAATGTCTATTTCAACAATACAAATAACAATTTATCATCCAATCACACAATCAAGCAATTTAATTCTAACTATATAAAATTTAAATTGAAACAAAACATTCGATTGAGTGAGGAGTTCTCACCGTGAATTTCAATTCTGTTCCAGCTTTTTATTTCGAATAAATTAAACAGACGTTTAATTTCACCCGAAATTCACACTAGCTCCAAATGGCTCCAATTCAGTTGCATCGCGAAGTGCTCGATCATACGATCCCAACGCAACTGATTTCGCGAAATTTCGACTTCGTACGAAAGAGATATGATTTTTCAAACATCGTATAATTTAAATTATAAATCAATTTACAATTCTATTTTATTTGTTTTTAACCTTTTGCAAATCTGGCCGTTCGTTTTGCATTTATGAATCAAGGCCGCACATTTTACATTTCTTCTTCCCTCCCATACACGCTCGTTCTAGTGAAAACGCAACCCATATCACGTTCAAAAACTTCGACGTCGCCTCCCCCATACTCGACGAGATCCCATCACAACGGCACCACCCTGAAGCTCCACTCGAATGCTACCCACGGCCCCAATATAGGCGAGCTCGGTCGAGCTAGTGCCAGGAAAAACGCATGTGAACAAGCCACGAACGCGGCCATCTCGTGCCTCCAATTGACGACGATAGGTCGAATCACCCGTTAGATCTACTCGTCTCTCCAAACTCTACAACATCCTAGTTGAAAGGTTTTTTGGAATTAACTTGTGGATGGGAAGATAAATGAAGAAGAAAAGGATTAATTTTCGGCCATTGAATATCTTGGTGGCGGCTGGAACGAGATAACTAGGGTTTTGAGAAAGATAAATGTATATATATACGTATATACTTATTAAATTAATATTAAATTCGTTTTAAACGACTTTTCCAAACGATCTCCAAATTACACGTGCCGCCTGGCGTTCGTAAGGCTTACCCCGCGTTCCGAACACAATGGAACGTGTTTCGGGAGCTAATTTGGTCATCTGTGCGAGTTACGGAATTAAACAGTCAAATTTAAATCAAATCGATTTAAACCGATTTCAATGCGTTTTGGCTTGCCCCGGACAAACGATAAATCCGATTGACTTGAAATTTGAAATCTTACAATAATATCACACTACGGATCCGATGAAACTGGTTTCGTCGAAATCCGAGTCTTTTTTAAAAATGACTATTTTTAACTCGCCAAATTAATATTAAAACAATTTCGATGCGTTTCGAGCTGCCACAGTCAAACGACAACTCCGATTGCTACGAAAATTGAAATCCGATAATAACTAACTATTACGGATCCGATGGAACTGGTCTTGTCCAATTCTGAGACTGTCTCAAAAATGGCTAAATTCACTAGTCGATTAAATATTAAAATATTCAATTTTCACAGATCAACTCCAAATTCAATTTTAAAAGTTCTGTAACATTTCTATAACTTCAACATGATTTAATATAACTTTATAAATCATTTTCAATCACATTAAATCCAGATTTCAATTATTTCTGGAATTTCACCTATTAATTTATCGATTTAATTATCCAATTAAATCCAGATATTCGAAAAATAAATTATTCGACTTATTAATTTCACAAATTAATATTTAAAATTAATTAAATATTCAAATTTCAATTAATATAAATTCTGGGTCGTTACAAACTTCCCCCCTTAAAAGAATTTCGTCTTCGAAATTACTAAGTAAGAAGAAGATACAAAATCTATTAACTTTCCAAAACAAACCGTTCAAATTAGATTTACAAATCTCTTAAATGTTTAACTTTTCCAAGATTCATAGTTAAACCTCTTACAAAAACTTTACTAAGTTTCCAAATTATACTTAGTTTTCAAAATTTTCCAATTTTCCCAAAAATATTCTAACGCCTTAAATTTTCAGAAAAATTCGCCGGAGTCTCCTTTGCGCGGCTCGATCCGAAAAAAAAATAACAGTGTATATATATCACAAATATACATCTCATCAAGTGATGAGGCATCCCGTAGGGAAAAAGTGTAAAAGTACGATATTTAATCCGAGATATGTACCTTATATATTATTAGCGAGCGTATACGACTAATATAGCGCGAAAGCGAGCTACAAATACGAAGCAAACGCCATCCGCACCTACTAAACACTCAATCAAACAAATGAGTACATGTATATAGAAAATAATATCGATATACATCATATAGCAACATAATAACTACCTGTGCTAATATAGCCATTGCAACAAAACAACAAATGCAACCACCAAACAACTATCATCCAATAACATCCAACAAATTCACAACCAAATCAGTTTACTTTCATTTCTCATTAACATTCAATGAATTGGTTTTCAATTTAATCGCATTTGATTGTTGACATTGAATTTTACTAATATTCATTCGTTCAAATTTAATTAGTTTACATTCACTAATTCACATTTGTTCACTTACAAATCAAATTCTATTTCTATTCAAATTTATTTACTTTCAATTTGAATTCAATTACATAGCTTTTAATCTCGCTAATTTACTTTCATTAATACTTAATGAATTTATATACAATCAACTAACATCCATATAACAACCAATGTTATTCAATACAACCAAATTTATTAATTTCATTCAATTTGGTTCAACACTTTAAATTAAATTGACTTCCATTCAATTTATTTAATTAGCTCCAATGAATTTACACTTACATCCATCATTTTATTTCGATTCATTTACATTAGATGGATTCAACATTCAATTAGTTCAATAGCTAATTCATTTATCAATCCAATTGCTACTTCATTTTATCAAATAAAGTTGAATTTCATTTATATAACTCAAGTTCATATTCATTTAATAAATTCACTTGATTATTTTACTTCAATACCAAAATCAATTTTATTCAACATCACTTAAGTTATATTCCATTTCAAACATCATTTGTTCAAATTAACTTAAGTTTCCACTTATTAATCAAATTCAGATTCCAATTCTATTCAACTTTTACCAAAGTCAAAATTTATTATCTCATATTATAAGTTCAAACTTAATTACTTATGTTTAACAATTACAGCTTAGATTTATTTGATTCACTTATACTTACTTTAATTTAACTCCATCCTCAAGTTAAATTTATTATATTAAAATTCAAATGGTATAAGTTATCAACTCATTATCATCCCCATAAATATTTTTAAATAGGATTCCAGAGTCTTTTCAACCTTTCAAAATCAATTCTGAAATCAATTCAAATTACCTTTTGAATTTCCAAGAAAAAATCCAAATTTTCCAAACAACTTTCATTTTAAAATAATCTGGCAGCAATTTCTCTTTTGGAAAACCCGAAAATGAACACCAATAATGCCGCGGTCATCATCGGAATTATTTTCCAGCGACCTGAAAAGAGTTTAGAGCTTTCATCTCTCCAAAACATTTTCCAAAATATCAAATCCTTTCAAAAGACTTCTCTGGAATTTTATTTTAGATTATAAATCACATTTATAAATCTTTTACTTATAAAATTCCACTTCTTATATATATATATAAGATTATTTTACCATTGCAAATCATTTTAATTATAACTTCATTTGCTTATACAATTCATTCTTTTACAATTGCTGATTCAAACAACTTTTAATTAACTTATATATATTTACATTTTTAACAACCAAACAATCAATTTATTGTATACACTTTAATAATTCAGAAAAATTATTTCCTTATATATATATATACAAAATATAATTGAGGTAAAATTATTTCAATTACCCAATTTAAAACAATATCGTGCCGAATTGTTCTGAACAAGTGTTTAGAGATCCCTATCGATAGAGTTGTACGGACTATACCGACCAGAATCCATATACCACTCAACAAACCAATCATCACAATATAAAACAATTTTTTATTCACTAACAAATACGCGCTCGTATCTATTATTACACTCAACTCATTCTAGAGTACTACTGACTCTATCTATAATGAGTAACACCCAACGGAGCAGGGTTGTCGCTTAACCATTTGCTCTGATACCAAATGTAATAACTCAACTTTTCGTTGCTCGAAAATCGACATTAATACATTCACTGTATCAACTGCCGAGCAATCGAATGCCGGAAAACCGAATTGTTATGGAGAAAAAGGAGAGGTAGAAGAAGACAGAAGAAAAGAGAAAGAAGAAATAACAAAAACACAGAAACAGAAACAGAATCTCACATTCGCAGCGGAACAACATATAATAGATAAATGAATAATCTTTAAAACAAAGAACTATATCATTTATACATTACATCATCATCATAGTTTACAACAACAGTATACAACACAACTGGACAGTTATATGAACTTGTCCATATACAGAATACACAGCGGAATAATACTATCATATACAAGTGGTACGTCTCGCCATCCAGCTCGCCACTAAGCTCCACAGCATCTTCTGAATCCAGAATAACCTGATAACCTAACTCTAGACTGCCCGTGTGGAAAATGATGGGCACCCAGAGTTTAGGAAGGGAACAATAAACTCTAGGTCAGTCATGGTGACTGGTGTGAGAACTAAAACAGTTTATCTTTAAAACAAACAACAGGATAATTTTAAAGTCAATTTCGCAATACTTTTGGAAAATGAGACTACCATAAGGCCTCCCGCACACACACACAATGCAAAGGCAGAATCGGAGGTTATTTCTCCTTATGATAGTTAAAGATGCTTGATACGCAAATCATTGGATTATTATTACTAGTGCATAGTGCAGAAAACATTTCGAAAGTATAATATTAATCTTAGCCAGCATAGGCATTTCGCGTTATGCCTACTATAGCTACTATGTTCAATAGCAGGTTACCGCCACATTCCATAGCAGGTAATACAATTGCAATCGTAAAGGTTCGTATTGTTTCTTTGGATTTTCCAACAAATGGTCAGGCTAAGGAACTTCCTTTCCTCCTGCCGAATGGGATCGCCTCTGGCGGGACGTCCCGAGAGACAAACTGCTCTCTGCCAAACAAGGCCGGGTTACCCCTGTAATAGGTAACTCACGAATATGTCATCACCCGGTCCTTTGGGACCTTTATCCGAGCGCTCGGTAGCATCATCACACATAATAAATAAGTGTATCCACATGAGTAAGTATCTGGGCTCCATACCATGATACCACCCCTTTCCAGAAGGAAATGACATACCCTAAAGGGCGCGACCCTCATAACCTTGCCGCAACATTCCTGTTTCGACCATTTCCGGGTTGTTGAGGCACTGACGAAGTCTCGTCCACAAAGCTACGCTTTATACAAAAGCTATGCTTTGGGTCAAACAAATGATCAACCTATGATCACAAAGATAAATGATCAAACAAATGATCATATCACAAATGATCAAACACTGATCATCACACAGCAACACTCAGCATGTCACATTACCAAATTGGGAATATATCGCTGATAACCTTCAACTACATAACCTCTGAGCTCGTACGTCTCAAAGAAGGGTGTTAAGCTAAGAGAATAAATTCTCCGCCACCAACAGAAATGTATTTGAAAGAAATCAGCTTTATATCTCAATTTGTAATGTCAGACATACAATCCATACAAGTCTGTTCCGGGATCGAACAGAACCGAAGGCACTTCTCACGAAGCCTTCGCAAATCCGGATAATTTTCAATCACGTCCGGACTTCCCGTCACTAAGGTGATAAAACCTCTAAATCGAAGATCAGTCGATGTAGAGTAACTCGACGGTAATCCTTCCGTTTTCAAAAATATCCGGTCTTCAACACCGGTCATCGAATGCGATTCATAACGACGTATCACATATTCAGAATGAGTTATACGACCCCATGGTCCTTTCCCGGCTAACCCGAATAGTGAGCGCTTATTCAAAAATAAGTGTGGCATTCAAATTCATCCAATTCACAACAAATACCTATTTAAAGGTAAATATTGATAGTCGGTTATTTAACTATCAATAAAGATGCGCAACATCATCAGATTCCAAATAATTTTCCAAATTATTTATCTTTCAAAAATATCTTTACAAGATATATAATTTCCACACGTCAATTATTTGAAAACAATTTCAAATCAATTTCCACATTTCAATTTATCTTTGAAGATAAATCTCAAAACATTTCACTTCATATTGGAAAAACATTTCCATACCTATTTAATAATAGGTAATTCACAAATCCATTTATTTTCAACATTTGAAAATACACAATATACTTAAATCAAAATTAAGTATATATTTCATTCTTTAAGGAAATCATTCTCTTTCACAAATTTTATTTGAGTCAAAACGAATGTTGCGTAAAACATCGTTACAACAACCCAAAATCACAACAACAGTGTTATAGTCCACCATTTCCTTATTTTCTCGAAACGTTTATTTCAACAATAACTGTTGAAATCTATATATTCGATATTTAACACGTTTTAAAACATCTTTTTTAAAACAACTATTTCATTTCACAATATTCATTTTTCCCAAAATATATTGATTTTATTCAACAATATATATTCACTGTCCAAAATCGTGAATATAATCACTATCCCAATTTTAACAATTTCTACACAATTTATTTCAATAATAATTCGCTATCCAAAATCGCGAATATACTTCCTTTAATAATTTTCTATATTCAATTTATCAAATTCCATTGATTTTGAATTTATAAACAATGTCTATAAATTCTTTCCCTATTTATAAACTTCGATTTATAAAAAATCCCTGAATTAACAAATTTAATTCATAACTCGATTTCATATCAAAAATCTAATTTATAAGTCAATTACTTATAAATCTTTTATTTTACAAAATCTATTTATTTTATAACTTCACACTATAAAACTTCCAGATTTCATTAACTTATGAGATCCAATTATACTCTATTTTTAACACTTATAAAAACTCATTTTATAATTCCAACTTTTTAATTTATAAATATCCATTCTACAATCTTTTATATAAACCGTTTGGAATAATTCAAAAATCCCAATTTAAAATCAACTCGTTATTTTTAAACTTCAAAAATGGATCCGATGATGCAACAACACCAAATAGTCAATCACAGCATCCAAACATCATATACCATCATATGATAACAGAATATATAACAATATCTGTAAATAAATCACTACGGTGAGGAATCCAGTTGGATCCCTCCAACCTGTTTTCCTACATCCAAAGATGTTAGCACAATACCAATTCCGCTCCAGTACGGAATTATCGCGGTATATGGTTTAATAAATATTATCCGCTATTATGCGACGCAATAGAGTCTCATCCGCTAAACAATGCGGGAAATCAACTCCAATATATACATATGCCAATATGTATATATTGCTAAATACATATATAATACCAATTCCACTTCAATACGAAATTATCGCGGTATATGTTTTTAATAATTAACATCCGCTTAATAACGGCGTATAATGTCTATTTCAACAATACAAATAACAATTTATCATCCAATCACACAATCAAGCAATTTTAAATCTAACTATTTAAAATTTAAATCGAAACAAAACATTCGATTGAGTGAGGAGTTCTCACCGTGAATTTCAATTCCGTTCCAGCTTTTTATTTCTAATAAATTAAACAGACGTTTAATTTCATCCGAAATTCACACTAGCTTCAAATGGCTCCAATTCAGTTGCATCGCGAAGTGCTCGATCAAACGATCCCAACGCAACTGATTTCGCGAAATTTCGACCTCGTACGAAAGAGATATGATTTTTCAAACATCGTATAATTTAAATTATAAATCAATTTACAATTCTATTTTATTTGTTTTTAACCTTTTGCAAATCTGGCCGTTCGTTTTGCATTTATGAATCAAGGCCGCACATTTTACATTTCTTCTTCCCTCCCATACACGCTCGTTCTAGTGAAAACGCAACCCATATCACGTTCAAAAACTTCGACGTCGCCTCCCCCATACTCGACGAGATCCCATCACAACGGCACCACCCTGAAGCTCCACTCGAATGCTACCCACGGCCCCAATATAGGCGAGCTCGGTCGAGCTAGTGCCAGGAAAAACGCATGTGAACAAGCCACGAACGCGGCCATCTCGTGCCTCTAATTGACGACGATAGGTCGAATCACCCGTTAGATCTACTCGTCTCTCCAAACTCTACAACATCCTAGTTGAAGGTTTTTTGGAATTAACTTGTGGATGGAAAGATAAATGAAGAAGAAAAGGATTAATTTTCGGCCATTGAATATCTTGGTGGCGGCTGGAACGAGATAACTAGGGTTTTGAGAAAGATAAATGTATATATATATACGTATATACTTATTAAATTAATATTAAATTCGTTTTAAACGACTTTTCCAAACGATCTCCAAATTACACGTGCCGCCTGGCGTTCGTAAGGTTTACCCCGCGTTCCGAACACAATGGAACGTGTTTCGGGAGCTAATTTGGTTATCTGTGCGAGTTACGGAATTAAACAGTTAAATTTAAATCAAATCGATTTAAACCGATTTCAATGCGTTTTGGCTTGCCCCGGACAAACGATAAATCCGATTGACTTGAAATTTGAAATCTTACAATAATATCACACTACGGATCCGATGAAACTGGTTTCGTCGAAATCCGAGACTTTTTGAAAAATGACTATTTTTAACTCGCCAAATTAATATTAAAACAATTTCGATGCGTTTCGAGCTGCCACAGTCAAACGACAACTCCGATTGCTACGAAAATTGAAATCCGATAATAACTAACTATTACGGATCCGATGGAACTGGTCTCGTCCAATTCTGAGACTGTCCCAAAAATGGCTAAATTCACTAGTCGATTAAATATTAAAATATTCAATTTTCACAGATCAACTCCAAATTCAATTTTAAAAGTTCTGTAACATTTCTATAACTTCAACATGATTTAATATAACTTTATAAATCATTTTCAATCACATTAAATCCAGATTTCAATTATTTCTGGAATTTTACCTATTAATTTATCGATTTAATTATCCAATTAAATCCAGATATTCGAAAAATAAATTATCCGACTTATTAATTTCACAAATTAATATTTAAAATTAATTAAATATTCAAATTTCAATTAATATAAATTCTGGGTCGTTACAGCAACACTTTCACTGCTGCCGTTATTCTGAATGAAATCCCTAAAGATGTGAAAGAAGTTTTCATGACTGGAGCAACATCTTAGCTTGGAAGAGAAATTGCATTGTACTTGTGCAGAAAGCAAATACGTGTCATGGTTCGTTTCCATTAGCTTTATTATCTCATTAATTATTTATTTATTTGAAAACTATGAATAAATTTGTCCTCTATCAACGATAAATGTTGGTGTCATCGGAAAGATTTCAAAAGATCCAGAAGGAAGCTCTGGCTGAGTGCCAACACTACTTAGTTCAGGTTACCAAGTACCAGGCTGCATAAAATTGCAAGGTGTGCATATACATTTTCTCAATTTAATGAACAGAATGTAACAGATTAATGACATTTTGATGGGTGCATTTCACATGGATAGTAGGCAAATGGATTACACCGAAAGAGCAATATTGGGCACCTTCTGGTACCCACTTTCACCAGTTTGTGGTCCCTCCTATTACCGGTTTCAGAAGAGATTGCACTTACGGAGAGTTAGCTGCAATGAGGTTGCCTGAGGATGTACAGGGTCTCAATATGTGTGAGGTACAATTTACTTCATCTCAAACTGTATCCTAAATGAAAGCAGTCAGAATAATGAACTAGTATAGGCATATGTACAAGTATGATTTTATGTTATGATGAATTACATATGATAATGTTATGATTTGCAGTACATAATGGACAGAGGAGTGGTTCATGCGCGCCATGCAGGAGGGGTGTTTCATTTCTTGGAAGGATACACACATCACGAGGTCGGGGCGATCGATGTAGATAGAATCGATATGGTTTGGAAGGCTGCAGTTTTCTTTTAGACTTTCATATGAATCGATTAGTTGATGGGCTTCTTTTAATCATAATGTATCTTTTAGTTAAAGACTGTTGTTTGTACTCTACTTTAAACAAATATGTCTGTGAGATCCGCAGAACATGTTATGGTACCAAATGTGCCTATAGTGTTTTAGCTGTACTGTAGTAATATTTGAAATGTAGCTTGGTGTTTCAGTTGACTAAAATATTTGAAAAATATGTTATGATATAAATCTGCAGTGATATTTCAATTTTTTATTAAGAGTTTTAAGATATGTTGAATTATATCATGGAATCGAAATTGATATCTTTGTTTTTTTATGGTAAACTTGTCATTGGAACTTTGATTATAATTCAAATTCTAGTAAAAAAATATATGATATTAGTATATGCATATTTCGTCACAGTTCTGGACCGTGGCTAAACAAAATTTAGCCCCATTCCAAAGTCGTGGCTAAACAAATATTTGTCACGGTTCTAAGCCATGGCTTAAGGCCGTGGCTAAATATTTGCCACTCCGCATTTCGCCACGGCTTCGGGCCGTGGCTAAATCACTTTGCCACGGCTTAAAGCCGTGGCGAAATGGCTTTTATAGTGTAGTGAAATTTAATTGAAATAAATGATTGAATTGAATTGAAACTTTGGAAATTGAATATTTGATTTGAAATATAATACTTACACTTTTAAATGAATTTAACTGAATTAATTTGTTGGAATATAAATTATTTAAAGGTGACTTGAAATGATAATAAATGCAGGATATCTTTGAATTTAAAAAGGTATTTAAAGTTGAATATTTGGATTAGAACTCAAATGATGATTTGAAATGAAGTTTTGAAAGGATATGATATTTCGATATATTAAAATGATTTGAAATGAAGTTTTTGAAAGATACGATATTTTGATATATTAAATGATTTGAAATGAAGTTTTTGAAAGGATATGATATTTTGATATATTAAAATGATTTGAAATGAAGTTTTGAAATGATATGATATTTTAAATATATTGAAATGGTTTGGAATTGATTTAATCTTTATTTTGATAAAGATTTGGATTTGAAATGATATTCTATTTTGAAGTATAAACTGTTTTAAATTTATAACCACGGGTTATAATAACGATTGGTTGTTAAAGAGACCGGGATCGGATATGGACATACTCTATGTCGATACCGAAAACCACTTTGACAACTGTGTACGCGGTGGAGTTTCCAGAATGAAGTAAGATGGTGACGATGATCCTAAGGTATATACGTGGACCCAACTCCCGTGAGTTGGCATAAGGTGCTAAAACAGGAGCGATCGACGGGCCAAGGATGTAGCACCTCTTATCGGACACACTTCTTCGATACCATTCTATTACTTGTGATTGATTTGGTGCGCACCCTTGATTTGGGAGTGTTGTTCGAGGTGGGCGGTAGTGGCTGCTATGCGTCACCATCAGTCCGGATGCGTAATTGGTATATCTACCCTGGCATTGCCTTGTGTGCCGTATCACCTACCATATCGAGCCCACTACGATTTTGGTTTAAAGATCCGACCGCGTTAAGGTTCACCATCCCCTTAACGCTATTTTCTATATGATTATACTTTACTGATTAGACACTACTGTATATAGCGTATATTATTATATAGTAAATAGTTTAACGGATCCTTAGAGGATGGGTGGTCCCAAGCATCTTCCAAGTTACTTGTACCTTTATTACAGTTCACTTGAGTTGGTTTATATTGTATAAGTATGTATGTCCTGACTCGAGTGTTTGTATTATTATTTACGCTCAGGTCAGCTTGAGTATTCACAGATTTGGATTCCACTTTCTGGAGATTGGAATCGCTGTAGATTATCTGTTTATCTAGTTTTATCTATCTCAGTTCTGTTGTTCTGTTCAGCTTGTACTTGGTTATCATATTGAGACTTCTGTTGTATTTTATTTCTTCTGTTGTATCTTATTTAACTCTGATATATTTACATAGTAGCTTCATGAACTACTATTTCTTTCACTTCCGCTGCATTATTTTACCGTGTCTGTGATCTGTGATTATATTTATTTACTGTATATTCTGAGATTTGCCAAATTTTATTTACAACGCGATATTTTGAGCAATTCAAGTCCGACATGTGCAGATGCGAATGGTTGAAAATATCGGGTCGTTACAAGCTGGGTTTCTGTTTTGCTCGCGGATTTCCAACGTCATTCAACGGCCTCCAACGTCTACCAACGTCTAGCAACGCCAACGTCTACCAACGTCCTATAGTTTTTACCTAATAAAATATATGAGAAAACACTAGACGTTGGAAGACGTTGGTCAATGACATTGGAGGCCGTTGGAAGGCTCCGTTGGAATACACTGTGTGTCTTGTAGTGCAAATATTAACATAGGTATTAATGGTGTCCTCTCAACTTACATTTTTTGTAACAACACGCATTTTCGACCATCAAAAGTCAGCTTCAAATGCATCCACGGTATTTCAATACCGAACATTCAATCGTCGGAAAAGCAGACTGTTAGGGTAAAATAAAAAAACAAACTGGGGAAACAAAATCTTACAACAGAACGATAACAAATAATATAATAAAGATGGTAAAAACCGCCACTCTAAAATACATAGTATATTAGAGCTAAGAACAAACCTTATCGGCTTGAACAGTTATAACTTCTTAACCTTACAATTGCTGATGAGGATATATATATATATATAAGAATATAGCGGAAATAAAAAATACTACGGCAAGTGGACCTTTAGCTCTACTTTATGAACTCCGTGTCCAACTAACGACAACATAGAAAAATACTCAGTCTGACTTGAGCATTATAATAAAATAATACATGGATCGGTCTGAAAAACCAACGTGAGAAAATTCAAGAAATATGGTAAACATATAATAATTATGTGAGACAACGTCGCTAAACATGGAATGAGTTTTTACCTAACAAGAATAGCATCCATACACAAAAAAGGGAAACAAATTAGAACAAAACCCAAGCACTTCTCGATGCAATTAAGAAATCAATTTAAAGTTTTGAACCAAAACATGGAAAGAGAATTTTCCAACAATGACTAGGAGGGTGCAGCCCCTTACCGAAAGTATACCTCAAGAAAATATACTTGAGAACTACGATGGCTCTCGGACATGTCCAAGCGGGACCCCACCAACCTTACCGAGAATTCGAGTATTTCACATCTCCAGGCCCATATCACCGAATCCAATCTAAAGTAGATGTGAAGGTATCATAATGGAAGCAACTCCACATAGCTTGGCTTCCACTCACACTTTGGTTTTAGTCATTTTCGACAAAGGATATTAACGCTCAAAATGTGTAGCAAATCGTCTTAGATTGACGATACACAAAATATAGCGAAATCGATAGTCAATAAATCAGCTATCGGGAATAATCAAAATGGTCGTATATGGAAATTAAATTTATTATCCTTATCACCACTCGTCGATTTCAAACTTGTATTATCCCTCGTTTAAAAATAAAGCCATGCCAGTCAAGGTAGTGTTACCTCTATGCCTTGCCTTGACAACATTTTTAACCTTTGCGATAGAAACGAGTTTCCAGACCTCGACGTTTAGTGTTATGAATATAAGTAAATCTTTTTCATATAAGCGATATCATTTACGAAAATTAAATTTCTTGTACTTTCTATAACCGAATCAAACTATTAAACTTTTAAAAACCGAACTTGTGTTTGTTTTTTCACATCATAAATATTAACTTTAAATAGCTTTATTATGTAGGATCGATTTCACCCTAGAGGGGGGGTGAATAGGGTGATACTATCAATTATTAAAATTTATTGCGGAAGCTTAATATTATCAACACAGATTTTAACACAGCAGAATAACACAGCACAAACAATATCAGAATAAATAACAAAAACAGAACAACACAGATTTTACCCAGCTTCGGCAAAACCCTGCCTACGTGCTGCCCCCAAGGTTTCTACTAGAAATTAGATAGTCAGACGCTTACACACGTAAACTCGCGACACCCGCTACCGACTAATCCTAACTCTACGCTCAAAACCCTGCCACAACTCAGCCACTGAGTTGCGAATTCTCAATCTACGCCACGTAGATTGTCCCCTAGTCACACGACTAGAAAATACAACGGTTTGAAAAGATTTTAAATTTAAAACACAAATTAAAATGAAACAATTATAAAATAAAACCCTAAAATAAACTCCCTTAATAAAAAACAAGCCGGCCTCTTTTCTTTGTGTTATAACTTGTGAAAAATGATGGCCCGTTTGTTTTTCTTCGTTCGTTCCTCTTCTTTTAGCTTCTGAAATTAGGGCTTTTGATTGTTGAAGCCGCCGACTATATTTATCTCGATCGAATGATGATTGTTTGCTCCTTAGCTTTGTCGACCGATGCTTACTCCACTTGCGTCTTCGTGTAGCTTGCTACGGCAGCTTCAATTCGATCGAATTCGAATTTGTTCTGGTATGTAATTTGTTCCTTTTGCTTTCTGGTTTTATTGCTTGAACTCGATGCATCTTTGCCGATGATGTATAGGGTATTTATATAGGATTCCATCTCCTTGTTTTTCGTTCGTCTGATAGTTATTTGATTTCGTCAATCACTCTTGCTTGCCGTTCGATTTTACTTGAATGATGATGATATGCACTGACTTGTTCATGCGCGTATATTCGATTCACACGTCATTGATCGATTTCGTGATGACCACGGTTTCGATTCTGGTTTGACGATGTTGATTTTTCTTTGTGACTTCGGGCTTGACTTGTTCTTACTGTTCGATTTTTGCCTTGACTTGGTCACAACTTATATTATCTGGTTGTATGCTTGAACTTGTGATTTTGAGATTTGGACACGGCTGTTGACATTGATTATTTGAAAACTGCTGCTTTAAAAAAAATCATACTTGATTAATTTTGTTGCCACTGTTTCATTTTAGACAGACATGTATTTGCGTATATACTTGAACTCATTGATGGGCACTGCTCAAACTTGATATTTGATCACTGTTTCTGCATATATGTGCATATATTGGTGGATTTGTACTGTCTGGTATTGGCTTAAATTGCAATCGAGATTTTGAAACTAACATTGACTTTGTTGTTTACTTAGCTCGATGATGATTCGAGTAATTGATTTGTACATGTCTTGATTCTCTGTAGCATATTCATGTATTCACTTCCATACTTGTTGATATTGTCTGAGTTCCCTGTGTCACTTTGTTCCTGGTTTGTTTATCTGTTTGTTTGCATTGAGTTGATCTTGATGCATTGTATCTGTGTAGTCTGGTCTGGTGGCATTTGTCAAGTTTCACTATTTTGGTCTTGTTTTCTGGTCTTGGCTTGCTGTTGGTTTGAGTTCTGTTGCCTTTGAGTTTTGCTTGCACTCTTTGGTCTTGAGTTCTGGTTTGTCGAGATCACAGTGGCCTTCACTTCATATGTACAGTACTTGGTTCACTGTTTGGTGCACTGACTTGAACTCTATAGCCCTGTGTTGAATCCAGCTTAAAGCGCTCGGGTTTGACCTTGTACTGATTGTTGTGACATTGTTTTATTGCACCTGAGTTGAATCCGATAATCTGGGTTTGACCTGTGCTCACTTGTCCCTGTAAATTTATCAAGTGTATATATATCGGTGTGCACGGCCTTGTGACATGTACAGTGATACACTGTGCATGTCACATCGTTCGTGTGTGATGAATTTAAATATAAATGATGACGAACAACCCAAATAACTGAGGCAAATAATATTTTCAAAATCCACATTTTATTTTATATTGCAAAAATATTTCTTTTTCAATTTTACTACGTTAGTGAATATTTTTGCAGATTGCTCAGATACGGGATTCATACTGAAGTGAAGTTGAAGATAAAACTACGAGTGTGAGTGAAATGTAGTGAGGAAATGATGTAACTATGAAATTGTGATGTAATTGTATAGATGTAGTGAGAGCTTGAATTTGTACTATTCAAAATTGTAATAAATATTTGTTTGAATAAAATATTCATTTGAATTCAAATTCTGTGTTATTTATTCTATCCAGCAAATATTTTTTTAATCTGTGATATTTAAAATAGTATAGAAACAAATACATTTAAATGACTGTATATATGTTTATTATCATCAAACAAAAATCATATACACGCATATTCAACATATTAAAGTTATTAATTAACTTTAAACATCATTATTAAAATTCTAAACTTTAAATATCATTATTAAAATAATTAATTAACTTTAAACATCATTATTAAAATGATTAATTAAAATAATTTATTATTAATATCTCAAAATAACCTTTTACTTTAAGATAGAATAATAACTTAAAATATATTTAAGATCCCAAATTCCTTCCAAATCCTTATAAAATCTTTCTGAAACCATTTGTAAAGAATTTACAAAATATTTAAAGTAAATAAAAAATTTAAAATTTAAAATAACATTAATTATCCTGAAAGATAATTAATCAAATTTAAAATCTTTTTATAAATTGAAACACCATTAATTATCTCAAAAAGATAATTAACCAAATTTATATCTCCTTTTATAAATTTTAAACAAAACTTATCCTTCATTTTCAAAATTCTCAAAATATGTGAAAATATAGTTTAAACAGCTTTCAAAGTGAAAGAACGCGACCAAACATTTATTTTGTAATAATATAAGAACAAGTACAACATACACAAGGGTTTCAAGTGATGATATTTCATAAGTGATGGTATAGTGATAATCGCTATAACGACATTTATACAAATCAAACAGTACGTCACAAATATTTCAACCAAACATTAATATAAGCAATATAGGAATATAAGCAAGATGCATATAACAGTAAATTAATAATGACGAGAAATCCCTTAGGCTCTCTTTGCAAAAGTGCCCTGCAAAATAATGGTTATTTATACGGTCTGCTTTTCAAGTGGGAATCCAAATTCAAACAAACAATCAAACAATAATAACACTCATATTATTAACTATAATTAGCAATCAATAGCTAATGTATCATTTATTAGTTAATCCACATACTAATTACTTCAAAGATAATCTTTTTACTTTGCAAGCATAGAACGGTGATTTATTCTGCTCGATAGATGTCTAAAATAATCTATTTAATTTAATTATAGCAGAATGATGTTTCATTCTGCTAAATAGATATCACAACAAAGTATGACTAATTTAATTACGTTAAACATAATTAAATTAAATTATTATAATTTTATTCTTGATTTATACTTCATTAAACTATCGACTACTTATACTAATATGTTGTGCTCGTTTATACGAGTCTAATGCAAAAATTCGGGGTCAAACGGATTTAAAATGAGAGGGTTATGATTTTCCAAACTTAAACCTATTTAATAAACAATGTTGATTTAAACAATTTCTCACCCCAATCCCAACACAAAGCCCAACCAAACCACGGCCCAAACCGCACCATCCTCCTTCTTAATGCCTGCACAGTACGTTTCCACTTTATGTATACATCCTTCTTCTTTGATTTGTTATGCATGCACTTGCTCACATGATCCTCCCTTCTTTATTTTCATATGCATGCCCACACACGTACAGGAAAGCATAACCCAAAACGCACGACCTCAACTGCCTTGCACCACCACCTCGTGCCACGAACCACGATATCAAATCCACCGTTCGAAATTGCAACCAGAGATGCACCGGCCCATACCCACCACCACCAACTCGAAGACGACCTTGGACCACCCAAACGTAGCCATAATGTCACATCACTTCATCGATGTAACCTCCAGAAACCAAATGAACTCCACCAGAAAGCTCATCTCGTCGTGGCGAACATGATTGCACCTCCAAACTTGTTCGCAACGGTTAATGGCGACGGTCAACGCTGCAGCTCCTCCACGGCGCACTATCTCGAGTACAACTTAAACAAAAGATGAAGCCCTACTTCCTCTCGACAACATTGATGTTGGAAGTTTTATCTAATACTTAGTGTAGAGAGAGTTATTGGAAAAATGAAATGGACATGGAAATGTTTACCGCGTATTTCATTGCAGAGAAGAAAAAAGAAAACTTGTTCCCTTCTTGTTTCATGCGTGTGTTGTGTGTGTATGTATATGTATGTATGTATATGTTTGTATGTATGCATATGTAAAAGTATAAACTCGGTTACTTCCAAGCTACGGAACCCAAAGTCAATTACCTAAAGAAAAAGTAAACCAAAAGCTACAAGCAAAAAGATATGGCAACAATTGAGCTATTGTTTTAATTTTGATTTAAAAGTTTTGCGGTAGACCTCCACACATTATCACGTTCGTATGCAAGTCAAGATGACATAAATAAAAATATGTTTGCGCCCAACGATATGACACTATCACAAAACAATAGTAAAATACACATGTTAACTTATTATGTAAAGTTTCAAAAATACCGACGTTTACCGCAAAATGCATCAAACGAAAGTTGAATTATTTTCTAACTTAAAAATTATGGAACAATCCTATAAGTTAAATTAAAAATACGTCATTAAAACCAAGTCGTTTTACTAATGATTGATTTTTCTTGTTATTTATTCAATTTTTTTTAAATTTCTCTTTATAAACGCTGCGAATTCCGAGCTCGCACGATCACACACCACATTCGATCATCACGAAACTCGTCGACATACATCGCCTCATTATTCCGATTCCAATGGCACTAGTTTGTCAAAATCCGAGACAATGTCCCGGAATAATAATTTCACAAGTTAATTAAAAAGAATTATTATTAAAACAAGTTTAATCACTTTGATTATAAATTAAAAGTATACCGTTATTATTAATTAATTAAAAGGAGTTAAATAAGACTATTAAATCCATTTAATTAAAAGGAGTTTGCAATTTTACCTTCTACAAACTAAAGTTCTGCCTTTAAGGAAAGGAATCAAGATTCAACTTCCGACAACAAGCAAATCAAGCATTCAAAAGCCTTCTGCCTAGTTCGGGTCTCCGTCTTCCGTCTGCAACCGTGAAGCGACAACAAGCGACCAGCCATGTCTGCCTTCAACCGTCTTCGTGAATCAGGTCTTCTTCTTCCGTCTTCGTGAATCGCGAATCGAGCTGGGCAGATGGAGGAGCGAACCGCGAATTGCGAATCGCGATGGACTTATGGAGGCTGGAGGAGCTGTGCGGCTGGAGGCTGATGGCTGTGCCCTTAATCACGATTTTTTTTTGTGAATGGCAGTATCGTGAATTCTGGTGCCTCCGATGTTATGATGCCCTAAGCGGTCGCTTCTCCCGCTTTGGAGAAGGGACGGACCTGCAAAATTCTAGTTATAACTAGCATTATATTCAGTTTTACACTGTACAAAATGCTAACTATAATTAGTATTGTTTTTCAGCCTAATTTTTTTCAAAGTTTGTGTTTCAGTTCAAAAATGAAACTTGTTGTCATTCAATCTATTTTTTTTTTCAATGTTTGTCCTTTTGCCTATTTTCCACTTCTTTCTATCTGTTTTTGCACATTTTACGTAACTTTGAATCAGTGTGAAATTAAGTTAACATCATTTTAAATTACTCATTAGATGGTGCCGACGTCAGTGTACATAGCAGTAGCACATGTATTGGTCATTCTATTGTCTTGCATAATGGCTATTCAAACCTGAGTTGTTTGAAAAAGTGTACCAAAATAATGAATATTAGAGGCTATGCTTAAAGGCAAAACATAAAATCAGTACAAATAATAACGGATGTATGTACAAGCACCTCAAACTGTGTTGAAAATAATAATTTCCCAGTGGAAGGAAATTTAGCGGGCTCATATCATTTACATTAGCGGCGAAATATTAGCCGCAACAATATGTTCTTCCCCAACTTGAAATCTGAAACCCTAAACAAAATAAATCCTTGGCCATATCGTCTCTTTTACCATGGGTTCAACTTTTTTCCTCCAGAAAACACCGCGCACATCTCTCAACTCGAAGAACTACAATTCATCGATTCCACACCTCTTTGATACTAAAAAACCACAATAATTCTATGAAGGCATGTGATTTTTGTAGCTTTAAATTTAAGTTTATTCATATACTTTTGTCTATTTTGAAAGACTGAAGAGGGACTATATATACAATTAATACAGTTGAATCAGACGGTGATATGAGATTTTTTTGGGAGTTTGTTTTCATTCTTTAATATTTAGTGGTTGTTATTATCATGTAGTTGAAGCTATATTTCAAAGTTATAAGAAAGCTGCTGGTATAGTTGTTTAAATCACGACCACGATTACCAGAGAGGTAATTTATTTTCTTATCTATAAATTCTGTGCTTAATAATTTAACTCACAAGATTATATGTCAAATGATGTTGAGGAGTGTGTAGCTAGCTGAAATCTTTGAATTCATTGTCGTATGATCTGAGATCACAAATTTCTAACAATCAAATGTTTGTTGTTAATCTAAATTTGCTGATTACACAGTATTCTTGTGTGGTCATATACCCAGGGCCGGCTCGGGGGGCAGGCCGAGCAGGCAGCCGCCTGAGGCAACCTTCCTCGACGGGGGCAACAATACAGATAAATTTATACTAATTATGAATAATAGATTTTAAACACCTATGTGTTGTGTATATTATTTAACAAAGATTCATTAGCTCAAGTGGTTGTGCATTCGCTTGTGGTTGAGGCTTCAATTCCCATAGGCAAATAATTTTTTTCTCCATTTTCTACCGCTTATGCCTAGGCAACCCAACTGTCAGAGCCGGCACTGCATATACCTAATGTTAAAAGGTACACAAATTAAATGAAGTTTGTAGTAGGCTAATGGTTTCCGAACTTAGGTTGTTAATTAAAAAATTGGTCAGATTGACTTTAGTTAAATTGATACTTAGTTTAGATTTTAAATCACTTTATCCATGTAAACAATATATTCATTTTTCTTACACATGCAGATGTTCATCATCTAATTGCTTATTGATTTACATGTTTTTTAAAGCATAACTTTTATCTTGTTTACATTCAAATAATATTTTCTCAAACTATTTAATGTACACTAACTACAGTTATTGGATTGGGTGACAAGTTAATCAAAGAAACAATAAATTTTGTGGTGTCATCCAATTCGTCTTGCATTAACATCGAATTGGGTGGATTACTTGCATTTAATTACCAACTCATGGTTCCAGACTGGTTCGATGGTTGGATGTTTGAATCCACGTGCCATTTGTGCTGCAGCTTCCATAAAGTGAACAAGCCCTGTTGCGTCCGAAAACCACCACAAACCAGGTGAGTTACCTGAATCAATAGCAAAGGACAACCAAAGATATCACCAGAACCTTCAATGTTGAACAGTAAATCATCTAGACATGCGAAAGGTGGCTGCAGTTCAGACCCGAACTGCTCGGCGGACATCAACACCTGCCTCTGCAAACATGACACCTTCACTTATGCATTCCAAGTAGAGTTTTCTTCCTATGCATTCTTGTAGTCTAGCTGCGCAAGGGAGGTAGAAGACGTATTATCCGGCATGAATTTCAAGTTCTCGATGCCATTTTTTTTACAGGTTAGCTTTGTTTGCTTTAATGTTTAGTACGCGTGTTTGTGCCAAAATTGGTCACAAACCCCGAATGTCGTGAAAGCACCAGTTCGCAACCACAAATCACAAATATCAAATATATAGAGAAATAAAAATGAAGAACTCTCCAAAAAATTAGATGAAAGCAGTAAATGACACAGGATTTATAGTGGTTCGGCGATCTTGCCTACGTCCACTCTGAAGTTGATGATTTTATTGATGTTCACTTGATGATTACAATTTCTTCTGATGTAGTACAACTGATTTTATGATTATAATTTGAATCTAAGGAAGCAGTGGTGATTCTGAGTAAATCTGGCAGAGTCTGGGCGCTCTTTAGCTCCTAAAATTGTCTGACTCCTTTTCTGAATGACCAGGGGCTCTATTTATAGGTGTAGGAGGCTGATATTTCGTCTAAATCTCGAGAGACCAGTTCTGGCACGTAAGTGGGCCCACATGCCCGCTCTCAGGAAATCCGGGCCCACTTTGGGATCGATTCGAAGTCCATTCGAATCGATCAAGAAATCATCCAATCGAGCTGAAATTTGGTGTGGACATTCTTCAACATGTGTTCAAGCATCTGTGAAAATTTCATAGCATTTGGATTTGTGGATCTCGAGTTATGATCGATTCAAGATCGTATTTCTGGTTGATATGCTCCGTTCGAATCGATCCCCTTCGAATCGATAGGGTCGAATCGATGGCCTGGTGAGCGAAGGCGTTGACGTGGCGCGCGCTACCCGGGTTGATCCAGTTTTTTCTCCGAGTTTTACTGGGTCGACTCCGTGTTTTTCGCCGTTTTGACTTGGTTGGTTCGAGGGAATTTCTCCACACATCGATTCGAATGGAAGTCTGCTCGTATCGATCATAGTGAGCCTTGGTCGATCGATACGAAGCTGTTGTGATAGGATGGATTCGAAGTAGAGCAACTTCGTGGATTCGAAGCACTCCATCCTGAGGGATACGAACCAGGTAAGCGTGAGGCTAATTTGCTTCTTGGTCGATGCGAATGCAAATGGACACGAAGCAACCTGATGGATTCGAACATATCATCGTACGTGGACTTGAAGCGGAGTGCCTTCATGGATTCGAACTTTAGCATCATTGGTGGATTCGAACTTGGGGTAACTTGGTGGATACGAAGCAGTGACTGTTCGTATCGATACGGAGTTGATGGAGTCGAACTGAGGTGTAATGATGGATACGAAATGAGGCTATTTTCTCCAACTTGCATCGATCATATCTTGAGCATACGGATTCGGATTGATTTGAAATTTGGAATGTTGACTCTTATGGCTTCGCTTGTCATGTCTTGCTAATTGTAGCCAGATCCGGACTCGGACAAAATTCATTGATATCCACAGTGTTCTTGTGATGTAACTAATTTTCAGGACGGATTGTCATTGATTTCTAGTCAGTTTCTTGGTATCACTGCCTTGCCAAAAGGCGGGATAACAACGCGTGAGATGCAAGTTTGCAGAATGATATGTTTTTATAAGGTCGATATAAGAGGACTAAGTTGCATATTGTAACGACCCACTATTTTGGACCATTCAAATCGACAATAATCCACACATGTCAGACTTGAATAATTCAAAATAATAGATTGTTAATTTAAATTGGCAAAACTCAGCATATACAGTAAATAAAATAATCACAGATCACAGACACAGAGTAATATAACAGTAATGCAGCGGAAACAAAGAATAGTAGTTCATGAAGCTACTATATATATAACACAGTTAAACAAGATACACAGAGGTCTCGAATACATAGATATCTCAATACTATAGTCAAATACAAGATCTGAATACAACACTGGAATCAACTGAATAACTGAAAACTGGATAGATAGCTGGATCTCCAAGCGAAGCTCCAACTCCAAAGGTGAGTCTCAAATACTGTACCACTCAGTCTGACCCGAGCGTAAAGAAAACACAAAACACTCGAGTCAGGATTAACATTCTTATATCAATAAATCCAACTCAAGTGAAATAACGACTGAAATACAAGTGACTCAAAGGATGTTTGGGATAACCATCCTCTAAGGATCCATTAAACTATCTATATATACAGTAGAATAGGCTAAGTAGATAATGTCTAATCAGTAAAGTACGATATCAAAATAGCGTTAAGTCATGGCCCATTCCACCCTTAACACATTTTTATTCCCAAGAGCATATACAAGACCGTAGTTTCCCCAAAATCGGAAGTCACCAGAGGGCAATCCATATACTAAAGGTACAAACCAAAATCGTAGTGGTCGCGAATAGGATAATCAGTATGACAAGGTACATGAGGCGATACCAACTAGGATACTAGTAGTTGCCTGATCCGGACTGATGTTGGGCATAGCAGCTACTACCCCAACACCGCGAAACAATACTCCCATAATCGAGGGGTGCACCCAAATCGAATCACAAATGTAATAGATATGGTATCGAAGAAGTGTGTCCGCTAGAGATGGCGAACCTCAATGGCCCGGCGCGGCTCCTGTTTTAGTCATGTCAGGGGTCATCCATTATCGTTCTCTTTCTTCAGTCAACGCGTTCACCAAACCATCCACTTCATTCTGGATCAACACTCCGCGTATAATAGTTATTAAAGTGGTGTTCGGTATCGACAGAGAGTATGTCCATATCCGATCCCGGTCTCTTTAATAACTACGAATTATTACACCTATGGTCCTTTAATAAATTTTCAAAATAGTTATATTTCAAAACCGACATATCATTGCCATTTCAAAACCATATAAAAACGATATCACTTTTCCTTCAGATAAATCCATTTCAAAATCATATCACTTACCAAAGTTATATTGCTTCCGAAATCATAAGTCTTTTAAAATCATAACACTTTGAAAATCAAACTTGAAATTCATAACACTTTGAAATCCTAGCACTTTCCTCTTAAACAGTTTAGATATTCACAAATCAAATTTACATAAACTCGAATTCCAAAATTAAAATTTAATTAAATCTCAAATTATCAATTTCAATTCAATTTAGTTTCTCAATAAACCCTTTCAAATTATCGATTTCAAATGCCTATTTGAACCATAAATAAACCATTTCAATTTCAATATATTTCAAAGTTTTAAATATTTAACATTTCAATAGCATCTAATACAACTTCAATTCACAAATTCAAATAAACAAAATATCCCATTTAAATTTATATCATTTGAAATATTCATTAAAGTCACTTTTAATCAAATTCAAGTTAAAACATATCTTTAGAATTTCAAATTTTATAAATTTCGAATCAAACTTTATTTAAGTATAATTCTTAAATAAATATAATTTCAAATCAATTTCAAATCATTATAAACTCTATATTTGAAAATATAGATAAATAAATACTTAAACATATTTCATATTGATTCAAATCATCTTTATTAAATCAACTTTAATAAATCTTTAAAATCATTATTTATTAAAACCATATATTTCTTTCAAAACCGTAGAAATGTTTTTCAAAACATTTATATATAGACCAACGGTGTCTGTATATAATTTTCTATCCTATGGTCAAGTGATACGGATATCTATCATTTCAATCCGCAATTTAAAATATATTCGGGTATATATCTTTTCAACCCGAAATCCCAAATTCAATTTAATTTGAAAATCGCTTGGGTTTATCATTTCAACCCATAACGATTTTCTCATATTCTAAAGTCCGTTCGGGTATGTATCATTTCAACCCATAGTGATTCTATACTAACAGGGAACTTGCAGAGTGATAACAGATATAATAATAATATAACAACGGTAACAGGCATATATCATCAGTATAAATAACAGATAAGGGTGTCAGATGTCATAGGTGAACAGATACAGATGATGGCATATATATATATATATCAATATAAATAACAGATAATGATATCAGGTGTCACAGGTGAACAGATACAGATGATGTCATAGATATACCAATATAAATAACTAACAGCAGTATATTTCAATTGTCGTTTCAATTAAAATCAGATTTAATAAATATAAGAACGTTAATCGTGAGTGATTGCTCACCTTTCGAGGCTAGAGATGCACGAGAAGATGACACGGATACGTACACTGATACGGACATAGAGATTGAGTTACGAATCCAAGCAAAACAAATCGGCACGAATTCAACGATCAAAGCTGATAACAGAAATCGATGAAATCAAATCACAACATTCAACATAGCAACAGATAAAACATGTCATGCGTCAAAGTTTAACAATAAAATTCTATGTGCTACCGAGATCGAAATGGTCTGAAATTTGATATGAATAAAGATCAAAACTTGTACTTCAAACTGCAAAAGATTCATTTGTTTTGGACAAGATACGAGAAAAGTTACGATGTCACGAACATAGACTCAGGCCATGTTTGCAGCCGTGTAAAATAATTTCTAAGTACAAAAGAACAGCTGCCTGAGTCTAACTTCCAGATCCTCGACCACTAATCAAACGATGTCGGATTTTACTGAAATTTGACAGGCATAAACTAGGTAACTTCGACTCCTTTTTAAAAATAGAATAAACTCATTCCGACGTAAGACAGAGGAGATACAATGCGTCAAACATGAACTCAGGTCGTGTTTGCAGCAGTGTAAAATAATTTTAAGTACAAAAGAACAGCTGCCTGGGTCTAACTTCCAGATCCTCGACCACTAATCAAACGATGTCGGATTTTACTGAAATTTGACAGGCATAAACTAGGTAACTTCGACTCCTTTTTAAAAATAAAATCAACCCATTCTGATAAAACACGAGCGAGATATGATATCATGAACATGTAGTCTAACTGCTGTTCAGAAAAAGTAAACATGCTATATTTTAAATCGGAACACATAACATATAACTTAAGTATGGTAAACAGTTGTATAGTATTATATGCGTTATAAACTAGCAATGTTTAATAAAATCAGTACTTAAAATCAACATCATTATATATACAACTAATATATACTTTTCCAACATCTCATTTTTCTGTTACAGACTAGTAACTTATGCAACTTATTACAACAACAAAAAAACTATAGTTACACAGCACAAAATAACTTATACTTGCCACTCAGCTTTTACATACAAATATATATAGTGCTTTTACGTATGAGATGACAACTAGCATAGATATTTAAACATATAACATTTTTGAATTTTTGTTTCGTATGTACACAGCACAGACCTCTATATATATAAGTTGCTGCAAAAATATATAATATTTATAGGTGTATATATAAAACTAATATATAATATAACACCTTTTCGTTATCAAAACATAGATTATATTTCCCAAAACCAATACCAAAACATTACCTGAAAATAAGTAAAGCGGAGAGGAAAACAACAGTGTCATGGCCATGCGTGGAAGGCTGGAAGTAGCATGCAAAAAAAAAAAAATTTGATTTACATACGAGCACGTCAGCGGCTATGGTGAGGAGGAAGTGACTAGGCTGTTGGATCGGGAGGCAGTGGAGAGGCGGTTGGTGGCGGGCGAAGTCAGAGGTGGGGAGTGGGCTGGTGGCGTGCGAAGGGGAGGCTGGGCGGAGGGCTGGCGGCGGGCGACTGGGGGTACGACAGTGGCGGGCTGGGGCGTGGGTTGGCTGGTGGCGTGCAGGCGGAGGTGGCAGTGGGGTGGTCGACGTGGCGACGAAGGCGAGCTGGGTACGTGGGTGGCCGACTGCTATGTGGTGGGCGCGGTTGGAGGTGCTGAGGCGGCTGGAACGAGGAAGGCGGTGGAACGGCCAATGGTGGTTGATGGCATGGCCTGGTTGTAGTTGATGGCGGCTATAGGTAGGTGTGAAGTTGTTCGGTCTTGGGGAGAAGGCAGGTTGCAAGGAGGAAATGGAAGAAGCATGCTAGAACAAATGTTGAAGGGGGCTTAAAATGGTGGCAGGCAAAGGTAGAATGAAGGAAGGTTGAGCAGATCTGAAAGAAGGAGTAACGTATGCAGAATAATATATATAAAACGTTTCGTGAGAAGGAAGAAAAAGGACAGAAAAAAATGAGCAACAGCTGTAAAGTGATCTGATGGAAAGAATGTGAAAGGAAAGGTCATGCGTAAATTTAGGAGATTATTAAAGGCTAGTGGCCGTTTCAAAATTTGAATGGACACAGTAATCAAAGAATTAAATGGATACCAATGCATTGGACCGTTATGCAGTTTCCCGCTGCGTACCGGACTTCAACATACAGAAATAAATATAGTACGGTGATCAGCGCGACGAGACGATCAAAACGGTATACAGATGTCAGTGGTATGGTTGCATTATAAAAATTCGAATTTTCTAATAGCGGAAAATGCAAGAAAAACGTTGAAAAATAAGATCGACGGAGCCAAAGATGTCCGAATTTGGAAAAACGACAAACTGGAATTTTGCTCAGAAGATGCTTTAGAATTTTTCAATGTAAAATATTTATATTTCGGAAACATTTTATTTTCATCGCTTTTTAACTGATTAGATCGAAGTGAATTTACGCGCGAAATAAACTTTCATATTTTCGGATGAAAATTTACTAGTCGCTATGTTTAACTAGACGTATTCCAAATATTAAATTTTTATTTCAAAATTTTATCGATTAAAATTTTACTAATTACGTTATTAAAACAGTTAAAATTTACGGATCGTTACACATATACACCATGACCAGAAAATATGACTTTGTTTTGATAATGTCTTTGTGGTTCTGTGTTATGTACCCGTGAAATAGAAGCATTGATGGAGATGATAAAATGTCTCAACATGAGCAGCAGTCGTTGGTATAGTTTTCAATTTTTTTATATACACATTTTGGTCTATATTGCTTGAAATTGGAATAGTTCGATTTTGTTAGGCTAAATGAGATCAGATGCTTAAATTTCATCTTTTTGCAACTAATAGTATACATTTACATTTGAAAATCATCATCATCTCTTTGTTTACAACACACACATTTAAGTTTAATAGATTGTAATGTATGATTTTTCAAAAAAATAAATTATAGTTGGTAATAAATTTGATTTATGAAAGTGTACTGTATGTTTACACTTACATGTAATGCGAATAATGTCATCTAGCTCCAGAATCATAGATTCATAGGAATCATAAGAATGGTATACAGTTAATTATATCAGTACAAGGAGTGACAAAAAGTTTTAACTGTACAAAAAGAGCAAGGGCAAAAGCACGGATAGACATAAAAAGAACAGAGAATAGATGAATAGAGCACCGGAGGATTTATATTTGTCACGCATGGATGACCTTTATTTAACATGTGCATTATCTGTGTCAATATAATTGATGAATAAAAAGGCAACGAGAGTATAGAAAACATTTGTACATACGATAATCTTTATCAATCATCAACAAGGCTCTCAGTGATGACAAACAAACTTGTTTTTAAAGAAAAACCGAGCTACTACACAAACACCGCTATTGTTTTGAAGTATAAAAATAATAGAATTATCCAGTTTGCAACAGCAGATTTTGATGGGCTAATTAACTTCTTGTTTTAATCGACTTCATAAATTTATTCTTAAGGAACGGTACAATGCATTAAGGGTTTCCTTTATATAATGTGCTCATAGTGGATTGTGTTAATTTATCTTGTAAAAGCAAAGTCAATGTTTTTCATTAAGTGTAATAAGAAATAAGTAAGCATGTAACTTATACTCTTATACAGAAAAAGGAACTACGACGGTATCTTTTCTATAGATGGAAAATATTGAGAGTTGCTAAAAAAAGCAGCAGACAAAGGAGATGAATTGCAATGTGAACCTTTCAGACAACTACAATGATATAAAAGCTAGAAGAAAAGGAAAAAGGAAAGAAAAAACATAGGACGCAGATAAGTTTAAATGAAATGGCACTCAATGATTGAAATACATAATGAAATGATAATATGAATAGCTAGGGAATCAATAAACATGGCAAACAAATCCCCCCTCCATTTTCACTCTTCATGATATTTACAATTCTTCATATTTTAAGCAGTAGACGATCATGAATATCATGCATTGCTCCTGAACGATCCCAAAGCCTTCACTGCACCTGCGCTTAGTACATACTGGTGATACGCTGCTGCAATAGCTACACCAATAAATTGACCAATCCGGAAGATCCAATCATTATCCCAAGCTTTGTCTTTGTTGTAAATGACAGCAGCTCCAAAGATTCTAGCTGGGATAATACCAGTTCCAGTAATAGGAATGGTAGCCAAGTGAACCATGAACACTGCAAAGCCAATTGGAAGTGGTGCCAAAACCTGAACATTCTACTCAATTAAAATTTCAGTTTCAATACATGATATTCAAATTCATGAATGAAGCACGAGTACTATTGTGAAAATTTTCTTAGTGTGTTTTGCACACTACCAAAATAATGAATGTTGGCTCAAAGATAGAGGAAACATGAAATCAGCCTCTATTAATTGTTAAATAGGGGCAAAATAATGTATTGCCCCTACAAATAATAACGGAGGTATCTATAAGTGCCTCAAACCGTGTTGAAAATAATAATTTCCTAGTGGTGAGAAATTTAGTGGGCTCATTTACATTAGGGGTGAAACTGAATATTAGCCACAACAATATCTTGTATCCCCAAATTGAAACCTGAAACCCTAAGCAAAATAGATCCTTGGCCATGTTGTCTCTTTCATGATGGATTTGACTTTTTTCTCCAGAAAACACCGCTCATAGAAAAAAATCCCCCACATCTCTCAACTTGAAGGACTACAGTTAATCGATTCCACACCTCTTTAATACTGAAAAACCACAATGATTCTATGTGTTAGACCGTTGGATAATAACATTTGCTTTTGATTCAGTCTTTTGATTCTGTTAATAAACATCCTAGATAGTAGGAGCTAGTACTGTTTCTTTGTTTCATTTAGATCTATTCTTAGGCAAGTATCACGATCTTTGGGCTGTGAAAGACGTGAGCTACTTATTAGCATTTCTGTTGCTTTCAGAAGAAGAAGAGGTACAAAACTTTGCCATGTTTATGTTTTCTGATGACCCTACTTGTTATGAAGAAGCAGTGAGATCAAAAAATTGGAGAGATGCAATGGACTCAGAGATTGGAGCAATAGTGAAAAATGAAACATGGGAGCTGGTTCGTGCACCAAAAGAAGCTAATGTAATAGGAGTGAAGTGGCTTTACCGGACCAAACTGAATGAAAATGGGAAGTTAGACAAATGCAAAGCCAGACTTGTGGCTAAAGGCTACGCACAAGAGAAAGGCGTAGATTATAATGAAGTCTTTGCACCAGTTGCTAGATGGGATACGATTAGGATGGTGATAGCTTTAACAACAAGGAATGGATGGAAGCTCTTCCAACTAGATGTCAAAAGCGCCTTTCTGCATGGTAAATTGAGTGATGATGTATACATTGCACAACCACAGGGCTATGTGGTGAAAGGAGAGGAAGACAAAGTGTACAAGTTAAAGAAGGCGCTCTATGGTTTAAAGCAAGCACCGAGAGCATGGTTCAGCAGAATCGAAGGCTACTTCATCAAGGAAGGGTTTGAAAGGAGCAGCTATGAACACACTTTGTTCATTAAGAAGGAAGAGAAGGACAAGATATTGATTGTATGTCTCTATGTCGATGATCTTATTTTCACCAGTAATGATTCAAATATGATGCATGGTTTCAAAGTCTCGATGAAAAGGGAATTTGAGATGACTGATCTTGGTGAGATGAAATACTTCCTGGGGGTTGAGGTGCGTCAAAGTGCCAAAGGTATTCACATAAGTCAAAGAAGTATGCAGGAGAGATTTTGGAAAGGTTTGGTTTAGAGAAGTGCAATGGTGTAAAGAATCCTATGGTTCCAGGAAGCAACAGACTTTCAAGGCAAGAAAAAGGGAAGAAAGTAGATGCCACTCTGTTTAAACAAATGGTGGGAAGCTTGATGTATATGACAGCCACTAGACCTGACTTGATGTACTGTGTATGCTTCATAAGCCGCTTCATGTCAAATCCGATGGAACCACATATGCTTGCAGCAAAGAGGATTCTCAGGTATATCAAAGCTACTGCAGAACTTGGAGTCTTTTACAAGAGAGACTGCCAGGATGAATTACTTGCTTATACGGATAGTGATTACGCTGGAGACTTGAATGATCGAAAAAGTACATCAGGTTATGTGTTTATGCTGAGTGGAGGAGCAGTAGCTTGGATGTCCAAAAAACAGCCAGTGGTAACTCTTTCAACCACAGAAGCAGAGTATGTAGCAGCTGCTTCCTGTGCATGTCAATGCGTTTGGATGCAGAAAATTCTTAAGCAAATTGGAGGTACTCAGAATAGTTGTGTTAAAGTTTTATGTGATAATTCTTCCACAATTAAGCTTGCAAAGAATCCGATTTTCCATGGTAGAAGTAAACATATAGACGTGAGGTTTCATTTTCTTAAGGAACCTCACAAAGGATGAAGTTGTTGATATGAAGTACTGTGGCACCGGTGAGCAGTTGGCAGACATCATGACTAAGCCTATGAGATTGGAGCAGTTCGAGAAGCTCAGGAGTGCACTTGGAGTTAAATCAGCTGAAGAGATAACTGAAATGCCTCAGGCATGTTCAGTTTAGGGGAGGACTTTGTTAGACCGTTGGATAATAACATTTGCTTTTGATTCAGTCTTTTCATTCTGTTAATAAACATCCTAGATAGTAGGAGCTAGTACTGTTTCTTTGTTTCATTTAGACATATTCTTAGGCAAGTATCACGATCTTTGGGCTGTAAAAGACGTGAGCTACTTATTAGCATTTCTGTTGCTTGTACTGGCTATTTAGTAGCCTCAAACTCTTTTGATTCAATAACAAAATCATTTCAAGCATTTGTGTAATTATACCATTTGTGTTTTGTTCAACACTATGAAGGTATGTGATTTTTGTAGGTTTAATAAATTTTGTTTTATTTGTACTTTTGTGCTATCTTGAAAAACTGAAGAGGGACTATATATATATAATACAGTTGAATCAGATTGTGATATGAGGCTTTTTTGGGAGTTTGTTTTTTATTCTTTAATATTTAGAGGTTGTTATTAGTGTAGTTGAAGCTATATTTCGAAGTTATAAGAAAGTTGCTGGTATAGTTTGTTTTTAAATCATGACCATGATTACCAGAGCGTTAATTTATTTTCTTATCTATAAATTCTATTCTTAATACTTAAACTCACAAGATTATATGTCAAATAATGTTGATGTGTGTGTAGCTAGCTGAAATATTTGAATTCGTTGTCGTATGATCCGAGATCACAAATTTCTAACAATCAAATGTTTATTGTTAATATAAATTTGTTGATTACACGATATTCTTGTTTGGTCATATACCCAATGCTAAAATAGGACACAAGTTGAATGAAGTTTGTAGTAGTAGGCTAATGGTTTGTGAACGTAGTTTGTGTGCTTAGATTGATTTTAGTTAAATTGATACTTAGGTTAGTTTTTAAATCACTTTATCCGAGAAATCAATACATTCATTTTTCTTACAGATGCAAATGTTCATCATTTAATTGCTTTACTTTACATGTTTTTTAAAGTATAACTTTTATCTTGTTCACATTCAGATAATATTTTCTCAAACTATTTATTGTACGCTAACTATAGTTATTGGATGGGGTGACAAGTTAAGCCAAGAAACATTAAACTTGTGGTGCCATCGAATTCATGGTTAATGAACGTTGGACTCGGTGGATTACTTGCATTTAACTAGCAGCTGACTCTTCCAGACCGGTTTGATAGTTGGATGCCATGCGCCATTTATGCTACAGCTTTCATAAAGTGAACAAGGCCTGATGCGTTCGCCATGGTGTGGTTGAGACGAAGCGCAAAGATCAAACCACCTCAAAATTGGCGAGTTACCTGAATTAATAGCAAGGGACAGCCAAAGACGTCACCATAACCTTCAATATTGTACCACAAATCATCTAGACATGGGAAAGGTGGTTGTAGTTCAGACCCGAACTGGTCGAGGCGGACATCAGCATCTGCCTCTACAAACAGGACACCTTCACTTATGCATTCCAAGTGTTAACGTTTGTAAAACGTTTATAAAATCAAATAAGAAGAAGAAGATAATTCATATTATTCAGCAAGACGGCTGAGCAAGAAGATTGATTACATTAGGGTTACAAAGATAGGTTTATATAGATAGAAAACAGATAAAAGGCCAAACAGATAAAAGGCCAAACAGATAAAAGGCCCAAACAGTATGCTAACATCCCTCCTCAAACACGCGATGGTACAACAAGAAGCATCGAGAGTTTGCCAATGAAAAATCTATGACGTTCGATAGTGTGAGCCTTCGTGAAGAAATCTGCAAGTTGCGTCGATGACGAAGTAAAAGGCAGAGAAATGGTTCCATGCAGCAAGTGATACCGAGTGAAATGACAGTCAATCTCAATATGTTTGGTGCGTTCATTAAAAACAGTATTGTGAGCAATTTGAATAGCACTCTTATTGTCACAATACATAGGAGTGGGAGAGGAAATCGAAACACCCATATCTTCCAATAGCCAGTGTAACCAAATGATCTCAGATGTAGTGGAGGCCATAGCACGATAATCTGCCTCAGTAGAAGACCGAGAAACAACATCCTGTTTCTTGCTCTTTCATGAAATAAGGGAATCACCTAAAAATATGCAAAAGCCAGTTGTGGATTTTCTATCCGTTGAATCACCAGCCCAATCTGCATCAGAGAAAGCACGAAGCTCCAAAGATGAGGTCGATGGAAACAAAAGACTCTGATAAAGTGTTCCTTGCAAGTAACGAAGAATGCGCATAACAGCAGCCCAATGAACAGAGGTAGGAGAAGATACGAACTGGCTAACAATGTGAACAACATAGGCAATATCTGGACGAGTGATGGTCAGATATACAAGGCAACCAACAATAGAACGGTATAAAGTGGGATCAGAAAGAGGACTCCCATCTGTCGGAGTATATCGGGCATTTACCTCAAGTGGTGAATCAACATGACGTGTATCAGTAAGACCAGCACGATGAATAATGTCAGTGGCGTATTTGTATTGGGAAAGAAGATAGCCTTTTTCTGAGGAAGCTACTTCAATGCCTAAAAAGTAACGTAGATGACCCAAATCCTTCATATCAAAACAACGAGACAATGTGGCTTTAATGCTCATAATACCATTACTGTCATCACCTGTAATGATCATATCATCTACATATACTAGAAGAAGAATACGGCCTGCAGAAGTTAATCTGACAAAAAGTGTTGAATCATGGGGACTAGAGGTAAAACCAAGTGATGTAACAACATTCGAAATTCTCTCATACCAAGCACGAGGTGCTTGCTTAAGACCATATAGAGCTTTCTTAAGCCTGCAAACCTGACTTGGAGCATGAGAAACGCCAGGTGGAGCAATCATGTAAACTTCTTCCTTAAGATCTCCATTAAGAAAAGCATTTTTAACATCCATTTGAGAGATGTCCCACTTACGACTGGACGCAACAGCAATAAGAACCCGAACAGATGTCATCTTAGCCACGGGAGCAAATGTCTCCTCATAATCCATGCCATACTCTTGGGCAAATCCTTTAGCAACTAAACGAGCTTTGTATCGCTCAATAGAACCATTTGACTTGGTTTTAATCTTATATACCCATCGACAACCAATAGTTTTCTTCCCAGTAGGAAGATATACAAGATCCCAGGTACCAGTTTTGTCTAAAGCATACATTTCCTTAGACATAGCACGTTGCCACACAGGAGAACGAACAGCCTCCGAATAAGAAGAAGGCTCATAGAAAGTGTTAATGGAAACAAGAAATGAAGCAAAAGCCCGAGAGTAACAAGAGTAAGCAAAATCTGATAATTGAGTAGATTTACGTGTGCGAGTGGGATAGCGAGGTTGAACAGGATCTGTCATCACAGGAGGTGTTTGAACAGTCGTAGTAGCAGGAGATAAAGTGTCACCTGCAGAAGGAGGAGGAACAGAGTGTATGGATGACGGTGTTTCAATGGTAATGAGTGGTGAATCAGAGGGGTTATCAGCAGGAAATGGATCAATGTGAATAAGATCAGACTTAGTCATATTATGAGGACTAGCTGGAATAGAGTAGAAGGGAATATGCTCAATAAAGGAAACATGACGAGAAACATATAGTTTATTTGAAGAAGGATCATAACAGCGATAGCCTTTTTGTCCAATACCATACCCAAGAAAAACACATATAGCAACACGCGAAGATAATTTTGTACGCTCTACGTGCGGACGAAGAACAAAACAAGTGGAACCAAACACTTTTAGGTGTGAGTAATCGGGAGTTTGACCAAACAACTTGGCATGAGGAAAAATACCAGAATTATGAGAAATTGGGATTTTATTAATAAGATAAACGGAAGTAAGAACAGCTTCTCCCCAAAATTCTTTTGGAACACTAGCTGAAAGAATCATAGAACGGGCAGTTTCAACAATGTGTCTATGTTTTCTTTCAGCAACACCATTTTGTTGCGGGGTATCAGTGCAGGAAGACTGATGCAAAGTACCATCAGCCGTGAATATGTTAGAAAGGTCTCCCTTAGTATATTCCCCCCCCCTAAATCATAACGAAAGCATTTAACAATAGCAGAGTGTTGTGTTTTAACATATGCTTGAAAGGCAGTATATATATCAATAAACTCAGAACGACGTTTCATCAGAAAAACCCAACAATAACGAGTATAGTCATTGATAAAAGAGACATAATATCTGCACCCACCTTTTGTGGGGATGGGTGCTGGACGCCAAACATCAGAGTGAACTAAATCAAAAGGTGAAGTAGAAGTAGAAAGACTTTGATTAAAGGGTAAAGCAGAAAATTTTCCAAGTTTACAACCACTACAATCTGAAATATCATGAGAACGTAAGTCTCCCAAAACACCAGAATTACATAAAAATTTAAGACGAGAGCTTGAAATATGACCAAGTCTAGAATGCCACAAATAAAACTTAGAAGACAATGGAGTTAAATGAAAAGAAAAAAGGTCAATACTGGCAGCAGCGGCATGACTTGGAATGTGTAAGTCATCCAAAACATAGAGACCGCCTGCCTACGGCCTGTCCCAATCACCTTCTTGGAGTTGGGATCCTGCACAGAACAAGTGGTAGAAGAAAAATGAACAAGATATCCAAGATCACAAAGTTGTCCGACCGACACAAGGTTCATAGTTAATTTAGGAATGCAATAAACATTTGGGAGGGAAACGTATGTGGTTTGAATTGTACCGATTCCTGTTAATGGCAAAGGTGTGCCATCAGTAGTCAAAATAGAAGGTGAGCGAGAATCAAAAGACATAGATATAAATGATGAACAATCATGGGACATATGATACGAAGCACCAGAATCCAAAATCCACAAAGGAGAATTCAAACCTGATATGAAGGGAGCTGACATGGCAAAATGCTGAGACTGAGGAGCAGTCATGTTTTGAGACAAAGACTGGCTAGTAAGGAACTTCTGAAATTGTTCTACAAGAGAGTCCATAGAGGAGTCCACACCTGATTCACCAGAAGGATGTACCAGCAGTCTTAGGCTGGGAACTACCACGTGACTGTCCATATCCTTGTGCAGTAGAGAATGACTGTTGTTGGCTACCACGTTGTTGCTGTTGTGATCTATCACCTTGCTTTTGATTTTTTTGACGAGCTAATAATTCAGGACATTGATTTTTCCAATGGCCTGGTTGTTTACAGTAATTACAATCACGACCATTCTTGATATTTATTTTGTTGCGTTGAGACGGGATTGGTAAAATCCCCGTAGCAAGAACAGATGTAGAAGAGGTCTGTGCAACTTTCTCAGTTTGAGACTTCAAGCGAGTTTCTTCAGCTAACAATTCATGTAGAACAGAGTCAACAGAAGGTAAAGGAGTGCGATGTAGGATGGACGCACGACAATGCTCATACTCTAGTCGAAGAGCCATCAACAATTGAACAAGACGTTGTGCCTCCCTACGAGCGATATATGGAGCAAATGACCTAAGCTCAGCATCCTCAGTCATAGCCAATTGATCCCAAAGAGCAGTAATTTCAGAATAAAAATCTTGAATATTTCGATCATTCTGAGACAATGACCGAATATCAGCCTCTAATTGATATTGAACGGCAAAGTTAGAGCGCACAAAAAGTCGCTCCAAATAGTCCCAGACTTGCTTAGCAGTATCATACTTAGCCAATTGCATACCAATTTTATTCTCAACGGAATTATTAATCCAAGTAATGATCTTTGAATTGTTGGTATCTCATTTCTCCATTGATTCAACATTAGTAGTTTCAGGAGCCACAATAACACCAGAAATATATCCCCACATCTGTTTTCCTTTCAGAAAATTTTTCATGACATAACTCCAATAAGAATAGTTTTTTCCATCTAAACGAACACTAATAGCCTGTAATGAATCATCACCTCCTGCCATATTTTGAAGTCAGCAACTGCTTCAGGTCGAGACTGATATCAATTGGGCTAGGGTTTCGGGAAACTAGGGTTTCGAGACAAGGGTAGGGTTTCGGTGTGCTAGGGTTTAGGTAGGGACAAGGGCTGCAGGAACGAGGTCGGCAGGGGCTGGGGCTGTGGGGCCTTGGGGCTGATCGGGGCTCGGGCTGAAGCAAGACGAGGGCGGTAGGGGCTGGGGCTGGGGAGATCGGCTGTGGGGCCTTGGGGCTGGGACGAGGGCGGCAGAGGCTGGGGCAGCGGCGGAGGCTGGGGCTGAGGCGAGGGGCAACGAGGCTGGGGCAGCGGCAGAGGCTGGGGCTGAGGTGAGGGGCGACGAGGCTAGGGTTTCGGACTGAAGCAGGCTAGGGTTTCAGGTTGAGGCAGCGACGAGGCAAAAACAGGAACCTTGCTCTGATACCATGTTAACGTTTGTAAAACGTTTATAAAATCAAATAAGAAGAAGAAGAAGATAATTCATATTATTCAGCAAGACGACTGAGCAAGAAGATTGATTACATTAGGGTTACAAAGATAGGTTTATATAGATAGAAAACAGATAAAAGACCAAACAGATAAAAGGCCAAACAGATAAAAGGCCCAAACAGTATGCTAACACCAAGTATAGTTTTCTTCCTATGCATTCTTGTAGTCTAGCTGCACAAGGGAGGTAGAAGACGAGCTATTCGGCATGAATTTCAAGTTCTCGATACCATTTTTTACAGGTTAGCTTCGTTTGCTTTAATGTTTAGGACGTGTGAGGTGCAAGCTTGCAGAATGATATGTTTTTTTAAGGTCGATATAAGAGGACTAAGTTGCATATATACCATGACCAGAAAATATGATTTTGTTTTGATAATGTCCTTGTAGTTTGTGTTATGTACCATGAAATAGAAGCATTGATGGAGATGATAAAATGTCTCAACATGAGCAACAGTCTTTGTTATAGTTTTCAAATTTTTTATGTACACATTTTGGTCTGTATTGCTTGAAATTGAAAATAGTTCGATTACGTTAGGCTGAATGAGAATGCTTAAATTTCATCTTTTTGCAACTAATAGTGTGCATTTACATTTGAAAGCGTACCACAAATTTTCATCATGTCTACATGTTTAGAACAAATTAGGTTTAATAGATTATAATTGGCAATTTTTCTCAAAAATAGATTATAATGGGTAATAAGTTTAATATAGTAGTGAAAGTCAAATGACCTATATTCTTATCATCTTTAATAATAGTTGTAATAGTTTTGATGTCACGCTTTTTTGATGTCAACGTAAACTACTAAAAACGGTTCTCTATATATTATCAAATCTTAATCACTTAAAAATAGATCTGATATTATACTTCTTTTACAAATTCAAACACCCTTAAAAATAGGATCTAACAATTAAACATGCTTTACAAATTCAAAATGCTTCTAAAAATAGGATTTAAAATTAAACGTCCTTTACAAATTCAAAATACTTCTTTACAAATATATAAATCTTAATACCACTTGAAAATAAAAAATTATTTTTTTGATTGATTTAAACATATACATTTATAAGGAAAATAATTCACGTGTGGAGCGCATACCATAATACTTATTAATAATTTGGCTTGAAAGCGCAAACTTTTAATCCGACCGCAAACTTCCGTAAATACTCTTTATTCATATAATTTAACGTTCATCTATATATATATGTCACCAAATCTCTTAAAAATTGGATCTAACAAATAAACCAACTTTGCAAATTCAACACGTGCATTTACAAATATTAGTAAACATTAATATCACTTGAAGATAGGACCTGATAAATAGTTTTTTTACAAATTCAGAACGCTCAAATATAATCAAATCTTAATGTCACTTTAAAATAGGATATAACAAATGAAATTCCTTTACAAATCATTTCTTTATTAACTACTAACAGAAATATAAATTCAAACTACCAACAAAAATTAGATACTAAAAAATAAAAATTCAAACAAACTATGCATGAGTTCAACGCAAAATACGACTAAATATTTCTAAAAATTATTTTTTTGAGTGTTTTGAAACACATACAATTTGTAGAACTCACGCACGAAGCGCGTGCCGTAACGCTCGTTTTATAAAATTAGAGTACACTTATTAGACATTCGGTGCAATTCGTCTTCAAATATTATGTCATTCAATAGCAGGTTGAATCGTTATAAGTAGGGCTGTTAATAGATACCCGAAAAATCCGGAATCCGTCCGCATCCGCATCCGAAAAGCGAATAAATATCCGATATCCGAAAAAAGGATGCAAATGCAGATATAAAGACATCCGCATCCGAAAATTATCTGTCCGGTATTTTTTAAGATTCTAGTTTAAATTATGTGTTTTTTAGTACAGTGAAAGATATTTATTTATGGCTTTATTAAGTTAGAAATTTATATTATACGCACTAAATGCATATTAACCGCTCAAAACTATTTATTATCATTATATTTGTCTATTTTTAACACTTTTATAATTAACAGAGTTAAAATAAGTTTATGTTAAACTAAAATTTTCCGTTTATATTTCTTAATTTATTAGTCGTTAGCGGATAGGATAATTATTCGATATCCGAAAATGATTTCGGATGCGGATGCGGATATGACACTATCCGCATCCGAAAGTATCCAAACTAGTTATAAGCAACTATTGGAGGAGGTGGTATAAAAGTTTACAATTTTTTTTTTCATCATACTATAAATTTATTTAATTAAATTCAAAGTTTCCATTTGTTGGCATATCTGCATGCCCAACGTGCATATGTAGCCGCAACATGTATTATTTGTCTTTTAAATTAAATTTATTCAATTTGTTTAATTAATTACTGAAATATTTAGATTTTATTCACATGTAAATTTTATATAAAATCATGGGATAATTAAAAGAGTTTTAATAAGTAGTTGTGTGTACAAAGAAATAGAAATAGATATGCAGGACCCTATCTAGTGGTCTTTTTCCTTCCACGTTTGATGAATATGTAGGATGGATGTAAAATTATGCTGTGTGTTAACGTGGGCAATTGCATATGAAATTTCAAAATTTTAGAAGCAAAATAGAATACAACATCCCGCAAAAATTTTTGAAAACTTATGTCAATTATACGCGCATGAGCTGCACACATAAAAGTTGATTTATGATAGTGTGAACGTCATTTATGAGTTGCAACTTTGTTGGATGAATTTACTTAAATGTCACAAATAAAGAATATTTTTTGAGATTTGTGGTTTTCATATCAATTTTTGCATTCTATCAATACGCCAATAACTTTACAGAGAATCAAAAGTGGGCACATGATAGTGTTAATCAATGTGTTCATCTAAAATATGACTAGTATCCTGCAAATAGAGTTATGATACAAACTTAAATATGCTTAGTATCTTGCAGTTGTCATTGTGTTAATCACAATATGTTCCTAATGACTATTTGCATGCAAGCACACGCTAACTGCAGCTCAAAAATTTAATCCTGGTTGTAGTATTTTTTACATATATTAAGGTACCGTTTATTTTGCAAAATGGACCGTCAACGTTGGCGTCTGCGTCCGACGCGTCAAGCGTGGACTCCACGTTGTTGCCCAGTTCAAACGAACCGTTCGAACCGAACCGTTCGCGTTCAACGCGTAACGGTTCGTTTCGTTTCGAACCGTCATATACCCCTTCACACACTATATAGACCATTCCATTTTTCAACCAAATCATTAACAAAAAAACAAAAAATCCGAAAATTCAACAATTTCTGCAAGATTTGTCGTCGATTTTTTTATATTTGCGTTTTTCGTATTATCATCTACCATATATATATTTTGAATTATTTTTTGAATTTTTTTCAGAATGTCCAACCACTCTGCTTCTTCTACTAGAACCATCGTCGATTGGAATGCCGACAGGACAAACGCGTTTATTGATGTTTGTTTCGAAAACATTGATACGCTAGACAAATGAAAAACAAGTTCGATAATCTAAAACGTGAGTGGAGCGAAGAACATGACACGGTCGGTGGATCCGACGAGTGGTGGCATACAGCTGCAGCAAGGTACCGCAAATACAAACATGCCTCGCCTGCTCGTTTTAGGCAGTTGGACGTGATTTTTGATGCACTACAAGGGGAAACGCAATTTCCGACGGACAAAAACCGTCGGCGGCCGTCGGAAAAAGCTGACGAAATTTGCTGCGTCGGGGAGCAGTACTTCCGACGGTTTCCGACGGTGCCTGCGAACATATTTCCGACGGGTACCAACGGTTTCCGGCGGTTTCCGACGGATGCCGACGGGTGTCGGTAACCGTCGGCAGCCGTCGGAAAATTTGACCTGTAAGTCGTCGGAAGCCGTCGAAAACCGTCGGAAATAATGAGCTACAGGCCGCCGGTAACCGTCGGTAGCCGTCGGAAATTTCGACCTGTAAGTCGTCGGAAGCCGTCGAAAATCTGCTGTGTTTTTTTTTATTTCGGCTGCAAATATAGTCTTCCAACCACATTTCTCTTCCAAACACTATTATATCAATACTACACAATCCAGTATAAAATATTCCAACAAAATATCAAAATCCAAACTACACAATATTCAATAACACACAAATAAATAATATACATAATCATCCCAACGTTGACAATAATCATAACAGTAAGTGTTCTATCATGTTATGAATACACAAAATCATCAACATCCTCATCCACATCATCATATAACCATAAAACCAAATCATTCAAAACTAAAACAAAACATACCTGAACGAGCAAGCAAGAAAGCAATGAATCAATCTTCGCCAGATCCAGAGCCAGCCGAGGAAGGGAAGCGGCCACCAAACTGCTGCATGTACTCTAACAACTGTGTGGTCTGCATGGCCTGTTGGCGGTTCTGCTCCTCCAGTTGGGACACTCTAGTCCGCAATTCTTCTATATCGGCTAGATCGCTCTGACCTCTATTCCGCCGACCCCGTCTCTGACTGCTGGACTACAACAATGGAAAAATGAATAAAATTCAAGTTTATTGTTTTGAAAAGGTCAAAATATCAAATTTGAAGTATTTTAAGAAAAAGTAAATTATTTACCGCTAGATTTCCAAATCCGTATCGTCGACCATGCTCTGCTGGATCCATAACGGACTCAAAAATAGCGTCCTCCTCATCGGTCGTCGGCTGATCTCGACCCGTATCAGTAAGGAGTTTCTGCCGCTGCTCCATAAACTTCTCCTGCATTAACAAATTAATATAATATCATATCTTATATCATTATAGTTTAACAGTTAAAACAATTACTAATACTGAATAAAATGAAATATGCTTACATGGCTTTTGTTGGATTTATCGTCCTGCCATGTATACGAAACAGTCCCGTCTGAATTAACATGCTCGACAGCATGCGTACGGGTGAACATGTCCATATAGCTGACAGGACCATGTGCCTCGGCTTCCTGAAGTTGATCGTTACATACAATCATTATACATTTAAAATCATATAGCATAAACTATTTACATTTATTATTCAGTAAATTTACCAACTCCTGCCGATACTGCTGAAACGACTTCGATCCTCCGCGATGAGTGACGGGATTCTTATTTCTATTTGCGGAGTTTCTATCCGACTCTGCCTGTGCATTCAAAAATTGATACATTATTTTTCGATCACGTTAAATTAATAATTCAAAAAAAATTAGTATACTTGCCTTCGCCTCGTTCGTCTCCCAGTATCTCAACCAAGCTTGCCACACGCTCTCTCCCATCCACCGTGGTTTCTTACTAGATTTCTTAATCTCCGATATCGTGTCCCTGTAGTTCTTGCGCATTTTCTTCATCCAGTATCCTCATGCCAGCATCATATCGTCTGTCTGGATGTCTATCTCAGCCTGTGTTAAAAAAAATTACACTTTAAACGATAAACAGTAGTAAAACGACAAAAACGAATTAAAAATGGAAAATAGAAAAATACACATACTAAGACATCCTGCCATATGCACTCTATGATGTGAGGAGGGATGCTATCCCACTTCGGCCAGCAAGCACTGATCCTACTGCGATAAGCAACTCTAGAGACGTCCAGCACAACCTTAGAGGGAAGTAGGTCGAACCCCCTGTTTTTTAAGTACGATATAGATAAGTACGTATATCATAAAAAAAATATGCTAAATAAAATTTAATTCTTACCCATCTGCTCTAGGAACTAACGATACTACTGGACGCTGTGGCTCTTGCGATGGACCACTGTCATCGCCTCCTAACGATCGTGAAGAGCTCCCACCTCTATTTGACATAATGCTAAACCTGTGACATATACACATCATTATATAAGACAATAATAACATGATAATGAAATATATTTCATATGAAAATGACATCAACGGTATAAATTGCTTAATTAAAGACTGAAATGGAAATAGAAATGTAAGTGTGTTATACCTGATTCATAATGGGTGTACTCTTCCAACGATAAGCAGAGTTCATTGCATTTTTAATAAAAATTGCTAAATAAATGACAAATGGAAATAACATAAAACATGTAAACAATAGTAATCGGATTTGGTTTCATAGTTACATCAATTTCATAATACATCAAGAATTCAACATAGTTATATCAATTGCAAAAAAAAAGATTCAGATTTATATCAGTCATCATCGTCTTCTGATTCAGATTCGATCTCGTTTTCGACGATATTTTCCTCTACACTGTCAAACGCTTCTACTAAAACATTTGATTCATCGATCAAAGGACCAAAATCTGTATGATCGTCTGTAATTATTATATCGTTATTTTGCTCGAGATCTGCCTGATAAGCTTGTTCGTCCGGAATATTCTTCCCATCGAATGTGAATCTGGCCTTTGTTTTAAAAACTGCAGACCAATCTGCTTTATCTCTTTTTAGAGACGGATAAAGAGCGTAATAAACTTGCAATGCTTGTTTGGCTAATACAAAAGGATCGTACTTGTGATAGTGCGATGTATGCTTTATTTCGATAAGATTATAATCCTTGTGCACATTAATTTCAGAACCTGGAACATTGCTAAACCAATTGCATCTAAATAGAAACACTTCCTCCGTGGGTCGTGAGAAATATGCCAGTTGCAAAATTTGTGTTAGAACGCCATAAAAATCATTTAAGTGATTTTCTGGATCGTCACTACCTTTAACAAATACACCAGTATTATTTATTAATTTTTCTGCACCGTATTCTTTGGTGTTAAATTTATATCCATTGACGAAATATATTGGATATGTCTTGACCACTCTTTTTGGTCCCATCGCAAGATGTTTCAACCCTTCGTCAACAACACAATTTCTCGGCTCATAAACGTAATTTGAAAACCAACCGGAAAATTCTTTACTGAGATCTCCGTTCGGATGTTCACTTTCATAAACACTGTTTATATAAACAAATTATTACATTAGGTTATACACGCGCATGCATTATAGAAAAGAATAAAACACAATTTATTATTTCAGATTACCTAACAAATGGTGCAACCTCGGCACAATTTAGAAGAATATAAGTGTGTGCTACATGAAGATCTCTATCGTCTAGCCATATTTCTACACATTTTTCAGAAGGCCGACCATGTTGTCTAAAAATAGATAACATTGCTTGAGAGGACTCTTGTTCGTCGCCTTCGTCATTACGAGGAACACTTTCAAATGAAATATTCACATGGTCATTGAAATAGTGAGAGAAAAAGAACGAAGCTTCTTCTTCGATGTAAGATTTACATATCGAACCTTCAACTTGTGCTTTTTGCCTCACTTTTTTCTTCAGATGATTCAAATATCTATGCAAAATTAATTTATATTAACTTCATCTTTCAAATGCAATTAAATTACGTTATAACATATTACATACCTCTCAAATGGATACATTCATTCATATTGGACAGGACCTCGAAGTCGTGCTTAGATGAGAGATGAACAGGTAAATCTTTGAAGTTTTGGAGTTATGGGTAAGTAGTGCATACGCTTGTACGGAACTTCCTTTCCCTTCTTTTTTCTTGGTTTGTATCTCTCCTGGTTACAAACTTTACAATTTCTAAGGTTTGCGTCTTCTTTCCAAAACAACATGCATCCTTTTAAACATGTATCTATTTTCTGATACGGTAAACCAAAAGCCGACATAAGTTTTTTAACTTCGTAGTGATTTTCACACATTAGATTATCGGGCGGCATATGTCTTTTTGCAGCTTGTACAACAGCCGTAAACCCAGCTTCAGTGATGTTGTATTTTGACTTCATCGCAATGTATTCTGTGATTACTGACAGCTGAGTGCCGCTTTTACAACCATCCCAAATAGGTTTCTTAGCTGCATCTAGTAAATCATAAATTTTTTTAGCTTCAATATTTGGTTCTTCAACATTTCCATCATCGTCGTCAACTTCAACCATATGAAACATTGATCGTGCTGCATCTTCGACCATATTTTCTATACGGGTCGTTGAAACTATTTCGTTAACGACACTTTCAGACTCTACAGAAATATTTGCTACAACTTCACCATGCCGATCCCAAACATAATATTCGGGTGCGAAACCGTGTTGGCACAAATGAACTTTCACAATATCTGGTAACAAATACTTCAAATGTCTACACCTACTACACGGACAACGAATTTCTGGATCGTTTCCGTTATTACTTAAAGCGAATTCAACAAACACGTTTATACCATTATAAAATTCTTCTTTTATTGAGCCCCTCAGTCCTTTTCTTTGGTACATCCATCTCCTCCGATCAACAAAATAATCAATCATTTTTCCTATTTAACAAAATGAGAAGTTCAAATTTTAATATTTATTTTGAAGAATACAAATTCGAAAAAGATTATTTTCATGGTCGTATAATATTTTGAATTTAAAGAACAACTTCACAAATTTAAAAATATTTTCAAATAGGGCACATTTTATTTTTTAACGTAACGATTTAAAAATATATATAATTTTTTTTTTCATTTGTCAGGCATCCTATTTCCCATTACAAACACAGTATGCATTTACATTTCGTATATTACTTCGTCTCAAACGATTCAACAAAATTTCGGCAGCATTTCCCTTCTGTTCCCCGCATTGTACACAAATGCGTGTACGCAGGAAACAAAAAAGAAAAGTTAGGCCGAAATTTTATGAACCGTTTGAGACGAAGTAGTATACAAAATGTAAATGATTACTGTGTTCATAACTTGTCCAATACAGGGACAAATTCGACAAACATTGTACCAGATGAATATAAATGGTCGTTTTTCGAAAATAACGACTATTTATACAACGATCATGTACAACACTCGTCAGACGGGACCAAAAACTCTCTAAGAGACATTTGTCAGTTACATACGCGCATTTTACGAAAAAATACAGTTTTACTCACTGTTCAAATTTACAAAAATATATATTAATTTAACACATTTATTCAACGTATTACATCAACTTAAGGCTGTTTTAACATTTTTGTCATTTTTCAATACACACAATTATAATTTAGAGTAATGCATTTTTTTTGTTTCATAAGTAAATACGCGCACAATATAATACTCCTAGTTCATTCAATCATTTTATCTTATTATTCCATATAACGTATACAATCATCGAATCAAGGCATACACAACAATTTACATATACATGAACAACCACAAATTATACGTGTTTTTCACAATTTCACGATAAAAGATAAAATCGGTATACCATGTGATGCTATAAACCGTTATTACGCTATTGGAAACAATTGCAATCACTAATTCGCCCTAATTTATCAATTTATGCAAATCTAGAATTAGGGTAAAAACTGAATTTTTCACAAAAATAAGAGATTATACCTGCGATTAAGAGTAATGGAGTTTGATTAGGGAGCCTTGGAAGATCCGGAAGATGGAAATTTGGGATTGGAAGTTTGGAGGTTGAATTTGGGGGTTTTTTGGTGGAATTTTCGTATGGAGAGGAGGAAGAAAGCTCTCGACTGGAGCTATAATCGCATATTTCCGACGGCTTCCGACGGCCGCCGACGGCCCGTCGAAAGCCGTCGGAAATTGGCCGTCAGAAGCCGTCGGCCCTGGCTGTCGGTTTTATGGCATTTTCTAGTAGTGATGGCTGCAACTAAACTGACAAACGTCAGCTCATAATTCCACCAAATCCACCTGTTCAGCTACAGTTCGACGCACCGCTTTATGGTGATTATTTTAGAGTTGATACTGCGGAGATCTCCAGTCGCAAAGCGCCTTGACATTAACGGTCCACTGGCGGTCCTTTTAGGTCTGTTGGCAGTTTTTCGTATGATCTGACTCTTGCTAGGTGTATGGAAGCGAAGCAGGAGGATGACGATTATGAAGAATCGGAGGCCGCGATACGTTTGTTTGAGTATGATACCAGAGGTTTCAATCCTTTGCATGCCCTGGACAACCCCGAGCAGCTTAGGAAGACTGTTATTTATCTTGTTGGCCAGTTGAGAAGGAAAATGTAGTTTGTTTTATCTGAATTTTATTTTCTGCATTTTTATTCGGTACTTTTATTTCTGCATTTGTATTCTGTATTTTGTATTTAAAAATAATTAACGTAAATAAAATAATAACATAAACAAACAATAAAATAATAACTTTGTCCATTCCGTGTTGCCCCTTTCGTAAAAGAACGCATTCTCCTTTCGCGAACTTACCTCTTTTTCAGTCTCTTTCGTTTGCCCTTTTCGTTCATCACGGTTCAAAAAATAACGCACCCTAAGAAATAAAGCTACCGTGAATCACTATGGAGTTTATATGTAAATAGTTTAGTTCGAATGTCATGCAAATAATGAAGCTCCTGATACTCCCAAATCATTACCTCTGTCAGTATTTGAAAATTTCATTGCGGGTAATTAACCACCTTGGCTTTTGAAGCATTGCATTTACATTATTACTGTAAAACATTAAGTTGCCAATATATAACGAAATGCAACTTAAATTACTACTCTTTTGTGAAAAATAGACCTGCATTTGTGAAAGTTTTTTGTTAAAATTATGTTTACTCAGTGTATAGCATGTATGTTGCATATGAAACTGAAATCTTATTCTTTTGTTGTGCAGATTGTCTTCAGTGACCAAAACTATTTATACCATCTTACTTCATTTGGGTCTTGACTTCTTGTTGGTGCATTCTGTTCATCATTAAAGTAATCATGTCATGCTAATGCATTACGTTTGTGGAGAAATTCAACGTTCAATGATGCATTCCCGTTACAAACTTGTTTCAACTCATTCAAAGAATTATCTTTCTAATTAGTTTCATGTTCCGTTCTGGTTATATTTTTGATGGGGTTATTTCATGTATTGTACAAATGACATGTTGGTCACTGTTAAATATTCTTTTAATGATATAATATTTCATTTGTTTGAATAGTTGATTGTTTATTCTTGTGTTATTTGAATGATAATTTATGTCTTCAGACTTGGTCCATTTTAATATTTCATATGTTCATATCTATTTTTTTTTCAAATTTTTTTGTTTCATTAATGGCAATAGTTGCGTCCTGTCTTTGGCATCAATAGAGGCAATATTAATGCCATTGTTGCTCTAACATAAACTAAATAGTATCGTGCAGAGCCGGTTCTAGCCTATGGGTTGCCCTAGGCGAGCACAATTTTTTTATCTTTTACATAGGAAAAAAACTAAAAATGATATTATAACATTGTAAATATTTTTCATTAACTTCACATAATAACAAGGTTCATCCAAAATACATATTTCAATCATTCTTCCAAAATATTTTCTCATTAACTTCATATATATACTTTAATATGTTTACCACATCAATCCTATTCAACGAAACCAACTTCTTCTTGAATTTTTGGAAGCAAATTCTTTAAGCGGCTAGGGCATGCTTGGACGATGGCGAAGGAAACTGTCGAAGTCGGAAAATTGAAAAAACACGCTACTGTCCTTCTGCCTAAATTCTAAATGTTGCGTCTTTGGTTTAAAAATTAGTTTAAAGTTTTTCCTTTAAACTAGTTACCTCTTATAAGAATATATTTCATTTGATGTACATGATAAAAATATCAACTATTGAATTACATCTAATTGAAAATTGTGTGCCTAAATGATTATATCAACGGTTGTAGATTCCATGATCGTGGGTTTATTTTGGATTCACACACACATAAGAAAAAATGTAATAATGATACAAAAATATTATCAAACATCTTGTAACTTGATATGCAAACGTAAGCAGTATTTACTTAACATGAAGACCGCTGGAGGCATTAATTATGTACAATCCAACACATTCATTTGACACCAAGTTAAGATTACAAACTCTATAGTTCATAACTAATTTACATACAAGTGAATGACAGCAAAAGCAACAAATCAAAATATATTAGTTTGCAAAATAAATCAATCATTTTGGTAGACCCAAAAAAAGAAACAGTTTCTGGATATCAATAATGTGACATAGTCGCATAAGTATGAAAAATGTTTAGCAAATCAACTTAAACGTAAGCAATACAATTTCATTGCAAACAATTTGCCAATTACTCATTTGTTCAATCAAGAACAACCGTCTGGTATACATCTAATGGTCAACGTTGTTAAGTACTGTAGATTCAAAATGAATTTCCATCCAAACATGAAAATAGAAGAACACCGAACCTCTGAGAACGTGTAATATAATCTTTACCTCAAATGTGAGAGGCCACTGACAGTGTGGATATCAAAGATAGATGTTTGTAGTTCTCCAGCGGATTTAAAGTTTAACAATAACTTGCGTCCGTCCAATCACGCGTATGGCGAGAGCATTGACACATGAAACTGTTCCTGATGGGTATGCGGAGTAATTTTGAAATATACTGTGGAACAAATTTGGTATTGGGGACAGGAATAGACTAAGAACTGCCGGAGGAGAGTTAGCAACCGTCGCGATGTTGGAGACAGACATCGTCGCAGAGGAGAATGAGTCACGTGCGAGAATCGGAGAAAGAGGCAATCGCGATTTGAGGTTTTGAAAATTGGATTTTTTTTTCTCCGATCCGTTGCCCCATGAAGGGGGGTTGCCCTATTCGGTAGCCTATTGGGCCTTGCCCAAGAACCGGCTCTGGTATCGTGTGGCATATGCATAAATAGAGCTATTTTTATTAAAAAACGTGCCCTGGGCATAATTAGGGGTTTGATTTTCAATAACATTTCTTCTTTTGTCTCACATTCTTATAGTGAAAATTCTATTTAAACACAAAATGTAAATACAAAATATGACATAAGAGATGTTGATCATTAACTTAGTTGATCATTAGATCTTCGTCTGAATTCCATCTTTCTTGTAAAGCACCTCTTCTAGGATCCATGAAGTAGGATCTATGCATGTATCTTCTACCGTCAAGGTGCTACTGCTTTTTATCTCTCTTCCTTTGAATGAATGAAGTTGTTGCCAAAAAACACCATTATTGATTTTCACCCTCCATGTTCTAAAAACTCATTTTCTAGCAAACTTGGTGATGCCATAATTTTTCATACTGCTACTAAAAGAATTAACCATTGATAACTAATTTAAACAATACCGCTAGCTCTGATACCAATCTGTTGTGCGAAATTTTAATTAATTTGCATTAACTCCAAACTGAAGCGGAATACTAAGGCGCGGAAGCAACCAAAAAAGATCTGGTTTGTCGATTAATCATCAACCGTCAATTCAATAAAAAATAATCTCCAAACAAAGAAAATTAGAAGAGTAAAACACAGAGATTTAACGTGATTCGACTAAATTAACTACGTCAACGGACTCGACAACTATTCTTTATTTTACTGAAGAAAGAGAATACAAAATAATTACAAAATTATAGATAGTAAAGTGGAGAGACTAACATATAATTACTAACTGAATAATCAATTTTTTCGAAAACTTGTTTGCGCTCAAAACCCCTAAATTGATTTGGCTGTAGAAATTAGGGTTTACTAAAGAAGATGATAATTGTTTTTTTTAAGAAAAATAATATAATATATAAAGAGGAGAAAAAACGCCTTTCTCCGAAGGCTCACAAAAAATAGAAAACAAGAAGGGACGAAATCCTCCGAAAAGAAAATACCGCAAAACAACAGCGGAAAATAAAACCAAGACACTGGATAAAAGACCACCAGAGCTAGCAACAAAACCACACCAAGATAGTGGAGGAGAATGAACATACGATCCACCAACAATCACAAACCCGCCTTTACCCTAAGGAAAAGGCCAGACCACCAAGCCGAACCAAAAAGAGTGCCAACTAGTAATCGCAAATCCAGCAAATATAAGGAACGCACGGAAGATGGCAATCAGAGTAAAGCAGACGCCACCAACGCCAATCCAGTGGCATAAAAGGAGATCAAGACCAGTCGAAGCAGCCGAACAACCACAGTGATACCACCAAATAACCAGCGAACAACTGGAGGCCGGATCCCGAAACCAGACAACCAAATCACAACCGAGCCAAAGAAGAACCAAAGAGAAAAGAACCTGGAAAACTAATAACAACATTAAACACAAAAGGGGGGAGGGGAAGTGAGCACTGGGTGAAGGCCAGCGCTCGCTCGCGATGATCAGCCTACTCCCAGTCTAGCGTGAGACAAAGCACACGAGATAGAGAGAAGACCGACCAGATGCTCCGCACGGGAGTTCAAACGACCCCTGAAAGGTCTACCACGGAAAGCAAGGAAGGCGTCTTTCCTCACACAACGAATAATAGATGTTGGATTCATACGAGAGTTTTCGAAGGTTGCCTTGTTCCGCGCGCACCAGAGGTGCCAGCAGATGAGGCAGGGGATCAAGCGAAAAACAATAGAGCGAAGAGACTTACCAACATTTCCAGACCACCATGAGTTGAGGAGATCAGAAGGGGAGCTGGCTAAACGACGATAATCAAGAAGGTTTCCGAAGTAATTCCAGCACGATCTGGCCGAAAAACCACCAAAGAACAAATGATTCAGGGATCCTGATTTCCCATTGCCGCAGCATCTACAACGAGACACGAGAGGGATACCGATATGTTGAAGGTTCTCGTCCAGTGGCAATCCATCATGGAGGATCCGCCACATCAAAATAGAGACCTTGGGGGGAATACGAGAGTCCCAGATGAAAGAAAAAATCGGACGAATGGGGTCTTGGATTCTAATCGAAGACCAAGCTTTAAGGATGGAAAAAGGAGATCCATCCCAACCATAAGAACCACCATGAGTGTCGGAAAAAGGCTTCACCGACTGCATGTGCTTCCAGGTCTCACTAGCATAAGACGGAGAGCCTGAGAAGTTAGAACCCGCAAGACTGCGGTATTTTGCATGGAGGAAAGAAGCCCATAAGGAGTTGTTAGCGCCAAATCTGTGCCATAATTTGTAGGCAAAGGCAGCACAAAGGTCCTTTGGATTGCGCAGACCCAGGCCGCCTTCATTTTTGGGGCGACACACCACGTCCCACGACACCCAATGGTGTCGACGGGCACTGTCCTTGCTGCCCCAGAAGAAAGCTGAGGCCAAAGACCGATAAGACCGGAAGAAAGAAGAAGTGGGGGTCATAGCTGCGAAAACATGAGTTCCCATCGAATCCAAAACGGATTTGATAAGAACAAGTCTACCAGCCTGAGAAATAAGAGAAGCATTCCAGCGTAAGATCTTACCCCTAACTTTATCAGTCAATGGGTCGAAAATAGCATTGAGCTTTCTACCGCGATACAGGACAACACCCAAGTAAGGAAGAGGAAGGGTGGCTTCCTTGAACCCAGAGACAAACTCGATCCACATAGCACGAGCGAGAGGCAAATCTTTCGCATGGATGAAACAGCTTTTGGCAGGGTTAACAAGTTGGCCCGACGAACGCTCATACTGATGAAGAAAGTCGAGAAGCCGGCGGACAGAGGAGACGCTGCCATTAGAGAAAATGGCAACGTCATCAGCGAATGACAAGGAAGAGACTAGGGGGCAGCCCCTCGGTATCCCGAAGCGCTGAATCTGGCCATAGATAGTTAAGGATTGAAGACCGCGAACGAAAGCCTCTGCCGCGATCACAAAAAGTGAAGGCGATAGAGGGTCTCCCTGACGCAGCCCCCTACCGGCTTTGAAATAACCATGAGCCGATCCATTAATGAGAACAGAGAACCAGCAGTTGGAGATGAGCCTCCACACCAAATCAATAAGGGGTTCCGGAAAACCGAAAGCCCTTAAGACCTTGATGATGAAAAACCAGGACATGTGATCGTAGGCCTTAGCCATGTCCAGTTTGAAGACAACATTAGAACCCCTGACCTTCCGGTCGATCTGGGAGATAAGTTCCTGATCGAGCAGAACATTATCAGTAATCAAACGCCCCTTTACAAATCCCGCTTGAGAAGGAGAGATAATACGCTCAAGGTAGGGGGCCAATCGAGAGGACAAAATTTTAGAAATTACTTTATTCGAAAAATTGCAAAGACTGATTGGCCGGAAATCCAAACACGACCTAGGGATTTCGCATTTTGGAATAAGGACAATGTTGGTCGAAGTCCATCCAGAAGGAAGGGAACCCCCAGAGAAAAAGGATTGAACAGCAAGACAAAAGTCTTCCTGAATAATAGACCAAGCACTCCTGAAAAAAACACCATTGAAACCATCCGGACCACTGGCACTGTCCTTGCTAAGAGCAAAGACAGCAGCACGTATCTCCTCAGAGGTAGGGAGATCCGCGATAAGGTCACTTTCCGGAGAAAGAACAATACGAGGAATGAAGGCCAGCAGAGCAGGGTCAGAAACGAAGACCGAAGGAGAGCCCAGAAAGGATTGAAAATGGGACAGGATGGTCTCTTTGACATCTTCAGGTGAAGAGGCCGTAGATAGATCCTGTCGCAAAATCTCACGGATCGTGAGGAGGTTATTCTTCTTGCGAATAGAGGAATGGAAGAATTTTGAGTTAGTAACACCGACTACCACCCACTTGATCCTAGCCTTTTGACGGAGGTAGTCATTCTCGATACGAAGTTCCGAGGAGAAAATGGTTTGAGCAAGAGCCTAGGCCTCCTTGTTAGCCACGTTAGGATCCTCATCTAGCAAGGATTTGGCTGCGATTAGAGACTCTTCGGCCAATCGAACACGGTCGAAAATGTTCTTAAAGACCTGAAGGTTCCAATCCTTAAGGCAAACTTTAAGACGCTTAAGCTTACGACCGAACATCTCACAGGGAGATGCAACAATAGGAACGCTCCAAGAATTAGCAACAACTTGGAAAAAGGAATGGTGAGATATTCACATGCTCTGAAACCGAAAGGAAGATGGCCCCGTTAAAGAGCGGGGAGAGCAGCGGACAACCATGGGGGCATGGTCAGAGAAAGACCGATGGAGATGCTCGATCGAAAAGGAGAAGGGGAGACGAAACCACTCCTCCGACCTGAAAACACGATCAAGTCGGGAAAGGATGCGGTTCGGCCCCTCTTGGTTGTTGGACCAGGTGAAGGTAGAGCCAACAAAGGGAAGCTCAGACAGACCAGAGCTGATAATGAAAGAGTTGAAATCCGCCATCGCTACACGGTTGATGGCGGATCCTCCCCGTTTTTCCGCTTGGCAGGCGACAATGTTAAAATCACCACCTATCACGGAAGAGGAGAAACCCAGCGAATCGAGCCCTAATATGTCCGCCCAGAGAGCTAATCTCTCCAATCGATCACATTTGGCATAAACCGCGGAGAAAAGAAAGGGAGAGCTAAAAGAAGGGGACGAGCAGGCCAATGAAAAAAGCTGATGGGAATCAAAAGCGGCCTGGACCGATATGGATTTGGACCAAAGGATCCAAATCTTCCCCGAAACATTGGTAAAGCCACCGCCAAATCCTAAGGATAAGACGATGCCGGAAATGCCTTCCGGTCCCAGAAAGGGTTCCAGAAGAGCGATCAAGCCAACAGAGTGCTTCTTGACAATGCGTTTAAGCCTAGCCAAAGATGCATCATTGCCAATACCACGGACATTCCAGAATAGCAAATTCGCCATTAAAAGCGAGAACCGGAGACCAAAAAAAAAAGAGGACTCAAACGAGGTAAAGCGAGTACCGAGTAGATCGATCAATCTGCTCGGACGCCGCTATAGAGCGTGTGCGAATGGTGCGGGGGGTAGCCTGGACTCTACGCGATCGGCGCCGAGACGCCTTGGTGATAGAGCCGGAAAGCTGGGGAAGCGTCTCTGAAGACACTACAAGACCCGGACCCGAAGCAGAAGTCAACGAGGCACCAAGCAGCGAAGGCGCATGCGAAGAATTCCTTACAAGGCAGTCGAGACGCTCGTTGAGGAGCGCAATCTCTGCCTTACTCATAAGTGGAATGGATATGGACAGAGAGCAAGAAGAAGCGGGAAGGGAGCAAACAGAAGAGCAGTAGGAGGAAGAGGGATCCTGAGCATCCGAAAGATCCGAGTGCTCCTGGGTAATCCGACAAAAAGAGGGAAGGCGAATCAGTCGCATACCAATCTGTCGAAGAAACCAATCAGATAAAAAATAAGAAGAGTAACTAAAAGATCCGAGATGGCATGAGTAAAGCGACACCGGTAGAGATGCCTTAACCGGCGAGGGGGAATAAGAGAAAGGCGAAACAGCGGATAGAGATGAGGAAGTAAAAGAAGAAACAGAAGTAACAGAACGATGCAGTGTAAGGGCGCTAACATACAGCGACCCATATTGCTGTCGGAGTCTTACCAATGCCGGACTGTTACAAACAAAACAGCCCCGCGTAATAGGTAAGAGTCGCAAGGCGGGCCTATCAGAGGGGAAAAAAGAGCATAAAGGCTGGCAGAATCTCAGACTGTCCGTATAGTGGTCAAGAATGGCCACTATACGAGCAGGGCTAAAAGAACACCCGAACCAACAGCTCCAGTCCCGCAGTATCCTCCGAATAGACCAAACGAATCCAGTAAAAGGAAGACTACACCAGAAAGACAAAGTCGCTGACGATATAGGTTCTGCCTCGTCACGACTCAACGAAGGAAACCAACAACGATCAGCCAGTAAAACAACCCAGACAAATATCCTGGGATGAGCACCACCTAATCGGCACACAAAAGCCCACAAACACTTCTGAGGCCGGTTATGCTGATACAGATAGAAAGACGACAAGAAGACGAAGAACGAATAAAACTCAACAGGCAACAAGGGACCTGACACACTCCTGGTCTCAACAGAAACGGCCGTGTCAGGGAGCTCACACAAAAGTGTGACAAGGCTCAGGCAACAGCGACAAACCGAGTAATCCGACAGCCAAAAAACAAATGGCAACCCACAACAATCAACAGAAACAAAACAATAAACAGAGCTGCTCACCTGCCAACAAAGAGCACTACAAACCTGAAAGGGCGGAGACAAAGTCAGCAACCTCGGCGAACTAAGCAAATTTGACAAAACCTCTTCAATGTGCACCAAAGAAACTGGTGGAGACAGTGGCTCCGAAGAAACGAACAAAGGCAGTTCAGAGCCAACGCCCACCCCAAAAGTTACTGGCCGGTCTACTGAATGAGTTAAGGTGATCAACTCCTTAACCCCTGTCGCAAAACCAGAACCTGGATCGACTACAGTCCCATGAATCCTCAAATGGAACACAATCAACAGCCGATCCCACAAAGTCTAAGCGAGTCACAAATCGAGTGATGAAATCTCGATTGTGGCTCGAGTAGGAACGACAAACATCCAAAGAACCATCGAGCTCAAACAGTGCTGCATCAATCGAACCAAAGCTAAGAGCTGGTTGGCCAGAAGCAACCCCATCCAACTCATCAGCAAAAACAATACTCGGAACAAATCGAGTGGAAAGGTCCCTCTGACCGAGAGGCACTTCCAGAATCGAAGCAACACTGCAAGGAACAGCATAAGAAACAATCTCTTCCTTCGATCTTTTAAAACTCGAAGGAATCGAAGGGAGAGAACTGAAAATGGGATCCAGGGCCAAGAAACACCCATCAACATCTACAAATCTGAAGCGAGCCAGCGCCAAGAAGGCGTCAAACGAAAACACACAAATTTCAAGAGAGCATGAACCAGTGAAACAAACCGACAACGGCGGAGGCACAAGCTTTAACAGGGCATAAGCAATAGACGCGAAAGAGGGACAGCGCTGCACAAAATCGCCACGAAAATAAAAAGCCCCAAAAACCATCGCCGGTGCCCTAAAATTGGCACTCAAAATCAGGTACAGAGAGTCGCGAAATCAGAGAGGGAAGCGAAATATCGCTAGAGAGGGAGAGCGTAGGCAAGCCGGGGAAATGGAAGAGAGCAGAAAATCGCTATACTGAGAGAAAGGAGGAGGCCATAGATTTTAATTATTACCGTTGTTTGATTTGATCAGAAGATGATAATTGAGGATGCTCTCTGACATGCTAATATGAACTCTTTAATTTAAATAGACTTCAGAATGAAGAAATTAATTGGAGATTAAGCAAATTAATTTTTCAATCGTCTTGAAACTTTTCAAATATATTTGATTTGATTTCAATGCAAATATAAAGTGAAGATCCAAGTTTCCATAAGTTTCTTCAATTGATTGTATCTCCATCAACAATCTTTTCTTTTTTCGTATTCCAAAATTAATGAATTTATAAATAAACTTCTTTCCTCGTTTATAAATTATAAATCTACCGAGTAATTAATTGGTTTGATATTTAATTTGTTTCCTTCCAAAATATCCTATTAAATCTTTCCACATATAGCCTAATTGAGTGATAATATTAATTAGTTAAAATTTTATTTTTTTGATAAATATTTGAATCATCCAAATTTAATAAGGTAAAAAGGACAAGATTTTGTTGTCCTAACATGAAGCAATGTTGCAACCGGAGAAGTCAAAAGCAGTATTATAATTATAAAATGTGCCCATTTCTTAAATCCGTGAAGACGAAATGAAGAAATTTAACCTCCTAACGTTGATGACTCCAAGTAGGTATTCCTGTTGCCATCTCAGTAGCAGTTCTACCAACGGTCCATATGTTAGCAGAGAAGCTATGTCCAATCTGGACTACCACTCCTGCTGTCATCCAAAACGGAGTGCCTTTCATTGACATCTATGCATTCACAGTTGTCCATGCATATTCACATAAACCAACTGAATTGTGAATATCTGAGAATTCAAAGAATAAAATTCCTAAGTGATTTTTTGAAATTCTGAAAATACCTTCATTCATTAGTAGAATTTCACCACCAGTTTGAAATCTCGATTATTTTTTCTTTCCAACTATCTATCAATGGAATTTTACTGTCAATTTGTCACCGACACAACAAAAACAGCTTCAAATAAAAGTGTTCTGACTATTAAAACATTTACACTTAGGAGACACATGGTTCATTTATATTTTATATTTATACTAGTACTAATAATAGCAACTTACTTAACTAAATCCAAGTTGAAAGTTGAAACATAAGGCTGATGATAAAGTATGATTGAATGGTCGAAAAAACTTGGATGAGTACCGGATTGCCTACTGGCTTGGAAGTTCCAGAGTAAGCAAGTTTAAGGAAACCTTTGTTATCAATGAATATTTTCTTCCTTTTTATCTCTGTGTATAATTTTATTTTCATGAAGACATTAAAGGACTTGTAAATGTTGTTTTTTGTACTTCCTTTTTATCGTTACTTTTTGAACGACTATTACCATTTGTGTTTTGTGGTTTTTTACATACGCATGCCATTATCTCCCACTAATTTCTTCATAACTTCTATATAACCATTTACAGGTCAAAATGAATTCTGAATTCATCCACAATTGACCATGGAGTTTTTCATCAAAGCACTTTTTCTAACAATCAGGAATTGGAGGTTATCAAATATTAAGTCCAGAATTAGAGATATTAGGATACAGTGATTATTTTCTTTTTTGAACATCAGCAAGAAATTTAACACCTTATGTAGTGTTATACGTCTAGTATACCAAAACAGAGAATAATCAATTATAAACTCGTCGCACAAGTTTATAACTCAGATTTCCACTACACTGGAATTCTGAGTTATAAACTTGTCCGACGAGTTTATAACTGATTATTCTCTGCTTTGGTATACTAGACGTATAACATCTTAAGAATTTTATTTCAAAATTCTCCCAAGATACAACAGACGAATTCTGCTTGAAATTGTAATGAGTATATCACTCTGTGATTTATTGTATGTAGGAGTAGGGAAGAAGAAGAGAAGGGAACGAAGTAGAATTGGAATCGGATGAGAATGTGATCAGTATTCTCTCCTATTTATAATTTCGTCCGCATCCCTTCAAACAGTTGCGTCCGCTTGATGGGTCGCACCCGTTGCTGTTCATTACCAGCCTGCGCATCTACTTGTACCCGCTCGTACCGTTTCACTCGCGCCTCTTCAGTCGGGTCGCACCCGCTCGCGCCGCATCTGTTTGCTTCTAACGGGTCGCACCCGCTACTGTTCGCGCCTATTCAATCCGCGTCCGCTTCCGAACAGATCCGCATCTGTTCGTATGGCCTGCAACTGTCAGAAAGCCCGGTCCAGTTTGTAGTAAAAATACGAGTATCATATTAGACCCATACCCGGCCCGGCCCGGTTCGGTCGGACGGACGGCGGCGGCGGCGCGCGCGCGTGTGTGGTGGAGATGCATGATCTCCCTCCTCACAACGAAGCATACATTTGGGAGCCCCAGGCCCCCAACCTCCTCTTGAGAAAGGCATATATAAACCAATATACCTTTCAACAATTTGGCGATGTGGGACTTTGTATATTTCCATTCATTCTACCTTTAGGAATTCCAACAATCCCCCACATGAATGATAATATACATATCCCCCACACAAAGCGAAATATCACAAAGTACATATGGAATAATGCTTTATCGTGGATAAGTAGATATTTCACTTTGAACTTTCCCTAGTTAAAACTTATCGGATCTACTTGGCTAATCGGTGAATTATTTCATCTTGAACCGTCGGCCTTTATTGTATATCCAAACAATAAGCTTTACGAAGCATTGATTCCCTTCTCATCCAATCTCTTGGTTGTGTTCATTTTGGTCCTGAACAATTTTTGGTTCTGCAAGTGTTTTAGAGAATAAAAGCCTTTTAATATTCTCACAGAGCCGACCCAGCTCACACTTACATAGGTGATCGCAACCATTAAGAGTATCCTACATATACCCCACTTGTTATTTCCAAGATATGGTCATCATTAAAAAACATAGTTTTAACCTTTATATACTTCTGTAGGCATGCATTTATATTGTGCACCATAGGAATGGAGTTGGACTATGTCCAAGCAAATGCATTACGTCTTGAGTTATTCAGAACTGGTTTGCCTATTGATCCTAGTCCGTGGGATCTCCAGTCGCTAGGATAGGTTTTCGTATAAGATAACTCTTGGTGGTTTAGGCTTTTAAACCCATTCCCCTCGATGCGCAGTGAATTTTCTCTTTGGATAAACCTTTAGTAAACGGATCCGCTAGGTTATCATTTGTCCTCACAAATCAATGGAAATAGTTCCATTAGAGAGTAACTGCCTAACTGTGTTATGGCATCGTCGAATATGTCGTGACTTTCCATTATGCACAAAGTTGTGCGCTCTGCTTAGCGCTGCTTGGTTATCGCAGTGTATGCATATGGCCGGTACAGGTTTAGGCCAGAATGGAATATCTTCCAAAAAGTGACGAAGCCATTCTGCTTCTTTGCCTGCTTTATCTAAAGCGATGAACTCTGATTCTATAGTGGATCGAGCTATGCATGTTTGTTTGGTAGATTTCCATGACACTGCTGCCCCTGCTAGGGTAAATACATAACCATTAGTTGATTTTGATTCCTCTGAATCAGCAATCCAATTTGCATCACTATATCCTTCTAAGACGGCAGGATATTTTCCATAATATAAGGAATAATTTGTGGTATTTTTTAAATATCCAAGCACTCTCATTAGTGCTTTCCAGTGTTCCTTTCCTGGATTGTTTGTATACCTGCTCAGTCGACTTACTGCATAAGCTATATCTGGTCTTGTGCAATTCATGAGGTACATGAGACATCCTATTACACGAGAGTATTCCAGTTGCATTACACTCTCATTAGTGTTTTTATGCAGTACTTCTGATGGATTAAAAGGTGTTCTCACTCCTTTAATTCCATAGTCTTGGAATTTTTCAATCACTTTGTCTACATAGTGTGACTGAGACAATTCAATTCCATTAGGAGTTCTTATTATTTTGATTCCCAAAATAACGTCTGCAACTCCTAAATCTTTCATATCGAAATTGCTAGTTAACATCTTCTTTATGGTCTCTATTACCTGAGTATTTGGACCAAATATTAACATATCGTCTACATATAAACAAATCATCACATATGATTGTCCAATTTGTTTATAATAAACACACTTATCGCATTCATTTATACGAAAACTGTTTCTCATCATGACACTATCAAATTTTGCGTGCCATTGTTTTGGAGCTTGTTTTAGTCCGTATAATGATTTTACTATTCTACAGACTTTGTTTTCATTTCCTTTGGAAATAAAACCTTCAGGTTGCTCCATGTAGATCTCCTCATCGAGATCTCCATTTAAGAATGCTGTCTTTACATCCATTTGAAGAATTTCTAGACCATAAATTGATGCAATTGCTATTAGCATTCTTATAGAGGTTATTTGTGTTACTGGCGAATATGTATCAAAGAAGTCTACTCCTTCTTTTTGACGATATCCTTTGGCTATTAATCTGGCTTTATACTTGTCGATAGAGCCATCTGCTTTCATTTTCTTCTTGAAAATCCATTTGCAGCCAATAGGTTTTATTCCAGGTGGAATATCAACAATTTCCCAAGTTTTATTACTTAGAATTGAATCAATCTCACTTTGGATTGCTTCTTTCCAACATGAAGATTTAGAAGATGACATTGCTTCCTTGTACGTTTGAGGTTCGTGTTCTAACACATATGTGAAAAAATCCGAACCAAATGTCTTGGAAGTCCTAGCCCTTACGCTTCTTCTTGGTTCAACTTCCTCAATCTCATGATGAGTTTCATCTTCACGTGAATTGCTTGATTCTTCTCTTGTCCTTTTAGGGACATTATTCCCTTCATTCCTTTTGTGCAGAAACACATCTTCAAAGAATGAGGCATCTCTAGATTCCATGATCGTATTTACATGAATATCAGCTATATCAGACTTGAATACCAAAAATCTATAGGCACTACTATTTTGGGCTGGCCCTAAATAGTAACAATCTACCGTTTTTGGTCCAAGTTTGACTTTCTTGGGAGGCGGAACTGGAACTTTTGCCAAGCACCCCCACACTTTGAGGTATTTAAAACTTGGTTTGTGTCCTTTCCATATCTCATATGGAATTGTTCCTGTTTTATTATGAGGGACTTTGTTTAATATGTGATTAGACATATTTAAGGCTTCCCCCCACAAGTTCGTCGGTAGACCAGAAGTTAAAAGCATGGCGGTAATCATGTCTTTTAACGTTCTGTTCTTCCTCTCGGCTATACCATTTTGTTGTGGTGAATATGGAGCTGTTGTTTGATGAATTATACCATTTTTGGCATAGAATTGTTCAAATGGTGATTCATATTCTCCACCTCGATCAGATCTCAATATCTTGATCTTTTTATTTAACTGATTTTCTACCTCAGCTTTGTACTTTATAAATGATGTAATTGCTTCATCTTTGCTATTCAAAAGACATACATAGCAATATCGCGTATAATCGTCAATAAACGTGATAAAGTACTTTTTCCCACCTCTTGTAGGTAATGATTTAAAATCACATAAATCTATATGAACCAAACCTAGTGGTTCGGTGCTTCTATCAACAGATTGAAATGGTTTTTTAACCATTTTTGCTTCTACACGTCTCACATTTGTAGTTCTTATCTACTTGGAATTTTAGAATTAATTCCAAGTTTGATAATTTTTTCATTTTTCGGAAATTTATGTGTCCTAATCTATCATGCCATAGTAAAATTTCGTGCTCAAGCAAGTAAGAAACTTCAATTTTATTAATAGCACAATCAGAATACATAGTTTTATTGCCGATAACGGCTACATTTGCCTTAAATAGGCCATCACATAAATATCCCCTTCCGATATACATTCCAGCTTTGGACAGAACCATCTTGTCTGACTCGAACACCATTCTGAATCCTTTCTTTGATAATACTGCACCAGAGATGAGATTCTTGCGTATGTCTGGAACGTGGAGCACGTCATTCAACTTGACAGTTTTTCCAGAAGTAAACTTGAGGATAACTGTGCCACTGCCTTCGATCATAGATACTGCAGAATTACCCATATAGAGTTTCTCTTCATGATCGAATTTCTTGTATGTAGAGAACATGGATTTGTCAGAGCAGACATGACGAGTAGCGCCTGTGTCCACCCACCATTGGTTAGGATTCTGAACCATATTGCATTCAGATACAACTGCCGAGAAGTTGGACTCATCCACTTCCATGTTGTCTACTAAATTTGCCTCTTTGTTGCGGTCCTTTTTGAGTCTGCAATCTCTAGCGGCATGTCCAACCTTTCCACAAACCCAACATTCACCATTAAACTTTTTGGTTCGTTTGTTGTCTTTTGGTTTGTTGTCTGGAGCTTTCCTTTTCTTCTGGAAATTCTTCTTTTTGTTTTTGGTCTTTGAATCTTCAGCCACAAATGCCTCCTCGCTTTGTTTTGTAATTCCACGGTTATCTGCCTCAATTTTCAATCGGACTATGAGATCCTATAAAGAGATTTCCTTCTTTTTATGCTTTAGATAATTGCGGTAATCTCTCCACGACGGCGGTAGTTTTCCCGTGATGGCTTCAACCAAAAACGATTCTCCAACCTTATGACCTTCCGCCTCGAGTTCATGAATAATGATTTGTAGTTCATGTAGTTGAGCAGTCACCGGTTTGGAGTCGATCATCTTGTAGTCCATGAATTTGTCTACAATGAATTTCTTAAGACTGATATTCTGCGTCTTATACTTCGTGGCAAGTGCATTCCAGAGTGCTTTTGCTGTCTTTAGAGGTTGATATACTTTGTATAACACCTTGTCGAGACAATTCAGAATATAGTTTCTGCATAGGAAATCGGAATGTTTCCACGTAGCAACATCTGCTTCCTTGCCTAGTGCAGAAATTGGTTCCTCCTCCTCAAGATACCGTTGCAGACCGAGTGTGGTGAGGTAAAATAACATCTGATTCTACCATGTTAAAAAGTCGTCACCATCTCCTTTGAACGGTTCAGGTCTGTTGTGAGTAGTGGTCTTTGAAAATTCTACTGTTGCCATCTCTGTTTTAGTAAGAAAACAGGAAAATTCTTAAGATGTTATACGTCTAGTATACCAAAACAGAGAATAATCAATTATAAACTCGTCGCACAAGTTTATAACTCAGATTTCCACTACACTGGAATTCTGTGTTAATTATTATAACAATATGATTGTTGTAAATAAATTACAACAACAGCGTTATACTATTTTGAATAAATGGTATAACCAAAATAAAGGATAGAATATAGAATTCTAACCGAAATATGTCTGAGGCTCTGGAATTCTGAGTTATAAACTTGTGCGACGAGTTTATAACTGATTATTCTCTGCTTTGGTATACTAGACGTATAACATCTTAAGAATTTTATTTCAAAATTCTCCCAAGATACAACAGACGAATTCTGCTTGAAATTGTAATGAGTATATCACTCAATGATTTATTGTATGTAGGAGGAGGGAAGAAGAAGAGAAGGGAACGAAGTAGAATTGGAATCGGATGAGAATGTGATCAGTATTCTCTCCTATTTATAATTTCGTCTGCATCCCTTCAAACAGTTGCGTCCGCTTGATGGGTCGCACCCGTTGCTGTTCATTACCAGCCTGCGCATCTGCTTGTACCCGCTCGTACCGTTTCGCTCGCGCCTCTTCAGTCGGGTCGCACCCGCTCGCGCCGCATCTGTTTGCTTCTAACGGGTCGCACCCGCTACTGTTCGCGCCTATTCAACCCGCGTCCGCTTCCGAACAGATCCGCATCTGTTCGTATGGCCTGCACCTGTCAGAAAGCCCGGTCCAGTTTGTAGTAAAAATACGAGTATCATATTAGACCCGTACCCGTACCCGGCCTGGTTCGGTCGGACGGACGGCGGCGGCGACGCGCGCGCGTGTGTGGTGGAGATGCATGATCTCCCTCCTCCCAACGAAGCATACATTTGGGAGCCCCAGGCCCCCAACGTCCTCTTGAGAAAGGCATATATAAACCAATATACCTTTCAACAATTTGGCGATGTGGGACTTTGTATATTTCCATTCATTCTACCTTTAGGAATTCCAACGATCCCCCACATGAATGATAATATACATATCCCCCACACAAAGCGAAATATCACAAAGTACATATGGAATAATGCTTTATCGTGGATAAGTAGATATTTCACTTTGAACTTTCCCTAGTTAAAACTTATCGGATCTACTTGGCTAATCGGTGAATTATTTCATCTTGAACCGTCGACCTTTATTGTATATCCAAACACTAAGCTTTACGAAGCATTGATTCCCTTCTCATCCAATCTCTTGGTTGTGTTCATTTTGGTCCTGAACAATTTTTGGTTCTGCGAGTGTTTTAGAGAATAAAAGCCTTTTAATATTCTCATAGAGCCGACCCAGCTCACACTTACATAGGTGATCGCAACCATTAAGAGTATCCTACATATACCCCACTTGTTATTTCCAAGATATGGTCATCATTAAAAAACATAGTTTTAACCTTTATATACTTCTGTAGGCATGCATTTATATTGTGCACCATAGGAATGGAGTTGGACTATGTCCAAGCAAATGCATTACGTCTTGAGTTATTCAGAACTGGTTTTCCTATTGATCCTAGTCCGTGGGATCTCCAGTCGCTAGGATAGGTTTTCGTATAAGATAACTCTTGGTGGTTTAGGCTTTTAAACCCATTCCCCTCGATGCGCAGTCAATTTTCTCTCTGGATAAACCTTTAGTAAACGGATCCGCTAGGTTATCATTTGTCCTCACATAAACAATGGAAATAGTTCCATTAGAGAGTAACTGCCTAACTGTGTTATGGCGTCGTCGAATATGTCGTGACTTTCCATTATACACAAAGTTGTGCGCTCTGCTTAGCGCTGCTTGGTTATCGTAGTGTATGCATATGGCCGGTACAGGTTTAGGCCAGAATGGAATATCTTCCAAAAAGTGACGAAGCCATTCTGCTTCTTCGCCTGCTTTATCTAAAGCGATGAACTCTGATTCCATAGTGGATCGAGCTATGCATGTTTATTTGGTAGATTTCCATGACACTGCTGCCCCTGCTAGGGTAAATACATAACCACTAGTTAATTTTGATTCCTCTGAATCAGCAATCCAATTTGCATCACTATATCCTTCTAAGACGGCAGGATATTTTCCATAATATAAGGAATAATTTGTGGTATTTTTTAAATATCCAAGCACTCTCATTAGTGCTTTCCAGTGTTCCTTTCCTGGATTGCTTGTATACCTGCTCAGTCGACTTACTGCATAAGCTATATCTGGTCTTGTGCAATTCATGAGGTACATGAGACATCCTATTACACGAGAGTATTCCAGTTGCATTACACTCTCATTAGTGTTATTATGCAGTACTTCTGATGGATTAAAAGGTGTTCTCACTCCTTTAATTTCATAGTCTTGGAATTTTTCAATCACTTTGTCTACATAGTGTGACTGAGACAATTCAATTCCATTAGGAGTTCTTATTATTTTGATTCCCAAAATAACGTCTCCAACTCCTAAATCTTTCATATCGAAATTGCTAGTTAACATCTTCTTTATGGTCTCTATTACCTGAGTATTTGGACCAAATATTAACATATCGTCTACATATAAACAAATCATCACATATGATTGTCCAATTTGTTTATAATAAACACACTTATCGCATTCATTTATACGAAAACCGTTTCTCATCATGACACTATCAAATTTTGCGTGCCATTGTTTTGGAGCTTGTTTTAGTCCGTATAATGATTTTACTAATCTACAGATTTTGTTTTCATTTCCTTTGGAAATAAAACCTTCAGGTTGCTCCATGTAGATCTCCTCATCGAGATCTCCATTTAAGAATGCTGTCTTTACATCCATTTGATGAATTTCTAGACCATAAATTGATGCAATTGCTATTAGCATTCTTATAGAGGTTATTCGTGTTACTGGCGAATATGTATCAAAGAAGTCTACTCCTTCTTTTTGACGGTATCCTTTGGGTACTAATCTGGCTTTATACTTGTCGATAGAGCCATCTGCTTTCATTTTCTTCTTGAAAATCCATTTGCAGCCAATAGGTTTTATTCCAAGTGGAATATCAACAATTTCCTAAGTTTTATTACTTAGAATTGAATCAATCTCACTTTGGATTGCTTCTTTCCAACATGAAGATTCAGAAGATGACATTGCTTCCTTGTACGTTTGAGGTTCGTGGTCTAACACATATGTGAAAAAATCCGAACCAAATGTCTTGGAAGTCCTAGCCCTTACGCTTCTTCTTGGTTCAACTTCCTCAATCTCATGATGAGTTTCATCTTCATGTGAATTGCTTGATTCTTCTCTTGTCCTTTTAGGGACATTATTCCCTTCATTCCTTTTGTGCGGAAACACATCTTCAAAGAATGAGGCATCTCTAGATTCCATGATTGTATTTACATGAATATCAGCTATATCAGACTTGAATACCAAAAATCTATAGGCACTACTATTTTGGGCTGGCCCTAAATAGTAACAATCTACCGTTTTTGGTCCAAGTTTGACTTTCTTGGGAGGCGGAACTGGAACTTTTGCCAAGCACCCCCACACTTTGAGGTATTTAAAACTTGGTTTGTGTCCTTTCCATATCTCATATGGAATTGTTTCTATTTTATTATGAGGGACTTTGTTTAATATGTGATTAGACATATTTAAGGCTTCCCCCCCACAAGTTCGTCGGTAGACCAGAAGTTAAAAGCATGGCGGTAATCATGTCTTTTAACGTTCTGTTCTTCCTCTCGGCTATACCATTTTGTTGTGGTGAATATGGAGCTGTTGTTTGATGAATTATACCATTTTTGGCACAGAATTGTTCAAATGGTGATTCATATTCTCCACCTCGATCAGATCTCAATATCTTGATCTTTTTATTTAACTGATTTTCTACCTCAGCTTTGTACTTTATAAATGATGTAATTACTTCATCTTTGCTATTCAAAAGTTATACATAGCAATATCGCGTATAATCGTCAATAAACGTGATAAAGTACTTTTTCCCACCTCTTGTAGGTAATGATTTAAAATCACATAAATCTGTATGAACCAAACCTAGTGGTTCGGTGCTTCTATCAACAGATTGAAATGGTTTTTTAACCATTTTTGCTTCTACACATGTCTCACATTTGTAGTTCTTATCTACTTGGAATTAATTCCTAGTTTGATAATTTTTTCATTTTTCAAAAATTTATGTGTCCTAATCTATCATGCCATAGTAAAATTTCGTGCTCAAGCAAGTAAGAAACTTCAATTTTATTAATAGCACAATCAGAATACATAGTTTTATTGCCGATAACGGCTACATTTGCCTTAAATAGGCCATCACATAAATATCCCCTTCCGATATACATTCCAGCTTTGGACAGAACCATCTTGTCTGACTCGAACACCATTCTGAATCCTTTCTTTGATAATACTGCACCAGAGATGAGATTCTTGCGTATGTCTGGAACGTGGAGCACGTCATTCAACTTGATAGTTTTTCCAGAAGTAAACTTGAGGATAACTGTGCCACTGCCTTCGATCATAGATACTGCAGAATTACCCATATAGAGTTTCTCTTCATGATCGAATTTCTTGTATGTAGAGAACATGGATTTGTCAGAGCAGACATGACGAGTAGCGCCTGTGTCCACCCACCATTGGTTAGGATTCTGAACCATATTGCATTCAGATACAACTGCCGAGAAGTTGGACTCATCCACTTCCATGTTGTCTACTAAATTTGCCTCTTTGTTGCGGTCCTTTTTGAGTCTGCAATCTCTAGTGGCATGTCCAACCTTTCCACAAACCCAACATTCACCATTAAACTTTTTGGTTCGTTTGTTGTCTTTTGGTTTGTTGTCTGGAGCTTTCCTTTTCTTCTGGAAATTCTTCTTTTTGTTTTTGGTCTTTGAATCTTCAGCCACAAATGCCTCCTTGCTTTGTTTTGTAATTCCACGGTTATCTGCCTCAATTTTCAATCGGACTATGAGATCCTGTAAAGAGATTTCCTTCTTTTTATGCTTTAGATAATTGCGGTAATCTCTCCACGACGGCGGCAGTTTTCACGTGATAACTTCAACCAAAAACGATTCTCCAACCTTATGATCTTCCGCCTCGAGTTCATGAATAATGATTTGTAGTTCATGCAGTTGAGCAGTCACCGGTTTGGAGTCGACCATCTTGTAGTCCATGAATTTGTCTACAATGAATTTCTTAAGACTGATATTCTGCGTCTTATACTTCGTGGCAAGTGCATTCCAGAGTGCTTTTGATGTCTTTAGAGGTTGATATACTTTGTAGAACACCTTGTCGAGACAATTCGGAATATAGTTTCTGCATAGGAAATCGGAATGTTTCCACGTAGCAACATCTGCTTCCTTGCCTAGTGTAGAAATCGGTTCCTCCTCCTCGAGATACCGTTGCAGACCTAGTGTGGTGAGGTAAAATAACATCTGTTTCTGCCATGTTAAAAAGTCGTCACCATCTCCTTTGAACGGTTCAGGTCTGTTGTGAGTAGTGGTCTTTGAAAATTCTACTGTTGCCATCTCTGTTTTAGTAAGAAAAAAGGAAAATTCTTAAGATGTTATACGTCTAGTATACCAAAACAGAGAATAATCAATTATAAACTCGTCGCACAAGTTTATAACTCAGATTTCCACTACACTGGAATTCTGTGTTAATTATTATAACAATATGATTGTTGTAAATAAATTACAACAACAGCGTTATACTATTTTGAATAAATGGTATAACCAAAATAAAGGATAGAATATAGAATTCTAACCGAAATATGTCTGAGGCTCTGGAATTCTGAGTTATAAACTTGTGCGACGAGTTTATAACTGATTATTCTCTGCTTTGGTATACTAGACGTATAACATCTTAAGAATTTTATTTCAAAATTCTCCCAAGATACAACAGACGAATTCTGCTTGAAATTGTAATGAGTATATCACTCTGTGATTTATTGTATGTAGGAGCAGGGAAGAAGAAGAGAAGGGAACGAAATAGAATTGGAATCGGATGAGAATGTGATCAGTATTCTCTCCTATTTATAATTTCGTCCGCATCCCTTCAAACAGTTGCGTCCGCTTGATGGGTCGCACCCGTTGCTGTTCATTAGCAGCCTGCGCATCTGCTTGTACCCGCTCGTACCGTTTCGCTCGCGCCTCTTCAGTCGGGTCGCACCCGCTCGCGCCGCATCTGTTTGCTTCTAACGGGTCGCACCCGCTACTGTTCGCTCCTATTCAACCCACGTCCGCTTCCGAACAGATCCGCATCTGTTCGTATGGCCTGCAACTGTCAGAAAGCCCGGTCCAGTTTGTAGTAAAAATACGAGTATCATAGTAGACCCGTACCCGTACCCGGCCCGGTTCGGTCGGACGGACGGCGGCGGCGGCGCGCGCGGGTGTGTGGTGGAGATGCATGATCTCCCTCCTCACAACGAAGCATACATTTGGGAGCCCCAGGCCCCCAACCTCCTCTTGAGAAAGGCATATATAAACCAATATACCTTTCAACAATTTGGCGATGTGGGACTTTGTATATTTCCATTCATTCTACCTTTAGGAATTCCAACAATCCCTCACATGAATGATAATATACATATCCCCCACACAAAGCGAAATATCACAAAGTACATATGGAATAATGCTTTATCGTGGATAAGTAGATATTTCACTTTGAACTTTCCCTAGTTAAAACTTATCGGATCTACTTGGCTAATCGGTGAATTATTTCATCTTGAACCGTCGGCCTTTATTGTATATCCAAACAATAAGCTTTACGAAGCATTGATTCCCTTCTCATCCAATCTCTTGGTTGTGTTCATTTTGGTCCTGAACAATTTTTGGTTCTGCGAGTGTTTTAGAGAATAAAAGCCTTTTAATATTCTCATAGAGCCGACCCAGCTCACACTTACATAGGTGATCGCAACCATTAAGAGTATCCTACATATACCCCACTTGTTATTTCCAAGATATGGTCATCATTAAAAAACATAGTTTTAACCTTTATATACTTCTGTAGGCATGCATTTATATTGTGCACCATAGGAATGGAGTTGGACTATGTCCAAGCAAATGCATTACGTCTTGAGTTATTCAGAACTGGTTTGCCTATTGATCCTAGTCCGTGGGATCTCCAGTCGTTAGGATAGGTTTCCGTATAAGATAACTCTTGGTGGTTTAGGCTTTTAAACCCATTCCCCTCGATGCGTAGTCAATTTTCTCTCTGGATAAACCTTTAGTAAACGGATCCGCTAGGTTATCATTTGTCCTCACATAATCAATGGAAATAGTTCCATTAGAGAGTAACTGCCTAACTGTGTTATGGCGTCGTCGAATATGTCGTGAGTTTCCATTATACACAAAGTTGTGCGCTCTGCTTAGCGCTGCTTGGTTATCGCAGTGTATGCATATGGCCGGTACAGGTTTAGGCCAGAATGGAATATCTTCCAAAAAGTGATGAAGCCATTCTGCTTCTTCGCCTGCTTTATCTAAAGCGATGAACTCTGATTCCATAGTGGATCGAGCTATGCATGTTTGTTTGGTAGATTTCCATGACACTGATGCCCCTGCTAGGGTAAATACATAACCACTAGTTGATTTTGATTCCTCTGAATCAGCAATCCAATTTGCATCACTATATCCTTCTAAGACGGCAGGATATTTTCCATAATATAAGGAATAATTTGTGGTATTTTTTAAATATCCAAGCACTCTCATTAGTGCTTTCCAGTGTTCCTTTCCTGGATTGCTTGTATACCTGCTCAATCAACTTACTGCATAAGCTATATCTGGTCTTGTGCAATTCATGAGGTACATGAGACATCCTATTACACGAGAGTATTCCAGTTGCATTGCACTCTCATTAGTGTTTTTATGCAGTACTTCTGATGGATTAAAAGGTGTTCTCACTCCTTTAATTCCATAGTCTTGGAATTTTTCAATCACTTTGTCTACATAGTGTGACTGAGACAATTCAATTCCATTAGGAGTTCTTATTATTTTGATTCCCAAAATAACGTCTGCAACTCCTAAATCTTTCATATCGAAATTGCTAGTTAACATCTTCTTTACGGTCTCTATTACCTCAGTATTTGGACCAAATATTAACATATCGTCTACATATAAACAAATCATCACATATGATTGTCCAATTTGTTTATAATAAACACACTTATCGCATTCATTTATACGAAAACCGTTTCTCATCATGACACTATCAAATTTTGCGTGCCATTGTTTTGGAGCTTGTTTTAGTCCGTATAATGATTTTACTAATCTACAGACTTTGTTTTCATTTCCTTTGGAAATAAAACCTTCAGGTTGCTCCATGTAGATCTCCTCATCGAGATCTCCATTTAAGAATGCTGTCTTTACATCCATTTGATGAATTTCTAGACCATAAATTGATGCAATTGCTATTAGCATTCTTATAGAGGTTATTCGTGTTACTGGCGAATATGTATCAAAGAAGTCTACTCCTTCTTTTTGACGATATCCTTTGGCTACTAATCTGGCTTTATACTTGTCGATAGAGCCATCTGCTTTCATTTTCTTCTTGAAAATCCATTTGCAGCCAATAGGTTTTATTCCAGGTGGAATATCAACAATTTCCCAAGTTTTATTACTTAGAATTGAATCAATCTCACTTTGGATTGCTTCTTTCCAACATGAAGATTCAGAAGATGACATTGCTTCCTTGTACATTTGAGGTTCGTGTTCTAACACATATTTGAAAAAATCCGAACCAAATGTCTTGGAAGTCCTAGCCCTTACGCTTCTTCTTGGTTCAACTTCCTCAATCTCATGATGAGTTTCATCTTCATGTGAATTGCTTGATTCTTCTCTTGTCCTTTTAGGGACATTATTCCCTTCATTCCTTTTGTGCGGAAACACATCTTCAAAGAATGAGGCATCTCTAGATTCCATGATTGTATTTACATGAATATCAGCTATATCAGACTTGAATACCAAAAATCTATAGGCACTACTATTTTGGGCTGGCCCTAAATAGTAACAATCTACCGTTTTTGGTCCAAGTTTGACTTTCTTGGGAGGCGGAACTGGAACTTTTGCCAAGCACCCCCACACTTTGAGGTATTTAAAACTTGGTTTGTGTCCTTTCCATATCTCATATGGAATTGTTCCTGTTTTATTATGAGGGACTTTGTTTAATATGTGATTAGACATATTTAAGGCTTCCCCCCACAAGTTCGTCGGTAGACCAGAAGTTAAAAGCATGGCGGTAATCATGTCTTTTAACGTTCTGTTCTTCCTCTCGGCTATACCATTTTGTTGTGGTGAATATGAAGCTGTTGTTTGATGAATTATACCATTTTCGGTACAGAATTGTTCAAATGGTGATTCATATTTTCCACCTCGATCAGATCTCAATATCTTGATCTTTTTATTTAACTGATTTTCTACCTCAGCTTTGTACTTTATAAATGATGTAATTGCTTCATCTTTGCTATTCAAAAGATATACATAGCAATATCGCGTATAATCGTCAATAAACGTGATAAAGTACTTTTTCCCACCTCTTGTAGGTAATGATTTAAAATCACATAAATTTGTATGAACCAAACCTAGTGGGAGCCCCAGGCCCCCAATCCTCACAACGAAGCATACATTTGGGAGCCCCAGGCCCCCAACCTCCTCTTGAGAAAGGCATATATAAACCAATATATCTTTCAATAATTTGGCGATGTGGGACTTTGTATATTTCCATTCATTCTACCTTTAGGAATTCCAACAATCCCCCACATGAATGATAATATATATATCCCCCACACAAAGCGAAATATCACAAAGTACATATGGAATAATGCTTTATCGTGGATAAGTAGATATTTCACTTTGAACTTTCCCTAGTTAAAACTTATCGGATCTACTTGGCTAATCGGTGAATTATTTCATCTTGAACCGTCGGCCTTTATTGTATATCCAAACAATAAGCTTTACGAAGCATTGATTCCCTTCTCATCCAATCTCTCGGTTGTGTTAATTTTGGTCCTGAACAATTTTTGGTTCTGCGAGTGTTTTAGAGAATAAAAGCCTTTTAATATTCTCATAGAGCCGACCCAGCTCACACTTACATAGGTGATCGCAACCATTAAGAGCATCCTACATATACCCCACTTGTTATTTCCAAGATATGGTCATCATTAAAAAACATAGTTTTAACCTTTATATACTTCTGTAGGCATGCATTTATATTGTGCACCATAGGAATGGAGTTGGACTATGTCCAAGCAAATGCATTACGTATTGAGTTATTCACAACTGGTTTGCCTATTGATCCTAGTCCGTGGGATCTCCAGTCGCTAGGATAGGTTTCCGTATAAGATAACTCTTGGTGGTTTAGGCTTTTAAACCCATTCCCCTCGATGCGCAGTCAATTTTCTCTCTGGATAAACCTTTAGTAAACGGATCCGCTAGGTTATCATTTGTCCTCACATAATCAATGGAAATAGTTCCATTAGAGAGTAACTGCCTAACTGTGTTATGGCGTCGTCGAATATGTCGTGAGTTTTCATTATACACAAAGTTGTGCGCTCTGCTTAGCGCTGCTTGGTTATCGCAGTGTATGCATATGGCCGGTACAGGTTTAGGCCAGAATGGAATATCTTCCAAAAAGTGATGAAGCCATTCTGCTTCTTCGCCTGCTTTATCTAAAGCGATGAACTCTGATTCCATAGTGGATCGAGCTATGCATGTTTGTTTGGTAGATTTCCATGACACTGATGCCCCTGCTAGGGTAAATACATAACCACTAGTTGATTTTGATTCCTCTGAATCAGCAATCCAATTTGCATCACTATATCCTTCTAAGACGGCAGGATATTTTCCATAATATAAGGAATAATTTGTGGTATTTTTTAAATATCCAAGCACTCTCATTAGTGCTTTCCAGTGTTCCTTTCCTGGATTGCTTGTATACCTGCTCAATCAACTTACTGCATAAGCTATATCTGGTCTTGTGCAATTCATGAGGTACATGAGACATCCTATTACACGAGAGTATTCCAGTTGCATTGCACTCTCATTAGTGTTTTTATGCAGTACTTCTGATGGATTAAAAGGTGTTCTCACTCCTTTAATTCCATAGTCTTGGAATTTTTCAATCACTTTGTCTACATAGTGTGACTGAGACAATTCAATTCCATTAGGAGTTCTTATTATTTTGATTCCCAAAATAACGTCTGCAACTCCTAAATCTTTCATATCGAAATTGCTAGTTAACATCTTCTTTACGGTCTCTATTACCTCAGTATTTGGACCAAATATTAACATATCGTCTACATATAAACAAATCATCACATATGATTGTCCAATTTGTTTATAATAAACACACTTATCGCATTCATTTATACGAAACCCGTTTCTCATCATGACACTATCAAATTTTGCGTGCCATTGTTTTGGAGCTTGTTTTAGTCCGTATAATGATTTTACTAATCTACAGACTTTGTTTTCATTTCCTTTGGAAATAAAACCTTCAGGTTGCTCCATGTAGATCTCCTCATCGAGATCTCCATTTAAGAATGCTGTCTTTACATCCATTTGATGAATTTCTAGACCATAAATTGATGCAATTGCTATTAGCATTCTTATAGAGGTTATTCGTGTTACTGGCGAATATGTATCAAAGAAGTCTACTCCTTCTTTTTGACGATATCCTTTGGCTACTAATCTGACTTTATACTTGTCGATAGAGCCATCTGCTTTCATTTTCTTCTTGAAAATCCATTTGCAGCCAATAGGTTTTATTCCAGGTGGAATATCAACAATTTCCCAAGTTTTATTACTTAGAATTGAATCAATCTCACTTTGGATTGCTTCTTTCCAACATGAAGATTCAGAAGATGACATTGCTTCCTTGTACATTTGAGGTTCGTGTTCTAACACATATTTGAAAAAATCCGAACCAAATGTCTTGGAAGTCCTAGCCCTTACGCTTCTTCTTGGTTCAACTTCCTCAATCTCATGATGAGTTTCATCTTCATGTGAATTGCTTGATTCTTCTCTTGTCCTTTTAGGGACATTATTCCCTTCATTCCTTTTGTGCGGAAACACATCTTCAAAGAATGAGGCATCTCTAGATTCCATGATTGTATTTACATGAATATCAGCTATATCAGACTTGAATACCAAAAATCTATAGGCACTACTATTTTGGGCTGGCCCTAAATAGTAACAATCTACCGTTTTTGGTCCAAGTTTGACTTTCTTGGGAGGCGGAACTGGAACTTTTGCCAAGCACCCCCACACTTTGAGGTATTTAAAACTTGGTTTGTGTCCTTTCCATATCTCATATGGAATTGTTCCTGTTTTATTATGAGGGACTTTGTTTAATATGTGATTAGACATATTTAAGGCTTCCCCCCACAAGTTCGTCGGTAGACCAGAAGTTAAAAGCATGGCGGTAATCATGTCTTTTAACGTTCTGTTCTTCCTCTCGGCTATACCATTTTGTTGTGGTGAATATGAAGCTGTTGTTTGATGAATTATACCATTTTCGGTACAGAATTGTTCAAATGGTGATTCATATTTTCCACCTCGATCAGATCTCAATATCTTGATCTTTTTATTTAACTGATTTTCTACCTCAGCTTTGTACTTTATAAATGATGTAATTGCTTCATCTTTGCTATTCAAAAGATATACATAGCAATATCGCGTATAATCGTCAATAAACGTGATAAAGTACTTTTTCCCACCTCTTGTAGGTAATGATTTAAAATCACATAAATTTGTATGAACCAAACCTAGTGGGAGCCCCAGGCCCCCAATCCTCACAACGAAGCATACATTTGGGAGCCCCAGGCCCCCAACCTCCTCTTGAGAAAGGCATATATAAACCAATATATCTTTCAATAATTTGGCGATGTGGGACTTTGTATATTTCCATTCATTCTACCTTTAGGAATTCCAACAATCCCCCACATGAATGATAATATATATATCCCCCACACAAAGCGAAATATCACAAAGTACATATGGAATAATGCTTTATCGTGGATAAGTAGATATTTCACTTTGAACTTTCCCTAGTTAAAACTTATCGGATCTACTTGGCTAATCGGTGAATTATTTCATCTTGAACCGTCGGCCTTTATTGTATATCCAAACAATAAGCTTTACGAAGCATTGATTCCCTTCTCATCCAATCTCTCGGTTGTGTTAATTTTGGTCCTGAACAATTTTTGGTTCTGCGAGTGTTTTAGAGAATAAAAGCCTTTTAATATTCTCATAGAGCCGACCCAGCTCACACTTACATAGGTGATCGCAACCATTAAGAGCATCCTACATATACCCCACTTGTTATTTCCAAGATATGGTCATCATTAAAAAACATAGTTTTAACCTTTATATATTTCTGTAGGCATGCATTTATATTGTGCACCATAGGAATGGAGTTGGACTATGTCCAAGCAAATGCATTACGTATTGAGTTATTCACAACTGGTTTGCCTATTGATCCTAGTCCGTGGGATCTCCAGTCGCTAGGATAGGTTTCCGTATAAGATAACTCTTGGTGGTTTAGGCTTTTAAACCCATTCCCCTCGATGCGCAGTCAATTTTCTCTCTGGATAAACCTTTAGTAAACGGATCCGCTAGGTTATCATTTGTCCTCACATAATCAATGGAAATAGTTCCATTAGAGAGTAACTGCCTAACTGTGTTATGACGTCGTCGAATATGTCGTGACTTTCCATTATACACAAAGTTGTGCGCTCTGCTTAGCGCTGCTTGGTTATCGCAGTGTATGCATATGGCCGGTACAGGTTTAGGCCAGAATGGAATATCTTCCAAAAAGTGATGAAGCCATTCTGCTTCTTCGCCTGCTTTATCTAAAGCGATGAACTCTGATTCCATAGTGGATCGAGCTATGCATGTTTGTTTGGTAGATTTCCATGACACTGATGCCCCTGCTAGGGTAAATACATAACCACTAGTTGATTTTGATTCCTCTGAATCAGCAATCCAATTTGCATCACTATATCCTTCTAAGACGGCAGGATATTTTCCATAATATAAGGAATAATTTGTGGTATTTTTTAAATATCCAAGCACTCTCATTAGTGCTTTCCAGTGTTCCTTTCCTGGATTGCTTGTATACCTGCTCAATCAACTTACTGCATAAGCTATATCTGGTCTTGTGCAATTCATGAGGTACATGAGACATCCTATTACACGAGAGTATTCCAGTTGCATTGCACTCTCATTAGTGTTTTTATGCAGTACTTCTGATGGATTAAAAGGTGTTCTCACTCCTTTAATTCCATAGTCTTGGAATTTTTCAATCACTTTGTCTACATAGTGTGACTGAGACAATTCAATTCCATTAGGAGTTCTTATTATTTTGATTCCCAAAATAACGTCTGCAACTCCTAAATCTTTCATATCGAAATTGCTAGTTAACATCTTCTTTACGGTCTCTATTACCTCAGTATTTGGACCAAATATTAACATATCGTCTACATATAAACAAATCATCACATATGATTGTCCAATTTGTTTATAATAAACACACTTATCGCATTCATTTATACGAAAACCGTTTCTCATCATGACACTATCAAATTTTGCGTGCCATTGTTTTGGAGCTTGTTTTAGTCCGTATAATGATTTTACTAATCTACAGACTTTGTTTTCATTTCCTTTGGAAATAAAACCTTCAGGTTGCTCCATGTAGATCTCCTCATCGAGATCTCCATTTAAGAATGCTGTCTTTACATCCATTTGATGAATTTCTAGACCATAAATTGATGCAATTGCTATTAGCATTCTTATAGAGGTTATTCGTGTTACTGGCGAATATGTATCAAAGAAGTCTACTCCTTCTTTTTGACGATATCCTTTGGCTACTAATCTGACTTTATACTTGTCGATAGAGCCATCTGCTTTCATTTTCTTCTTGAAAATCCATTTGCAGCCAATAGGTTTTATTCCAGGTGGAATATCAACAATTTCCCAAGTTTTATTACTTAGAATTGAATCAATCTCACTTTGGATTGCTTCTTTCCAACATGAAGATTCAGAAGATGACATTGCTTCCTTGTACATTTGAGGTTCGTGTTCTAACACATATTTGAAAAAATCCGAACCAAATGTCTTGGAAGTCCTAGCCCTTACGCTTCTTCTTGGTTCAACTTCCTCAATCTCATGATGAGTTTCATCTTCATGTGAATTGCTTGATTCTTCTCTTGTCCTTTTAGGGACATTATTCCCTTCATTCCTTTTGTGCGGAAACACATCTTCAAAGAATGAGGCATCTCTAGATTCCATGATTGTATTTACATGAATATCAGCTATATCAGACTTGAATACCAAAAATCTATAGGCACTACTATTTTGGGCTGGCCCTAAATAGTAACAATCTACCGTTTTTGGTCCAAGTTTGACTTTCTTGGGAGGCGGAACTGGAACTTTTGCCAAGCACCCCCACACTTTGAGGTATTTAAAACTTGGTTTGTGTCCTTTCCATATCTCATATGGAATTGTTCCTGTTTTATTATGAGGGACTTTGTTTAATATGTGATTAGACATATTTAAGGCTTCCCCCCACAAGTTCGTCGGTAGACCAGAAGTTAAAAGCATGGCGGTAATCATGTCTTTTAACGTTCTGTTCTTCCTCTCGGCTATACCATTTTGTTGTGGTGAATATGAAGCTGTTGTTTGATGAATTATACCATTTTCGGTACAGAATTGTTCAAATGGTGATTCATATTTTCCACCTCGATCAGATCTCAATATCTTGATCTTTTTATTTAACTGATTTTCTACCTCAGCTTTGTACTTTATAAATGATGTAATTGCTTCATCTTTGCTATTCAAAAGATATACATAGCAATATCGCGTATAATCGTCAATAAACGTGATAAAGTACTTTTTCCCACCTCTTGTAGGTAATGATTTAAAATCACATAAATTTGTATGAACCAAACCTAGTGGGAGCCCCAGGCCCCCAATCCTCACAACGAAGCATACATTTGGGAGCCCCAGGCCCCCAACCTCCTCTTGAGAAAGGCATATATAAACCAATATATCTTTCAATAATTTGGCGATGTGGGACTTTGTATATTTCCATTCATTCTACCTTTAGGAATTCCAACAATCCCCCACATGAATGATAATATATATATCCCCCACACAAAGCGAAATATCACAAAGTACATATGGAATAATGCTTTATCGTGGATAAGTAGATATTTCACTTTGAACTTTCCCTAATTAAAACTTATCGGATCTACTTGGCTAATCGGTGAATTATTTCATCTTGAACCGTCGGCCTTTATTGTATATCCAAACAATAAGCTTTACGAAGCATTGATTCCCTTCTCATCCAATCTCTCGGTTGTGTTAATTTTGGTCCTGAACAATTTTTGGTTCTGCGAGTGTTTTAGAGAATAAAAGCCTTTTAATATTCTCATAGAGCCGACCCAGCTCACACTTACATAGGTGATCGCAACCATTAAGAGCATCCTACATATACCCCACTTGTTATTTCCAAGATATGGTCATCATTAAAAAACATAGTTTTAACCTTTATATACTTCTGTAGGCATGCATTTATATTGTGCACCATAGGAATGGAGTTGGACTATGTCCAAGCAAATGCATTACGTATTGAGTTATTCACAACTGGTTTGCCTATTGATCCTAGTCCGTGGGATCTCCAGTCGCTAGGATAGGTTTCCGTATAAGATAACTCTTGGTGGTTTAGGCTTTTAAACCCATTCCCCTCGATGCGCAGTCAATTTTCTCTCTGGATAAACCTTTAGTAAACGGATCCGCTAGGTTATCATTTGTCCTCACATAATCAATGGAAATAGTTCCATTAGAGAGTAACTGCCTAACTGTGTTATGGCGTCGTCGAATATGTCGTGACTTTCCATTATACACAAAGTTGTGCGCTCTGCTTAGCGCTGCTTGGTTATCGTAGTGTATGCATATGGCCGGTACAGGTTTAGGCCAGAATGGAATATCTTCCAAAAAGTGACGAAGCCATTCTGCTTCTTCGCCTGCTTTATCTAAAGCGATGAACTCTGATTCCATTGTGGATCGAGCTATGCATGTTTGTTTGGTAGATTTCCATGACACTGCTGCCCCTGCTAGGGTAAATACATAACCACTAGTTGATTTTGATTCCTCTGAATCAGCAATCCAATTTGCATCACTATATCCTTCTAAGATGGCAGGATATTTTCCATAATATAAGGAATAATTTGTGGTATTTTTTAAATATCCAAGCACTCTCATTAGTGCTTTCCAGTGTTCCTTTCCTGGATTGCTTGTATACCTGCTCAATCGACTTACTGCATAAGCTATATCTGGTCTTGTGCAATTCATGAGGTACATGAGACATCCTATTACACGAGAGTATTCCAGTTGCATTGCACTCTCATTAGTGTTTTTATGCAGTACTTCTGATGGATTAAAAGGTGTTCTCACTCCTTTATTTCCATAGTCTTGAAATTTTTCAATCACTTTGTCTACATAGTGTGACTAAGACAATTCAATTCCATTAGGAGTTCTTATTATTTTGATTCCCAAAATAACGTCTGCAACTCCTAAATCTTTCATATCGAAATTGCTAGTTAACATCTTCTTTATGGTCTCTATTACCTGAGTATTTGGACCAAATATTAACATATCGTCTATATATAAACAAATCATCACATATGATTGTCCAATTTGTTTATAATAAACACACTTATCGCATTCATTTATACGAAAACCGTTTCTCATCATGACACTATCAAATTTTGCGTGCCATTGTTTTGGAGCTTGTTTTAGTCCGTATAATGATTTTACTAATCTACAGATTTTGTTTTCATTTCATTTGGAAATAAAACCTTCAGGTTGCTCCATGTAGATCTCCTCATCGAGATCTCCATTTAAGAATGCTGTCTTTACATCCATTTGATGAATTTCTAGACCATAAATTGATGCAATTGCTATTAGCATTCTTATAGAGGTTATTCGTGTTACTGGCGAATATGTATCAAAGAAGTCTACTCCTTCTTTTTGACGATATCCTTTGGCTACTAATCTGACTTTATACTTGTCGATAGAGCCATCTGCTTTCATTTTCTTCTTGAAAATCCATTTGTTTGCTTCTAACGGGTCGCACCCGCTACTGTTCGCGCCTATTCAACCCGCGTCCGCTTCCGAACAGATCCGCATCTGTTCGTATGGCCTGCAACTGTCAGAAAGCCCAGTCCAGTTTGTAGTAAAAATACGTGTATCATATTAGACCCGTACCCGGCCCAACCGGGCCGTGGCAGCGGCACGCGCGTGGTGGAGATGCATGATCTCCCTCCTCACAACGAAACATACATTTGGGAGCCCCAAGCCCTCAACCTTCTCTTGAGAAAGGCATATATAAACCAATATACCTTTCAACAATTTGGCGATGTGAGACTTTGTATATTTACATTCATTCTACCTTTAGGAATTCCAACATGTAGAAAAAATAAACCAATATTTATCTGCTGATTAAACTTATTTCCTATGCTGATTAAAATTGCCTCTAATACCAAGTTATTACACGGGGCAATATCTGCAAATTATAATAAGTGCGATAAGTTTAAAAAATTACATGTCATTTAAGCTATAAAAAGGATTAAACATAATAAAGATTCATTTCATTGCTCAACTGCAGTATTTAATCAATAGCTATAACGGGAGAGCCGGTTGACCCGCAGCCTAATTACCAAAATATATACCAGACAGCATTCACTATTCTGCAACCCGAAACCACTTTGTTGTTACAAGCTACTATTCTAGTTTGTTACATGGTTAAGGAACATATTATATTTAAGCCTTGGATAAACAAATGTAGCTATTGTCCATAGAATAAAGATAAAACTAGCAAAACTTACCAAATGGACTCGGCTAAAATCTGTAGTTCCTTCAATACAAATTAAAAAAATTGAAACGACTGACAATTGTGCCTAACTTATGCTATATGAAGTTGAAAATTTATTGTATTTTCCAGTACTGATATAATCAGATTCTTCGGATATATGTGCTGCATTCCAAAAGTATTGAAGATGCAACACACTCCATCAATCCTCCAAGTTAAGTCCGACTTTTATACTCTGGATAGCATTGGCAACGAGGTTGTTAATAGTTTGCACCGATTGCACACTGAGTTTTGCATTGGTATCAGAGTTGACCAGAATCTGGAGAGCCACAGTTAGCAGTGAACCAGGCTTTGAATTATCACCATCAGGTGCAACGATGAAACCAGAAGGCAAAACCACCACGCCTGAAGAATCTCCACCGTTCATCACGAGATGCATGGCTGGGATGTCAACAGGGGCGTACACCATCAGCGAACCAGACACATCAGTGCATGTTTCCTGAAGTATTAGCATGCTGCTTTCATTCCCATTCACATTTCCCATCTAAAACACATTACAGTTTTATAAAGTATAAACACAACAGCATTAGTTAATATATACACAAGTAAACTATAGAAGGTAAGAGTGAAGAGTAGAGTAGTTTACATCAGATCGGAGGAGGGAGACAGCATTGCCAGGATTGTGCCCTTTGATAATGGGAGTCATCTCCTGCATGGGCCTGCCATTAGCCAGAATGTCCCACATGCTTCTCCTACTCACGTCTTTTAGAAAGTCGAAGATCCTCGTAGGGCACAATGGTAGGGAAACTGAAGTTGCTGCATTCAGCACAACGCCATTTGGCTCGCCGGGATCGTTCATGCTCTGACGAAATATGACCCGGATGTTTTCATTGATGATGTCGTCTGAGACAACTTTGCTCCATTTGTGCACTGATGATGATGATGATGATAGTGCAGAGATACTGGCACAGAAGTTCTTTGTCATTCTTTGAGCTAGTTTTAGCAGGCTCCTCCTTCCAATTGTTGTCATCCCTGCAAAATATATGATATAGTTTGTATTTATAAATATATGATGCAGTTTGTATTAAATATTAAACTATAGAGTATAGAGAGATGACTGACCTGACTGACCGGACTGATTATAATTACGAGGGGTGGAAGGAGAAGGAAAGAGAAATGCAAGGCATTCACATTGTCGTTGGAGATTGGCCAGCCAGCGTTGTGCACCGAAGCCTAAGCCTGATTTGAGAAGAGAGCGATACAGATTGTGCACCGTGCTTTCTTCGTATTCTGCATGTTCCACCCATGTTACCTGTATTTATTCACTTTACAGTTATGCATGTTTTAACTTATTTGGAGGCTCCAGCATTATAGAAATTGACATGGTTTGTTAATCATATATAGAACCTTGTAGAACAAAAATCTTAACTTTGAACAAATTCAAATGTCCCCACTATAGTTATTTATTTCACACATTGCAGAATAATATATTTATTGTCACAGATTTGTCCAAACCAAATCACAAATGCATTACTGTGCTTTCTCAGAAGACAGAATGCTAAGGTATAGAATGTGATGAAATAAGAAATTAAGTCATGATCATCTAATGTAATAACAATCCTAATTCCAAAGAAAAACCAGCCAATTCTTTTACAATTTGTTATTAAAATCAAAGTCTACAATCCAGCATCAGAAAAATCATCAGAGCATGCATTTTAACTTAATATAACCAATAAGGACATTAAAAGTAGTACATCTATTACTTAACTTTAGATAACATTCAACAAAGTGTGATTATAAGTTGAGAATGTAAATTACCTTAGAGTAGCCATTAGGCATATCCTGCACAATGCAGCCTGAAGGAAATCTACAGCAGCTCACATTCCCATTTGTTGCAGTAGCAAATTCATGAATTCCATTAATAGAAACATCAACGATACCCCACAATCCATCAGAATGATGCTTGCAAAAGCGAAGAAATTTGACTTCCCGGGTTGGAACAAATGGTGACAAAACTTGGAAACTTGCTTCCATCTGTTATACATAATTCAGTTATGTCAAAAATAACAGTTGAGCATCTCATGAAATAGGTTAAAATAAATTTCAAAATGAATCAAAGTTTATAATGCTTACGAGTTGAAGCACACCGTCTCTAGTTCCACCCACGCTGCCATATATGACATCAGTGGTGGTGGTGCTGGCAATCAAACTTGGGAACATATCCGCCCAGCCTTTCTGTATCATCATTTATTCATGAGTAATTCAGTTCAAAATTTTCAGTACAGACACTAAAGTATGTCTAACATTGTAGATCATCCTATACATATTAAGGTTTTATATATATATATATATATATAGACTATACGTGTATTATAACTCAGATATCGGTGCTAAAATTCTAATAGAGTTCATACATCATCCATGAGCATTTCAACAAGGATTGTACTATTAGCAACCACAACTCCAGATGCCCTACTTGCCTCCTTTACATATCCCTCCGGTTTTGCTCCTATGTGCCTTTGAAACATCCTCCCATACTCATCAAAATTCAACATTTCCCTCCCATTCTCACCATCTTTCATCCACAAAGGCTCTTCTATTAGACCCATTTTCATCAACTCATCCATAGCTGCTGATGCAAGTTCAAACAACTTCGATCTCTGACCACTCTCATCTACACCCACATTGCCATTGTCATTGCTAGAAGCTACCACTAGCTGGTTATTTCCTAGGTCAGCCATTTGGTTAACAAAGCCATTGCTAAGTACACCCCCTGAGTTGAATGAGGAGGTCATGTTTGATAAAGGGCGCCCCAGGAACTTCCCAGCTAGGGTACATATTCGTTGCAGCTCGGCCTTTAAACGAACGTTTTCAATCACCAGTTGTTGTTGTTTAGGCTTTACTTCTCCTAACATGGCCGGTCCACCACAGTTTCTGCATGCTGGATTTCTCATTGCTTCTTTGGCCGTTAAGTTTTCTTGCCTTAACTTTTGGTTTTCCTCCTCCAGGATAGAGTGTTCTTGTCGTTCTATCAGTGTCTGTATAGATATACAACAATTTTTTTATCATTTTATTTAATATATAGAATAATGGTTGGCTTGAAATAAATTAACTAGATGCAAGAATAAAAAGTAGACCTTCGTATGAGTACGACGGTTCTGAAACCAGAACTTAACCTGGCGGGTGTCAAGTTTAAGGCGACGACTCAACTGTAGCCTTTGCTTCTCATCAGGATGAGGGCACTCCTTAAACACCCTATATTAACAAAAATCTCATTAAAATTAATAAAATGATATGATCGATCATTCAAAAGAAGCATTAATTGGAAGATGGCGCTTACTTTTCAAGTTCATAAATTTGCTGAGGTGTGTGCCGATGATATTTTTTACTTCTATCTGCTGAATTATCTTGATAAAGATCCATTGAATCACCAGAAAATGGAGGTTTATCACTTCTTGGCCTACTTTCACTTTCTGATTCTCCTACGCTGTTATGGTTGTTAATGATTCTTTTATTATTGTTGTTTTTTCCATCAGAATCTCCATTGTCTCCAGAATTCATCATGTTCATCTCTCACCTTGTCTTTTAATGTCTGTATTCTGCATGCCAAACATGCATTAGAAAAGTGTTTAATTTTCATGGATTTGATTAGGAAAATCATCACTGCTTGTGGACCGTTTGAAAATAAATGTTGGTTTGATCCTTACATAATTTTCACAGAACTCGGCATATTCTCAGAAATGAAAATCTCTAAAGCAGAAGTTTATTAGAATGATAAAATAACGTATCCACACTACATCTCCATTGCAAATGCATTACAAATAGATTTAGATGTTCTTTTCTTTTCTTTATAGTACGTATAAAAAAACATTAAAATCATAATTTTAGAGCTTTTGATCACTAATTACATATTAACAAAACTAAAAAAGTAAAAGCATAATAAACAATGCAAATAACACAAAATCAGAGGTGCAAGAAATGTACCTGAAAGACTGCAGGATAGTGTGAGGAAGACGTTAGAAGCATATATTTATAGGGGTGGTGATTGGTGAAATAATTTCTACCCATTCACTCTACAATTAGCCTAATAATCATGTTTGACTTTACTCATCAACTCTTTACTAAGCCAAAATCAAATTTATGTGTCCCCACGTGATCAGCACTATTATTTTGAAATTAATTATTTTAATTAATCACCTAATTAAACAGCAAGGATTGAGGGAATTGAATAGGAATGAGGGTAATTCAATTTGGGAAAGTGATCTATTTGCTATTGAACATACCACCATGTCAAATATTGTTACAAGCATAAATAGGTTATATTTTCTGTTTGTTTAGGCAAAGAATGTAAGGGGAATGGATGCAAAATGGGTTGCTTATAGGATAATATTTGGATGCTAAACACATCATGTAATTAATGATCATATGATTCGTGCGTGTCTGTTGAAGATCAAAAATCCTTAAAGGACATTTAAAATGTTATCACTAGTGAAACATAAGTAATGTTATCATCACACTACAGTTTATTGAAAAGAAGAAATTTCATCTATTTTATAAGAGGATTACTAATACATCGTATAACGGTGGAACCTTTCGGTTACACAATTTAAAAGAAATAGGGTGTTTTTTCATTAATTTTAGTTAAAGAATAAATAATAATATATAGGTTGGTAAAAGGTTGGAATGAGAGATTTAAGGAGACATAAGTGGAAATGACAAAGTAAATAAGATTGAAGAGATTAATTGAGACATGTTAAAGACACATTCTTTGATTTTTTTTTTATTTCACACAATTTGATTTTGCAAGTTAATAGTCAGTTTGATTGATCTAAGGTACATTTAAATGTAATAAATTAATACGTTAAATTAGATCTTGAATATGATAAAATAAATAGATAAAATAAACAATATGAATAATAACTATGAACCATCCATTACAAAATTATCTAATCTATACTTAGGAAATAAACTCCAAAAAAATAATAAACAGTGTAAAACACTGCAAAATAAATGCGGTACGGAAAAATATACCTTGTGTTGGATGAACTACATGATGCTGTGAGAAGAATTTGGAATCAGTTCATAATGTTACTTTTACTCATTCACTATCAAGCAGGTCATTAGTTAAATATTGCTTAAAACATAAATGAATCCCATTTTTTGTCTGCTTAGGGAAGAATATGACTTAAATGAATGGAAATGAGTACAATGTACATAATAGTGATAGATGCATTAATATGCATTAATTGCATGGGAAGGGGATGTATGGAATAGTTTCTTTACCCTGGCAAATAACATGAGCATGAATGTCAAGTCATATCTGATTGCTTTCTGATTCATGATCCATTTTAGCCAACTTTGCACAGCTTAGATGCACCACTTGTCAAATACATTGGATTTTAGGCCTAATGGCTGGTATTATCTTACTATAGTCTAAACTAGATTATGTGAGTCAGTCACTGGATGTATTAGGAATTAAAATATGGCTAAATCTATTTGCCCAACTTTATCTTCCTTTCCCACTCCAGTTTCAGTTAAAAAAATAAAAATATCCACTTTGCCCTATATATTTAAAACAATATGCCCAAACGTTTATTTCTTTCTTCATTTGTAACGATCTGAAATTTTTAATGTTTCGAATAAGAATATTTAATTTATTTAAATATTCAAATTTGATTTGAACATGATAAATAATAAAAAAAATTCAGTTGTTAATAAAAGGGCTCGATTTTTGTCGACATGTTTTTATTTTAATTTGTAGAATTTTTCCATCATTTTTAATATGGAAAATATTTAAATTATCGTTTGACGTATTTTTCGGTAAACGATGATATTTTTGAAATTTCACAGAATAAGATAACCAGTGTATTTTATTGTTATTTTGAGATCGTGTTGCATTTTTATGCGCGATCGTATTTTTGTTTTGTCGTTCACGGTTCGCACGCGAACGAAATTCTGTATAGCGAAGTGCCAGAAATTTGAAAATAAACAAAACCCAACACTTAGAATATTCAGCACTCTACTTTTCTCTCATTCCTTTTTATTTTCCCTCCTTCCTCTTTTATAGTAAAAGCAAAAATAGATTCCTCCATTCTAAAATCAAAATCAAATCATCCGGTTAACTAAAAAATACGAAACAAGATTCATTGAACTCGTGTAGACTAAGGCTGCGTTTGGTTTTTATAAAAAGTTCTGAATGTAAGTTCTGATTTATAAATCATAACTTTCTAGGTTGTTTGTTTTTTTATCATTGTTCTAAATAAAACCATCTATTCAAACAAAGCAATTCAGAACACTTTTAGTGCTTATTTTTTGTTCTGAATGCTGAATATTGATTTTTGTTCTAAATGCTGAACGCAAACAAACAAGCTATTGATTATTCAGAATTTAACATTAAACAATCAGCATTCAGACTTTAGAATCAGCAATCAGAATTCAGCACTTTAAACAAACACAGCCTAAGGCTTCAAATCCATAAAGTTTGGTGAAGTGCGGTGAACGTTGGCAATGATCGACGTGAATACAGTGAACTAGGATTAGCGATCTTAGACGATCGGGAAGGAGTTAGGGGATGGCGTTGGTGGCAACGTGTTTCTCATATCGAGGAGCTTCAACGGTGTAAGTTTGGAAAGGTCCGGTCGATAATGGAGAAGTGCAACATTTTGAAGGAGAGGGTGCAGGTGGTTGATCGCATTTCGATGGGGGTTGCCGAGTTTGAAGCGGTGGTGTGGAGGGCAGAGAGGAGGCAAGGAGGAGTTCGTCGGTGAAGTCGGATTTGGATTTCATGGTGTATTATGTGAGTTTGGGTATGCGTGCATGGTGAAAATTGCTTGCGTGTACAGGCATGGTGCATGATGATTTGGGGGAGGAGGAGTATTAGTGAGGGTAATTAATGTAACCAATACTAATGGCACGTCTGTTGGACGCGTATAAGAAAAATAAAAGTGAATTTTTCTATATTAAGGAAAATTTAGTAAAATGCATTACTAAATTTTTATATGAAGTGGTAACCATAGAAAAATGCATAATTGGCATTAAATTAGAATATTTTTATGTATCATCAGTGTAAAAACCCCTCTATCGTCATCATTGCATAAACCACTTTTGTAGTAGCACCAACTACCAACATGTGTTGTCCAAATCAATATCTGTCATTTTGAGGTTTTATGTCATCATGGAAAACAATATTTGCATGGAAAAAGCCCAACTCAAGCATGACTTCTAATGTTGTTTGATTTTTCATAGCTAATTCAAAATATGCCTGTCCCAATGCCATGCTTATTGAAGTAGCACCATATACGTCAGGAATGTAGTTTGCATATCTAAGATAGAACATAAATAAACTTGCATCCATTGCCACATCAACAGTGAATGTACCAAGTTGTAACTGCCATCTGCATCTCCCATCAAGTAAATTAAAAGTCCATTGTAACTACTCCAATATAGATAATATTTTAATATGTAAAACCAATAAAATAAGTGAAATACAACATATTTTCAGTCGAAATCATAAGCAATAAATCTCATTGTGTACAAACCATATGCATTGTGAGTTGCGACATATAACCACATTACTCTTCAAATGTACACCTATAGTTTTGTATATGTTTTCTAAGTAGGAGAAATCATGTGATTTTTTATGAGAGTAGTAATGCAACTAATTATAATTTTTACCTTAAATTTTTGCACGCGCACACATACATTTAATTTTACCGTATTTATAAACTCATAGTCTCATACTCATGCTAACAATTTACAGTTATGTTAAGCAATTGTATCTAATAAAATTGGTTCTAGAAAAAATTAATGTTGACTTTATTTATAACCTTACTCAGGTGACGTAATTGGCTAATATGTGATCAATTTAATTCTTATACCTAATTCATTCAAACACCAACTGCACATTATCTAATTTTGAAAGGAATGGACTTTTGAGAATTATCTAAAACAATACATGATGATATTACACTATGGTACTAAAAAAAATACTCATTATTATTCCGACTACATAAGTACCAAGTAAAAGAACTCAAAGTAATAATCTTAAAGAATTATCAATGGAGAATACTACTACCCGAGCACTCTTTTTTTGCGAGTACAGAAGAAACCGCAATCCTAAATTGATAATGGGTTTCAAGAATCCATCTAAATGATTTGGTGATCCTGCCTGGCGTATCAATGCCATGTCCACCAATTTTAGTCCAACTAAATCACTTTCTTCTCTGTATTGCATATCATAATGTTACATATTATTGACATAGAGTGAAGTAGGAACTAAAGATGGGTAGAAACCCTAAAGAAGATGAAAAATTAAGAAAAATGAGAAAAGGACAACATTGAGAGAGTGGTTTTCATCTATATGGAAACGTGGAGCCTGAGGATCGGCAAAAACATACTATGATTATCTGGGGTAATAGACTCTGCTGCGTTATTGGTGGAAAAGTACGCTTTGTCGATTTGAGTTTGATGATATTCCATGATAATGGTGCTTCCCAAAAAAAATGAATAAAATATCCACTAACATGGCAGGAGATGGGGGAGAAAATGTCTTTATTTTAGTTACCATAAAAAATGGGACCTGGAATGACCAAAATATCCATATCATGCTCTTGAGTTTTGAAAAGGCACTTTAGACATTTCAAAAGCTTCAAATGGATGTATTCTTATTATATATATAGATAAAGTAATTAGTGAATGATTTGTTAATTAATTATTTACTTAATCTCAATAACTTATAAAATGAATATCTTATTCATACGAGGTCCAATCGAGACGTGGTCTTTTGCATTGCACTCGTAGGAGTGATATTTACGGGCTGGAATATATTTCATCGAGTTTGGAGCAAGTAAAATTTTAAGCTAAAATTGAACGTTGTTTGATTTTAGATCAAATTGGAATGCTTAAGCGTCCGTTGGAATTTTGATTAGTTTACTCACCTTTAAATTAACAGTATATGATGTATGCTAGATACAAATTATTGTTTTTGTGTTTAAATGATTTACTGGTTTGGTTTGGTTGAATTTTTGCTTTAAAAAGTGAATGACATATAAAATGATATACATGGAATTTTTAGAAGAATCTGGATTCCTCACCATTGTTGATGTTCATTTAAGCTATATACTTATTGTATAAACTGTTGAATGTAAAAGTTTCGTAGTTGACCATATTGTATATGACATTAATATATATTTAAAGTTGAACCTTTTTAGTGAAAAATGTAGTAGTAGAATTTGTTAAGTGCTATGGTAGCTCTAAGCCTTATTACGGTATTTTGGAAATACTATTAATTGTTGTTTTTGATTTGAAAATGATTTTTATTCAAAGAATGAATTTAAATGTGACTTTTTGGATTTTCTATTATATCTTATTTAGAAATAGTTTTTGAACTTTTCTATTTTACTTCAACCTTTTTGGAAATGTTTTAAAAGTATTTCGAAAGGTATATATTTTAGGTAAAATTTAATATAATAACATATGCTTATTTTAAAGAAAAAGAGGAATTTATCTTTTATAATAAAGTGATTTTGTTTTAAAAGAAGATAAAATATTTTAGAATAACTATTTGTGAAAAGTTTTATGTAAAATGTTGTAAAAAGTTAGATTTTTAACTAGTATTTTATAAATAAAAGAATAGTTTTAGAAATGATATTTTATACAAGTAGAAATTATATCATTTTGATAAATTGGAATAATAAATGGCATTATAGTGATATACGAAATGATTGTATTATGGAAAGTAAATGAGATTTATAAAAGGATTTTTGTAAAAATAAATGAGATTTGTTCTCCATAAATGATCAATTTAAATTACAGTGGTATGGAAAATATTCTTTCCGTACTTAACACCAAATTCCGAGGTATGGAAATTCGTCTCTATCTTGAGAATTAAGAATGTATGTCAAGGCAAGGATAGTTTTCTAACTTGTCCAATTATATTATTAATCGAGAGTTAGTATTATTTGAAATCAAGAAGTGGTGGTAAGTATATTTGGTCTAATTTCTATACGATCCATTTACTTATACCAAAAGTGTTTTGGGTATATTGTTACTAATGTATAAATGACATTTGTTTTGACCCAATTAAGCATGATCTTGGAAATGAAATCTTTATTAAGATTTGTGAACACAGTTATACCGTTGAAATAAGTATATGGGTACATTGTCTATGTATTGGAAATGTAGTGTTTTGTGAATATACTTATACTATTGATATAAGTATATGGAAAAGTTTTCTAAATATCGAAAGTGAAATGTTTCTGAGTATAGTTATACAGTTGAGATAACTATATTAACATTTTCAAGTATTGAAAAGAATAGAGAGAGTTTGTGAATATATCTTTTGGAAAAAGTATTTTAATACAAATATTTAAAGGGAGATTTTAATTAATGAAAGGATTAATTAAAAAGGCTTCGTGGTTGCTTATGTGCTTAACCAGGGTTTGGTTTCCATATGGAATTCTGGTCGAATTGTTTGTTTATTTGATAGTTAAATAACCCACAATCAAATTTTGACCAGTTTTGAAACTATCGTTGTCGGTTTGGAGAGACAGAGATCGGATATATTATCCGAAAACCACTTTGAAACGGCATAAGCATTTAAATTTGAGACATCTTAAACATGATGGAATCGAAGATAGAGTTTTTTTGAAGCGCAAGGGTTACTTGCTACTAATCTCGAGGGTGATTCCAAAAAGGATGTAGTAGAAGTAGTTCCTTCGGCTAGTTCATATCCTAAACAACTTGTATGGATGAATGCTGGCATTGCATTGTTGCTTGGTGGGCAGTGTTAGCATTTCAAGTGGGATTTGCTAAAGAAAAAGGTAATCGTAGCCTTAAGCCTTACAACCAAGAAATGGTTAAAACATGGTAGATGCAGTAGGGCTAAGTGGACCACTCCTATTAGGGTATGATCATCACTTGTATCTTGATCGATATTTACGGATTTTGTACGCTTGTGGCCACAAAAAACTGTTTATCAAGATGGAAATCGGGGTGGTAATCATATTCGGTACTATGCAAGAAGAGGTGGGCGGACTCTGTGTTGGTAGAGGGGCAAATGTTTTGCAACCTCGGTATATTTTATCTAGAGATGTACTGTACGAAAGGTAATCCCCTACCTTATCATTGTATGGAATCCATTCACCAATAAGTGCCTTATGAATTTGGTTGTGCCCAGATATGTTGGAACGTGAGATGTAAGCATTTCAGCTATGTTATATATTTTTTTGAACCCTATACAATATTATAATGTCATTGGATTTTCTATTTGAAATGATTTGGTTATCGTAAGGTTCCATGTTTATGTGCGACGTGATTTTACGAGATACCTTTATTTTTGAAAGGATTTATAACATAAAAATCCATTTGGTTTGTCTTTCTCACACTGGTTCACCAGACTAATTCGGGTGTTATTTTCTTATAATGCCCGGATCAGCCCGAACATATTTCAAGATCTAGTTTGGATGCTTTTCTTGTTTTTTATTTATCGGTATTGTGGGGATATGCTGTTATAACTGTCCAGACTGATGATACATTGGTTTACTGTTATTGATGTATGTATATTACAGTTTTCTTTTGTAAAGGTCTATTATATATTATATATTACTCATCACCGTATGAGATTATGTTCTGTCTTTTCTTTCACCCTAATAATATGTCTTTATGGCACTTAGATGCTCGGTACGTGAATATCGTGGATGTATTAATGTCAACTTTTGAGGGTCGACAAGGCCGGTCTTACATGTGGTAGTAGAGTCTAGGTTGAGCGAACACATAAGCATTGGTGGGGTAAACTCATTAGAGATAGGATAAGTGACAATCTAGAATGAGTTTAGATGTGTGTGTGTGTGTGTATATGAGAGCGCGTATTTGTTAGTGCTTTAAAAATGCTTTATATTATGCTTATTTATCTGTTGAGTGGCTTTTGAATTCTTGTCGATGCAGAAGGTGCAACTATATCGATACGGGTTTCTAAATTCTTGAACATGGCAAACCGACATAGTGTTGTTTTGAAATTTGGTCAATACAATAATTTTACCTAGGTTTTATATTTTATATATAAAAGAATAATTTTCGGAACTGGATATTAGATGTGTTTGTTTGTTAGGAAATGATAATATTCAATTATTACCAGCTATTGTTTGATTAGTCATGCTTGTCTAGTTTAGGAGCATTGACTATCGCTTATTAATTGATTATTCGTGCTCGGCCGATTTATGAGCATTTATTGTTTGATTAAATTAAATAGGGACACCTTATGAATTCAGTTTCACGATTTGATATATGGCGTTCGATGATAATGTTGGGTTAAAAATTTGATTCTAATAAAAGTTGTTTATTATAATCTAAATCAGGATAAAATTTGTGAAATGGTTTTATATAAGAAAGTAACTTTATGTAAGTATGGTTTATAAATAAAAAGGGATTTAAAGCTGAGAATTTGAGAACTTAAATCCCGGTGCTTTTGAGAATCTTTTTCCAAATTTTTGGGGAAAATAATAATAGTGTTATTTGAATATATTTATAAATAAAAATGTTTCCAGAAGGATTTTAAAAGAGATAGAAAGCACTGAACTCACTTCTGTCGTTGGAAAATAATTCTGGTGATGACTGCAGCATCATCGATATTTTTTTTCGAGTTTCTAAGTAGGGGATGCCACCATAGTAATTTTCCATAGAGTAGTTTTGAAAAAACATATCTTGATTTAAAAATCCCAAAAGTATGATTTTATATACTAAAGTCATAAGTGTATATTATTACTTCAAATAAAGTTGAAATAAACCCACGTGTTTAGTTTGGGACTTTTCAGTTAAGTTATTTTAAGGACTCATGTATCCTACACAATAAGGTAATTTCCATTTATTGAAATGAAATGGAATTTCCAATGATTTTGGATAGTCGGAAACTTTCGCATTGATATAGAAATTGAAGCTTAGTGTATGTGTGAAAATTTAAGAAAACAAGTTTTTGTAACTTATAAATTTAAAAAGATAGTAAGTTAGACAAGTTTTAATTTTTTTTGAACTTCCTGGTTAAGTAAAACAAATTCGATATTGTATATATATACCCTTAGGATGTAGTGGAGTATTATACGAATATGAACTTAAGTCTTTAATGTTTATTAACTTAAGTAAAGTTTAAAGAAATGGTTCATAAATGGTTTTAGTATTAAAGGAAACATACTATAAGTAAAAATGAATGTGATTTAAAATGAAAAATAATTGATGTAGTTAAGAAACCAATTGGAATAAGTATATCATTTTTGTTTAGATCATTACGGTTCTTGATTCCGATTTGAGTATATGATTTTGATGTGATTTACAAAGATCCGAACAAAGATTTTTCACTCGATTCTTGATGGCGAACACTTGATACAGATTCTTGATATGATTCTGAATTTTCAATCATGGTATATGATTATATAAGGAGAAAGGTGGTTCCTAATCAAGGAACCTGATCAGAGTCTGCTCTAGGGAAGTCGAGTAGGCGATACTAGTTAAGAAGTGAAATTTATGTGATCGAGCAAGTGATCAAATTTGATATGCATGCGAATGACATATGTACGTCGTACGAGATTTAATGTAATTGTATGCTTTTGACATTAGAAATGCAAGTTATATTGTTTGATGGCATTTGTAAGTGAGATATGGGTACATGGAAGCAAATGCTAGCTTGCTGCTCTAGGTTTCATGAGTAGAATTTGTTTGCTTGAAAAATTGCTATATGTTTATAGCTTAACGGTTGTGTTTGCTATATGTTATACACACTCTATAAGATATATCATAAGTATATATAGTTGTTGATAATTTTATGTCCCGGATTTCGGAGACCACTTTTGGGCTTTTATTTTCTTTAGTTTATATGGGCCAATTGTTGCCAGTTGTAGTTTTTTTCAAATTTAGCCATGCAAAAAAGGTGCTGCCAAAATTTTTCGTAACAGATCGAATTTTAAAAGTTTAATAAATCAATTTAAATTGAGAGATTTTATAAGTCTAAGGGTGTGGAGACATTTTTCTTCCTTGAGGAATTTCAGGGACGAAGTTCTTTTAAGAGGGATGTAACGACCAGAAATTTTTAACGTTTCGAATGGGAATATTTAATTTATTTAAATATTCAAATTTAATTCGAAAGTGATAAATAATAATAAAAAATTAATTTTTAATAAAAGGGCTCGATTTTTATCGACGTTTTTTTAGTTTAGTTTGTAGAGTTTTTCCATAATTTTTAATTTGGAAAATATTTAAATTATTGTTTGATGTATTTTTTGGCAAACGATGATATTTTTAAAATTTCATAGAATAAGATAACCAATATATTTTATTGTTGTTTTGAGATCGTATTGCATTTTTGTGCGCGATCATATTTTTGTTTTGTCGTTTATGGTTCATATGCGAACGAAATTATATGTAGCGAAGTGTCGTAAATTTGAAAATAAACATAATCCAACACTTAGAATATTCAACACTCTTGACTTTTCCCTCTTTCCTTTTTATTTTCCCTCCTTCCTCTCTTACAGTAAAATCAAAAATGGCCTCTTCCATTCTAAATTCAAAATCAAATCATCCGGTTAACTAAAAAATACAAAACAAGATTCATTGAACTTGTGTAGACTAGGGCGTCAAATCCATAGAGATTGGTGATGTGTGGTGAACGTTGGCAGTGATCGACGTAAATATGGTGAACTAGGGTTAGTGATCTTAGACAATCGAGGAGGAGTTAGGGGATGGTGTTGGTGGCAACATGTTTCTCATATCGAGGAGCTTTGACGGTGTTAGTTTGCGAAGGTGTGATCGACAATGATGTAATGCGACATTTTAAAGGGGAGGGAGCAAGTGGTTTGGTCGTATTTCCATGAGGGTTGTCGAGCTTGAAACGGTGGTGTTGAAGTCGGAGAAGAGGCGAGGAGGAGTTCGTCAGTGAAGTCAAATTTGGATTTCATAGTGTATTGCGTGAGTTTAGGTGTGCATGCACGGTGAAGGTTACGTGTATGTATAGGCATGATGCGGGATGATTTGAGGGAAAAGGATTATTAGTGAGGGTAATTAGTTTATAAAGTAATTACTGAATGATTTGTTAATTAATTAATTATTTAATCTCAATAACTTATAAAATGAATATCTTATTCATATAAGGTCCAATCGAGACACCGTCTTTTGCGTTGCGCTTATAGGAGCGATATTTATGCGTTGGAATTGATCTCTTCATGTTTGAAGCAACTGAAATTTTGAGCTAAAATCAAACATCTTTTGATTTTAGATCAAATTGGAGCGCTTTAGCGTCCCTTGGAAGTTGTGTGAGTTTTCTCACCTTTGGATGAATAATATATGATATATGCTAGATAAAAATTATTGTTTTTATTTGATTTGGTTGAATCTTCGCTTTGAAAAGTGAACAATATATAAAATGAAATACAAAGAATTTTATGGAGGAATCTGGATTCCTTACCATTATTGATGTTCATTAAAGTTATATACTTATTGTATAAATTGTTGAATGTAAAAGTTTAGTAGTTGGTCATATTGGATATGACATTGATATATGTTAAAAGTTGAACCTTTTTAGTGAAAATGGTAGTAGTAGCATTTGTTAAGTACTCTGGTAGCTCTAAGCCTTATTTCAGTATTTCGAAATACTATTAATTGTTGTTTTAGATTTGAAAATGATTTTTATTCGATAAATGATTTTAAATGTGACTTTTGAATTTTCTAAGATATTTATTTAGATATAGTTTTTGAACTTTTCTATTATACTCCAACCATTTTGGAAATGTTTTAAAAGTATTTCGAAAGGTATTTAATTTACGGAAAAGTTAATATAATAATATATGTTTATTTTAAAGAAATAGGAAAACTTTTCTTTTATAATAAAGTGATTTTGTTTAAAAAGAAGATAGAAATATTTTGGAATAAATATTTGTGAAACGTTTTATATAAAATGTTATATAAAAAATTAGATTTATAAATAGTATTTTATAAATAAAAGAATAGATTTATAAATGATATTTTATAAAAATAGAAATTATATTATTTTGATAAATCAAAATAATAAATCACATTTGTGAACTTATAGTAATATATGAAATGATTGTATTATGGAATGTAAATGAGATTTATAAAAGGAGTTTTATAATTATATTTGGAGATTATAAAAGGAGTTTTAAAATTTTATAGTCAGATTTATAAAAGAAGTTTTATAATTATATTTGGAGATTTATAAAAGGAGTTTATAATTATATTTGGAGATTTATAAAAGGAGTTTGTAAATATAAAAAGATTTATAAAAAGGAGTTTTATTAAAGGAAATGAGTTTTTATTTCCATAAACGATCAATTTAAATTACGGTGGTATGGATAGTATTCTTTTCATACTTAACACCAAATTCCGAGGTATGAAACTCGTCTCTATCTTGAAAATTAAGAATGTATGTCGAGGCAATAATAGTTTTCTAACTTATCTGATTTCATTGTTAACCGAGAGATAGTACTATTTGAAATCGGGAAGTGGCGGTAAGTATATTTGGTCTAATTTCTATACTATCCATTTACCTACACCAAAAGTGTTTTGGGTTTATTGTTACCAATACTTCAAATGACATTTGTTTTAACCCAACTAAGTATGGTTTTGGAAATGAAATCTTTCTTAAGATTTGTTAATATACTTATACCGTTGAGATAAGTATATGGGTACATTTTTTTAGCATTGTAAATGTAGAGTTTTGTGAATATATTTATACTGTTGATATAAGTATATGGAAAAGTTTTCTAAGCATTAAAAGTGAAATGTTTGTGAGTATACTTATAAAGTTGAGATAAGTATACAATATTTTCAATTGAAAAGAATAGAGAGGGTATGTGAATATATCTTTTGAGAAAAATTATTTTAATAAAAATATTTGAAGGGAGATTTTAATTAATGAAAGGATTAATTAAAGAGATTTAGTGGTAGCTTATGTGCTTAACCCGGGCTGGTTTCCATATGGAATTAAATCTCTGGTTGAATTGTTTGTTTGTTTGAAGTTAAATATCCGACTATAAAATCTTAGCTAGTTTTGAAACTATCGTTATCGTTTTGGAGAGACAGGGATCAGATATATTATCCGAAAATCACTTCGAACCGGCATAAACGTTCGAATTTGAGACATCTTAAGTGAATCGAAGATGAAGTTCTTTGAAGCACAAGGGTTACTTGCTACTAATCCCGAGGGTTATTCCAAAAAGGATGTAGTAGAAGTAGTGCCTTCGGTTTGTTCATATCCTGAACAACTTGTATGGATGAATGTTGGCATTGGATTGTTGCATGGTGGGCAGTGTTAGCATTCCAAGCGGGATTTGCTAAAGAAAAAGTTAATTGTAGCCTCAAGCCCCACAACTCAGGAATGGCTAAAACATGATAGATGTGGTAGGGAAGTGGATCGCTCCCATTAGAGAATGACCATCACTTATATCTAGATTGATATTTACGGATGCTTGTGGCAATGGAAATAGGTTGTTAAGTTGGCAGCCAGGGTGGTGATCATATTTGGTACTATCCAGGAAGGAGTAGACCAGTTCTGTATTAGTAGAGGGGCAAATGTTTTGCAGCTTCGGTACATTTTATCTAGAGATGTACTATATGAAAGGTAGTCTCTTAACTTGTAATTGTATGGAATCCATTATCCAATAAGTGCCTTATGGACTTAGTTATGCCCAAATATATTAGAACGTGAGATGCAATCATTCCACCTATGTTATATATGTTTATTTTAAACCCTATACATTATTGTAATATCATTAGATTTTCTACTTAAAATGGTTTAGTTATCGTAAGGTAAAAACCCGTTCGTGTTAATGTGCAACATGGTCTTATGAAATACCTTTATTTTTGAAAGGTTTTATAATATAAAAATCCATTTGATTTGTGTTTCTCACATTTGTTTAGCAGACTGGTCCGGGCGTTATTTTCTTGAAATACTCGGGTCAGCCCGAGCATATTTCCAGATCTAGTTTTGATGCTTTGATGCTTTAGGAGACGAACTGGATGCCTCAAGATGCATTCACATATCTTTATTTTCCACTGCATTTCTTGTTTTGTATTTATCAACATATGTGAGGATATGCTGTTATAACTGTCCAAGATGATGATAGGTTAGTTTACTCCAATTGATGTATGTATATTATATTTTTCTCTTGTAAAGAACTATTGTATATTATATATTACTCGTCATAATGTGAGATTATGTTCTGTCTTTTCTTTCTTTTACCCCAATAGTATGTCTTTTCGGCACTTAGATGCTTGACATATGGATACCGTGGATGTATTAGTATCGACTTTTTAGGATCAAAAAGGCCGGTCGTTACACCATTATTAAAAATATTGTATAAAATTCCATGTTTATATTTAATCTCATTCCACGAATCCAACATGAACAAAATTTGATTCAATTTTATAAACTTTTCAAATTACTTAATCATTTTCAAAAACAAATATATTATAAACTCCAACCTCAGAAGAAGAGAAGCAAATATTTTCTTCTAATGATTTAATTTTCAATTTTTTTAGGACGATAAAAATTATGTTAGGTCTTTATTTTAAATTTATTGAAATGAAGAAGGTAGAATAAAAGAAGATGGGAAGATAGAGAGGAGAAATTAAGTGAAAGAAAAATAAGAAAAGGAAACAATGGAAGAAGAAGAAGAAAGGATAAGATTGGTAAAAGATGGTGTGAGAAAAGAAAATTGTCCTTTGTAATTCTTTTTTACTCAATATTGGATGTGGAAGGAGGATTAATAGGTGTTAATAGCCTTAAACTTAAAATAATCCAAAGTGATGCAAAACCAATTGAAGAATTCATTGAGTATTTTGGACCACTAGATAAAAGATCTGAAGGTTCATAATAACATTGCATATATCTTACTCTAGTTACTATGAACCAATTGATATTTGATACAACAATCTATAGAGTCGACTAAACCACTACTTTGACATTGCATCCATGGATACATTTCATGTGTTAATAGATGAATAAACTAGTGAAAGTAGGGTTGGTTTTATTCAATGGTCGCCTCTTTTGAATTGTTGGGTAAAATGAAACTACAACGGAGTAGAAGAAGTCACATATTGTATTAATTGTCATATTCGAAGGTAGGGTTCATCTACTGATGGACTAGAGCAAGCGTGCAAAAAAGTTCATAGATCAACTTTTTAACGAATCAAATGACTTGTGAAATGCAGGCTAAAGGATATCCATAACCGCTCGTATTCTCATTTACTGTTGTAGGAGATTCATCACTAGAAACATCGACAATTGCCCAAACACCATCTCCATCTTGTTTGCAATTAAAAAGAAATTTTACTTCTTAAAGTGGAAAATGGTGGAAGAACTTGCTAACTTAGTCCATTTGTGATGACCCGGATTTTTGGGACGTCTGTTAGTCGGGAAATTAACTGATTTTATTATTGAAATATTAATATTAATCAGTCAAACAAATAAATCTCTGATAATTAAAATACAATTTATCATTTTAAAAACAAATAATATTTTTGGGCCATTTACTATTTATTTATATATATATACACGTGTGTATTTGCAAAGAAACTATGATTTGAAAATTCAAAATACAGTCTTTCAAAAATATTTAAAATAAAATCTATCTTATTTACATTAAAAATAAGTATAAATATATATCTATACAAGAATATAAATTAAGTAATTGATAGTTTAAATTTAAAATAGAAATAGAAATAAAAAATAGGGATTTATGTTAGAAATAGAAATCATAGGGTAAATATATATACAAGAGAATAGATTAAGTATTGATAACTTTATATGTAAGCACTTAGGGAAAAATGCAAAACATGTCAAAGAAATATGTGTATATACATATCAATGGATATGTATGTAAACATGAAGGGGATCATGCATTAAATGCCTATGCCATCAAGCACATAAAAAGTCATATCTCAACTTTATATAAATCACTTCTATTTCACTTCATTTTCAAGATCACTTCAGGTCACAAATTGCTGACCAAAGAATTAGGAAAAAAATGTATAAAATAAAATGAAATGAGATAGCAATTCACTGTAACAGACCCTACTCATATATATATATATATATATATATATCTTCCTCTACCATTTTCTTTCATTCGAACTAAACAATATCAGAAATATATTCAAGTATGTACAAACAAATAAATAAAGATAAGTATGTAGACTCGAGATAACAAACAATGGTAATTAATGATAGCCTAAAATGTATCATATCAGCCACCTAAAAGAGGAGAAGAAAATCAGCTTAGTCAAAAGAGCAAAGAAAAATATCTCTGACTTATTGTACAAAACATACTCACCCTATACAAAAATATATCACCCAGAAATCTTATTTCCTATATATCAATCTATTCATCTCCGTTCGTCCATCAAACTGGGTAACATCTGAAGTAAGCATCACTCAACCTTAAACAAAATTCAAACTTAAACAACAATTCAATTTAAACAGCACTACAAATCAATTCAAAACAAGAAATCAAAATGAAGACTTCAGGACAGTTTCACAGCCTGTTTCAACAAGCAAGCTCTGTTCATTTTTGGAATCAGGTGAGTAACTTCATTTTTTTTTAAATTTAAGTGTCAGTATTAGATGCTTATGTATATCTGGAAAATGTGTATGTGTGAATATAGAACTAATTGCTTGTGTACATATATTAATGTCTGAATGTATGCATGCCTGTATCACCTGATATCTCTGTTCCTGTTTTCCTTTTGGATCCGGATTTGCAAACCAAGTCTTTATCATTTGATCTAATAACTATTAGAACTTGGAAAATAAATAAAGATTGTTGTTTGATCATGAACTAAGTTTTTTTTTAAAAAAATTTAAGTTGAAACAGCTTATTAATGTCTTTGGAAATCAAGATAACTGAGCAAACTCTAAAATAGTTAAAATACAAATTTCTTAATTTATGAATTCAGGTATGTAAGTTGAATTCGTATACTTAAACATGATTTTTAAAGCTAAAATCATAATTTTTAGATCAAGGGTGGAAGAGCAGTTTGGGTTTGCCTGATTTTCTTTGAATTGGCGATCTCTGGTGATCCACTGTGTTGTAGAGGTCAGGATTTTGTCTGATGATGGGGGAATGAACGACGGTTCAGGGAAAAATAGTGTGATAGTGTGCAGATGATCGTGGTGTGGGCGGCGAGCGTTTGAAGTCGGTAACCCTAGTTTGGTCGAGGTTGAGTGTTTTGATTCGATTGTTTTCTATAGACGATCGAGCGCGATGGGATTCTGGGAGATGGTCGAGGGAGTGTGGACGAGTGGCTGGTCGAAGTTTCGTGGTCGCTGGTGGCTGGAGGTGGCGGGCCGAGGCAGTTTTGGTGATCCAGTTTGGGGTCGAGGATGTGGTGAGTTGTTCAATTTCAAGTTCATCGTCGTTTCGAGGTGCTGGATGGTCATAGGGCTCGAGTTGATCATCGACAAGTTGTGGATGACGGCGAGATCGACTGGAGATAGTTGGAGCTCTGGTGCACGTGCACGAGGTGTCAGGTTTTGGTTTTGATTGCTGATGAATTTGAGAAGGTGGAGCTCGAGTTTGTACTCGGGAAAATTAGGGGATGGCTCGAGCTTAGCTTCGGGGTGTTCGCTTTGGGTTAACGTGTGTTAACAAGTTAAAACGAAATATAGCAGGTTTTGGAAGAAGGGAAATGACTCGGGTTTGGTCTCGGGAGAATGAAAAGTTGGCTCGGGTTTTGTCTCGAGTATTTGAAGTTACAGTTTTAAATTTCAAACAAAATCAAGTTTATACATTTCTTAACAAATTCCTTTAAAAATAATTATTTGTTTAAGTTTGGAATTAGTTAAAGGTTTTAAAATGAATCATTTAAAGTAATTAAGTTTAAAGTGGTTTAATATATAACCTTTATTTTAAAATAAACTTAATAATATAATTAAGTGGTTAATTAAGAAGATAAAATGTTTTATCTTTCAATTAATTAAGATCTTAAGTTATTAATGATCTATTAATTTATGAAAGAAATTAGAGGATAATTACTTAAAGAATAATTACTTAATTAAAGAATAATTAAGGTTACTTTATTTAAATGATTAAGGTTAATTAATGGCTTGGTTAAGGTTAATTAATTCTACAACTAACTTAATTTATTTATGTGATTAATTAAGGGATAATTAATTAATCAAGGGTAATTAATTAAGATGGATAATTAAAAGATAATTAATTAATTGGGTTGTAATTAATTAATGTTTAGTAAAGGTAATCTAAGTGATTAAAGATTAATAATTAATTTAATTAGAGATAAATTAAATTAATTTTGGAAATAATCAATCTTGCTTATGAATGATTGAATGATGTTAAATGCCTTGAATTGATTGATATCTCAGATATGAAATGTTTTGTGATATGATATGTTTGGTGGAAAGTGATAATGCGGTTATCTATCAATGATGAATTGCTGTGTAAAAGTGACATCCTGTATAAAAAATTTGAATTGCGTTGCATTTGAATAACTTGGGTTAAGATGACATAGGACTCGGAGAGACCGGGGTCGGGTATCAGTAAATACCCGAAACCACTTCGATTTGGAATCTTCTATAATTCTTTACAGATTTGATATGTGTAATAAATAGGCTGGAATGGGATAGATTTAAATGACTGGACCATTTAAATTAAGTAAAGGTACTTAGGGATCGGATTTGCTACAGTACATCATGATTGATTTATGAATATAAGTGCTGACTATAACAAGTTGTGAACTTGTAATAAAGTACGAGTTACCCCGGGTTTTAAGTAAGTCTTATGCATAGTATTTCTTATTAGATGGGTTTACTCATGCTGGTTTCCAGCCTGACCCGAGTGTTACTTTGATGTAATGCTCGGGTCAGACCGAGTATTACAGATTTTCAGGTAAGGACGTTCTGGAGCTCAGGAGACGAGCTGGATGGCAGGAACGTATGGAGTGTTTCCGCTGTGATATTATTTCTGTTTATCTGAGACATGTGATTTGTATATGTCCAGTGTTTGTGTATGAGAGTAACTATGATGTATTAAAATGTAATTTGACAAGTACAGTTTTTCTTTGTATAAGTGTTATTATATTTTGATCCGCTGCGAATATGAGATTTTGTGATTGTTTCCTGTTTCTTCTCTATCTCTTTTCTTCTTTCCTAACTATCTGGAATTTTCGGGATCGAAAATTTCGGGTCGTTACATTTGGTATCAGAGCCGAAAGGTTGTACGAGAACCTTGGCTTTGGTGTGGGATACTCATTAAGTATAGGGTGGATGGTACCCTAGAATGAGTTGAGTGTATATGTATATATGAGAGCGTACTTGTTATTTTCTTATATAAAGGTTTTAAAAATGGTTTTAAATTGGATGATTTTATAAAAGCTTATATCATATTTATAAAGCAATAATTGGTTATTAAATAAGAAATTAAGGAATATATATATATATATACACATATCCAAATAAGGTTTGGGTAAAATGAACTATACAAATAAGATGAATTAAAATGGTTTCAAACCAGAAAAAAATGGTTATTGAGTTTAAATAGGATGATTGTTTTCCAATAAACAATTAAATGTTTTAAGGAAGTAACCATTAGATGTAAATAACTTGTAAATTAGAAGGATGTAAATTGAAAAGTTTTGAAATTGTTTCAAATGTTAATAGAAATAATAAAGAGTATTATTCAGAATATTTTGAATGTGATCTTATTTTAAAACAAGAGTTGTTTGAAAGCATTAATGGAAACTGTTTGAACTAAAACCAAAGGTGGTTTAAAATTTAAGGATAACTTAGTGTGTAAAGGAAATAATATGTATAAGGAATATTCATAATATCAAAGATGGTTTGAAATAAACTCTAAATGTTGAGTTTTAAATTTGGAATGAGATGTGAAACCCAAAGTGATAAGTTTTTGAACTTATAAGATTATAATGTGAAGTTTAAATTTTGAAGCGGGAATTCAAATTGGGTAAGGTTGGCTGGATTAAGTAAATTGAATTTAACTTTAGGAAAGTTAAATAAGTTAACAAACAACCTGAATTGGGAATTTCAAGATGAAATTGAGATTTAACTTAGGGAAGTTAAATGATTGGTTTAAATGGGGAGTTTGTGTGATCTCAAAATGGGTACGAGATCTGGAAATTGAAAATGAATGGATGTTTTAAAATAAATTTGGATGATATCATCTTAGTGTTATTAATAATCTTTAAATTGTGAATTGGATTTGTTTAAATGAATGAGGAATGAAGTGCGGTAATATATCTATCATTGAGATAAAAGGGAAATTAAACTTAATTTGAAATTAAGAATATGGAATTACTTTGAACTGAACTATTTGAATAATTGAATTTGTAAATTAAAATTGTTTTGAACTCTTATTTGAACTTTGAAATAAGTTAAGCAAAGATAATTTAAAATGGGATTTTGAGAATTGAACTCAGAATTAAGTTGTTTAAAGATTTGGGTTATTGATTTTAAAAATAAGGGTTAATTTGATTTAAGGGATTAAATCAACATTTTAAAAAAAATAACTCGAATTTATATAATTCGAGATAGTTTAAAATTGAGATTTAAATTGAATTTAGTTTGAATTAATTAGAATTGAAGATGGATAAGTATAAAATTCAAATGGAAAATTTGAATTGGATTAATTTGAAATAAAAATTGAAGATTGAATGAGTTCAAATTCAAATGGGAATTGGGATTAATTCATATAGAAATTGAAATGGTTTAAAATTGAAGTGGATTCAATTTGAAATTAGTCTAAATTAATTTGAATAATTTGAAATTGTAATTGAAGTGAATATGTTTAAAATCAAATGGAATTTGATTTGAGTTTGGGAAGAAGTTGAGGTTAATTCAACTTGAATCGGGGATAAATCAAGTTCAAGGGAAATTGAAGTTATTCAAATTAGAAGTGAGTCAATTTAAATGGAAGTGGAAATTTAAATTGAATTGAGGGGGAATTGAACAGTTTGACTCTGGACTATTTTCAAAATAAATTGTTTTAATATAAATCTATTTTTCCAAACTATTTACTACACAACTTTTCTTTTTAAACCAAAAACTATCTTAAACTTGTTTTACAATTACTTTTGGAACTATTTAACTATTTTACAACTGTTTATAAACTAATTACTATTTTCCTACTACTTTATAACTGATTACTGTTTTACAACAATTTTGTAATTATTTTACTATTTTTCAATTATTTTACTATTCAATTACTAAACTATTTTACAGCTATCTTACAAACTAATAATTATTTTTCAACTACTTATCTATTTTAAAATTTTTCAAGCTATTTTCTAAATATAAACTGGTCGGAGTTCAAACTGTTATTGATTAAATACCCAACTGAGATAAGAATTGAAGTGATAATCCAAGTGGGGATTAAGGCAAATGTGAAAAAGTGAATAAAATCAAAGTGAGGATGAATAGAAAGGAAATTGATTTAACTGATAATCAATGAAGATAAATACGTAGGATGTACGTATATTATTCTATTCGCATAGTGGTTTGATCCAGATTCGAGCACAGAATTTCGAGATAATATTATCGATCCGAGTTGGGATTTTTCGCTCCATTTTCGACGGCGAACCTGGATATGGATTTTTGATTGGTTTTGGATATTCTCTATCATAGTTGTGACGATGTAAGGAGAATGACGGCTTCTGATCAAGAAACCAGATCTGAATCCATAGTAGAAAGTCAGGTGGACGATACTAGTTCGGAAGTGGAATTGTGTGATCGAGTAAGCGATCAAATTGGTATGGCGTACGGATGATGTGTGTACATCGTACGGGTTTGAATGAAATTGATATTGAAAATTTATGGATAAGAATTGTAAAATGGTCTTTGAAATGAAAAGTATATTTTGTGAAATATATGATGAGGTAAAAATGGAAATTGGAAATTTCTATGATTAAAGATGCACTTTATGAAGAAAAGTAATGTGGTTAATAACTTTATAAAAGTGTAATCAAATTCGAATATTTGATTTGGAATAAACAAAGTTATATATCTTTGTTATATATGGTAAACTTCCCTTATTAAATCTATTGACAGAAGAAAAGGTTTTTGAAAGTATTTGAAGTATAAAAGTGAATTTATACAAATATGAAATGATTCAAAAATTTCCCAAGGTTATTATATATATACGTATATATAAAGGATTTTGTGAAAATGATTTTGGAAAAAGGTTTTGGGAACCTATGGATTTCTAAAAAGGCTTTTGATTTTTGGGGAAAATCAAATTTGGAATTTGGAAAGCCTAGTTTGTGAATTATCGATTTTGTAAAGGAGCTTTATATGAAATTCATACTCGGTGTATGATTTGAAAAATACTATATGTGTATAGTATAAAGTGTTTTGAAGTGACTCTGGGGAGAAAGGCGCTCCCTTGAAATGAACTTCTCAGGAGTACCATAGGTTGGTACTGCCTTGAGCCTCAAAGGGGGAGGTTCTAAAGTTGATCCTGTGAGGAGTCCGAACAAAACTAGTTCCTGAGGATTATTGGGTAGCGAAAGTCGAGGGCGCTGATGCCTACAGAGGCATTTGGGTTATGCTGTGACGACAGTGTAACTCGATGTCACTGCGATCTACTGCAGACCATAGCGAAAGTCGTGTGTGCCGCTGAGAGCCAACAGTCTACGTTTGATTTTATATCGGTAGACTGCGACACTATAGTAACATAGCGAAAGTCGTGTGTGCCACTGAGAGCCAACAGTCTACGTTTGATTTTATATCGGTAGACTGCGACCTATGTAAGAGTGGAGAAGTTTCATTTTTGACAGCGAAAATCAAGGGCGCTGATGCCTACAGTTACATGGACTTTTGGTGTGATGGCAACGTAACCTTGGAATGTAACTGCGATCTGTTGTGGGTTCCATGGCGTAATCAAGGGGCGCGGAGTGCCTACAGTTACATGGACTTTTGCTGCAATGGCAATGTAACCCAGGATGTAACTGCGACCATGGATGGGGGTGATGATTTCCAAAGCATTCTCACCAAAGATATTTCCTCTATTTTCAAAAATGTTTTCGATATTTCAATAAAATTATTTTCCAAGTATTTTCACTGAATGTTGAAATGGGTCTGCTAAGTACTTATAGATTTTCAGTCCTACGCCTGATCAACGTATGACCGAATTTCTGTGAGAACAAGGATGGACTTTTCGAAACATCGAGTTATAAAAGTATTTTTATAAAAACTACTTTGGAATAATATTATATGGATATTAAAAAATGTTTTAAAAGTGATCAAAGAATATTATTCTGATTTTAAGCATTTTCATAAATTTTGGTTTCGTTCCTTTTCGAGGACGAAAAGTTCTAAAGGGGGGAGGAGTGTGACGACCCGGATTTTTAGGACGTCTGTTAGTCGGGAAATTAACTGATTTTATTATTGAAATATTAATATAAATCAGTCAAACAAATAAATCTCTGATAATTAAAATACAATTTATCATTTTAAAAACAAATAAGATTTTTGGGCCATTTACTATTTATTTATATATATATATATATATATACACGTGTGTATTTGCAAAGAAACTATGATTTGAAAATTCAAAATAAAGTCTTACAAAAATATTTAAAATAAAATCTATCTTATTCACATTAAAAATAAGTATAAATATATATCTATACAAGAATATAAATTAAGTAATTGATAGTTTAAATTTAAAATAGAAATAGAAATAAAAAATAGGGATTTATGTTAGAAATAGAAATCATAGGGTAATTATATATATATATATATATATATACAAGAGAATAGATTAAGTATTGATAACTTTATATGTAAGCACTTAGGGAAAAATGAAAAACCAATCAAAGAAATATGTGTATATACATATCAATGGATATGTATGTAAACATGAAGGGGAACATGCATTAAATGCCTATGCCATCAAGCACATAAAATGTCATATCTCAACTTTATATAAATCACTTCTATTTCACTTCATTTTCAAGATCACTTCAGGTCACAAATTGCTGACCAAAGAATTAGGAAAAAATGTATAAAATAAAATGAAATGAGATAGCAATTCACTGTAACAGACCCTACTCATATATATATATATATATATATCATCCTCTACCATTTTCTTTCATTCAAACTAAACAATATCAGAAATATATTCAAGTATGTACAAATAAATAAATAAAGATAAGTATGTAGGCTCGAGATAACAAAAATGGTAATTAATGATAGCCCAAAATGTATCATATCAGCCACCTAAAAGAGGAGAAGAAAATCAGCTTAGTCAAAAGAGCAAAGAAAAATATCTTTGACTTATTGTACAAAACATACTCACCCTGTACAAAAATATATCACCCAGAAATCTTATTTCCTATATATCAATCTATTCATCTCCGTTCGTCCATCAAACTGGGTAACATCTGAAGTAAGCATCACTCAACCTTAAACAAAATTCAAACTTAAACAACAATTCTGTCAAGGCCCGTGAATCCGTACCTCTTGATTAACCACTAATCTCCATTGATTAACTCAAAATGAACGGGAATACGAACTATGATGGGTTTTAAGAAGAAAAAGGCAGAAGAAGAAGATAGAAGAACAACAACAGAACAAGAGCAGAAACAGAAAACAATATCAGAATCTCACATATCGCAGCGGAACAATATATAATAGATAAATGAATATCATTTAAAAACAAAAGAATTATATCTGTTATTACATTACATCACATCATATCATCAGAGTCAATATACAACCATGGACAGTTATATAACTTGTCCTCATACAGAATACACAGCGGAATAAATACTATCAGATACAAATACTACGTCTCGTCATCCAGCTTGCTTCCAAAGCTCCAGAATATCCTGATAACATAACTCTAGGCTGCCCGTGTGGAAATTGGTGGGCACCCAGAGTTTAGAAGGGAACAATAAACTCCGAGTCAGTCATGGTGACTGGTGTGAGATCGTAAAACAGTTATTCTTTAAAATAAACAACAGGAAGATTTTAAGGTAAATTTCGCAATGCCTTTGGAAAATGAAACTACCATAAGACCTCCCGCCACACACACAATGCAAACGCAGAATTGGAGGAGATTTCTTCTTATGATAGTCAAAGATGCTTACTACGCCAAAATCAATTCTTTTTGATATTATTATTAGTGCATAGTGTAGAAAACATTTCGAAAGTATAATATTAATCTTAGCCAGCATAGGCATTCCGCACTTATGCCTACTATAGCTACCACCCAAACAGTGGTGACCACCATAAGTGAATGATAGGTTCTACAACTAAAACCGTACAAGTGTCGTATTGGAGTTTGGATTTCCAACAAATGGTCAGGCTAAGGAACTTCCTATCCACGATGGGTACGTCCCTGGAATAGACGACCCGAGAACCTAACCGGATCTCTGCCAACACAAGGCCGGGTTACCTCTGCAAAAATAGGTAACTACTGACACGCGTATGCCATCCCCCGATCGTCACCGATCTTCCCGAGGATCCCCGATTCGCAACAAACCACATAGATAATAATAATGCAGTAACCACAGAGGTTAAGTATCTGGGCTCCATACCATGATACCACCTTTATCCAGAAGGAATGACATACACTAAGGGGCGCTACTCCCTAGAACCTTGCCGCATCCTTCCTGTTTCGACCATTTCCGGGGTGTGAGGCTCGACGAAGTCTCGTCCACAAAGCTACGCTTTCTCAAAAAAAGCCCTGCTTCGGGTCAAACAAAATGATCAACCTATGATCACAAAGATATAAGATCAAACAAATGATCATATCACAAATGATCAAACACTGATCATTTCACAGCAACACTCAGTATGCCACGTTACCAAATTGGGATATATCGCTGATAAATTTCAACTACATAACCTCTGAGCTCGTACGTCTCAGAGAAGGGTGTTAAGCTAAGAGAATAAATTCTCCGCCACCAACAGAAATGTATTTGAAAGAAATCAGCTTTATATCTCAAATTGTAACGTCAGACACACAATCCATACAAGTCTGTTCCGGGATCGAACAGAACCGAAGGCACTTCTCACGAAGCCCTTGCATTTCCGGATAAATTTCTAATCACGTCCGGACTTCCCGTCACTAAGGGTGATAAAACCTCTAAATCGGAGATCAGCCGATGTAGAGTAACTCGACGGTAATCCTTCCGTTTTCAAAAATATCCGGTCTTCAACACCGGTCTTCAAATGCAATTCATAACGACGTATCACATATTCGGAATGGGTTATACGACCCCATGGTCCTTTCCCGGCTAACCCGAATAGTGAGCGATTATTTAAAAATAAGTGTGGCATTCAATTTCATCCAATTCACAACAAATACCTATCTAAAGGTAATTATTGATAGTCGGTTATTTAACCATCAATAAAGATGCGCAACATCATCAGATTCCAAATAATTTCCCAAATTATTTCATCTTCAAAAATATCTTTACTAGATATATAATTTCCGCACTTAACCATTTGAAAACAATTTCAAATTAATTTCCACATTTCAATTTTATCTTTAAAAGATAAAATCTCAAAAACAGTTCATTTCATATTGGAAAATCATTTCCATACTTATTTAAAAATAAGTAATTCACAAATCATTTATTTTCAACACTTAGAAAATATTCGATATACTTAAATCAATATTAAGTATATATTCATTCTTTAAGGAAATCATAAATTTTACATCTATTTGAGTCAAAACGAATGTTGCGTAAAACATCGTTACGACGACTCAAAATCACTAGTATAGGGATTCGAATTTAGGTAGATATATAAATCCCAATACTACATTAAAAACATTTCCTTTCAGAAATCATTTACTATAACAACAGTGTTATAGTCCACCATTTCCTTATTTCTCAAAAACGTCTATTTCAACAATGAATGTTGAAATCTATGATTTCGATACCATAATACATTTTAAAAACATCTTTAAAATGTTTAACTTCATTTTCAATATCACTTTCCCAAAACTATCCATTTTACTTAACAATATATTCACTGTCCAAAATCGTGAATATAATTCACTAACCAAATTTCAATATTTTCTACACATTTATATTTCAAGAATTATCCACTATCCAAAATCGTGGATAAAATTCCCTTAATAACTTCTATATTAAGTTCATCAAATTTGATTGATTTCGAATTCATAAAACAACGTTTATAAATTCACCTTTATATTTTCTAACAACTTCGATTTATAAAATTTTCCTTTTATTAACTTCTAAAATTACTTATCAAAATAAGTGATTTCAGATTTATAAACAACGTTTATAAATCACTTTTATACTTCATAACAATTTCCACTTATGAAATCATTTCATTTAGCAATTTCTATTTATATCCCAATTAAGTGCAAAATCAAATTTATAAGTAAATTTCTTATAAATCGTTTATTCCACAACATCTATTCACTTTATAACTTCACGTTATAAATCTATTAATTTCATTCACTTATGAAATCCTTTTATACTTCTTTTTAACACTTATAAAAATTCGTTTTATAAGTCCAATATTTCGATTTATAAAATATCAATTTTGTAAATCTTCCTATACAAATCGTTTATAGTTACTCAAAAATCCCAACTTAAACCATTTTATAAATAAGTCGACTTTTATTTCAAAAACGACACTTCGGTTATATTTCACTAAAAATTATAACTTTTATAACTTTAAAATTTTACGTTTATAAATCGATTCAAAAATTCCATAAAACGTATATTTTCAAAAATCACCTTAAAATCTTTTTAAAGTAAAAGTCGTTATTTTTTTTTAAACTTCAAAACTTGAATCTGATGATGCAACAGCATCAATTAGTCAATCACAACATCAAACATCATATATCAACATATGATAACAGAATATATCAAAATATCTATAAATAATCAATACTACTGGTGAGGAATCCAGTTGGATCCCTCCAACCTGTTTCCCTGCATCCACAGATGTTAGCACAATACCAATTCTGCTCCAGTACGGAATTATCGCGGTATATGGGTTTTATAAAAATCCGCTTACTAACGGCGCAATAGGGTCTCATCCGCTATACGAGGCGGGAAATCAATCAATCCAATATATACATATGCCAATATGTATATATTGCTATATATAGATATATATCCTACTATATCTAATATCACATTTAATAGCAATCAAATCAGTCAATAAATAACTGCAAAAATTCCACATTCAATTTGAGTGAGAAAATCTCACCTATGCTTTTCAATAACAGTCGTAGCGGTTTATTTCGGATAAAACTAAACAGACGTTTAATTTTACCCAAAAATTTTCTTGACTCCAATCGACTCCAAATCAGTTGCACTGCGTAGCATTCGACGATACGATTCCAACGCCGCTTGTTTCGTAATTTTTCGATCTCGTATGAAAGAGATATAGCATTTTAGATATTACATGATTTAAATTATAAGCAAATATACACTTTCTTTTATTATTTTTACTTGAATCAAATCTGGGCCGTGTATTTCAAAATTGCAGATCCAAGCCATCCACCCTTTTCTTCCTCCACGCGCACGAGAATGCTTCCAGGCGAACAAAAAAAATCACGTACAAACCCATATACGCGACCACCCTTCCACATGCCGCTCCACCACCAACAACCGGAGATCGATCGGAGGATTCCAAACGAAAGCTCGTCGCCATGCCTTCCTTCACCGCGAGTATCACCGAGCTCGACCCCCTATCTTGCTCGGAATTCGTGCCCAAACGTCGCGTGTTCTTTGCCAATTTGCCGTCATTTGGCTGCGAGATTTGCGATCATCACCGTCCAACTTGTAGAGCTTGCGAAGCTCTTTAACTTTGTAGTTGGAGTTTCCTTCTAATGGTTGATGGATTTCGAGATATTTGAGGGGGAAGGATCGAGTGCTCTCGGCCATTAAATGTAATTAGGGCCGGCTGGAAGAGAGTATCTAGGGTTTCTGTGAACGTGTATATATATATATGTATAAAAATAATATTAAATTTATTTTAAAACGATTTTTTCAAACGATCTCCAAATCGAGCGTGCCGACCGACGTTCCTAAGGTTTACCCCGCGTTCCGAACACAATGGAATAGGTTTCGAAAGCTAATTCGATCGTATGTGTGAGATATGACAATAAACGATCAATTTAAATTAAACCGATTTAAATCGATTTCAAGGCGTTTTAATTCGTACCGGACAAATGGTAAATCCAAAAATTACAAAATTTGAAATCTTACAATAATATCACATTACGGATCCGATGAAACTGGTTTCGTCGAAATCCGAGACCGTTTGAAAAATGACTATTTTTAACTCGACGATTTAAAATTAAAACGATATCGATGCGTTTCGAGTTGCCACGGTCAAACGACAACTTCGATTGCTACGAAAATTGAAATCCGATAATAACTAACTATTATGGATCCAATGGAACTGGTTTCGTTCAATTCTGAGACTGTTCGAAAATTGGCTATTTTTCAGTCGATAATTAAATATTAAAATATTAAATTTTCACAGATAAACTTTTAATTCAATTTTAAAAGTTCTAAAACATCACTATAACTTCAATATGATTTATTATAACTTTATAAATCATTTTTAATCACATTAAACCCAATTTTCAAGTAAGTCTGGAATTTCACTATTTGATTTATCGATTTAATTACCCAATTAAATCTAATATTCGAAAAATAAATCATTCGACTTCTAAATTTCATTTATTAATATTTAAAATCAATTAAATATTCGAATTTTAATTATCAAAAATTCTGGGTCGTTACAGACTTCCCCCCTTAAAAGAATTTCGTCCCGAAATTACAAGTCAGGAAGAAAGGTCCTTAGCTCGTCTACTATTTTCTCAAATTCAAATAGTTTTATCAAAATTTTCAAATCAAATCTTTCTATTAAAGATTCGTTATCATTCAACTCGTTTTCCAACTTCAATTATAAGTTTCAACAGCATTGTTTTACTTCAAAATTCAAATTTAAGTTTAAATTCAAATTTCAAACTTTCAAAATTTTCTCAAAAATTTTCTAACACTCGAAATTTTCGAAAAATTTTGCCAGCGTCTCCTTTGCGCGGCTAATACGGCACGACTACAAAACGTCCCTACGGACTCTCAGATTTCAAAAAGAAAAAGAAAAAGCCAAGCAGCTAGACAAGAAATCATCAAATCTCATATTTGAAATTCAAATACTTACCTTTTGTCGAGCCATTCAAATTTATCTTCGAAATTAAATTCCAATTCCTTTATACCTGTATATCCTACTAGCCATTATATCTAGTTACATATTCAAACCATTTTGTAAATTCTATTACAAAAATTTCAATATAAACTGCTTCTTATACTATCTCTAATTCACTATTGGAATTACATAACCATTTTCATTCAATTTTACAGTTCACATTCATTTGAATTCAATTCACAATTTTAATTAAATTTGGATTCGGTTTATCTCCTGAATATTGAATTTCATCGATTAACTTTCATTTACAACTGCTTATTTTAGATTAGTTTCAATTACTAATTCATTTCAAATTTGCTTTCAACATTCAGTTTCAATTCCAGTTTTATCTTCATTTATAATTATTCAATTCAATTTATTGCCTACAAATTCGAAATGAATTTTAACATTCAATTTAATTTTCTCGCATTTGCCATTGCAAATTTATTTATTTGTTCACAAATTCTTTTATTTCAATTTGAACTTTCATTTCAATCAGATTTCAAATATTCTATAAGTTATCAACTTATTTTCATTTCGATTTATATAATCACTTATATATTCATATTACAAATTCATTTCATTAATGAATTTTAAATTTTCCAATATCTATCTGGAATTCCATTTTCATTTATAAATTCACTTACAATTTATATTCACAAGTTTATTCATATATGAATTCATCTCTTTAAGTTAGATTTTTATTTAAACTTTACAAGTTATCAACTTCATAATATTTCACAATTATTTTTATATAGTATTCCAGAGTCTTTTCAACCTTTTCAAAATCATTTTGAAAACAATTCAAATTCCATTTGAATTTCCAAAATAAAACCCAAAATTTTCAAACAACTTCCATTTAAAACAATTTGGCAGCAATTTCTCTTTTGGAAACCCGAAAATGAACACCAACGATGCCGCGGTCATCATCGAAGTTATTTTCCAGCGACCGAAAAGAGTTTAGAGCTTTTATCTCTCTAAAATACTTTTCAAAACTTTCGAAATCCATTTTCAAATCAAAAAGATTTAAACTTACAAATCTCCAAAATTTTCAAATTCTTTTCAAAACATTTCTAAAAACCTCTCTGGAATTCCGTTTTAAATTACAAATCACATTTATAATTTACATTCTTTAAATTTCATTTGTATATGGATTTATTTCTTAACTTTGGTTATTATTTTATTTCTTATTCAATCTCATACAATAATGATAACTTTCAATATTATCACTTTCCTAACAAACAAGCATCCATATACTATGATAATTCATAGAAAATCATTTCTTTTCTGTACAAAAATAGTTTTGGGCAAAATTATCTCATTTACCCTATTTAAAACAATATTGTGCCGAATTGTTCTATACAAGTGTTTAGAGATCCCAATCGATAGAGTTGTACGGACAATACCGACCAGAATCCATATACCACTCAACAAACCAATCATCACAATATAAAACAATTTTATATTCACTAACAAATACGCACTCGTATCTATTATTACACTCAACTCATTCTAGAGTACTACTGACTCTATCTCTAATGAGTAACACCCAACAGAGCAGGGTTGTCGCTTAACCATATGCTCTGATACCAAATGTCAAGGCCCGCGAATCCGTACCTCTTGATTAACCACTAATCTCCATTGATTAACTCAAAATGAACGGAAATACGAACTATGATGGGTTTTAAGAAGAAAAAGGCAGAAGAAGAAGATAGAAGAACAACAACAGAACAAGAGCAGAAACAGAAAACAATATCAGAATCTCACATATCGCAGCGGAACAATATATAATAGATAAATGAATATCATTTAAAAACAAAAGAATTATATCTGTTATTACATTACATCACATCATATCATCAGAGTCAATATACAACCATGGACAGTTATATAACTTGTCCTCATACAGAATACACAGCGGAATAAATACTATCAGATACAAATACTACGTCTCGTCATCCAGCTTGCTTCGGAAGCTCCAGAATATCCTGATAACATAACTCTAGGCTGCCCGTGTGGAAATTGGTGGGCACCCAGAGTTTAGAAGGGAACAATAAACTCCGAGTCAGTCATGGTGACTGGTGTGAGATCGTAAAACAGTTATTCTTTAAAATAAACAACAGGAAGATTTTAAGGTAAATTTCGCAATGCCTTTGGAAAATGAAACTACCATAAGACCTCCCGCCACACACACAATGCAAACGCAGAATTGGAGGAGATTTCTTCTTATGATAGTCAAAGATGCTTACTATGCCAAAATCAATTCTTTTTGATATTATTATTAGTGCATAGTGTAGAAAACATTTCGAAAGTATAATATTAATCTTAGCCAGCATAGGCATTCCGCACTTATGCCTACTATAGCTACCACCCAAACAGTGGTGACCACCATAAGTGAATGATAGGTTCTACAACTAAAACCGTACAAGTGTCGTATTGGAGTTTGGATTTCCAACAAATGGTCAGGCTAAGGAACTTCCTATCCACGATGGGTACGTCCCTGGAATAGACGACCCGAGAACCTAACCGGATCTCTGCCAACACAAGGCCGGGTTACCTCTGCAAAAATAGGTAACTACTGACACGCGTATGCCATCCCCCGATCGTCACCGATCTTCCCGAGGATCCCCGATTCGCAACAAACCACATAGATAATAATAATGCAGTAACCACAGAGGTTAAGTATCTGGGCTCCATACCATGATACCACCTTTATCCAAAAGGAATGACATACACTAAGGGGCGCTACTCCCTAGAACCTTGCCGCATCCTTCCTGTTTCGACCATTTCCGGGGTGTGAGGCTCGACGAAGTCTCGTCCACAAAGCTACGCTTTCTCAAAAAAAGCCCTGCTTCGGGTCAAACAAAATGATCAACCTATGATCACAAAGATATAAGATCAAACAAATGATCATATCACAAATGATCAAACACTGATCATTTCACAGCAACACTCAGTATGCCACGTTACCAAATTGGGATATATCGCTGATAAATTTCAACTACATAACCTCTGAGCTCGTACGTCTCAGAGAAGGGTGTTAAGCTAAGAGAATAAATTCTCCGCCACCAACAGAAATGTATTTGAAAGAAATCAGCTTTATATCTCAAATTGTAACGTCAGACACACAATCCATACAAGTCTGTTCCGGGATCGAACAGAACCGAAGGCACTTCTCACGAAGCCCTTGCATTTCCGGATAAATTTCTAATCACGTCCGGACTTCCCGTCACTAAGGGTGATAAAACCTCTAAATCGGAGATCAGCCGATGTAGAGTAACTCGACGGTAATCCTTCCGTTTTCAAAAATATCCGGTCTTCAACACCGGTCTTCAAATGCAATTCATAACGACGTATCACATATTCGGAATGGGTTATACGACCCCATGGTCCTTTCCCGGCTAACCCGAATAGTGAGCGATTATTTAAAAATAAGTGTGGCATTCAATTTCATCCAATTCACAACAAATACCTATCTAAAGGTAATTATTGATAGTCGGTTATTTAACCATCAATAAAGATGCGCAACATCATCAGATTCCAAATAATTTCCCAAATTATTTCATCTTCAAAAATATCTTTACTAGATATATAATTTCCACCCTTAACCATTTGAAAACAATTTCAAATTAATTTCCACATTTCAATTTTATCTTTAAAAGATAAAATCTCAAAAACAGTTCATTTCATATTGGAAAAGCATTTCCATACTTATTTAAAAATAAGTAATTCACAAATCATTTATTTTCAACACTTAGAAAATATTCGATATACTTAAATCAATATTAAGTATATATTCATTCTTTAAGGAAATCATAAATTTTACATCTATTTGAGTCAAAACGAATGTTGCGTAAAACATCGTTACGACGACTCAAAATCACTAGTATAGGGATTCGAATTTAGGTAGATATATAAATCCCAATACTACATTAAAAACATTTCCTTTCAGAAATCATTTACTATAACAACAGTGTTATAGTCCACCATTTCCTTATTTCTCGAAAACGTCTATTTCAACAATGAATGTTGAAATCTATGATTTCGATACCATAATACATTTTAAAAACATCTTTAAAATGTTTAACTTCATTTTCAATATCACTTTCCCAAAACTATCCATTTTACTTAACAATATATTCACTGTCCAAAATCGTGAATATAATTCACTAACCAAATTTCAATATTTTCTACACATTTATATTTCAAGAATTATCCACTATCCAAAATCGTGGATAAAATTCCCTTAATAACTTCTATATTAAGTTCATCAAATTTGATTGATTTCGAATTCATAAAACAACGTTTATAAATTCACCTTTATATTTTCTAACAACTTCGATTTATAAAATTTTCCTTTTATTAACTTCTAAAATTACTTATCAAAATAAGTGATTTCAGATTTATAAACAACGTTTATAAATCACTTTTATACTTCATAACAATTTCCACTTATGAAATCATTTCATTTAGCAATTTCTATTTATATCCCAATTAAGTGCAAAATCAAATTTATAAGTAAATTTCTTATAAATCGTTTATTCCACAACATCTATTCACTTTATAACTTCACGTTATAAATCTATTAATTTCATTCACTTATGAAATCCTTTTATACTTCTTTTTAACACTTATAAAAATTCGTTTTATAAGTCCAATATTTCGATTTATAAAATATCAATTTTATAAATCTTCCTATACAAATCGTTTATAGTTACTCAAAAATCCCAACTTAAACCATTTTATAAATAAGTCGACTTTTATTTCAAAAACGACACTTCGGTTATATTTCACTAAAAATTATAACTTTTATAACTTTAAAATTTTACGTTTATAAATCGATTCAAAAATTCCATAAAACGTATATTTTCAAAAATCACCTTAAAATCTTTTTAAAGTAAAAGTCGTTATTTTTTTTTAAACTTCAAAACTTGAATCCGATGATGCAACAGCATCAATTAGTCAATCACAACATCAAACATCATATATCAACATATGATAACAGAATATATCAAAATATCTATAAATAATCAATACTACTGGTGAGGAATCCAGTTGGATCCCTCCAACCTGTTTCCCTGCATCCACAGATGTTAGCACAATACCAATTCCGCTCCAGTACGGAATTATCGCGGTATATGGGTTTTATAAAAATCCGCTTACTAACGGCGCAATAGGGTCTCATCCGCTATATGAGGCGGGAAATCAATCAATCCAATATATACATATGCCAATATGTATATATTGCTATATATAGATATATATCCTACTATATCTAATATCACATTTAATAGCAATCAAATCAGTCAATAAATAACTGCAAAAATTCCACATTCAATTTGAGTGAGAAAATCTCACCTTTGCTTTTCAATAACAGTCGTAGCGGTTTATTTCGGATAAAACTAAACAGACGTTTAATTTTATCCAAAAATTTTCTTGACTCCAATCGACTCCAAATCAGTTGCACTGCGTAGCATTCGACGATACGATTCCAACGCCGCTTGTTTCGTAATTTTTCGATCTCGTATGAAAGAGATATAGCATTTTAGATATTACATGATTTAAATTATAAGCAAATATACACTTTCTTTTATTATTTTTACTTGAATCAAATCTGGGCCGTGTATTTCAAAATTGCAGATCCAAGCCATCCACCCTTTTCTTCCTCCACGCGCACGAGAATGCTTCCAGGCGAACAAAAAAAATCACGTACAAACCCATATACGCGACCACCCTTCCACATGCCGCTCCACCACCAACAACCGGAGATCGATCGGAGGATTCCAAACGAAAGCTCGTCGCCATGCCTTCCTTCACCGCGAGTATCACCGAGCTCGACCCCCTATCTTGCTCGGAATTCGTGCCCAAACGTCGCGTGTTCTTTGCCAATTTGCCGTCATTTGGCTGCGAGATTTGCGATCATCACCGTCCAACTTGTAGAGCTTGCGAAGCTCTTTAACTTTGTAGTTGGAGTTTCCTTCTAATGGTTGATGGATTTCGAGATATTTGAGGGGGAAGGATCGAGTGCTCTCGGCCATTAAATGTAATTAGGGCCGGCTGGAAGAGAGTATCTAGGGTTTCTGTGAACGTGTATATATATATATATATATATGTATAAAAATAATATTAAATTTATTTTAAAACGATTTTTTCAAACGATCTCCAAATCGAGCGTGCCGACTGACGTTCCTAAGGTTTACCCCACGTTCCGAACACAATGGAATAGGTTTCGAAAGCTAATTCGATCGTATGTGTGAGATATGACAATAAACGATCAATTTAAATTAAACCGATTTAAATCGATTTCAAGGCGTTTTAATTCGTACCGGACAAATGGTAAATCCAAAAATTACAAAATTTGAAATCTTACAATAATATCACATTACGGATCCGATGAAACTGGTTTCGTCGAAATCCGAGACCGTTTGAAAAATGACTATTTTTAACTCGACGATTTAAAATTAAAACGATATCGATGCGTTTCGAGTTGCCACGGTCAAACGACAACTTCGATTGCTACGAAAATTGAAATCCGATAATAACTAACTATTATGGATCCAATGGAACTGGTTTCGTTCAATTCTGAGACTGTTCGAAAATTGGCTATTTTTCAGTCGATAATTAAATATTAAAATATTAAATTTTCACAGATAAACTTTTAATTCAATTTTAAAAGTTCTAAAACATCACTATAACTTCAATATGATTTATTATAACTTTATAAATCATTTTTAATCACATTAAACCCAATTTTCAAGTAAGTCTGGAATTTCACTATTTGATTTATCGATTTAATTACCCAATTAAATCCAATATTCGAAAAATAAATCATTCGACTTCTAAATTTCATTTATTAATATTTAAAATCAATTAAATATTCGAATTTTAATTATCAAAAATTCTGGGTCGTTACAAATTCAATTTAAACAGCACTACAAATCAATTCAAAACAAGAAATCAAAATGAAGACTTCAGGACAGTTTCACAGCCTGTTTCAACAAGCAAGCTCTGTTCATTTTTGGAATCAGGTGAGTAACTTCATTTTTTTTAAATTTAAGTGTCAGGATTAGATGCTTATGTATATCTGGAAAATGTGTATGTGTGAATATAGAACTAATTGCTTGTGTACATATATTAATGTCTGAATGTATGCATGCCTGTATCACCTGATATCTCTGTTCCTGTTTTCCTTTTGGATCCGGATTTGCAAACCAAGTCTTTATCATTTGATCTAATAACTATTAGAACTTGGAAAATAAATAAAGATTGTTGTTTGATCATGAACTAAGTTTTTTTTTTAAAAATTTAAGTTGAAACAGCTTATTAATGTCTTTGGAAATCAAGATAACTGAGCAAACTCTAAAATAGTTAAAATACAAATTTCTTAATTTATGAATTCAGGTATGTAAGTTGAATTCGTATAATTAAACATGATTTTTAAAGCTAAAATCATAATTTTTAGACCAAGGGTGGAAGAGCAGTTTGGGTTTGCCTGATTTTCTTTGAATTGGCGATCTCTGGTGATCCACTGTGTTGTAGAGGTCAGGATTTTGTCTGATGATGGGGGAATGAACGGCGGTTTAGGGAAAAATAGTGTGATAGTGTGCAGATGATCGTGGTGTGGGCGGCGAGCGTTTGAAGTCGGTAACCCTAGTTTGGTCGAGGTTGAGTGTTTTGATTCGATTGTTTTCTGTAGACGATCGAGCGCGATGGGATTCTGGGAGATGGTCGAGGGAGTGTGGACGAGTGGCTGGTCGAAGTTTCGTGGTCGCTGGTGGTTGGAGGTGGCGGGCCGAGGTAGTTTTGGTGATCCAGTTTGGGGTCGAGGATGTGGTGAGTTGTTCAATTTCAAGTTCATCGTCGTTTCGAGGTGCTGGGTGGTCATAGGGCTCGAGTTGATCGTCGACAAGTTGTGGATGACGGCGAGATCGACTGGAGATAGTCGGAGCTCTGGTGCACGTGCACGAGGTGTTAGGTTTTGGTTTTGATTGCTGATGAATTTGAGAAGGTGGAGCTCGAGTTTGTACTCGGGAAAATTAGGGGATGGCATACCCGCAAATCATACCGACTCGATTCCAGGAAGAATACCAGGCGGCGCTGTACAGTTTGGAGTTGATCGGGATATGGGTGCTCATCCAGAAGGACAAGTTTCAGGATTCCCTCACGGGCTCGGGGGGCAGGTTAGAGATGGTAGGCAGAGGCTACCTCTTGATGACAATGACAGGTTGGTGGACATGATCAGACGGGCTATGAGAGGAGGATTGGTGAATAGAAACTTGGAGGATGTGAATAGGAGTCCATTTGCTCCTACGATCAGGCAAGCTAGGAACCCACCGGATTTTAAACTACCAACACTGGAGATGTATGACGGAAGAACGGATCCCACTGTTCACTTGACGAGGTACATGAAGCATATGGAAGTGCTGGGAGCATCGGAGGAGGTCATGGCATGGTGCTTCCCTTTGTATTTGATAGATGTAGCAACACTATGGTTCAGACAATTAGAAAGCGGTTCAATTAGCACTTGGACGGACCTGATTGAGAAGTTTATGAAGCAATTTCGGGTCCACATCGTGAGACCCAAGAATGTGATGACTTTAACATCGATGAAGCAGTGGAAAGGAGAGTCGCTCAGGGATTTATTGGACCAGATTCAATGCGGCAGTGGCTTCGGTGGATCGACCTGATCCGTTGATGGTTTTGATGGCAGCAGTCTCAGGCATTGCGGATAATTTGGATTTCAAGATATCATTGGAACGGGACCCACCGATGGATCTCGGGGAGTTCTACCATGAAGCAGAAAGGTTTCTAAGGCAGGAAGATGCGCAAGCTGAGAGAGAAAGGAGAGAGGCTGAAGCTTATGTAGTAAGGGGTGGAGGTCCACCCTGGGAGGATCCAAATAAAGATGATAAAGGGAAAAGGAAAATGGATGATAACGGTAACGCTTCAAAAAGGCCGCGGAGGAATTCAAAGTTTACTTCCTACATGGATTTGACCGAGACTCTGGAGAGGATTTACTTGGATACTCGAGGGCACCTCCAGTATCGAAGGTCGACAAGAAGGGAACCTTCTGAATACGAGCGAGCATCGAGAAAGCATTGTCTATTCCATGAGCTGGATGGACACAACACGAACGACTGTAGGCATTTGAAGGATATCATTGAGGAGCATATAAGGAGTGGTCATCTACAACAATATGTAAGGAATCGAGCTGTGGCAACGGAGCAGGAGCGACCACCGTCCATCTCAAGCGAAGATGGCATTGGGTCTAGGCAACGTCATCAGCTTGTTATCAACTAAATAGATTTATGGCTTTGAATAAGTAATAGAACCCGAAGTAATACGGCTAAGTCACTTACTCATGTACGGGATCGAGGACGGTCCCTAGGCGTGCTCTAGGATGATAAAAAACCGTATTGCTTGAGTCTATGAAATCCTGTTTTTCTTTTCGTTTTCCTGAAAACTTTGGTTACTCCCTTGGATGTACATGCATTTATTTTATTTTCCTGGGATGTTAAAACTTTTATTTTGATGATTGGGTTCAGATTAATGTAATAGATAATACTGGTCATGCTATTATGGTCCCGACCGGAGAGACGTGGCAGTAATCGCAAGTTCTGAGTCCCTTCGCCAGAGAGCGATAGAATAGACTCGAACAAAATATAAATAGTCCTTGGCCGGAGAGCCAAGGCCGGAGAATACAAAAAGTCCTTGGCCGGAGAGCCGAGGCCAAAGAATACAAAAAGTCCTTAGCCAGAGAGCCGAGGCCGGAGAATATAAAAAGTGAGAATATAAAAAGTCCTTGGCCGGAGAGCCAAGGTCGGAAAATATTAAAAAGTCTTTGGTCAGAGAGCCAAGGTCGGAGAATCTAAAAGTCCTTGACCGAAGAGTCGAGGTCGAAGAACATAAAAGCCCTTGATCAGAGAGTCGAGGTCGGAATCGGATATCAACTCGGAACAGTCGTGGACTTGGATATGGCTATGGCACTTGGATATGATGGCTTGGTAATGGATTGGATTATGAATCGGATGGTATGGCTATGGATGGAATATGAACTTCGGATATTGGATTCAGAGCTATTCAAAACACACCTTCTTACCACAAGGAATGTTTTGGGAGGCAAATGTTACCACGCCTTTTGGTCAAGGCCGGGGTATCAACAAATTGGCTAGAAAGGATGAGTATTAGGATTGGGGATCGACTAGGAACAAGGTTATGATCGATATCGTCAAAACTTGACCAAACTCCAATCAAGACGAGATCGATTGGGAGTGATGAACAAGGTCAGGTGTGGCTACATTTCAAATTTCAGGTCAATCGGAGTTCGTATGCTCGAGATATGGATGGATCAATATTGGTGAGAAATGGTTCGCATCGATACCTTCGTATCGATATGATTCGAATCGATACTGTTCGTACCGATCAACGTGGGTTACTTTGGATCGATGGATGTCGTTTGTATTGATACAGTTCGTATCAACCGAGGGGTGTTAGCAGATGGATGCGACTATGGATAGCACACATGGCTTTGGATCGGTGGTAGTTCGTATCGATCGGGATGGAAATAGCTGCACGCTTCGAATCGAAGATTTCGTATCGATCAGGATGGGTACGGAGGTAGAGTTCGTATCGGTCTTGTTCGTATCGATCCATAACAACAGCTTGGATCGATACGAACAACATGGATACGAAGAGGGATTGGTTGATGGATGCAAACAAAGGCTACGGTCCGATAGATATGAAGAGCATAGCATTCGATCGATACGAAGGAAACGTGTTTGGATGAAGAAGCAGTCAACTCGGCATCAAAAGTGGATCTCTCCTGGGTTTTCGAGCCACGTCATCGATGCGATTGTGATAGATATGAAGGGATGGAGACGAATTTATGGATGCGAATGCGACAACACACTGGTGAACACATACTTGCATCGATCATAACTCTCACTCTACAAGTCCAAATGCTATGAAATTTTCAGAGGAGCTTCCTGATACACTCGAGAACCTCCATGATCGATCTCAGCTCAATTGGACCACTTTTGGATCGATACGAAATGAACACGCATCGATCCCAAATCGCTCTGGATCGATCTGGTGGGCCCACTTGCGCAAGAGGAAAGGTGTTCCAGGTTTTGAGGTGGATATTTTTAGATCTACACCTATAAATAGGAGTCATATGGCAACTAAAAAGAGGACCTTCTCTTTCTTTGACGCTGAAGCTCTGCCATTTTTGAATTGATACTAAAGGCTTGTAATTGTAACTACAATAAAAAGGATTGATTCAAAGTGGACGTAGGCCGGATTGTCGAACCACTATAAACCTTGTGTTCCTTCTTGCTTTCTTCCATTTGAACTTTACTGTTTCTTCATTTTTATTCTCTATGTTATCTGGATCTGAGATCTGTGTTGGAATATTGTGAATCTGTGTATATACACTGGTGCTTTCATGGCTTTTGGGGTTTGTGACCAATTTTGGCACAAACACTAATAAATAATTGATATTATTTGTGTTTCTATTATACAAATCCATTGAGGTTTTTTATTAGAAAAAAACAAATAAACAAAATGCCATTCAGGAACTTTTGATAGAGTTCTTATCATATTAATGTATATCTAAATAAGGGACATAACATTAAGAACTTTAACTCCATAGTACCTATTACCTCTACTACATATCCCAGGTTAGGTCTTATGCATCTTAGATGCATCCTCCCATATTCCTTAAAAAAAATTCATTTCCCTCACAATACTAACATATATCATCTACAAAAGCTCTTCCGTTGGTTCCATTTTCATTTACTCATTTATAAAAACTAAACCACTTCCAATGATATTGATTTATCACTATTCTCATCAACATTACATTATCATTGTTATAGCTAGAATCAACCATAAACTGGTTATTTCCTTTGATGGACATGTCTACAGATACAAACATTGCCATTTGGTAAGCAAAATGATTGCTATGTCCACCCTTTAAATTGAACTGAGAGCTTATGTTGGACAAAGGATGGTGCATGAACTTCCCAAATAATGAACATATAAGTTCCAGCTTAGTTATTGGATGAACATTTCTAGTTCATTGCTATTGTTGTTTAACTTTTTCTTTTCATAAGATGATTGACCCACCATAGTTGTCCTAGTTGGGTTGTGCATTGATTCTTTTGCAAATAAGTTTTCTTTTAGTAGATTTTCACTTTCATCCTTCAGGCTTGAATGGCTGACCAATTCAAGTTTAATAGAGATATAATTAATGTAATCGATGAATGTTCAGCTTCGCTTCCATTCACCTACCTCATTAGCCAAGTCATAGAGCATTACTCACACATACACATACATGCTATGCATGTACACATACATGCATATGTACATAAGGAAACTGAACATCGGATTCTTGGTATTCGATATACATATGTATGTATCCACTATATGTATGATGATTTTGAAACCATAACTGAACCTAACGCATGTCAAGTTAAACGGCCAACTCGATTGTTACTTTTGCTTTTCATCAGCATAAAGGCACTCCTTAAACATCCTATAATAATAAGATTACATTAAAAAATATTATGATATTCACATATAGAAGAAGCATTAGGTGTGGGTGGTGTACAATAATTATTTTGAATATCAACTCTTTTTTAGAAACTAGGTTGCAATCAAAACTATCACTTCCTAGCTTAGTTTCACTTGTCGATTCTCTTACACCGTTATGGTTAATAATGTTAATGAATCTATTGATATTCTTGTTTCTTCCATTGGAATATCTAATATCTCCTGATTGTTCATTTCAATGGCTTATATTTTTCTTAGTAATATCATATAATCAATTGGCTTAATTGGATTTAACGATTTGATCAAATGAATGATTTAAAATGGTGAATTTTTAATGATAAATGAGTTAATACTTGATACCTATTCCATTGCATTCTTAATTTCATTTACACTTGGAAAACATCAAATTTTCTTAAAATCTAATAACAGAATAAAAAGAGATGAAAATAAGAGCTAGTTGTAAAACTGTTGTTAAAGTAGAAAGTTTTCTTTTATAACCTTAGAAAAATAAATCCTATGTCATTACTTCCATCTTCCTCATTCTTTCTAAAATTGAGGGCTCCATAAATCAAGAGAACGCTATTGATGCTCAAATATAAATTACAAATAAATACTCTAAGTTCTCACAAGAAGGTCTTCTATATTACCTACATTTTAGATTGGCCAGAAGAGCAAGAAGTTGCCCTAATTCCTAAAAGAAAAGGGCTATAGGAGTAAGTTATCTTCGACTAGTGATTCCCTTGTGGATTTGGCGAGTGGGAATGATTCTCTGTGCTTTATGATCACCATTTATTCTATATTTCTTGTTCAATACCCAATGTTGGTTTGGGGTTTGGGCTAGATTAGAAATTTCAAGGTAGGATCTTGTAACGACCTACAAATTTATCGCTTTGATAAATTATTTGTATAATTGAAATATTCAAATACAAGATTTTATAACACAAATTATAATGTTTTTAACCATAAATAATGATGGTAAACTTGTTTTAAAGGTATAGTAACAAATATGGATATTTTAGAGTTTTCATTAGAAAAACGACGAAAATCAGTTTTCGGGAGAACGGAGATTTTCTCAGTATTAAAGCGAACGGAACTAGATACATAAACGTATTTATCCTTTTAAGCAAGAATATGAAATAAAAATTATTTATTTTATTTTTGAAAATAAAACATATTTATGACATCATCAAGGATATCATCAATTTTATATATTTTCTAGAATTTTAAATTAAGTTTAAATAATCAAATAATTGTTTTAAAATGATAATATTTCATTTTAATAAGCTATATAGTGATGATAAATCATTTATAATAATTTTTATAAAGATATATACTTGTTTTAAAAATATAAGAAAATTCATAACGTTTTTTCGATACGATCGCACATTTTGTAAACACTTGTTTAATATTGATTTATATGGTTTTATAATTCAAATGCAATTGTATTAATTTTTTAATAATGATAAGAAATTAATTTTTAAATTTTGTTTACATTTATATGCAATTTAATTAATAAGTGAAAATGTGATCGGGAATCGGCTTTTCGATTTTCAATGGTTTAACGAACGAAAGTTGTTCAAAGTGATCGTGACATTGTTTATATGTCTTGTGCATATATATGACATGCACATATACACACTAACATATACATATACACAGATAACATATATACATACACTTATATATAAACATATCACAAAATATCTAAGATATTTACACAAAGTCAAAAGCAAACTATACATCAAAACCTCACATCCATACACACTTACACACCATCATCTCAAGCACATGGAGAGAAGAGCAAGGGGGTGTGGTCGAGTGTGTAGAGGGGGTGGGCAAAGGGGTAGGAAGGTAATTTGGCATTTAGATATTTTTACACATTTTTTGCTATAAATATTTACCTCCTCCTCTCATAATTTTCACACCTTCCTCCTCTTTCTTTCTTAAATTATTCATCTTCTTCTTCCTCTTCATTAATGGCTTCCATGCTTCATAAAATATTCCGTAGTTGTAATGAAGCTCTGTTGAGAAATACACTTTCATATCGCAAAATATATCACTATAATTTGAAATCAAAGTGTGCAATCATCTATCTTCTCTTCCTATACCCACGGCCACCCTCTATCACCACTCAAGGCTAAGCATCCACCTCCTCTAGCACAGGTCATACACTTCCAAGGGTCGTAGGGTTGATTTCATAAGCTTCGGTGCAATGTTAGCAGAGCTTTAGTCAATTTAGTAAATCTAGAAACCAATGAAGGTGAGAATTACTCTGCTAATTTATTATAATTACATGATGATATGATATATTTGTTACGATTGTTTTTTATGTTTAACCATCATGTTTTGAATGTAATTATATGTTTGTTTGGTTGTGAAAATAATTCACGTTAAATACACGTTGAATTTACACAAAGGAAATCACTTTCCTATATGAATTATAAAAGTGTTATGGATCAGTTAAACCTCTTTAAAACATGTAGTAAAAATAGTTTGAAATGATTTAAAATGGTTTATTATGGTATTTTAAACATTTTAACAAGTTTCGGCAAAGTATAATGAAGTTTGAAAAATAGAGCCAAATCAAGCTCGTCGCGTAGTGGGAGTTCATAATTTTCCAACCTGAAAAGTTAAGTCAATGTATAATATTCAATATAAGTCAAAAATCTTTAAAATAAGAATTTTCTGGACCCATACAGGTATAGTTTTCAAACAAAAGAAGAAAGCCAAGATTTCATTTAGTAGAGTTTGATATATATCCAAATCAAATTTTCGAAAACATCGCATTTTGGCAGTTTGGAAACCAAAGTGGTAAATACTTTAAAATTGATATTTTTAAATCTTTAGAAATATAAAATAGATTTTATAAATATTTTTAAAATGTTTTAAAAGGGATTTGAGTTAGAAAATTGAACATATATGAAATGGAATTAGTATTTTGAACAAAGAAGCCTTAAAATACTATTCGTAGCAGTTTTTGTAGCGGTTTTAGTAACTTTTGCAAATTATGGTTTTAACTTAATTATGATTTCCCAATGTTTTTTATAATCTTTTCAAATGAATAACTAAGTATATTTAAATTGATTTGGAAGTTTTATAATTATTTAAAGGAGTTTTAAATAAATGGTTAAAGGAAAATTGTTTTAAACAATATTTGAAATTGTGTTAAGTAAATGAAAATCATCTCTAAAACATCATATAAAGGAGTTTAGATTTGATTAAATAACTTGACCTCTTATGGGTGACAGAGAGATAGTGTCTAGATCTGAGCTTTTATAACCAGTGTCGAGGTACCGCTCTAGCTATTTGGACTGGCCCAACGAAGGGGATAGTAAATTTGATTTACTCGGACCACATTTTCCGAAGATAAAACGAGATTTCCAAAAGTTAAACAAGATTTTAGAGTAATAAGATATTGATGATACATGAAATGTATTGGTTAAACTCTATATTAAATTCCGAGGAGGGAACTCATACCATCCGTGTGAATTTAAAAGGTGATTTCACTATTATTTGATGAATAGTATAGGTTAAATACAGAAATTAGTATTGAGTATAATAAATCTAAAGTCTATGAATCCTTTTTACTCACTACTATTTGGTTTGGGATACAGTAAACGGCGCCTTAAATAACATTGTTTTTAACCCATTAAAAGATATGTTTTGGAAATAAGTAATCTCCATTGAGATTGAAATTATAACAATACTAGAAGATGGAAATGTTTTCCTATGTAATAAAAGAGAAATAATTTGGTAGTTCCAAAGATAAAAATAGGGGTTTAATTAACCAAAGGATTTGATAAAAGAGGTTTAATAATCCCGTGTATGCTGAAAAAGAAAATGGTCTAAAGAGTATATCTTTAAAAGATATCTGATTTGATAGAAAGATAAATTAATTAGATGTTGATTGATAAATCACATTTATGCTTGACATCTTTTAATCGTGGATTGGCTCGATGAGATCGGGGTCGGATTTGGGTGATTTTATCTAAAAACCACTTTGAACCAATATACGAACCCGAAAGTGAAGACACGTTGAAGACAATGATTATGAAGACATAGATCTTCATAATATAGGGTTGCTTGCCACTAACCTCGTGATTCCCATATTATATACATATGGTGGCAGTAGTACCTTAATTTTGAAATCTTCAATGCAAGGACTGCTCGCTACCAGTCCTAGGGATGATTCCCAAACATGATGTAGTAGGAGTACCTTCGGTTTGTCCTTTTATTGGACAACTTTTATGGACGAATGTCCGACATTGCATTTCTAAGACCACGTAAATTGTTTTTTATAAACATACATCCATTTAGTGGTGTAGGAGGTAACCCCTCTTATACTTAACATCCTTCCCTGAGGCGTATGAATCTGGGGGTTGTACTTTTGTGGAAACCAATTAGTGTGTCATTGGAAATGGTAATGTTGCATTCAAAGTAGGATTTCTCATGTGAAATGTTAAACGTTACCTCAAGCCTCACGCATCGGTAATGGAACAAACAAGGTAGATGCGACAGGGCTAAGTGGGTCACACCCATTAGGATCTGTTCATCACCTTTCTAGATTACCCTCTATATATTGAGTTTGTTGTGTATGCTATGAGACATCTCAGATAGGTTGGGAATGACCGGGGTGATGTCATATTCGGCACCATTTATGGTAAAGGTAGGACGGTTTTGTGTTGATAGAGGTTGGAGCCTCAGGTGCATCCCTCTAGAGATGTACTGTCGAAAGGTAGTCCCTTACTTTGTCATTGTATGGAATCCATTCTCCAATATGAGCCTTTACGGTTTTAGTTGTAAACCTATTATGTTTGAATTTAATAAATGTAACAATTTCATTTAAGATTATACACATTTATTTGAAAAGTGTTTTCAAACCAATGTCATTATAAATAATGTCAAATGATTTGATAAAAACGTTTTAGTTATTATAAGGTAAAAACCCATCCGTGTTTATATGTAGTGTGGTCTTATGGGATACTCTTCTTTTCAAAGGTTTTGTTTGGCATCAAAGTGGATTTATGACACTATAATATATATTTATGATTTGCGTTTCTCAAGCTGGTTTTCTAAACTTGTTCGGGTATTTTAGTACTCGGGTCAGATCCGAGTAGTTTTAGGATTATCTGAAGATGCTTGGAGTTTCCAGAGAAGAGTCGAAGATTTTCATCAACGTATGGACGTAGTTTACTTTTCCGCTATGTTTATCATTTTTCAGCATTTGTAAGGATGGGTATTTATAACTGTCCAGTCTGAGCTTAGGATAGACTCTGATGTATGTATTTAAAATTTCCGCTATAAAGATTATATATTAAGAAAATATATGTTATTCCATTCGTGTAAGATTCTGTTTGCCTTTATTTCCTTTTAACCCTTAACGGTTCGCCTTTTCATTTAATTTGAGTTGGACATTATGGTTATTTTCAACTTAAAATGTACAGAAAAACGGGTTGTTACAGTTGGTATTAGAGCTTAGGTTGAGCGAACACCTGAGCCTAATAGGGGTAAAGTCTCATCAGAGATAGGGTTTATAACACCCTAGGAATAGTAACTAATTAGAGATAGGGTAAGTATCACCCTAGAAAGAGTTGAGCGTATTATGTATGAGAGTGTATTTGTTAATATTATATAAGAATGATTTGTTTTGAAATAATGGTAAATGAAATAATTTTACGTAAGGTTATATTTTATATATAAATAATATATTTTAAAAAAATAGTTAGTTATGTTTGTGAGGAATGCGGATTACGGATCTTAAGGCTAGGAATAACACTAGAGGGGGGGTGAATAGTGTTTTTAAGAAATTACTAAATCTTTTTGAGCTATTATTGATTTGTACACAAATGTATGCAATATTCAGACACAGATATAATCACAGATGCAGAAATAAAGTAAATGCAGTAAAGGAAAGAACACACCGGATTTTATACTGGTTCGGGGTTACCCTACATCCAGTCCCGCACAACTAAGTACAGATTTCCTTTCAAAAGCAATTCAACAATTACAACCCTCGGTTTCAAGGCTACGAGGTACACCCTCCAGAATCACAATCCTCTGCGTAAGACACTTGATTTCCGGGGCAACAAGTTCACCCAATTGATTTCCAAGGCTACAATCACACCTTTTCTCGCTTGATTGATTTCCAAGGCTACAATCAAACCTTTTCTCGCTAGATTGATTACAAAGAAGCCTATAACTCTGAATAGCACTTAGATCTTGTTGAGATAGTGATAGAGAATCAAACCAGAGGTAATCTAGTTAGATTCAATGTTGATTTCGGCAGAGTGATGATAGGATTTTGATTAAGAAAATGTGGAAGAAGAAGAGAAGTGAAAAACCAGAAAAACTGATTAAAAATTCGTTGAAACTAACCCCTATTTATAGAAGAACAACAGTCATGTCCATTCATGAAAGGTTATGACGAATAGACACTTCTTTTGAAATTTAAATTTTGAACTCAACTGTCACCATGTCGACATGGTCACCATAGGCATGTCGACATCCCAAAGCAATTTTTGATAGTTTGATTTTCTTTGAAAATAACCTTTATCTTATATTAAAACTATTTTAAACTTTATAAATATACTTGACTATAGATAAGATATATAGATAAATATAGAGAACACTATATATATAATTTTACTATAATTTTATATTTAAATCTAAGTATAAATATATTATATTAAAAGATAGTTTAAAACAGATTAAGTTTAAAAACAAGAATATTTAAGGCTAAAACATCTTTTTGAAAAATCATTTGAAAAGATAATTTTTAAAGCTAAAACATTTTAAAAAACAATTTTGAAAATCGTTCCGAAGTTGTTTTGAAAAAACATTTTGAAGTAGTTTTGCAAGCTTCTTCCTACAGAGTATCTCATCATGTCATGACTCGAGAACTTGTACAAAACTAGGATGTTCGTGGGTTTGTAAGCCACTTGTCGTAGGTTTGTAAGCTACTTGTCATGGGTTTGTAAGCCACTAAAAGGTAGAAATGGGTTCCATCCCAAAAGAAAAATGGAGTGAAGATTTCAGTGCTATTGTGAAGTTTTAACATAATTCTAGACTTAATACTTATCTTGAAATCTTGAACTCTTGATTATCTTGATACTCATGAGTCTTCAATCTTGATATCTTGAATCTCTATACTGTACAGTCTTCATTCTTGGTACTTGCATGGTTAAATCCTGCATATACATATTTATCTAAACTATAATGTTAGTATTTATATTTTATAATCTTATTCTAAGGTCGTTGTCATCAAAACCATCATCTCATGGACTAACATGTTGTTGAGTTATAATTAGATAATTATTTAAAATCAGGTTAGATAAATCTAACTATGAACGTCTTCTGATTAGAATTTCACAGCTTGATTATAAGATGTTTAATAATAATGCTGAAAGGATTAAGAATAATAAGGGATATAAATAAAACATGAGGAGTTGGATAATGAGAACTTTTATCTAAGAGGTTTTTGAAAAAGAGCTTTCAAAGGATTTTGAAAGGTGATAATAACAATGTTTGGGAAATATTTTTGTAAAGATTTTAAAGGATTTTTGAAAAAATAAGACATTTGGACATGGATTTCATGGGAAGAGATCTAAGTTAGAGAAAAACTAACTTTAATAATCGATTGAACAAAGATCTCGATTTGTTTTCTAAGTATTTATCAAATACCGGTTTAGGGAAAATAGTACCAAGTGCTTAGTGAAATATTCTCTTTAAAATAGTGCAGTTAAAACAAATTTGTGTTAGGATAAACCTAAATTAATAATTTGACATTAGATTGAGTTTGGACAATTAAAATACTTAGTGTCTAAATATTTGTTGTTTATAATTGTAGAAGCCTTCTAATTATGGAGGAAAGTATTCCAAGGGGGAATCATCAAGAGCCAACTAGGGCGAAAGAGATGATTTGATAATTCTTTCCAGTGATGAAGAATCTGAAGCATGGCTGCCTAGCAATAGTTGGCCATATATAGAGGAAGAGCCTGATCAGCACACTCATCTAGATAAAGATAGTTATCCTAATGCTGGCATACTTATACCACCCGAGACTCTAGAACTTTTTACGATATCCAATGATGAAGAAACCACCCAAACATCAAAAAACGTAGAAATAATCATGGAGTTAGAACCATTAGTGTTACCTTAAGAATCCTCAGATAGGATGTGGATCACCGATCCAGCAAGTTCGAAACATGAACAAGACGAGGAGGAAATTCCCAGAGAAGAACTAATAGAAGAAGAGTCCAAGCCTAAGGAGGACCTAAATGGTATGATGAATAGTCAAGACTCTGCTACATATGATGCATGGATGGATGAGATATCATGTGAATCAAATAACAGTAGTGGTGATGGAAACATCATTTGAGAAATGGGTGAAAATGATATTGTCTTTTGGCATGAGAATCGTCAAGTTCATACATCAATTAGGATGATATGGAAGAGTATGAGGAAGAAGTTGAGAATCCTTGGGAAGAGGGAGTTCAAGATTCCGAAGAATTGGCCGAAGGAGAAGTTTTACCCGAGGTACCAGTTGGATTAGGACATATTCTGTGGGGTCCCCAATGACAGCCTTAGCAACCGATGGTATGGGATTAACTGCATCAAGAAGAGGATGGAAATGAAGCGGATGATGAGCAAGAAAGTGATAATGAAGACGATATAGAGGAAGTTCTACTTGAGTTTGGAAATTGGGGTTGGCCATCAACATCAGAATCAGAAGAATAGTTGGGCGTTATGATATGTTTTAAGATTGGTGATATATATCTAATATAGTATTTAAGTAGTAGTATGATGGCTTTGTATTATGGTTGTGTATTTCTAGTATGATAAAGTATGGTTAGGATGACCTAAGATATGATGACCTAAGTAAGGATAACTTATGGATGACAGGTGTAAGTTAAGGATTGACTTATGTACCAAGGCTTATATAATACTAAGATGATCTTTTGTTATAACTTCTCTCATTTGCAATTTCATAAATCACTTTATGAGAATTCTTGATAAAGGAAACAAATTTTAAAGGAGAATTTTCTTTGTAAGATAAATCTGTGTTTTATGAAATATTTAAGAACTTGAACCAAAATTTTGCAAATTTTTTTCCATAAATTTTTTGGAAAAGATAAAGAGCACATGCACGAATTATTTCATACACGAGTTGGCCTCAGATTTGGATACAGGACTTTGATATATGAAAAAAATACCACTCGATGCTTGATGGCAAACATTGATGAGAATTTGTAGTCGGATACTTACATTTTCTATCATAGTTGAGAACTATGAAAGGAAAATAAAAGCTTCCGAGTCTGATCAAAGTCAACACTAGAGAATCCAAGGATCAATAATAATTCAGAAGCAAAGTGGTATATTCGAATTTAACACGGGTTTGTATTTGAAATTTAAAATAATGTTTTTATCGGGTTTTTGGTTAGGGTTAATTTCGAGGACGAAATTCTTTTAAGAAGGGAAGTCTGTAACGACCTGCAAATTTATCACTCTAATAAATTATGTTATATTCAAAATATTCAAACACAAGATTTCACAATGCAAATTACAATGTTTTAAACAATAAATAAAGGTGGTAAACTTGTTTTAAAGGTACATTAACAAATATGGATTTTTGGGGGTTTTCATCAGAAAAATGACGAAAATCAGTATTCGGGAATATTGAGATTTTTTTAATATTTAAGGGAACGGATCTGGATACGTACACTTATTTATCCATTTAAACAAGAATATGAAATAAAAATTATTTATTTTAATTTTGAAAGTAAAATATATCTATGACATCATCAAGGATGTCATCACTTTTATATATTTTCTGAAACTTTAAATAATCAAATAATTGTTTTAAAATGATAATAAAATAAGCTATAGTGATGATAAATCATTTGTAATAGTTTTATAAAGATATATACTTGTTTTAAAAATATAAGAAAATTCATAACATTTTGTCGATACGACAACACTTTTTGTAAACACTTGTTTAATATTTATTTTATGGTTTTATAATTCAAATATGATTGTTTTAATTTATTACTAATGATAGAAATTAGTTTTTAAATATTGTTTACATTTATGTGTAATTTAATTGATAAGTAAAATATGACCGGGAATCAGCTTTTCGATTTTCAACGGTTTAATGAACGAAAGTTGTTCAAAGTGATCGCAACATTGTTTATATGTCTTGTGCACATATATACACTAACATATACATATACACATATAAGATATATACATACATTTATATATAAACATATCCCAAATACCTAAGATATTTATAAAAAGTCAAAAGCAAACTACACATTAAAACCTTACATCCATACACACTTACTATAAAAGATCACGGACTCGGCCTTCGAAAATCGGCACCCGTACTTCACTTGTACTCAAAATGCCGTAGATCCAAACGCCGAATCTGGCTCCCCAGAGCTTATAACACCATTAAGTTTAACAACACAGCGGAAGAAAAAGAAATAGATGATATCATATACAACTCAAATGAATACAATATCCAGAATGATATACAACAATGATATCAATATTATACAACAATATCAGAGATACAAGAAATAGCAGCGGAAAGAAAAGATAACACTAGCAGCGGATAGAATGCTCAAAGATAAGCAACGTCAGTCCATGAACTCCAAGAACTGATCTAGCTCCAGATAATCTACTAAACCTGAATATCTGAAAACCCCAACTCTAGACTGCCCGTGTGGAAAATTGTGGGCACCCAGAGTTTAGGAAGGGAACAATAAACTCCGAGTCAGTCGTGGGACTGGTGTGAGCAACAAAAAAATAGTTTATCTTTAAAAACACAAAAGAACTTTAAACATTGAAATCCGAAATGCTTTTGGAAAATGAAACTACCATAAGACCTCCCGCTACACACACAATGCAAACACAGAATTGGAGGAGATTTCTTCTTATGATAGTCAAAGATGCTTACTACGCAAAATCATTGGATTATTATTATTAGTGCATAGTGTAGGAAAACATTTCGAAAATACAATATTAATCTTAGCCAACATAGGCATTTCACACTATGCCTACTATAGCTACCATCTAAACAGTGATGACCACCATAAGTAAATGGCAGGTTCTACAACTAATACCGTACAAGGTTCGTATTGGAAGATGGATTTCCAACAAATGGTCAGGCTAAGGAACTTCCTACTGCCAAAGGGATCGCTTCTGGCGGGACGTCCCGAGAACCTACCCGGCTCTCTGCCAACACAAGGCCGGATTACCTCTGTAACTAGGTAACTACTACTCGAGTATGCCACCCCCCGGTCCTTTGGGACCTTTATCCGAGGCCTCGGTAACCAACATCACACATAATAATAAAGTGTGTCCACATGAGTAAGTATCTGGGCTCCATACCATGATACCACCCTTTTCCAAAAGGAAATGACATACCCTAAAGGGCACGACCCTCATAACCTTGCCGCATCATTTCTGTTTCGACCATATCCGGTCTGTGAGGTTCGATGAGGTCTCGTCCACAAAGCTATGCTTTTTCACAAAGCCGTGCTTTGATCACAAATGATCAATAGATGATCAACACACAGCAACACTCAGCATGCCACATTACCAAATTGGGAGTATATCGCTGATAACCTTCAACTACATAACCTCTGAGCTCGTACGTCTCAGAGAAGGCTGTTAAGCTAAGAGAATAAATTCTCCGCCACCAAACAAAAATGTATTTGAAAGAAATCTGCTTTATATCTAATGTAATGTTAGACATGTAACCATACAAGTCTGTTCCGGGTTCGAACAGAACCGAAGGCACTTCCGAAGAAGCCCTTGCAATCCGGGTATTCACAATCCCGATCGGACTTCCCATCACTTAGGAAATCTATATACCGGAGCAACTCAGTGCAGAGACAATCGATGGGTTATCTTGTCGTTCTCGCAAATACCCGGTCTTCAACACCGGTCTTCAAATGCGATCCATATACGACGTATCATTATTCGGAATGGGTTATGTGACACAAAGGTCCTCTCCCGGCTGAACCGAATAATGAGCGCAATAATTAAAAATATATGGATATTGGGATTACAGTTAAGTCACAACTTATTACCCAAAATCTTTCTTTTAAATGGTTAAACAAATTACCATTTCAAATCTTTAAACAAAAAGATTCATTTTAACAACCTTCAACGGTTTAAACAATTTCCACACTTTAATCTTTTAAACAAAAGATTCATTCACAGATTTTCCAAATCAATTTCCATTTCAATTTGATTAACTCGTTAAATATTTAAATCAAAGATTTAACTCATAGCTTTCAAAACAATTTCATTTCGAATGGTTTAAACAAATCACCATTTTAAATCTATTAAAAATAAACAGATTCAATTCATAGCTTTCAAAAAGAATTCATTCATAACTTGGAAAACCATTTTTCAATTCAAACTTGAAATTCCTTCAATTAAATTGGAATTTCATTTCTTATATGAAAGCTTTTATCATTTGAAAACAAACAGTTTTCATTTCGGAAAATCTGATTCATTTATACGAGTTAAAATCCTTGGGTTAAATTCAAATTCTCAAAACTATACTTTTAAAATGGTTCAAATTCATATAACACATTTATAACAACTTTAATCAAAATTTCCAATCATTGAATTCAATTCCAAATATTGAATTCAAATTCAAATTGAATTATTTAAATTGGAAGCTTTATTAAGTTATTTAAAATAACTTTTATCTTACAAACTCCTTTTCGAAAGTTTTAACATTTAACCCAAATCCATTTCCAAAATCAGTTGAAATCAAAATTTCAATTTCAAAAATATTAAATTTAAATCATCTGTGACTTAACCGGTTTCCTCGTGAAATCCATATTCGTGTGTGTAAAAGTGTGGTCCAGGGGTTTTACACAGTAGTGCAACATCATTCAATCATCACAGATCAGAATACAGAAATATAGTTGATAAGCGGTATAACTATAATGCTTATCGTTCATTCACAGATCACATATAATATACATCACAGATAATAAATTATATCACAGATAATTAATTACATTACAGATCACAAGATAAATCAGGATATATCATAAAGCATCACATATCAGAATATCAAACAATTCGAAGCATTCAATAGAATACAGTCATCCATAAGTAAGATTAATTAATTGTCTGATTAATTCAAATCAGATTAATTACCTATGAATAAATTACTAATCCTGGTTAATTAATTAATTATAAACCATTTTAATTAATTATCCTTTAATCATTAAATAATTAACCTTTAATTATTTAATCATCCTTTAATTATTTATCTTTAATTAATGACATCAATTAATTTACCCTTAATTAATTACCATTTAATTAATTATCCTTAATTAATAAATTAATTAACCTTAAGTTAATTACATAATTAATTAACCTTTAATAAAAGTAATTATCTTTCAATCCTAAATTAATTAATTATCCTTAATTAATCTTTAATTACCTTCATTAAATGATTATTCTTTAAGTAATTAGCCTTAATTACTTTCATAATTAATAAATTTTTAATTACTTAAGATTTTAATCAATTAAAAGATAAACCATTTATCTTTATTTATTTTTATTATCATTTAATCCTTGTTTAATAATCCTTAGGAAATAGGCCGTCATCATATATTTATTAACTTAAAATCTTTACGTTAGATTAAGGATTATAAAACCATTTCATTTCTTTCAATCATTCACTTAATTACAAAATTAAGTTTATAAACTTTTAAACTTTTTACATCATTTAAAGTTATAAACTTTATTCTATTTTCAAAACCTAAGATTCAAATTCAATTTGAATTCAGATTTAAAATTCTGATTTAAACTTAGTTTTAAATTCTTCCTTATATTTTTAAATTCCATTTTAAATTCAGATTCTCATAAATATACTTTACTTCTTAGATACTTTTAAATTATTAAAACAATTTGACTAAAGGAAAAAAAACTTTATTCATTTCCATCTAAGATTTAAATTTAACTTGAATCTATATTTAAACTTTGATTTAAAACATATTTTAAATCCTTGCTTAATAATTTAAAATCACCTTAAATTTTAAACTGACAGATCTGTAACCCTGTCACCAGAATAAATGACCCGAGCCATTAAAACTTTGCTTCGAGTCCAGACTCTATTTACTTCGAGTAAATCACGTGAATAACTCGAGTAAAACCCGAGTACACTCTCTTCTGTCAAACCAAGTTCATCAGAACTTAAAAATGCACGGTGCACATGCACCGTGGCTCTGGCCATCTCCGACCACCCTCCAGGCCTTCCCCACATCAACGACCATCCACACAATCTATCACGATCATCGGAATCCACCACAGTAGCTCGAATCAAAAATCGAGTTCTCCATTTCAAACCTGGAACACAAACAGTTCCCCCCTCTCGAACCTGTCAACACTTCGCCCCTGCTCCTCCGACCACCAGAGAACCATCACCACCGGCCATGGCTTCACCTACCATCCCTTTACAAATTCCCAAAAGCCCATAACGCTCGATCGCCTATGGTGGTCGAATGAGTCCGAAACACAATCATAGCAATAACTAGGTTTACAAACTTCAAACGCTTGCCGCTGTCGCCACCGTGGCCGTGGCCACCTCCGACTATTTTTCCCAACTCCACCATAGCCTCCTCTATCACCACTAGAAAACCCGACCACCATGAGCCAAGGAATCATCAGATATTACCAAAAATTCATATTCCAAACAACACCCAAATTCTCATTCAATACTTCACTTAAAATTTTGATTTTGATTTTAAAAATCCTAACTTCCAGAGACAATTTAGTTTATATAATTGATCCATCCAATTACAACATTCGATTTTTAACATCGATGTTACAGTGGTTACTGAATTCCAGATTTTCTAGAGGAACTTTGCTTTGTTAAACTCTAAACTATTTTTAAAATTTGAATCTTGTTTAAACTAACATCTTTTGTTTAGAAATTATTTTCTAAAATAAATCATAGCAAGGGGAAATGATTTATGAACATGTTTGATGCCTGTAGGCTTGAGAAGTTTCATTTGTCTGATATTCCACTTCACCATTTCACAGAGGAATGAACTTATAAATATTCACACAAATTTCATAATAAATAAACACAAATTTATGATTATCTTTATACTTAAATCAATCAACTAGATACCTAAGAAACAAAAAAAAGTTACTCACCTGTTTCCAGAAGGAAAACAGAGCCTTTTTACGTCAACCCAGGCTTTGGAAAAAAAATACGACCTGAAGCTTTTGAATTGTTGTTTTAATTGTTTCAAGTTGTAGCTTTGTTAAGTGGATGATGTTACTTCAATTTTGTTTAAGTTTGAATGGTGTTCATTTTAGAGGTTACTCAGCTGGAATGGCATGAAAATGAATTGAAGTTGATAAGTGAATTTAGTTTACAAGGTGATGATATTTTGTACAGGGTGTATATTTTTTTTTGTACAATAGGCATGGCTGAAGATGCTTGCATTATGGTTTGTAAAACTATATTTATTTGCTTTCCTTCTTTTCGGCTGATGGATACTTGTGTACTAGAGATGATAGTATTAATTATCATGTACAACCTTGCCTATTTTATTTCTTTTGCTTGCTTGTCTCGGCTGAGATGATAATGTTGTGGTGCTAGCATTCATTACTTTGTACAAATTCATTTTTTTTTCTTTCAGCTGATATGATATGGCATTAGTTATCATTGTTTTGTTTAAGTGTACATAGATAGATATATATATTTCTTTATTTGTTTTCCTTTCTTGAATGTATATTAGTTTTTCTTTGGTCTTATTGCTTTGTATTATAAATGAATTTCTATCTTTACATGTTATTAGATTCTAGCAAATTTGTTTACTTTATGTTTTTTTTTCAAAGTTTGTTAACGTGTGGTTTGAACTTACCTAATTTATCTCTATGTTCTACTTATATTTTATAGCTTATCTTTTATTTATTTATCTCTATTTATAACTCAAATATTTATTTTACTTCTATTTTTAGTTTAAATATTTACCATACATTTTACTTTAAAAATTATTGTTTTATATTTCTCTTTATACACATATATTTTATATAAACTCAAATTATTATTATTAAACCATTTATTTTAGATTTAAACTCAAATTCAATATATATACATATATATTCAATTTTTACTTATATATGCCCGTATACATATATATATTCACATATATACAATATTTACAATATTTTTAAATTTAAATGATTTATACAGAAATTTTTTTAATCCGGGGAAACTCGCATCACTTTATTGATTAATTTCTCAAATTTAATTCAAAAACTCAATAAATTATCAATTTAAATATATGTAAAATTCGGGGTCGTTACACTTACACACCATCATCTCAAGCACATTGAGAGAAGGGCAAGGGGGGTATGGCCAAGCATGTAGAGGGGGTGTGCAAAGAGGTAGGAAGGTAATTTTGCATTTAGATATTTTTATGCATTTTTTTCCTATAAATACATGCCTTCTCCTCTCATAATTTTTACACCTTCCTCCTCTTTCTTTGTTAGGGTCTTCATCTTCTTCTTCCTCTTCATTAATGGCTTCCATTCCTTCATAAAATATTCCATAGTCGTAGTGAAGCTCTGGTGGGAAATATACTTCCATATTGCAAAATATATCACCATAATTTGAAATCAAAGCGAGCAATCTCTCCACTTCTCCTCCTATACTCACGGCCGCCCTCCATCACCACTCAAGGCTGAGCATCCACCCTCTCTAGCATAGGTTGTACACTTCCAAGAGTCGTAGGGTTGATTTCATAAGCTTCGGTGTTTTGATAGCGGAGCTATAGTCAGTTTTAGTAAATTTAGAAACCAATGAAGGCGAGAATTACTCCGCTAATTTATTATAAATTATATGATGATATGATATATTTGCTATGATTGTTTTCTATGTTTGATTATCATGTTTTGGATGTGATAATATGTTTGTTTGGTTGTGGAAATAATTCATGTTAAATACACATCGAATTCATACAAAGAAAATCACTTTCCTATATGAATTATAAAAGCGTTATGGAATAGTTAAACCTCTTTAAATCATGTAATAAAAATAGTTTGAAATGGTTTAAACTAGTTTATTATTGTATTTTAACATTTTAACAAGTTTTGGCAAAGTTTAATAAAGTTTGAAAAATAGAGCCAAATCGAGCTCGTCGCGCAGCGGAAGTTCGTCATTTTCCTACCTGAAAGGTTAAATCAATGTGTAGGATTCAATATAAGTCGGATTTCTTTGAAATAACCCATGCGGGTATAATTTTCAAAAAAAAATCAAGATTTCATTTAGTAGAGTTTGGAATATGTCAAAATCAAGTTTTCAAAAACATCGCGTTTTGGCAGTTCGAAAACCAAAGTGGTAAATGCATTAAAATTGATATTTTTAAATCTCTAAAAATATGAAATAAATTTTATAAATAAGTTAAAATGTTTTAATAGGTATTTGAGTTATAAAAATGGACATATATGAAATGGAATCAGTGTTTTGAACGAAAAAGCTTTAAAAACACTACTCGTAGCAGTTTTGTAGCAGTTTCGGTATCTTTTACAAATTATGGTTTTAACTTAATTATTCTTCCTTAATATTTTTAGTAATATTTTCAAATGAATAATTAAGTATTTTGAAGATGATTTGGAAATTTTATAATTATTTTAAAGAAGTTTTAAATAAATGGTTAAAGGAAAATTGTTTTAAACAATGTTTGGAATTTTGTTAAGTAAATGAAAATCATCTCTAAAAGATGATATAAAAGAGTTTAGAGTTAATCAAATAACTTGACCACCTTATGGGTGACAAAGAGAGTCCCTAAATCCAAGCTCGAACAACTAGTGTTTGGTTTCGCTCTAGCTATCCGCACTGGCCCAACGGGGGGATAGTAAATTTGATTTACTCAGACCACATTTTCCTAAGATAAAAAAGAGATTTGGAGATTTCCAAAAGTTAAACAAGATTTTAGAATAATAAGATTTTGATGGTATATGGAATGTATTGGTTAAACTCTATATTGAATTCCGAGGAGGGAACTCGTACTCTTTGTGTGAATTTAAAAGATGATTTCGCCGTTACTCGACGAATAGTACAGGCTGAATACAGAACTTAGTATTGAGTATAATAAATCAAAAATTTATGAATCCTTTTTACTTAGTACTAATTGGTTTGGGTATACGATAAATGACGTCTTAAATAACATTGTTTTTAACCCACTAAAAGATATGTTTTGAAAATAAGTAATCCCTATTGAGATTGAAATTTACCAATAATAGAAGATGGAAATATTTTCCTATGTAATTACAAAGATACGGTTAGATATTTCCAAAGATAAAAAAGGGGTTTTAATTAACCAAAGGATTTGACAAAAGGGGTTTAATAATCCCGTGTATACTGAAAAAGAAAATGGTCTAAAGAATATATCTTTGAAAGATATCTGATTTGATAAAAAGATAAATTGATTAGATGTTGATTGATAAATCACCTATATACTCGACATCTTTTTATCGTTGATTGGCTCGAAGAGATCGTGGTCGGATTTGGGTGGTTTCTATCCGAAAACCACTTTGAACCAATATACGAATTCGAAAGTGAGGACACGTTGATGACAATGATTTTCAAGACAGAGATCTTCATAATATAGGGCTGCTTTCCACTAACCTCATGATTCCCATATTATATACATATGGTGGCAGTAGTACCTTAGTTTTGAAATCTTTAATGCAAGGACTGCTCGCTACTAATCCTATTCCCAAACTGGATGTAGTAGGAGTACCTTCGGTTTGTCTTGTTCTTGAACACTTGTATGGACAAATGTCCGACATTGCATTTTTAAGACCACGCACATTGGTTTTTATAAACGTACATCCGCTTGTTGGTGTAGGAGGTAACCCCTCTTATACTTAACACCCTTCCTTGAGGCGTATGAATCGGGGGTTGTACTTTTGTGGAAACCAATTAGTGTGTTATTAGAAATGGCAATGTGGCATTCAAAGTGGGATTTGTCATGTGAAAGGCAAAACGTTACCTTAAGCCTCACACATCAGTAATGGAAAAAACAGGGTAGATGAGGCAGGGCTAAGTGGATCGCACTCATTAGGATACATTCATCACCTTTCTTGATTACCTTCTATATATTGGGTTTGTTGTGTATGCTATGAGACGTCTCGGATAGCTTGAGAATGACCGAGGTGATGTCATATTCAATACCATCTATGGTAATGGTAGCTCGGTTCTATGTTGGTAGAGGTTGGAGCCTTAGGTGCATCCCTCTAGAGATATACTGTCGGAAGGTAGTCCCTTACCTTGTCATTATATGAAGTCCATTCTCCAATACGAGCCTTTACGGTTTCAGTTGTAAATCTATTACGCTAGAATTTAATAAATGTAACAATTTCGGCTAAGACTATATGCATTTATTTGAAAAGTGTTTTTAAACTAATGTCATTAGAAAAAATATCAAATGATTTGATAAAAATGTTTTAGTTATCATAAGGTAAAAACTCGTCCGTATTTATGTGCAGCATGGTCTTATGAGATACTCTTCTTTTCAAAGGTTTTGTTTGGCATCAAAATCGATTTATGACAATGTCATATATATATATATATCTATACGATTTGTGTTTCTCAAGCTGATTTGTCAGACTAACTCGAGTTTTTTTAGTACTCGGGTCAGATTCAAGTAGTTTCAGGATTAACTAAAGGCGCTTGAAATTTCCAGAGAAGAGCTGGAGATCTTCATCAACATATGGACGTAGTTTACTTTTCCGCTGTGTTTGTCATTTTTTAGCAATTGTAAGGAAAGGTATTTATAACTATCCAGGCCGAGCTTAGGATAGACTTTGATGTACGTATTTAAAATTTCCGATGTAAAGATTATATATTGAAATAATATATGCTATTGTGAGAAATGCGGATTATGGATCTTAAGGCTAGAATTAACACTAGAGGGAGGGGGTGAATAGTGTTTTAAGGAATTACTAATTCTTTTTGAGTTTATCTTAATTTAAACACAAATGTATGCAATATTCAGACACAGATATGATCACAGAATCAAACACAGATGCAGATATAAAGTAAAAGCAATAAAGGAAAGAACACACCGGATTTTATACTGGTTCAGAGTTACCCTACATCCAGTCCCGCAACACAAGTACGGATTTCCTTTCAAAATCAATTCTTACAATTACACCCTCGATTTCAAGGCCACGAGGTACACCGCTCCAGATTCACAATCCTTTGGGTAGAGATACTTGATTTTACGGGAAACAAGTTCACCCGATTGATTTTCCAGGCTACAATCACACCTTTTCTCGCTCGATTGAATACAAAGAAGTCTATAACTCTGAATAACACTGGGATCTTGTTGAGATAGTGATAGAGAATCAAACCAGAGATGATCTAGTTAGACTCAATGGTGATTTCGGTAGAGAAAATGTATATAAAGAAATGTGGAAGAAGAAGAGGAGTGAAATCAGAGAAAATATAATTGTAAATTCATTTAAAACAGCCCCTATTTATAGTAGAACAACAGCCATGTCCATTCGTGAAAGGATATGACGAATAAACACTTCCTTTGAAATTCAAACTTTTGAAATAAACTGTCACCTTGTCGACAAGGGGTCCTTGGGGTTGTCGACACGCCTAAGTTATTTTTGGTAATTTGTTTTTCTTTGAAATAACTTCTATCTTGTATTAAAACTATTTTAAACTTTATAAATATACTTAACTATAGTTAAAATACATAAATAAGTATAGAGAATAATATTTTGGTATATATAAAATTTTACTATAATTTTATATTTAAATCTAAGTATAAATATTAAAAGTTAAATATATTATAATTGAAAGATAGTTTAAAACCAAGGATAATTTGATATTGAAAATAAAGATTATTTTGAGGCTAAAAGTATTTTAAAACCAGGATAAATGTTTTTGATTTAAAAAGGAAGATTTTGAAATCATTTTGAAAACAAGATATACTTTTGTAAAACATTTGAAAAAAAGTTAGTGGATACAAAACAATGTTCCACTAGATTTTTCATAGGTTCCATCCTACTTAGGGTTCCATCCCTTTAACGGGCTCGAAGTGGATTCCATTCCACGAATAAAATGGATTTTAAGATGTCAGTGCTTTTCTAGGAGTTTTAACAAAATTCCTAACTAAATTACTTATCTTGAAATCTTGAACTCTTGATAATCTTGATACTCACGAGTCTTGAATCTTGATATCTTCGATCTTGAGTTCATCAGTTCTTGAATCTCTATACTGTACAGTCTTCATTCTTTGGTACCTGTATATATATCCTGCATATACATATATATATATCTAAACAATAATGTTAGTATTTATATTTTATAATCTTATTCTAAGGTTGTTGTCATCAAAACCAACTTCTCAGGGACTAACAGCTATTCCATTCGTGTAAAATTATGTTCTGTCTTTATTTCCTTTTTACCCTTGACGGTCCGGCTTTTATTCAATTTGAGTTGGACATGTGTGGTTTATTGTCAACTTAAAATATATGAAAATGCGGGTTGTTGCACATCTTTAAACTATAGTTGTGTAAAAAGGATATTAATCATATAATGAACGTACAAAACACTTAAGGACGTATAAATGTGATAACGTGATTGTCGGTTAGGTTTGTATTGTTTGCTATTGATTTGAATGAGGAGTATGTGTAAAGAAAGAGCAATGTAACAACCTAACATCCATAGCCTTCTGATTCTACGTCCTAATCAATGCCTAAGTCAAAAAGTCTGTAAATGATGGATTGTTAAGGTGAAATAAGATATAATAGTACATAGAGCTATCTATTTTAACTATGCTTTCAAAACTCACAATGGAAGGAATAAATATAATAGAGCATATAGCATATATATCTGGAGCAAAACAAACAATAAACATATATGTCATTCATTAGTTCAAAACAATACTTTAGAATACATGGTTCAACAAAACACAATGTAATGAAATAATAGATAGCTAATAAAGTGAAATATACTACTTAACTCCGGCGATCTCCATCATCTCCATCTCGTGTCCAGCATTACCTATAACTTTAACAACGTGCCTTTTCGACCCTCAAAAGTCGACACTAATACATCTATAGTATTCATGTGTCGAGCATGCGAGTGCTAGAAAGACAAATTGTTGGGATTAAAGAAAATAAATGTGAGAACATAATCTCACATCATGACGAGTAATATAATATATACATGATCTTTACAAAAGAAAACTGTAATATACATACATCAATTTGAGTAAACTAACCTATCATCAGCCTGGAAAGTTATAACAAGCCTATACACACAATCGTGATAAATACAACACAATAAATTCAACGAAGAATAAAATACGCGATGGGTCTTGGAGGCATCCAACTCATCCCTTAAAGCTCCAAAACACCCATAACTAAATTTGAAATATACTCAGGGATAACCCGAGCATTATAAGAAAATAACATCTGAATCAGTTTGGTAAACCAGCATGAGAAACTAAAATCATATGGATTTTAAATGTCATAAAACCTTTCAAAAATAAAGGTATCTCGTACCACCACACCACACATAAAAACAGACGGGTTTTTACCTTACGATAAACAAACCATTTTATTAGAAAATCCAGTGATATTATAATAATGTCTAGGATTTAAAATAAATATTTAACATAGCCTGAATGATTACATTAATAACATTCAACAACATATTTAGTATACAGCCAAGTCCGTAAGGCATGTATTGGAAACTTGATTCCAACAATGACAAGGTAAGGGACTACCTCCTGTAAGTACACCTCTAGATAAAATGTATCGAGGTTGTGGACATTGCATCTCTACCAACACAGAACCAGCCTACCCCTTTCTAGATAGTACCGAACTTGATCACCACCCCGGCTACAAACTTGACAAACTGTTTCTATAGCCATAAGCATACATAATCCATAGATATCGATCTAGATACAAGTGATGATCATACCCTAACTAGAGCTACCCACATTGCCCTGCAACATCTCCCTTGTTTTAGTCATTTCCAGGTGTGAGGCTTGAGGCTATGTTTTACCTTTTCAGCAAATCCCATTTGTAATGCTAACACTGACCTCCAAGCGACAATGTAATGTCAGCATTCATCTGTACAAGTTGAACTGGGACTGAATAAACCGAAGGCACTACTTTTACTATATCCATTTTGTAATCACCCTCATGATTAGTAGTAAGTAGCCCTTACACTTCAAAGAACTCCATCTTCGACTTCCATCATCTTCAAGATGTCTTCAATTCGAACGCTTATGCCAGTTCGAAGTGATTTCCGGATAACATATCTGATCCCGGTCTCTCCGAATCGACAATCGGTAGTTTAAAAATTAGCCAAGATTTGATAATCGGTTATTTAACTATCAAATAAGCAAACAATCCAAATCAGAGATAAACCCCTTTTTGGTTTTTTTATAATAAACATCCGTTATTATATTAACTTTTCTATAAATTAAATTCTTCCTTAAATACTTTTAAAACATTTCCATATAAATTAGAAGATACCAACAAAAGGGTTGGAGTAAAATAGAGAAGTTTAAAAACCATTTCTAGATAAAATGTCACACAAAATTCCAAATAGTCACATTTAAAATCATTCTCCAAATTAAAACTATTTTCAATTCAAAAACAGCAAATAATAGTATTCCCAAAATACTATAACAGGGCCTAGAGCTACCATAGTATTTAACAAATTCTTTCCATATAAATGTAACAAGTGCAACAATAATAAGGCCAATATCAAAATCACATATCAAATTCATGTTCAATAAGGTCAAGCTACCGAGCTTTTGGCATTCAACAATTTATAAACCAAGTAAATCAATGAAATTATAATCAATAGTGGGGAGGAAACTCTTGGTATCCCTCTATAAAATTTCTTGAGTTCCCTGTATTTCATTTTACATGTCATTCGCTTTTCAAAGCATGAATTCAACCAAACCAACTAGAGAAATCATTCAAGCACACAAACAATTATTTATATCAATCATATATCATATAGAGTTCATTCAAAGGTGAGTTAACTCACCAAAATTCTAGCCGACGCTTAGGCGTTCTTGCTTGATCTAAAATTGAACAATGTTCGATTTTATGTCAAAATTCTACTTGCTCCAAACTCGACAAAATTAGCTTTAGTGCGTAGATAACACTCCTATGAGTGCAACATAAATGACCACATTTGATTTGGATCTCTATGTAGAAGATATGAATTTTATAAGAATGCAGATTAAAATATTCATTAATTAATTTGAGCCATCTCATTAACTGGAATCTTGTATGCACGCCCCGATCTCAAGGGGGCTTGGGTAACATCAATTTAAAGGCTTTAAACATCTCTCTACTGTGTAAATGAATTTGGAAATTCTTAGATAATAAACCTTCATCTTGGAAAGAAATTATTTATAAGTACTATTATAATGGATCAAAATATCTTCTCTTACACAGTAACCAAAAACTTTCTTTCTTTTGGAAAAATATCTCTAATTTATATCATTTGTTTAAAATAGGTATTAGATTTAATGTTAACTCTGGGGACAAGACCTCCTTCTCGAATGAGCCTTAGGTCTCTCCCATTGCCTTGATGCATGAATTCCCGGACTTGTTCCTGACATCCAATAACAAAAATGGCCTCATCTATAATGTCTACAAACCACGTGTGCTACTTAGGTGGGATATAACGTTTAACCAAAATCTGACAAGGATCGTGTTAGACCAATTCAAAAGATTAATTAATATAATTGAAACCTATGGCATTAAAAACATTCCCGATAGGCTGTTATGGTATTGGGATAGAGAAAAAGGCTATACCTCTAAATTGATATATAAATTCTTATCTTATTTAGGAACAAACACTTTCAATCATTTTACACCAATTTGGAAAATTAAAGTCTCCCCTCCCAAGGGTCAAAATTCATATGTGGATCGTCTTACATGATAAACTAAATACCATAACCAACATAAATTTGAGGATAAACACCAACACTGATATTAATATCAACAATATTCATTGCTACCTTTGTAACTCGATGTCGGAGACAACTTTCCACTTGTTTGTCAAATGCCCATACTCTCAACGTGTTATAGAAAAGATCCTTGAAATTTTTAACATGGATATTAATACCTAGATGCCTTCTATGAAAGAGAACTGTTTTAGATTAAATTTTACACTAATGACTAGGAAAACCCTAGAGTCTATACTTTCAATCACCTGTTGGACCATTTGGTTAGAACACAACCAATGTATTTTTTATAATGCCAATAAAAATATCAATTCAATTATTGTTTCTACGACTTGGTATATTTCTCATTGGATAGGAGCATATCGAAGACAATCAGATTTGCGAATTTTTCTCCAAAGGATTGCAAGTACCGAACAAGCAACATATGACACACCATTTCTTCTTCCCGCTAAGTAACTACCTTATAAAGAATACGCATGCTCGAGGTCATTTCTAGGCTTCACATGCACCAGTTACTTTAACTTTTTTTAGCACATGCACCAGTTCATTTATAGGCTTCTCCACTTCAACTATCGCGCAACACCAAGCGTCACCAAGCAAGCATGGTATTTTGTCTTCCAACAAGATATTCACCTATGTTCATATTCATTCAAGCATCTCCCTCCAAGCCTGTTCACGCAAGCATGTATTCAAACCTATTCATTAGCAAGCAAGCATTAGGTATTCAAACATGTATTCAAGCATATAATCAAACTTGTTCACATATACATGTATTTACACAAGCAAGCATGTGAAATATGAGGCCAACTGAACTTGCAATCTATTTTCAAGGAAACAAGTTTTCAAACCTATCCAAGCATCATGAATTCTTCATATTCATTTGTTAGGCTATCAATTTCAAGCAAGTATCACCCTCCAAGCATCATGCATGCAACACACTAGCCTATTTCTAGACATGCGGCTCCACCATCTATCCAATCAGCGTTGCCAACATATCTCACTACATACGTGCTCCTCACGTCGACCCACCTTTAACTTCAACATAATCATCCTTGGCACACTCCAATCTGATCTTACCCTACGAGCTCCATTTCTTGCCTCCGTCACCATTAAGCATAGGCTCTAAAAATCTTAAGCATATGTTTTTTCTTTACCTTATCATCTCAAAAGCATGTAAATATATTCTTTTATATGTTCTTCCACATTGCATTTTGTTGATCATCAAAGTGACGATCCTTCATATTTGTTCAGAATAATTTCCATTAAACATTGTATGGTTTTTGATGTAGTAATTAATAAAATTACGAGTGCTCTCCTCATAAAAGGGCCACTCTTCCATCAAAAAAATTAATTAATTAATTTAATTAATTACCATTATCACCTTAATCCCTTTATTAAACTTTCTTCCCTAAACAAGGCCATGCGCCCACATATCTCCTGTGCGCAAACCCACATGTTGTTCCTACCTCTCTCCTCTTTTCTCCCTTCTCGCTTCACGATTTGATGAACCGTCAAATGCTACAAACTTCTCTTGTTGTCTGCTCTGTGTCTCACCCATCAACCTCAAGTTCGAACAACTTTTCCTCATTGCGACTTGGCAAAGCTTCCTTTGGCTGCTAAATATCGCATGTCCCAAATCATGACCGCACCACCCCAAACTTCTTCCAACGATGCCCCTTCACATGAGAAACTCAACGGTGCTCCACGATCCACTTATCATCGCCTCAAACTTCGACAAATGCAAACCCTTACTTGGCCATCACTACGTCGACCTCCACCTACCGCCATGGTATGTTCCGAAAGGCATATAGATTTCAAGCCCATGTTACCTCGAGCTCAACGAATCTGGTTTTATAATTTATCTTGGCCTCTAGCACTCGATTTTGATTTTTGATGGCGAGGCTTGATTTTTGTTTACTGGAATAAGAAGGAACAAAAAGTAAAAGGAAAAAATGAAATGTGGAAAAGTATAAGAGTGGGGGTTTATATGATAATTTATATCATTATTAATTCTCACGTTAATCGATTTGCGTTTCGAGTTCGCATGATCATACAACATGTTTAATTGCTATTAAACTCTTTAGCGTACATCACCTCATTATTCCGGTTCCGATGGCACTAGTCTCGTCAAAATCTGAGACAGTGCTCCAGAATAATAATTTCACGTGTTTCGAGACCGTTTATCAATAAAACGATTTTCGGTCACACTATCGATACTAATTCGAACCATTTATTTTTGTAAATATTTTTCTAAAACAATTTAACCATTATTGTTTATTAATTAAAAGGAGTTAAATAAGCTTTTAAAAATCAATTATTTAAATATTTAAAATTAATTAAATATTCAAAACCAAAACGATAAAATTTCGAGTCCTTACATTCTCCCCATCTTATAAAAATTTTGTCCTCGAAATTCCTAAAGAAAGAAAATATCTTCTCAGCCTTATGTTACAGAAATTTTTTGTAGCTCCTCCTTTATGCGGCTAGGTCTGAAAAAATCACAACATCAATATAAGCCCATATTTAGGACCTCCCATATCTTGGGACAACATAACAATAATATATACGTAATATACCTTAAAGAGCATGTATGTCATATAACAAACACACTCGTTAAGCATAAACATGTACCATTTTGTGAGCAAGCTAACTCTACTCATGAAAGAAAAAGCAACTAGCAAACCCTTACTTTCATGTACCTGTATCTCACTTAAATAACCCAAAAGAGAGTTAAACATGACAATTGAAATAATACAACAACTCATCCATCATATATCTTGAATCTAAGCATGCTAAATCATATATAACAATCATCTCACAAAAACATGCCATATCAAATCATCTGTACGATGCACATGGACCATCTGTACGCAATATCAAATTCGATCACTTGCTCGATTATATAAATTTCACTTCCAAACTAGTATCGCTCACTCGACTTCCCTAGTGCAGACTATGATCAGGTTCCTTGATTAGAAACCTCCGTTCTTCTTACATAACCATATACCATGATAGAAAACTTTAGAATCATATCAAGATCCATATAAAGTGTTCGTCGTCAAGAATCGAGTGAAAAATACTTATTCAAATTGATGTAATCGCCTTGAAATCTTGTACTCGAATTTGGATCAAGAACAAGTTTGCGAATAAAATGATCTACATACAATTATGTATTTATTACATTGGTATCTTAACTATACCAATTTCTTTTTTCTCTTAAAATCATTTATGAAAATAATTCGTAAAAATACAACAAAAGTTTTAAATGCGTATAATATCTTACTACATCCTAAGAGTATATACAAAATCTCTGATTTAATCTTATCTTTTTTTAAATTCAGATGCAACCCCAAAATAAATCTGGACCTTAAATTGAATTCTTCGACCTCTTTACCACTCTGGTCTGGTAAGTAGCTAAGAAGAGTAGGATGCTGGTGTCTAACTCAACCCTAGAGTCTACTTTTCCTTAGACACCTCTAAGATACAGACATTTATTAGTCGACATAAGAACATCAAATAGTTTTCACAACTTAGATGTCAAAATAAAAGACATGGTTTTAATAAATAAAAAACTTATTAAAAGCTTCCTATCAGTTTTAACCCATTAAACTTTTTTCTCAAAAAAATTTTTAACCCATTAAACTTATATTAAATTATTTCACCTCTATCCATGAGTTATATAAACTTGTTTATAAAATAACCTTCTATTTTATATTAAATCTCCTTATAGGAAATTTAAGAACCTAATACCTGGGTTTTATTTCAAAGCCTTCTTGAAATAACAATATATACTTTAATACACAAAAAATATACATATAGATCGGGTGACCCCAAAATTATACCAAGGAGCTGGGTTCTACTAGGTAGTATCATACATCCCTTTATCAAGAAGGGTAATACTTAAGAGAAGTGCTTACCATCCAAACACATCTCTTTCCCATTTTAGTCATTTTCGAGCTACTCTAACTAGTTAACATAATAATACTTATTCCTGTCCGAATCCCATTCTTAAACAATACTACATATAGTTCAAAATAAATAGTTTTAATAGAATATCTCTTACCATTTGCTTTGGATTCATTCGAATTCGAACTCATTTCGATCGTACAATGATAAAGAGAACAATTTACTGAGTGCACTACAATGTTTGCCTAAGCAAACATTCGATTATCACTTAGAAGATTATTCAAATTACCACAAAACTAATTGAGACTCATTTTTGAATTATCCAAAGAAAACGTACCTTAAAATTCTCTTTAAAATATTTGTACTTATATAAATATTTCAAGTAATACTATTATTACTTTTCTCAAAAATCATTTGAAATTTTTTTCAAAGACACCAGAAGTTAAATTCTCAAAAGTCCTCTTTATTTGATAAGACACATCTTATAAACCAAATTTGTAAAATTATCCTTATATATAACTTCCTTTATTATAGTAACCCTTTTAAAAAAGTAATCTTGTTAACCTTACATTATTAACAAACGCCTTATAGTCAAATCGTGAAACTGAATTCACAAAGTGTTCGTATTTACTTAAATCAAATAATAAATGCTCATAAAATAACCGAGTATACATACTCAATCAACAAACAATAGTCAATGCTCTTAAACTAGACGAACATGACTAATCAAACAATAAACGATAATAATTGAATATTATCATTTCCTAACAAACAAATACAACATAAATAATTATATCAATTTTTGAAAATTATTGTTTTACAAATAAAATATAATCCTAGGTAAAATTATTTCATTTGCCAATTTCAAAAACAAAATTGTATATGTTTTCCCGGTTCAATTATTTAGAAAACCATATGAATACAGTTGTACCTTCTGCATCGATTAGAATTCATAAGCCACTCAACAGACCAATCAACACAATATAAAACATTTTTATAGCAAAATACACGCTCTCATACACACACACAAAAACACGCCCAAACTAATTCTAGAATGTTATTAACTCTGTCTCTAATGAGTCTACCCACAAAGGCCTAAGTGTTCATTCAACCTAAGCTCTGATACCACTCTATAAAACCTGCCTTTTTGACCCTTAAAAGACAGCACTAATACATCTAGGGTATTTGCATGCCGAACATCCGAGTGTCAGAAAGTCGGGTTGTTGGGGTAAAAGAAAACAAAAGATATAGCAGAATCTCACATCGTGATGAGTAATATATAATATACACATGATCTTTACTGCAGAAAACTATAATAGACATACATTAATTAGAGTAAACTAACATATTATCAACATGTACAGTTATAACAACCTATCCTTACAAACGGTGATAAATACAATACAAGAAATGCAGAGGAGAATAAAATACATGAATAGGTCTTGGATGCATCTAGCACGTCTCCTGAAGCTCCAAAGCATCCATAACTAAATCTGAAATATACGCAGGGCCAATCCGAGCATTATAAGAAAATAACGCCCAGACCAGTATGGTAAATAAGTGTGAGAAAATCAAATCATATGGATTTTTAATGTCATAAACCCTTAAAAAATAAAGGTATCTAGTAAGACCACACCACACATAAACACGAATGGGTTTTCACGTTACAATAGCCAAACCATTTTATTAGAAAATCCAGTTATATTATCATAATGTCTAGGTTTAAAATAAATAGTTAACATAGCCGGAATGATTACATTTATAACATTCAACAACATATTTAGCATACAACCAAGTCCGTAAGGCACTTATTGGAAACTTGATCCCAACATTGACAAGGTAAGGGACTACCTTCCGTAAGTACACCTCTAGATAAAATGTACCGAGGCTGCAAACATTGAACCTCTACCAACATAAAACCGACCTACCCCTCTCTGGATAGTATGGAATATGATCACCACCTCGGCTACCAAATTGACAAACTATTTTCATGGCCACAAGCATATATAATCCGTAGATATTGATCATAAGTGATGATCATACCCTAATAGGAGCGACCCATATTGCCCTGCTGTATCTCCCTTGTTTTAGCCATTTTCGGATGGAGGCTTGAGGCTATGTTTTACCTTTTTAGCAAATCCCATTTGGAACGCTAACATTGCCCTCCAAGCAACAATGCAATGCCATCGTTCATCCGTACAAGTTGTTCTGGGACCGAACAAATCGAAGGCACTACTTGTACTACATCCATTTTGGAATCACCCTTAGGATTAGTAGCAAGTAGCCTTTGCACTTCAAAGAACTTCTTCTTCGATTTCCATCATCTTCAAGATATCTTCAATTAGAATGCTTATGCTAGTTCGAAGTGTTTTATGGATAACATATATGATCCTGGTCTCTCCGAATAGACAATCGATGGTTTCGAAATTGGCCAAGATTTGATAGTTGGTTATTTAACTATCAAATAAGAAAAGAATCCAGATCAAAGATTTAATTTCATATGAAAACCAAGTATGATTAAGCACATAAGCAACCATTAAGCCTCTTTAATTAATCCTCCCATTAATTAAAACCACTTTTCAAATACTTGAAAAAATATCCATATACTTATCTCATCGTTATAAGTATAGTCACACAACACTACACTTTAGATAATGCACCAATATACTTATCTCAACGGTATAAGTATATTCACAAAACATTATGAAAGATTTCATATTTTAAAAGCATACTTAAATGGTTCAAAAAACAATGTCACTTAAACATTTTGTTTACTATAAACCCAAACCATGGATCGTATGGAAATTAGACTAAACACCACTTTTCGATTTCAAACTCGTACTATCCCTTGATTAACAATGTAGTCGGACAAGATATCGTACTATCCTTGCCTCAACGTTCATTCTTAAACTCTCACAAATAGGGACGAGTTTCCCTATCTTGGAATTTGGTGTTGAATATGAAAGGAAAACTTTTCATACTATCTTAATTTAAAATGACATTATAGAAATCATCTCATTCCTTTTATAAAAATCATTTTTATAAATCTCATTATATTTACAAAATTCCTTTCATAAATCTCCTTTCTATTTATGAAACTCCATTTTATAAATCTCCTAATTTTAAATCTTATATACTTATCATAAATCTTCAGTTTCAAGATCGTACCAAATTACTTTCCATAAAACGATCATTCCATATATCACCATATATTCACAAATGTAATTTATTATTCCAATTTATCAAAATGATATAAATTTTCTTTTATAAATATCATTTATAATTCTATTCTTTTATTTATAAAATACCATATATAAGTTTATCTTTCCACACCATGTTTTATATAAAGCATTTCATAAATATTTATTCCAAAATATTTCCATCTTCTTTAAAAATAGAATCACTTTATTATAAAAGATAAACCCCTTTTTGGTTTTTCTTTTTCTTTATAATAAACATCTAGTATTATATTTTCATTTCTATAAAATAAATACTTTTTTAAATAATTTTAAAACATTTCCATGTAAATTAGAAGAGACTAGCAAAAGGGCTGGAGTAAAATAGAGAAGTTCAAAAGCCATTTCTAAATAAAATGTCATAGAAAGTTCCAAAAAGTCACATTTAAAATCATTCTCCGAATCAAAACCATTTTCAATTCAAAAACAACTAATAATAGTATTTCCAAAATACTATAATGAGGCCTAAAGCTACCATAGCACTTAATAAGTGCTTTCCATATAAATGTAACAAGTGTAACAACAATAAGGCCAATATCAAAGTCACATATCAAAGTCACATCCAATAAGGCCAAGCTACCGAGATTTTGGCATTCAATAATTTATAACCAAGTATATAAATGAAATTAAAATCAACAGTAGTTTCCTGTATTTCATTTTATATATCATCCGCTTTTCAAAGCAGGAATTCAACCAAACCAACCAAAAAAAATCATTCAAGCAGACAAATAATTATTTATATCAACCATATATTATATAGAGTTCATTCAAAGGTGAGTTAACTCTCCAAAATTTCAGCCGACGCTTGGGAGTTCCTACTCGATCTAAAATCGAACGACGTTCAATTTTAGCTCAAAATTCTACTTGCTTTAAACTTGTCAAAATCATCTCTAGTACATAGACAATACTCCTACGAGCGCAATGCAAAAGACCACGTTCGATTTGGACCTCGTGAATAGAAGATATGAATTTTATAAGAATATAGATTAAAATATTCATTAATTTAATTAATTAATTATCATTGTCAACTTAATCCATTTATTAAACCTTCTTCCATAAACAAGGTCATGCACACACATCTCCTGTGCACAAACCCACCATGCCACTTCTACCTCTCTCCTCATTTCTTCCTCCTCGCCTCACGATTTGACAAACCATCGAATGCTACGAACTTCTCTTTGTTTCCACTCCGCATCCCACTCATCAACGTCAAGCTTGACCAGCTCTACCTCACCGCAACTTTGCAAAGCTTCCTTCAGCTGCTAAATGTCGCATGTCCCAAATCATGATCGAACCACCTAAACTTCTCCCAATGATGTCCCTTCGCACAAGAAACTCAACGGTACTTCCTGATCCACCTATCATCACCTCAAACTTTGACAAATATAAACCCTAGCTCGGCCATCACTACGTCAACCTCCACCAACCACCACCGCACATGTCGAAATGCATATAGATTCAAAGCCCTCATTACCATGAGCTCAGTGAATTTGGTTTCGTAATTTATGGTGGCCTCTAGCTCCCGATTTTGATTTTTGATGGCGAGGCTTGATTTTCATTTATTGGAATACGGAGGAACGAAAAGTAAAAGTGAAAAATGAATGAGAAAAAGTATAAGAGTGGGGGTTTATACATTAATTTATATCATTATTACATTCTCAAATTAATCGATTCACGTTTCGAGCTTGCGCGATCACACAGCACGTCCGATCGCCACAAAACTCGTTGGCATACATCACCCCATTATTCTAGTTTCGATGGCACCAGTCTCATCAAAATCCAAGAAGTGCTCCGGAATGATAATTTCACGCGTTTAGAGATTGTTTATCAAAGATAAACGATTTTTGGTTACACCGTCGATATTAATTCGAATTATTTATTTTTGTAAATATTTTTTTATAACAAGTTCATCATTATTATTTATTGATTAAAAGGAGTTATTAAGCTTTTAAAAATCAATTATTTAAATATTTAAAATTAATTAAATATTCAAAAATTAAAATGATAAAATTTCAGGTCGTTATAGTGATGATCCACCGTCTCGACCTTCAGATTCTGAAACCAATACATCCATAGTATTCACGCGTCGAGCACTCAAGTGCGTGAAAGACAAATTTTTAGGTTAAAATAAGAAGAAAACAAAAAATAAGAAGAGAGAAGAGAACAAAACATCTGGGTCTCATAATGGATTAATAATATATAATATCAAAAGGATAGTACAAACTACCACTCTAAGATACATAGAATTTCAAAGTTATAATCCTAAGTATTATCATCAGCCTGGACAGTTATAATAGCCTTTCCTTACAAATATTGATTTATACATAATAGTAGTGCAGCGGGAATAAAATACTATGGTAGGCGAATGCATCCAGCTCATCTCTTTGAGCTCCAAAGAATATCTAACTAAAGCATGCCTTTCTCAAAGTGCTTGAAAGAGCACTCGATGAATTAAGGAAAAGATAAAACCAAGAGTCGGACATACGTCAGATATGAGAAGCTCAAGACATATATGATCGGCATATATCAGTATCCTTCGAGATAACCCGAATTACCGAAATTGTTTTCCCCTTTAAAAAACCAAACCCATCTAATAAGTACATATGGTGATATAGTAGATAGTGACTAGGGTGTAGAATATAAATCAAAAAATAGTTGTGCTACTTGCATCTCACAACACAACAATATTAGAATTACAACTAAAACGGCTAAGGTACGTTTGTATATGAATTTATATAGAGGTTTCCTCAATACATCGAGGTCGACCTCCTAACAAGGGTCAGAATGTACCTTCCGAAACCATGCATATCTCTAGATAAAATATGTCACAAAGGTAAACATAGTTGGTCTACACCTGAACATATGAAACTAGGTACCATCAACCCCTGTGCATAACAACCGAAAGCATCTCTAGATATTTGGAGTTGATGTACCCTTTTGGGTTAGCTAAACCCCTTGGCTATGCATCCTACTATGTTTATTATCATTACCGATGTGAAGTCACGTTTAACATCTCAACACACGATTCTTGATTACTTGAACAGATAATGAATCTCTCCCTAGATCCTAACTTCTCGAATAGTTCACCAATCTCTCTATGGATTTCTACACAAGTCGTCTGATGAATGCTAACTCTGTCCACTCACTTGGAATCAACCTCAAGATAGACAATGCCTACGGTGGCATCATTTAAAATGTTAATGTTGACATCCCCTTGGACTTAACCTCAACTCTATGACATTTCACTCTATAACCGCTTCCAGAACATGAAACTCATATATCGGTTTTGAAGTGGTATTCGGTAAGTGATACATAAGTATATTTATCTGATCCTAGACTCTTCAAAACCAAATTGTTGAATTTGGTTAACTCAATTTTGGTTCTTTTAGAAGGAAGTGAACAATATAATGGAGTCCTCCTAGGGGAATCTCGTATATGTACATTCTTAAACTGAGAGACATTTCATACCAATGAATTCTCCCCAGGGGATATCAAACCGCATGAAGCCCTGAAGATTTCATATACTTCCTAAGTTAATTTAGTCAATCAACTACCAAGTATGAAATGAGAATGATTGCATATGGAAACCAAGTCTTGTATTCTTATCATGTTTCCGACCTTCTCAACTTATGCTATCCCTCGGTAAAGAGTGAAGCCGGTACTCAAACATCATTCTCAACTCTCACATATAGAACAAGCCTACTTTATCGGATTTTAGTGCTAACTATAGGATTAAATACTTTCTACAAGCAACTAAACACACAAAGCACGATTAAGTCACGACTTCTAATCCCCTTTTTATTTAATTAATTCTTTTATTTATTAAAACTCCTTTGTAAATACTTGTATATATATACTTAAAATACCTTTATAAAGGATATATACATGCATTCTACTATTCATTTTTACTCTTTTCATTCTTAGAAATGTATTTAATACTTATTACAAAGGTATAAGAATATTCACAAATCACTTAACAAGATTTCACATTTTTAAAAGTATATTCAAATGGATTATAAATAAATACTTCTTTAATGCCATTACTATAAACCAAAAAACAATTTTATGCTTTTCATTATCTTTAAAACATTCCATTTAAAGATCTAAGTATCTCTACACCTAGTTAACAAACTAATACACTTTTTAATAACTACTCTAAACCATTCATTATAACTAAGTGTTATAACAAAAACCCACTTTTCTTTTATAAAAAACTTACTCTTCCAAAACTCATATATATATATATATAATACTTTAAAAATACTTATAAATAGATTTTAAACATCTATTTAAAATATTACTTTAAAATAACTAGTTTGAAATTTAACAAAAATCATAAAAAGCATGTTTTATACTTAAAAACCCTTTACTTTAAAAATTCATAAATAATTATTAGAAATATATTTAAACTTCAAACCACATTTAACATACTCTGATTAATATTATTAAAGATCCCTAAAATGATTGTAGAAAATACATTGTTTAAATTTCAATTTTAATCATTTCAAAGTTTCAAACAACATTTGCAAAATTGCAATCAAAAGTTTTGAAACACCCAGAAAGTGTTGCATTTTCCTATTCTTACTACAAAACCAGTTTTAAACCCCTAAATTGATAACAAGTTTTCATTTAGTTAACAATCGATTTAAAATCCAATTATTTATAGTAATACTTTGATTATTTTACTTAATAACATGCAAAGAAACCCTTAAGGATATCTTCGAAAATCAAATTAAAAAGTCAGGCATAAGGCATTTTCAAAGTTCATCCATGATAACCGTTTTGCTATTGAAAGTGACTACTATGCCATATAGCTAATACTATGTGGCTAGATATCACTTAGGATCGTGTAATATGGAATGTATTATAATCTGAATGCGGAAACAGATAATAATAGTAAAGTAAATAAGAATAAGCACACCAGGAGTTTTTATACTGGTTCGAACTTCCCGTTCTACGTCCAGTCCCAGACTTCCCTCTGGAATTTCTCACAATAACCCCTCACTTAACCCGGAGGAATAGGTATACAACACTTGAGCAACCGATTAGGATTTTTCCGCCTCTAACAACTGAAAGAGTACTTTACCCGCCTGAACAACCGAACAAGACTTCAACGGTTTCAATAAAATTGCTTTGACACTTTGTGTTCTTGATAACACTGATTTGTCTCTGATAGTACAAACTTCCTATAATCAAATCCTCAAGTGTATGATGTGTATGTGAAGATATGCAAGGAAGGTGTTGCTAAGAATCGAAGATTATGAAAGTTAATTTGGAGATTCAAAGCAATAAAATGCTTGTATGCTGTTTGAATGCGAGTATGAGAGCACACACTACACCAGAAAAGCAATTTCGCCACGGCTCTGGGCCGTGGCTAAATAATTTTGCCACGGTCCAGATCCATGGCAGAATGGGTAGTGGCAAAAATTTTGCCACAGCTCGGAGCCATGGCAAACTTATATTCCGCCACGGCTCTCAGCCGTGGCAAATTTAATATTAGCCACGGCTTAGAGCCATGGCTAAATATTGCATTTGCATTTTAAAAAAACCCACCACAAAACAGCCTACATTAAACTCAAAACAAATAGGTTAAAAATGTCTTGCCTCAACCTCAAAATAGCTTACATTAAACTACACAACAGTGTCTTATCTCAAACATTAATTCAAGATAAACTTAGTTTAAAATGCAACAACATCCTACACTATAATACAAGAATTACAAAGTTTAAACAATTCAAAAATTACAATACTTGAATACAAAGTTCAGTACATAGTTACATACACAAAAAAGCAACAGCACATAGTTACCACCCAATCCTCTGAGACAATAATCAAGCAACTCATGTGATGCCACTGCTTTACAAGTTGCTCCTTTAAGCGCTTTCCAAGTTACCCACCTATTCACACCAACAGCTTTGAGCACTTTCACCATCGACTCCTCTGCCTTCTCTATATCACATTTCCCCCATGTGCATAACACACCAGCACAGTCGTTCTTATTACCTATTCCAGTTTTAACAGAAGGTGGCTATACTCGATGAGATTCATGAAGAAGAGTAGTGAGGTAGACAAAAAGATCTCTAATGGTTTCAATCTTGTAGTCAGAGAGTGGCCAATAAAACGATATTGTATCATGTAAGGATGTATGAGGTGATCGAGAGTGCGGGAAGATAATCGACAAAGGTTAGATAACATGTCCACTGCTTTCTTCTATGCATCAGACGTTATGGAAAAGCTTCCAGCACCGAATTCATAACCCCATTCTCCATACCACGGATGTCCAGTGCAAACTGCTTGTAGAAGACGATAATCCATTCCATGTTTTTTTGACATATCCATCACTGTCACCTTTCTGTAACCAAAAAAGAACAAGCTTCGGCATTTATGGACACACTTGCATTTTACTTGCATTTTTCCAGATTAAAGCCATCTCAACTGTTGCAGTCAACCAGTTACATGTTCTGCTTCATTTCAGGTCACAGTTTGTTCAAGTAGACTTGCTTCAGACAGTTTACTGCAGCTACCTGTAAATCAAAGTAGTAGTTATTCATATTCTTTTGCTCCAATGAGCTTGTAAATATCTGATTTTAACTCGCTGTTTCAGCATTCTGCATACTGCTCTTATGCTTACAGTTCCTGCCTACTGCCCTTACGACTACTGTCGAGCTCTTCTGCCTACAGTTTACTTCTTCTAGTAAACTATCACTCTTATCACCTTACGGCTCTAGGCTGCTAGTTGTTGCACTGAACAGAAACTGCTACTCAACTATGTCCCATCATCCTTATAAACTCAGTCCCATCATCCTCATAAGATCTGACGTCGATCCTGAGTTCATCCACGACCAACTTCGCATTCAAATCCTGCTCTTCCATCATCGGCCATGCTATTATCAGAACTCCAGCACATATGCTCTCCAACACTGAGTTCCATCCGCAATGACTCACGAACACCTTTACACTCTCATGTCTTAATATCTCCAGCTGGTCCACCCACCACCTCTCTGTCCTTCCTCTCTTTAGTTCTAATTTTGCATCGCCTCTTAATGCCCATAAAAATTCCACTCCTGAACGTTCTAGTCCAACTGAAACTTCCTGTATCTGCTCTGGTGATATTATTGGCTGCGACCCAAATGCAATGTATACCACCCACGTCTGGGCATTTAGCCATTCTATCACTTCTGATATCTTTGCAGATTTTTTCTTTGAGCTAAAAACAAAGGACCCACACACCAGGTCTTTGTACCTATGTTCTTGTTCCAGTGCTCTACGTATTTTTGCTCAAGCTTGCAGAAACTGTTTACTGAGATGGCACTTGATCTTTTGGCAGCGTTTTTTTGCTCTGTACCAAAGTCATGCAATGGACCGGATGGAGGAGTGTCATGGAATGGAAGGTTAATGTCATCTTTCTTGAAATCCAAATGTTCAAACCCTGTAATTTTAAAAAATTTATCATATTTAAGATGAAACCAAATGTTCAAACCCTTGAGATGACTTGATCATGTTTAAGATGCTCGAGGTGTGTATCTTTTTTAATCATATGTTGTTTTTATCATATAGTTAAACTAGCGTGTGATCCGTGCTACGCACACAGACAGTTGTAAATGTCAAAAATGCAATTTCATCGTGTATAATGCAATGTATAAAGTTTATCATTGAAATTTTAAAAAATTAGAAAGATACTATGATTGTTTAGTGTTGAACCATGCATCCCACATTGGAAGTTCTGAAGTTATAATTTGGAAAGTTCTAGAAGTTATAATTTGGAACATTTTATAATACATGATTGTAATTGTAGGTAATATTTGACACCAAATATTTATCCAAATAAAATAATGGTAGAATAAGATAGATTTTGCATTGAAATACTTAAAGTGGGTTTAACTAAGTTGGTACTCAAATCACTGTATTTTTTTACCGTTAACTAACAGATACAATCACCATTTGATGACCATTGCACTACATAATTTGTAGCTTATGTACTCGCTTATGTGCTTATGTAGTCATTTATTGATTCAGTTTGGATAATTAATATTAGTCCCGAAAGCTAGTGCATGGGATGATGCAAGAGGGCTGGCAATCAACAGAACTAAATCTAAAACTCTCTCTTCCCTTCATTCTTCATATACCCAAAATGGGCTACAGGGTTTAAATTAAAGGTGTAGTTATGACTATTTTAAGACACTGGACTTGGTATTCAGAGGACTTGTAACTTACAAGTCCATCCTGCAATGCATGCACCTCTTAGTTGATCAAATGACATGCATGTTGTAACTAGTCCATAATTTTTAATGAAAAGAGGTTGGAAAAAATACAATTTGTTTTCATCCAGTAGGCTCTTATGAAGATGTTAAAACTCAAATCAAATCTACCATATACAGACTATACCATTGGCGTGAAAGTAGAAAACTTGAATATCCTCCAAGTCAAAGTCAATAGACAAAAGGAAGCTTAGATCCAATTTCAAAATCTGTATATATAAATATGAACCAATCTAGTACAGTAGTATCAATATATCTAAACATACCAGACTGCTTGACTTCACATTACCTTGTTCATCTTCATTCACTTATCATTTGCCAATGAAACAATATCTACATCTTCTCTTCTTACTATTCTCCATCACCTACAAAACAAAAGCACTGACTTCTGAATCAGATGCATTGCTTACATGGAAAGAAGGTTTATCCCAATCTGATTCATTATCATCATGGAAAAAATCCACAAACCATTGCAAATGGTCTGGCATCAAATGCAATTCACAAGGCAGCATTATAGAGTTAAGTCTGCCTAGTGCTAATATTGAAGGCAGTCTTTATGAGTTAGATTTTACAGCTTTGGTTAACTTAACTCTTCTTGACCTCAACAACAATGGGTTCCAAGGAGCCTTCCCTTCGAGTATTTCAGCGCTTTCTAAGCTTGTTTCTCTTGACATTGGCATAAACAGCTTCACTGACTTGTTGCCACCTGAACTTGGAAATCTTTCTGAAATTATTGATCTTAGATTTTGTCGTAACGCCTTTTATGGTCCGATTCCTTATCAGCTCAGTAGTCTTAGTAAGGTGCGGCATTTTGATCTTAGTCTTAATTATTTTGAAAATCCGGACTACTCAAAATTTAAGCCTATGCCATCACTTAAAAATCTTTCACTTTACGATAACGATTTAACTCTTGACTTCCCATTGTTCATATTGATTTATACGACTTTATGCAGGTAGCCAAGTTCAGCAAAAACAAATCAGATATGTTTTATAAGTTAAAAAACATAGCAAGAGACTGTGAAAATAAATAAAAAAATTGCCAATTTTATTTTTTATTTTTTATTTTTTTTCTCAGGCATTTTTTACCAAGCATCCAGACTACGAAAAGAATAATTTCTACATCATAGGTGAGTTATATGCCGGATACTACATCCCTACTTTTGCAAGTCGGGTTAACAAAGGAAATAAAGCAGAAGAAGCCATTCACATCAATCTCAAGGTTATATTTGCAAACTGATCATATTACAGCTGCTATTAAAGTAATTTTGATGACCTGAATACTGAAGTAAGATAACTGTTTCGTAGGGCTTTGCTATTGGGAATGGACTTACTGATCCTGAAATTTAGTACAAGGCATATTTAGACTACGCACTGCTAAATAAGTTAATTAATGAATCAGATTACGAAAGAATTAACCGTTGATAAAACAATGAGTCATCTTCTTCTCCTTTTTTTGTTCATTATTGCAACACATCATTTTTTATCTTACAATTTGTAAAGAAAAAAGAGAATTATTTCCAACTAAAATAAGTAATTACACTAATTTGCATAGTATTGTTGCCTACTTCATTGACATGCATTTTATCAAACTTGTTGTCTGCAGTTTCAAATTTTCATTTGGATCAATCACTTCATCACCTATAACTACTCTACCTTTATAATCATCAACAAGCTCTCTGCAACAAAATTATCAAACTTTTCCATCACAACAGAGTATTTCATCATTTTTCCTGAAACTTATCTCCCCTCACAATTATTCCATTACTAACATCATGATCATTTATGACCCTATCACTATATTCTTCTAAACTCAACATAATGAATTTGTTAAATACAACAATATCAAAATAGTCTGGTTTTTTTGCATTTAGACAGATTTCTAGCATCCTGAAAATGGCTCATTTTCACTGTCAATCTTAATAGAATACGCGGTAATATCAATAGAAGCAATATTAGACTCATACCTAATCACTGTTGGGTCTAATAACATTATAACTGAAATCAAGCTATCATAAAAACCTTACCAGATTGGATACATGTGATGCCGAAGCGAAGCTAAAGTGTTCCGTATAACCTTATCAAGAATGACACTGGCCTTATCCTTGAGATGGTTTAAAGCTTGAAGGCCCGAATCCTTGGAAAATACATCCCAAAATCATAAAATGGCTACTGTTAAATTAACACAAATCAACAGCTCCCTGAATTCCACCTCATCCCGCACCCTTACATTTCTGGCCTTTTAGCATCCTTATTCTTTTCTTTTTCTTTTTGTGTACTGGAAAATTAAAGGATATACACGATTAAGTGTGAATACCTCGAACCCCTAGAAGAGCGATTAAGTGAGATTATACGCGATTTGAGTGAGAAGAAGAGTGAACGGCTGCTAATTTTGGTTGGGTGAAATTTGGGCGCGGGATCCATGGCGGGCTAATTTTGGCGTTCTTTTTTTTAGAAGCGAGCGGTAGGGTTATAGAGATGGAACGGAGGGGTTAATTTTTTTTTTGGTATTATTGGAACGGTCCATAGCCGTCTCAATATTTCCAAAGCCAATAACCATGGTAGTTTATTTTACCACGGCTCAACACCGTGGTAAATTTGCCACGGCTCAAAACCATGGTAATTTTTCCACGTTGAGGTGTGGCAAAATGGACAGTATGGTGTAGTGACAAGAAGAATACAAGAAAGTTAGAAAGTTTTTCGGTGAAGTATGAAGTGTTTGGGAACATATATTTATAGTAGATAGAGAATTGCTGCCATTGGTGAAGAGTTCTGTCCAAAAGAAGCAATCATTCCCGTTCAAAGAAGGATCGCAACCTTTCATAGAATGGAAATGTCTTTTCAAAATATGGCAGTTGGGTTCAGGTCAGTCGACTGGTCGAAAATGGTCGGTCGATTGAATTTAAAAATATAAACTTGTATACATATGTGCACAAGTTCAATAGGTTGTTTATAGATATTCAGTCGACTGGTCGATTTTGTTCAGTCGACTGAATTATGTTGACAATCAAAAATCACCATAGCTCATTTTGTTAGAGCACTTGCCTTCTAAACTAGTGACCCAGGTTCGAGCCCCACTCCATGCATTTTTTGAAAACTTGATTTCGATTAAAATATGCATGCAAGTTTATTTGAATGTGAATGATGATTCTTGAGGAAAGATTTTAACAAAGCACTAAACTAGACTCTATATACATATATGAACCATACTTTGAGTCGTTGAGTCCGGATGTTGTCGTAGTCATAGATTCGTGAATTGTTGTCTTGTCAGCAATCAAAACCTATAATCCAACATTCTCCCCCTTTTTGATGATGACAACTCCATTTGCTACGGACGAATCTTCGACAAGCTTTGTTGACTTATCTCTCCCCTGAATGTATTCCTGTAATTGTGCTATAGATTTCTCCTCCTGAATCTATGCTATATATTCCTGTAAATAATTAATCTTTTCTCCCTCTTAATCTGTGCTTGCATATTTTATTCCTGCAAATAGTGTTAGAGCAATATCTTTCTCCCCCTTTGTCATCGACAAAAAGGAGATTTTATATGATGACATAAATTATATTCCACATAAGTGTTAACATAGAACAATATAAAATAAAATAACTACTACTTATAATATAAGGTGTCAAAAAAAATTTAACATTTAAAGCATGCGATACCCAAGGTTCTTATAATTTCCTAATTTTTAGGAAACCATACCCATTTGGGTGTGATTGAACCTTTAAAAATATAATTTTCATTATTAACTACCATATCAAAATAATCATCAATGTATTTTTCTCTATTTTTCCAATTAACAGGAACCCAAATACTTAGATAATTTTTATTCATATTTCCCATCAATGATTTTGTACTTCTAGAGAAATTATAAACATTTTTGGTCATAACAGTATTTGAATTTCTATAAAAATTGGATTTAGACTTTACTCGAAATTTAGTACTAGCACTATCATTTTTACTATACATGTCTAGTGCTATTTCTACGATTAGTTTTATTATATCTTAAACCACTTTTATCATGTAAAGGTCTAGAACTAGATAAAATCATGTTTAAATCATTTTCACCTTTATTAAATTTTGTGACTTCAGTGTTAAGTTTATCAAATTTAGCCTTGAAGTCAAAATTATTATTTTCAAAAGAAATATTATTGTTTTTCAAAATATCAATTTGCTTGTTTAATTCAAAATTCTCTCTTTTTATCGTACAGTTCTCATTTTCGAGAAGAAAAATTCGAGATTCTGAATTATCTAAAGATGATTGTAATAAATCATTTTTATTCTTCTGAATTTCTAATTCCTGAGTGATCATAGATAGTTGAGATGTTAAATTAGAATTAGATTCTTGAGATATTTGAAGTTCTTCTTCAAGGATTTTCTTTTCATCTCTTAACATACTAATTTCTAATTCAGATCTATTTAATTTTCCTTGTAACTCCTTTTTTTGCTTTTTAGTTTGTTTTACAAATTCCACTAGTTCTGAATTAATTTCAACCAAATCTTCAAAACTTAGTTCACTTACATCATCACTTGTAGCCATGAAGCATTTGCTTGTTTGCTCCTTTGATTCTTCTTTATTGTTCTTCCTCTTCCTATTGCCTTGACTAGATCTCTTTATAGCCATTTATTCTAGGATGTTGTTACGATCTCTAGAATCCCAGGCTCTGATACCAAATGAAAGTCTGTAGGACCGTGTAATATGGATATATGATAATACAGAGTATAGTGATGATAGTAATACTGTAAATAGTGCAGAATATAAAAGCATTATAGTAAAATGACACCAGATATTTTATACTGGTTCGGAGCACCGTCCTACGTCCAGTCCTAGACTTCCCTCTGGAATTTCTCACAATAACCCCTCACTTAACCTGGAGGAATAGGTATACAACACCTGAGCAACCGATAAGGATTTTTCCGCCTCTAACAACCGAAAGAGGACTTTACCCGCCTAAACAACCGAACAGGACTTCAACAGTTTCAATAAAATTGCTTTGACACTTTGTGTTCTTGATAACACTGATTTGTCTCTTATAGTACAAACTTCCTATAATCAAATCCTCAAGTGTATGATGTGTATGTGAAGATATGCAAGGAAGGTGTTGCTAAGAATCGAAGATTATGAAAGTTAATTTGGAGATTCAAAGCAATAAATTGCTTGTATGCTGTTTGAATGCGAGTATGAGAGCACAAGAAGAATACAAGAAAGTTAGAAAGTTTTTCGGTGAAGTATGAAGTGTTTGGGAACATAAATTTATAGTAGACAGAGGGTTGCTGCCATTGGTGAAGAGTTCTGTCCAAAAGAAGCAATCATTCCCGTTCAAAGAAGGATCGCAACCTTTTGTAGAATGGAAATGTCTTTTCAAAATATGGCAGTTGGGTTCAGGTCAGTCGACTGGTCGAAAATGGTCAGTCAACTGAATTTAAAAATATAAACGTGTATACATATGTGTACAAGTTCAATAGGCTGTTTATAGATATTCAGTCGACTGGTCGATTTTGTTCAGTCGACTGAATTCTGTTGATAATCAAAAATCACCATACCTCATTTGGTTAGAGCACTTGCCTTCTAAACTAGTGACCCGGGTTTGAGCCTCGCTCCATGCATTTTTTGAAAACTTGATTTTGATTAAAATATGCATGCAAGTTTATTTGAATGTGAATGATGATTCTTGAGGAAAGATTTTAACAAAGCACTAAACTAGACTCTATATACATATATGAACCATACTTTGAGTCGTTGAGTCCGGATGTTGTCGTAATCATAGATTCGTGAATTTTTGTCTTGTCAGCAATCAAAACCTATAATCCAACAGCTATAACTTCTACAACTTTATCCTATCATTTCTACCATTTTCCCAACCATTTCCTTACTTTATCATACACTATTATAAGTGTAAATAACAACCAAGATATATTCTTTCATAATATATTCACATATAATTGTTTAACACAAGTTGAAATACATGGGATTCAAAGTGCACTTATAGCAACTATTCCCGCTTCAAACACTTTCAGACGCACTCCAACTTCACATACAACTAAAACAAACATGTAAATACAAATTCAAGGCCAGAAACATGTTGCAAAGGATAATAAAAGTGACAAAATACAATATAAAGTTGTCATTTGCCTTCAAATAAGCTATGGTCCAAAGTTATAACTTTATTAGTTAATTACTTCATATTTCAAACACAACATATATAACATAATATATACAATTAAATGGTGAGTAAACTTGTAACGACTCGGGTTTTGCCCGCTCGAAAATCGACATCCGTACTTCACATTGTACTAGAATTCCGCAGATTCGACCGTTCAAATCCGATTCGCCGGAGCTATAACACAATTAAGTAAATAACACTCAGCGGAATAAAGAAATCAATGATATCATATACAACTCCAATGAATACAATATCCAGAATGATATACAACAATGATATCAATATGATACAACAATATCATTGTTGTATATCATTCTGGATATTGTATTCATTGGAGTTTTATATGATATCATTGATTTCTTTATTCCACTGAGTGTTATTTACTTAATTGTGTTATAGCTCCGACGAATCGGATTTGAACGGTCGAATCTGCGGCATTCTAGTACAATGTGAAGTACGGATGTTGATTTTCGAGCGGGCAAAACCCGAGTCGTTACATGTGGTATCAGAGCTGAAGGTTGAACTTTAGCTCAGGAGTATAACACATTAAGTAGCTCATTAGAGATAGGGTGAAGTATACCCTAGAATGAGTATTCCTCAGATATCCGTTCGAATGCATCAGTAAATTTTCTTACTATCCACTGATAGTGAGTATGAGTGCAAGAAGAGGATGAGATAGGGGACAGGGGAATACGACTATAAATGGTCGATACTCTGTAACAACAAGGAAACAATCTTTTCTCTATCAATCTCTTTCGTTCGTCATCTTTTCTCAATTCTTCGATAGTTTCTGGTAGATCCAAAAAGGAAATTCGATATACTAATATGGGACGTAAACTCCGAAAAGGCCAAAATTGTTTGTATGGATGTATGGGTTGCTTTGATTGCTATGGTTGATAGGTATGCTTTAGTTCTAAACTGAAAATTTTGAAATTGTATCCGTATATCTATCTATTCTTTGGGTCCGGATATATTCTACGAATGGTTAGTTATCCCTTCGAACTAACCGATGTCATTGCATATCTCGTAGATCTGGATAACCCGAGTATCGTGTAAAAGAATTCAACAGATTCGTTCTTGTATCTGTTATTGATATTCTGATTTGGTAGGCCAAATGCAGAATAGATGTTCAATTTGATTAGATGAAACATTCTTCATCTGTTTTTGTTTTCGTGCCTGTGAATTTCAAGGACGAAATTCTTTTAAGGGGGGAAGTCTGTAACGACCCCGAATTTTAATCGATTTTAAATCGATAATTAAATTTATTTTTGAATGAAAATTTGTGAAATAGATGGTTAAAATGGATGCGAGTATCCCCGAACTCAAGTAAATTCTGTATGAATCATTTAAATTTAAGGATATTGTATATATATATATGTATGAGAATATATATATAATAATAAAGCATAAACTATAAAGTCAAACAACATGTTAATATATTATGTAAAATATTAAGTGAATACATTAGAGAATTTAACTACCTAATAATTATAGAAATTCATTTGAATTACAAAGTAAATAAATAAGCGAACGCTAAATAAACAAACAACATTTTCAACTACATTTCAAAATATAAAATAACATATATTACCTTTATAAATCTGCATAATCAAAATTTACAAAAGTAAGCATAATCAACTAATGGTTCGAATAGGAGATGCAAGCCTGAGAAACAAAAAGAATTAAAAAGCAAAGTAAAATATGTGTGCATGTGGCTTGTAGGTGAAGTCTCAGGTAAGTGTAAAGAGAAAATAGGATAAGTATATATGAAACATAAAGTACACAATGTAATACTTACCAGCCACCAAAATGTTTCCAGCCTCCATACGCAAGAGAAAGATCTCTGAATGATTGTACAAAGAAAAAAAAATATGTATCATCACTTGTACAAACAATATATATATTCACCTGTTAACTCAAATGCATTTATATCAGCCTTCTACTCTTAATTCGTCCATAAAAGCTAAGGCAAAAATCTAAAGTAAATATCATCTTAAAACTGAAACAAAGATTCAACAACAATTCAAACCAACTCGAACCAGATATTCAAGAAGAGGATTCCAGTTTGAAATTGCACAAGCCTGTTTTCAACAAAAGAAGTGCTCTGTTCTTTCTTTTAACCACGGTGAGCAACTCTTCTTATTTACCTGTGAGCAAACTCCTATTTTTAGCCTGTTTGATATCTTGAAGCTTTTGTGAGTAAACTTAATCTTTGAACAGTTTTAAATTTATTTGAAAACAGTTCAAACTTCATCTATTGATTGTTTGAATATGCTTCAGTTTGCATATGATGTTGGATGTTCAGTGTTTCTCTGCCAAAATTTTATACAGGGTGTATATTTGTTTTAAAACCCAAAAGTCATTTGTTGTTAAACATGGTAAAGCTTTGGTTTTTCAGTTTGATCAAGATGTTTTAACCCTTAAAACAAGATTTTTGCAAAGCTTATCTAAATATGCAGAGGATTATCGTCACTGTAACTTTGGTTTACAGGTATTCAACTGATTTTTGATAAAAATAGAATGTTATAAAATATTGATTCAAGATTATAATCTGAATTTATACTTCAAATTATGATTTTTAAAACTTGAATGAAGATTTTTAGTCCAGTAACTCAAGAACAGTTCGCATTTGAATAAAAATGGAATTTTTACAAATTTCTCGTGATTGAAACAATAACAAATGCTTAAACTTGAATTGAAGTTAGTATAAACATCAGGGATGTCACGAAAATTATCAGAAAATTTTTCCATCGCGTGGATTGGGAGTTCGAGATCGAAGTAGGGTTTAAACCCATACTGGAACGTGGTTGACAAACCAGATCGCGGCAACGTCGTCATTGCACCGAAGCTGATCGCACCAGTGGCGATCGATGTAGTGACGATAGGTGGAGCTCGAGTCAAGTTTTCATGGCCTCTGATGGCCAGAGGAGGTGGCACGGATTCGATTTCTGGTGGTGATGATGAGTTCGAGTTTCGAATTAAAAGCTCGATTTCGTTATGGAGTCGTTAGCCTCGAGTTGATCATTGCTAGCGAGTGTAGGGTAGATGAGTAACTTGCGGAGGGGAGCGAGGTTCGCCGGAGCGTCGCCATGGTGGTGTGCACGTGCATGTTTTATCGTGTCTGGGTTCTGTTGATTTGGGAACGAAGGTGTTCTTTGGGTCGAGCTCGAGTCAATTGAGGGGTTTCCTCGAAGTTAAGAGGCGACGTGAAGTTGCTCGGAGTTTTAGTTAGTTTGCTCGGGTATTTTTGAATCTGGCTCGGGTTTTGGTTAAACAGTTACCAGGTTACAAAATTAATAAGGGAAGATGTTTCCAGGCTTTTAAATTTTCAAATAAATCAAGATTTTAAATTTTAAGGCAACCAAGTTTGGTGTAATTTGATTTAAACTATTCGAGTTTAAGGTTTTTCAATCTATATATTTATAACATTTTTGTTAAATGTTCATTTGATTCTTTACCAATTTAAAGATGAAATGCTTTAATCCTTAGTATAAATGATAAAGTGATTAGTGGAAAATTGATTACAAAGGTTATCCTTAATTAAGTAATAAATTTGGATAAAATGATTATCTTTTAATTTGATTAAGGTCTTAAATGATTAAAAGATTAATTACTTGATTTGAGTCATTAAAGATAGTTATTTAATATAAGAAATTTTTAAGGATAATTATCTAATCAAAGATTGATTTAGGTTAATGAATTTCATAATTAAGAATAACATTTATTAGAAGATTAATTAATGTAAGTAATTAGAGGGAATTAACTACTTATAGTTAAAAGTAATTTACTAATGGCTAAAGTTAATTAAGTAATTAGGGGTAATTACTTATTATAAACCAATTAAGGATGATTAGTTAATAAGTTAAGGATTAACTAATTTATTATTAATTAATAAATGATTAAAGAATTTTTTTTTATCAAAGTGAATTGTAATTAATTAACTTGGATTTGTGGTTTATCTGATTTAGATTTATCAGATGATAAAAAAGATCTTATCTATGAATGTTTGGATTCTATTGGATGATTAAAATTGTTTGATATCCCTGATATATGATACTTTGTGATATACCCTGATTTATGTTGTGATCTGTAATTTACTTATCTGTGATGTATATATGGTTATATGAATGTGCAAACCTTTGGCCCGTAAAACGGCATTTAAACTTCGATGCGACAGGGAGTCGGATTCCAGTTGGTTATCTGAAACCCACATCGAACTGTAATAATGAATTTTTGTGACTGATAAATTTATTTTATCTATGAATCTGTGAATGAAGATAAGCGTTATCGATTATACCGCTTATCGATATTGATATATCTGTGATGATTGATGATGTTGCACTATTGTGTAAAACCCCTGGACTACACCTTTACACACACAAATATGGATTTCACGTGGGAATCGGTTAAGTCACAGATAATTTAAATTTGATGTTTTTGAAATTGAAATTTTAATTTCAATTGATTTTGAAATTGGAAATTTGGGTTTAAAGTGAAAAGCTTTTGAAATGAGTTTCAAAGATAAAAGTTATTTTGAATAACTTAATCGAGTTTTGAAAATTTAAATAATTTGATTTAAATTTAAATTCAAGTTTGAAATTGAATCCTATGATTTGAAACTAAGGATTAAAGATGCTGTACAAGTTATATATGGGTTAAACCATTTTAAAGGTATTGATTTGGGAATTTGAATTTAATTCAAGAGTTTTAACTCGTGTAAATATAACTGGATTTTTCTGAAACGAAAACTACTTGTTTTCAAATAGTAAAAGCTTTCACATAAGTAATGAACTTCCAATTTGTGTTGAAAGAATTTCAAGTTTGAAATAGAATTGAAATGTTTTGAAAACTATGAAATGAGTCTTTGATTTCAAAGACCGAACGAGTTAATCTAACTTGAAATGGAATTGTTTTGAAAGGCTATGAATGAATCTTTGGAAAAGAGTTTTGAAAGCTATAAGTTAAATCTTGATTTAAAGATTTAACGAGTTAATCAAGTTGAAATGGAAATCGATTTGAAAATCCATGAATGAATCTTTGTGAACGGGGTAAACTTTGTGAATTGAATCTTTTTGTTTAAAAGATTAAAAGTGTGGAAATTGTTTAAACCATTGAAGGTTTTTGAATTTAATCTTTTTGTTTAAAAGATTGGAAATGGTAATTTGTTTTACCATTCGAATGAAAAGTTTTGGGTTTTAAGCTGTGATTTAACTGAGACCCCAGTATCCATATGATTTTTAATTGCGCTCGTTATTCGGTTTAGCCGGGAGAGGACCTTTGTGTCATATAACCCATTCCGAATAGTGATACGACGATATGGATAGCATTTGAAGACCGGTGGTGAAGACCGGGTATTTGCGAGAGCGATAGGATGACCTATCGATTGTCTCTGCACTGAGTCGCGCCGGTATAGAGATTTCCTAAGTGATGGGAAATCCGATCGAGATTGTGAATACCCGGATTTGCAAGGGCTTCTTCGAAAGTGCCTTCGGTTCTGTTCGAACCCGGAACAGACTTGTATGGATGTGTGTCTGACATTACACTTTGAGATGTAAAGCTGGTTTCTATCAAATACATTTCTGTTGGTGGCGGAGAATTTATTCTCTTAGCTTAACACCCTTCTCTGAGACGTACGAGCTCAGAGGTTATGTAGTTGATGGTTACTAGTGATACATTCCCAATTTGGTAATGTGGCACACGAAGTGCTGTTGATCAGTTGTTGGTCAAAACGTGGCTTTGTGAAAAAGCGTAGTGTATGTGGACGAGACTTCGTCGAGCCTCACAACCCGGTAATGGTCGAAACAGGAATGTTGCGGCAAAGGTTTGTAGGGGTAGCGCCCCTAGGGTATGTCATTTCCTTCTGGATAAAGGGTGGTATCATGGTATGGAGCCCAGATACTTAACTCGTGTGGACACGGTAATTTATTACTGTATGATGTTGCTTTGTTGGTTTTCGGGATCCCGGGATAAAGGTCGGTAACGACCGGGGGATGACATGACTTGTGTGTTAGTTACCTAGTTACAGCTGTACAGCGTGAGGTAGCGTCAGTGTGTTAGTTACCTAGTTACAGCTGTACAGCGTGAGGTAGCGTCGACCTTTTGTTTGCAGAGATCCGGTTAGGATCCGGGGCGTCTTTCCAGAGGCGTTTCTATTTCGGTAAGGAAGTTCCTTAGCCTGATCATTTGTTGGAAATCCAAAGAAACAATACGAACCCTGTACGGTTTTAGTTGTATTACCTGCTATGGAATGTGGCGGTAACCTGCTATTGAACGTAGTAGCTATAGTAGGCATACAACAATGGTTGTATGCTGGCTAAGATTAATATTATATTTTCGAAATATTTTCACACTATGCACTAGTAATAATATCAAGAGAGTTTTTCTTGCGTAGTAAGCATCTTTGACTATCATAAGAAGAAATCTCCTCCAATTCTGCGTTTGCATTGTTTGTGTGGCAGGAGGTCTTATGGTAGTTTCATTTTCGAAAAGCATTGCGGATTTCAATGTTTAAAAGCCTTTTTGTTTGTATTAAAGATAAACTGTTTTTGTTGCTCACACCAGTCCCATGACTGATCCGGAGTTTATTGTTCCCTTCCTAAACTCTGGGTGCCCACTATTTTCCACACGGGCAGTCTAGAGTTGGGTTTTCTCAGATATTCAGGTTTGGTAGATTATCTAGAGCTAGTCAGTTCTTGGAGTTCATGGATTGACGTTGCTTATCTTGGAGCATTCTATTGGGGATATTCTATCCGCTGCTGATGTTATCTTTTCTTTCCGCTGCTATTGTCATTGTATCATATCTCTGATATTGTTGTATCATATTGATATCATTGTTGTATATCATTCTGGATATTGTATTCATTGGAGTTGTATATGATATCATTGATTTCTTTATTCCGCTGAGTGTTATTTACTTAATTGTGTTATAGCTCCGGCGAATCGGATTTGAAAGGTCGAATCTGCGGCATTCTAGTACAATGTGAAGTACGGATGTCGATTTTCGAGCGGGCAAAACCCGAGTCGTTACAAAACTCACCCACAACCAAGTGAAAACAAACACAAACCACCATGAAATGTGAACACTTCCTACCTCTCCCAAACATGCCAAAGCTTCCACTATTAGCACATTTTTACACTCAGCCATCTCTCTTTCCATTGTATTGCTCACGGCCAAAACAAGGTGCACCATTTTTTCTATCTTCCTTCAACTTTGAGTTAATTTTCGACGTTTCCATATTTTTCGAAGACCTTTGGCAAATTTTGAGAAGGATTGGAGTTGATTTGATATGTTTTTTAGAATTTAAAGAGAAAAGAGAATATAATGAAGAAGACGTTTTTGTTTTCATTATTTTTGCAAATGCTTTTGTGAAATTATAAAGTGTTATGAAGAATTATTCAAGAGGACACTACTCCCCATACCACCCCCTTTGACCAGCCAAAAACACCTCCTCATGTGCTACACCTTTACACATCATTCTCTCCTTGCTTAGCCCTTAAAGTTTCCTAAAATACCTTTCCTTCAAAATATCTTCTTATGACATCATCGCTTACATCACCCTACCCCACTAATTACCATTAGTGTAAAATATTTTTTGTTCCTAACTAATTGCACATTAATACATTAGGCAAGCATAATAAGTTCGAACAACTTCTATGGAGTAAAAAGCCGTTTATCGATAAAATGATTTTTGGTCACATTATTGATATTTCTTCGATGTACTTATTTTTGTAAAAAAAATTCATAAACAAGTCTACCATCATTAGTTATTAATTGAAAGGGGGTTAACAAGGTCATAAAACCCATTTAATTATATTAAATCCAAGGTTCAAATATTTAAATAATTCAGATATTTAAATACGAAGTGTTTGAAATTCTAGGTCATTGCATTCTTCCCTACTTAAAACATTTCATCCATGAAATTCCGATATAGCCAATTAACAAAATAAACCAGCATAGAAAAAATAGTCAACGGTATTTAAATCACTATCAAACAAAGCCCACAGTTTGCTCAGGTTCAAAATCCTCTCATCGTACAAGATGATAATCAATCTGCTAAGTGTACCTTACGCTCAAAGCTTCAGGTTATACTTAGAAGATCATTCAAGCTATCCCATTACCAGTAAAATGTCATTCCCTAAACTATTCATAAGCTAACAAAACATATTATACATATACTTAGGCTCGTACGATGTGCATGGATCATCCGTGTGCAATATCCGATTTGATCATGTAATGAATTGCCTTTTTTCGACCCCTAAATGTCGACACTAATACATCCATCTTATTCACATGTCGAGCGCTCAAGTGTCGAAAAGACAAGTTGTTAAGGTAAAATAAAAAGAATAAGAAAGAAGAGAACACAATATTAGAATCTCATAGTGGAATGGTAACATATAATAACAAAAGACAGTACAAATCATCACTCTAAGATACATAGCATTTCTACAGTACAATCTTAAGTGCTATCATTAGCCTAGACAATTATAACAACATATCCTCACAAATGATGATATATACATAAAAGTAGTGCATCAGAAATAAAATACTATTTTAGGTGAAAGCATCCGGCTTGACTTCTTGAGCTTTAAAGAATATCCAACTAAAATCTACCTTTCTCAAACTACTCGAAAGAGCACTCGAGGAGTTAAGAGAAAGATAAAACCACGAATAGGATGTAAGTCTGTTATGAGAAACTCAAGAAATATGCGATTGGCATACAACAATACTTTCGAGACCACCCAAATCACTGGAATTGTTTTCGCCTCAAAAGAGCCAAACCCATCTAATTAGTACATATGATGATATAATAGATAGGTCTAGGTTGTAGAGTATAAAATCTGAAAAGAGTTGTGCTGCTTGCATCTTACAACACAACAATATTAGAAGTACAAATAAAGCCGTTAAGTTATGTTTGTATGGATTTCCCTGGAGGTCTCCTTTATGCATCGAGCCAGCCCTCATAATAATGATCAGAAACTACCTTTCGAGCATAGTATATCTCTAGATAAAATATACAACAAGGTAAACACAACTATCCCATGCTCGAACACATGATGTCGGATATCATAAACTCACGCTAGCAACATTGATAAGCATCTTTAGATATAGAGTTGATGTACCCTTTCGAGTTAGCTAAAACTACAGACCGTTCAGCCTACTCTGTCTTCTATCATTTCCGATGGTGAAGTCACATTTAACATCTCAACACACGAGTCTTCATCACTCGAATAGATCACAAATCTCTATGTGAATTCCAATATAAGTTGTCCAATGAATGCTAACTTTGTCCTCTCTCTTTGAATCAACCCCAGGATAGAAAGTACCCTCCCTAGCATCGTTTGAAATGTTAACGCTAACCTCTCCCTTTGTAACGACCTGGTTTTCGACCTTAAACGTCGATACTAATACATCCACAGTATTTTTATGACGAGTATCCAAGTGCTGGAAAGATAGATTGTTGGAAAAGAAAAGCAAAGATAGAACAGAACCTCACATCGTGATGAGTAACATTTGATATCTAAATGATCTTTACTAAAAGAAAACCTTAATATACATACAACAATCAGAGTGGTTAACCTAACATCGGCCTGGACAGTTATAACAGCATATTCTTACAATTGCTGATAAATATAAACAAGAAATACCGCAGAAAATAAAATAAGCGAATAAGTCTTGGAGGCATCCAGCTCGTTTCCTAAAGCTCCAAAGTGTCCAACTAATCTGGAAATATACTCGGGTTTGACCCGTATTATAAGGGAAAAACACCCGAATCAGTCTGGTACCAGCGTGAGAAACTTAAATCATATGGATTATTATGTTTATAAAACCCTTCGAAAATAAAGGTATCTCGTAAGACCACACTGCAAATAAACACGAACAGAGTTTTACCTTACGATAACCAAACTATTTTTATTAGAAAATCTTGTGATATTATAGATAATGTCCAGGTTTGGAAATAAACATATAATCATAGCCAGAATGGTTTAATTACATTCAACAACATGTTTAGTATATAACTAAATCCATAAGGCACGTACTGAAGAATGGATTCCATCAATGATAGGGCAATTAGGGTACCATCCATTATAGTACACATTTAGGTAAAATAAATCGAGGTTACAAACCTTACAACTCCTACATGGCAAGACCAACCTACCCCTTCCTGGATAATACCGAATATGATCATCACCTCGGTTTCTAGCTTGACAACCGTTACCGAGCCCACAACATAGTAATCCATAATATCGATCTAGATACAAGTGATGATCATACCCTATTGGTAGCGAACCACATAGCTTTACGGCATATCCACTGTTTTAGTCATTACCGGATGTGAGTCTTGAGACTACGTTTTACCTTTTTAGCAAATCCCACTTGGAATTCTAACACCACTCTCCAAGCAATAATGCAATGCCAATATTCATCCATACAAGTTGTTTAGGATATGAACAAACCAAAGGCATTACTTCTAGTACATCTATTTTGGAATCAACCTCAGGAACAGTAGAAAGCAGCCCTTGCACTTCAAAGAAGTCTTTCTTTGATTCCATCAACTTCAACATGTCTCCAATTCGAATGCTTATGCCGGTTCAAAGTGGTTTTTAGATAATTCATGCTTATTTGATCTCGATCTCCCCAAATCCACAATCGATAGTTTCAAAACTGGCTAAGATTTGATTGTTAGTTATTTAACAAACAAGCAAACAACTAAAGTAGAGATTTAATTTCATATCGAAACCAAGCATGATTAAGCACATAAGCAACCACTAAGCCTCTTTAATTAATCCTTTGATTAATTAAATCTCTTTTCAATTATTTGATTTAAAATACCTTTACCAAAGATATATTCAAAAACCCTCTTTACTTTCTTCAATACTTGGAAAAAGCATTCATATACTTATCTCAGCGGTATAAGTATGTTCAAAAATCAGCATACATTTCAAAACTTTGAAGGCTTATTCATATACATATCTTAACGATATAAGTATATTCACAAAATCTCAAGAAAGATTTCATTTCCAAAGAACCATACTTAATTGGATTAAAACAAATGTCATTTAAAAACATTAATAATAATAAACCCAAAACAATTTTGTTGTAAGTAAATGGATCATATGGAAATTAGACCAGATATGCTTAGCACCACTTCCCGATTTCAAACTTGTACTATCCCTCGATTAACAATATAGTCGAACAAGCTAGTGTACTATCCTTGCCTTGATGTACATTCTTACACTCTCACAGATAGGGGAGTTTCCCATACCTCGGAATTTGGTGTTAAGTATGAAAAGAATGTTTTCCATACCACCATAATTTATAAAGATCATTTATAGAAATCGAATCTCCTATACTTGTCATATTTTCGATATTTTGACTTACTCTATCCCTCACCCAGAAATGAAGCCAGCTAACTTAGAGTACTGGTTGCATATTAAAGCCTTGCCTAGGCACTCTGAATCTGAATCCACAGATAGAGGATTAGTCTACTCGTCTGCTTTTAGTTTCAAGTATAAGTCTACTTATTTTCCCTAAGTAATCGAATTCATATACGAAAATATTACTTTATATACTTAATGTCAATCTTTGATTTCAAACTTAAACAATCCTTTAGGTAACAATGAAGTCATTCAAGTTGGGGTATTATTACCTCTAGAACCATGACTCGACAGCATTTTTCTCTTTCAGGATAGGTAAAAGCTTCCCTACCTCGAAGCTTAATGTCAAGTAAAAGACTTCATAAATTATGTATACTATTTAAAATAAACAAAATTTTATAAACCAAACTTCATTTTCAATTTCCCAAAACCTCTTACTATATCAAGAATAGTCTTTGATCGCCTTTCTTTTCTCTGAAACATTTATTACACAACAACATTGTAATCCATGCTTTTTTCTTACCTAAAATCATATTTAAACCACTTTTGTAACAACCCGGAATTTCACTGCTTTGATTTGCGAATATTTAATTAATTTTAAATATTCAATACATAGGTTTTATAATGAAAATAAAACTCTTTTAAATAATAAATAATGATGGAAAAATAGTTTTAAACAAAAATATATAGTTCAATGAAAAACAGAAAATGTGACCGAACTCCGTTTTTCGAATTTTCGATTTTTCATCGGCTAAAAGTTATCAAAAATGTTGTAGTCAAAATAGCATAAGTATATACACATTCATTTAGAAATAAATTAGGATATGTATGTGTTCATGTATGCATTAATTAAGTGTATGTATGTATATATATACTTAAGATAATATAATATAAAATTATATAGAAGTAAACATGACATCATTGAAACATGTTTAAACATTATGTACATGCATTTATGGCATGGTGCTTGATTTGAGGGGGAGGAGGTTATGGTAGCATGAGTACAAGGGAGGGAGGCTTGGTGATGAGGTGGAAGCATATGAATGGAGGGCAAAGGGCAAGGGTATAATGGTAATTCCCTTTATGCATTTTATATAAAAACTTTTCTCCATTTTCTTTTCCCTTATTCTTTTCACTTTTTTCCATTTTTTTCAAAAGTCTTCATCTTTCTAAAAGCTTAGTGAAACCTTTAATGGCTTCCATTCAAAGTTGTAACTTTTTAAAAATCAAAGTTTAAACTTTTAAAATAATTTCAAACTTGTTAAATCACCTCCATTTCATTTTAAAAACTTCTCCATTTTCCTCCCACTTCATTCGGCCATAACTTCCTACATACTACTTCAAATCAAGATTTTATTTCTGTTATGCCGCCTTTTGGCAAGGCCGTGACACCAAAAAGTTGATTATAAAACTGAAGATAGTTCGTCGTAAAAGTTCGTTATGCACTACTTAACCATGGATATCGATGAAATTTGTCCAAGTCCGGATCGGGCTACAATTGATAAAGCGCGTCAAGAAAAGCCGAGGGAACCCGCGTTCCAAGTTTCGGGACAATCCGAGTTCGTATGCTCAAGATATCGCCAAAAGGAAATGGATGAAATAGGCTAGGCTCGAATCCATGAGGAAAGGTTGGTTCGAATCGATCAGAAGAGCATTGCGTTGAATCCATCATGTTCGACTCCATCTACTTCGTATCCATAAGAGCTGCAGGTCTTCGACTCCATCGAAACGAATTCCTTCGAAATCACAGAGGCAAATCACTTCGAATCCATCCGGTGTCGTTGGTTCGAATCCATCCTTAAAAGGTAACTTCGTATCGATCGCCTATTGTTTTCCAACAATCGATACGAATGAGCACACTGGAACCATCCTATGCCTGGCATTCGAATCCATACGGTTTGAACAACTTTGAATCGATCAACAAGTATAGACCATGACCGATTCGAACGCACCTTGCCTCGAATCCATTCCCACCTTCGAATCCAAACATCTCAAATCCACCACAGCTAAAACCAAGGGTTCGACCCAGTAAAACTCGGAGAAAAAAGAGGAATTGACCCGAAGCACGCGCACCACGTCAGCGCCTTAACGTACAGGAGCCTGGATTCGACCCTATGGATTCGAACCAGTTCGATTCGAACGAATCCATGGGACGAAGGACACGAAAATCTTCAACTTGAATCGATCATAACTCGAGTTCTACAAGTCCAAATGTCATGAAATTTTCACAGAAGCTTAAGCACATGATGAAGAATATTCACACCAAATTTCGGCTCGATTGGATGATTTTTTGATCGATTCGAACCAAGGGTCGAATCGATCCCAAAGTGGGCCCGGATCTCCAGATTTCGGCCATGTGGGCCCCCTGACGTATCAGAACTGGTCTCCCTTCATTTTAGGCGAAATATCTACCTCCTACACCTATAAATAGAGCCCCTGGTCATTCAGAAAAGGGGTCGGATAATTCTAAGTACTGAAGAGCGCCCAAATTCTGCCAGATTTACTCCAGAACACCGCCGCTGCTTTAGATTGAGACTTAGCATATAAATTCAGTTGTATTACATTATAAACTACTGTAATCTTCAAGTATCGAGCAATAAAATCATCAAACTTCATAGTGGACGTAGGCAAAACGCCGAACCACTCTAAATCGCTTGTCTTTGCAACTTATTTTCTGTTATTTGGAGTTTTTGTTAGATAATCCACAGTTTTAATTTTCATTCTTCACTTTTATCTCTTCAAAAACTTCCGAAGAGTGTTGTGCCCATTTTTGGTACAAACACTTTGGTACTTTCACTGAGAAGAAACCCGCTTTTTTTTGTCCTGCTCCTTGGATCTACCATCGATACCGGATTGTTTAAATCCAAGAGGAAGATCCAGATCTCTAATTCATAATCCTTCCATTCTATTCAGATTTGCATAAAGTCTAGGAAAAGGATTCATCATTCAAAATGGTTAGCACAAGAACCACTTCTACAGCTGCTGGACAAGAAGGAAGGGATGGACAGAATCCTGCTCAACAGCAGCCATCCAATCAAGACAACGTCGCTCATTCAGAACTGTCTGGACAAGTCACCAGACAGGAGCTCCATATGTTGCTTCAAGAGCTGACTCAAAGTCGGCAACAATTGGCCGAACAGTTGCGTGCTAATATTGAATTAACAAACCAACTGAACCGCCAAGGCCGCAGAAGATCCAGACGGGATGATATCTCCCGATCATCTACTGAAAGTTCCGCCTCATCAGACTACTATCACAGATCTACCCGTCCTCGATTAGACGGGAGTCATGCATAAACGGCCGGATATCAACCCGCCTTGCCTGTTGGACAGTTGAGGGCAGGACCGTCGACCAGCTTTTAGGCCGGGCCCTCAACACAAGGAGGCCCTACTACATAGCATACCGCGGACAATCATACCGCAGCTGCCACAATAGAAGCAAGGGTTGATACCCGAAATCTTTCAGAGCCAAATAATCAGCAACATGGGCGTACTCCTGAACCATACGTCCCAGAAGACGCTGAGCCAAGGAGGCGAAATTTGGACCGTCGACAGCGCCCGGTCCGAACTCGCGCTGTGGAACCCGACCACACCTTAGCTCAGCAGGCCCAAAATGTAGCAATGCCCGACATTTCGACTATGATACGTCAGATGATCCGCGAAAGCCAAGGTCTTACCAACGACGATTGGGGGATTTCTCAAAGTCATACTCCTTTCACGGACGAGATACTGTACGCTGAACCTCCTCGGCGATTCAGAATGCCAACTCTCCCTATGTATGAAGGAAATTCTGATCCCAATCAGCACATATTGAAATATGAATGGTCAATGAGCGCCGCAAGGGCCGACGATGCAGTGAAATGTCGAAGTTTCCCCATCTCACTGGGAGGAATCACAACAATGTGGTTTACAAGATTACCTCCAAGATCTATCTCTTCATTTGACCAATTGGCTAAGAAATTTGTTGAACAATTTCGCATGCATGTCGCTAGACCCAAAGATGTTAACACCTTGTCTAGCGTTACCCAAGCTCGTGGGGAAACACTAAGGCGTTACTTGGAGAGATTCCATGCGGCATGTGTGGAGATTAGTAATCCAAACGATAACTCAATTTTAATGGCATTGACAAAGGGGATTGATCCCGATTCTGAGTTTGGAAACTGGTTAGCCGGAAAACCACCCGCATCGTTGGACCGTTTCTACTCCAAAGCCGCTCAATTCTTACGGCAAGAGGATGCGAAACAGTCTAGGAAGCAGGACGATGCGAAGCCCGGAAGTGAGGGAATACAAAGCAATATAGCAGTTAAATAGTCCGGTGACAATTCCGGAAAAGTTCAGTTAAACATACGGAACAAACAAACTCAGCCAAGAGGTAGCAATGGTCAGAATAAGAAGAGAGATCCGAATCCAGGCCCACGGCGTAGGGCTCCGATGTTCGAAAATTATACACCATTAAATACATCGCTGGAAAATGTGTACCTACAAACTTGCAACACTGAACAGTATAAGAAACCCGCTCCGAAGCGATCATCGGAGAGGCAGATTCAGACAGGAAAGTTTTGTAGATTTCACGAGAGTTATGGCCACAATACGAATGACTGTCGACATTTGCAGGACCTCATAGAAAAGCTGATCAGGGAGAGGAAGTTAGATCAATTCGTGCGGGCACCATAGTCTGGTGGTGCGGGCCCGTCAAATCCAAACCGCACACAGGATCAAGAAAGACAAGAGGAACCCGCTCGTATAGGCGGGAGGCTAGTTATCAATACCATAAGTGGTGGTCCTCATCCAGCGGACAGAAGCTGGAGGGAAATGGAGTCGTATGCTAGCTCTATCAGGCATGCAAGCTTCGAATGCTGCAGTAATTGTGAGGATGGAACCCCGGCTAAACAACAAAAGACAATGTCAGATGACATCATATTTAGAAGCCGAGATGCTGACAAAATCGAAGCTCCAACAATCGACCCACTAGTCATATCTGCCCAGGTTGGTCCTGCTTGGATGAAGAGGATCCTGGTCGACAGTGGGAGTTCTGTAAACATTTTATTTAAACGAGCTTATGTTTTAATGAAGATGGAAGCTAAAGACTTGAAACCCTGCCAATCTCGAGTTCACGGATTCAATGGGAGTGCTAAAACACCCGCTGGGATAGTGGAACTGCCAGTGGAACTAGGGGTTGGAGAACGCAGGAGAGTCCGACTGCTGCAATTCGTTGTTCTTGACATCGCTTCACCGTATAATGCATTCCTGGGCCGACCAGCCCTTGCTGAATTCAGGGCAGCCATTGCCCCGTGGTGTTTGACTTTAAAATTCCCAACTGACCATGGTATAGGAATCGTTCAAGGAGATCAGGCAGCAGGAAGAGCATGTTACGTTGCTGAGTTGCGTGAAGCACAGAAGAAGGAGAAAGGAAAGGGCGTAGAGGAATCTCTCTGCGTCCGTTTTACTGATAATTGACAACTAGCGCCTTGGTCCTAGCCCGGGCGCCACTACCAATTCCTTAAAGATCTTGACCCTAGAGATAACGAAGATAAAGAGGAAGTTAAAGAGAATCAAGCGTCTCCAGCCGAACTGACTGTGGACGTCCCGGTCAGTGAGGATGACGACTCAAAAGTACTAAAAGTTGGGTCTCAACTGGGAAAACAGATACAATAGGAATTGGTTGAATTTCTCCAAGCGAATCTCGATGTCTTCGCCTGGACGCACTCTGACATGTGCGGAATCTCACCGAACATTGCAAGTCACTCCTTGAATATTGATCCGCGCCATGTTCCGGTCAAGCAAAAGAGGCGTGGTATGGATCCAGAGAGATCTGCCGCCCTTAAAGAAGAGATTGACAAGTTGCAATCAAATGGTTTCATCCGAGATGCTCTATACCCGGAGTAGGTGTCAAATCCGGTAATGGTTCGAAAACCGAATGGGAAATGGAGAACTTGTGTCGACTACTCCGACTTAAACAAAGCTTGTCCAAAAGATAGTTTTCCACTTCCTCGAATTGACCAACTCGTAGACTCAACCGCAGGCCATGAATTGTTATCCTTTATGGATGCTTATTCCGAATCAAATACCTATGCATCTACCCGATCAAGAACATACCAGTTTCATGACCGATCTGGGACTCTACTGTTACAGAGTCATGCCTTTTGGTTTAAAGAATGCCGGAGCAACTTACCAACGCTTGGTTAATCGAATGTTCGCTGACCAGATCGAGAAGACCATGGAAGTTTATGTGGATGACATGTTAGTAAAGTCCCAATTTTCCACAGATCACGTCAGGGATTTAGATTCAATGTTCCGCATCCTACGAGAATATGGAATGAAGCTTAACCCGTTGAAGTGCCACTTCGGCGTTGCGTCCGGAAAGTTCCTCGGTTTCATCGTCAACGCTCGTAGGATAGAAGCAAATCCCGAAAAAATCTGGGCAATAAGGAATTTGCAAACTCCGAGGACCATAAAGCAAGTACAAAGTCTCAACGGGAAGATAGCAGCGTTAAGCAGGTTCATTTCAAAATCCACTGATAAATGCATTCCTTTCTTTGATTTGATCCGGAAGGGAAAATGAAACTTTGAATGGACCATGGAGTGTGAAGGTGCATTCCGATCGCTGGTTCAACATCTCTCTACGCCACCGATCCTGTCAAAACCGATTGATCACGAACAGTTATACATTTATCTAGCAGTATCGGAGCATGCGATCAGTGCTGCTCTGGTCCGAGAAGAAGATCGAGTGCAGAGACCGGTCTACTATGTTAGTAAACGATTGACGGGAGCTGAAAGAAATTACCCAAGGTTGGAAAAACTGGCTTATTGCCTGGTCATTGCCTCAAGAAAGCTTCGTCCTTATTTCCAAGCTCATCCGCTTACTGTGTATACCGATCAGCCGTTACGACAGGTCCTCACGCGGCCTGAGACGTCTGGAAGGTTACTCAAGTGGAATATCGAACTGAGTCAATTTGACATTACTTATGCTCCGCGGAAAGCAATTCAAGGGCAAGTCCTAGCTGACTTCATAGCTGAATTTACTGTTCCAGACGACTTACCCGAAACCAGCGAATCTCCTGAATATGTCTGGAAACTTTATACAGATGGTGCATCAAACGATCGGTGTTCGGGCGCTGGTGTTGTACTAGAAACCCCCGAAGGTCGATCCATATGCTATGCTTTAAAGTTTGATTTTCACACAACCAACAATGAAGCCGAATATGAAGCTCTATTGACTGGGTTAAAACTTGCCAGAGATCTGAGAATTATCGCTATAGAAATTTATTGTGATTCACAGTTGGTTGTGTGCCAGGTACGGGGAGAATATCAAGCAAGAGATCGAAGATTAGCTGCTTATCTAGCCCGAGTTCAGGAAGCACTGGATCAGTTTGATTATTATGCCATTTACTATATACCACGAGATCGCAATCAAAAGGCCGATTCATTGGCAAAGTTGGCCAGCACAGGTGAGGCACAGCAAATAGGGCTCGTCCCCGTCGTAACTTTGTCCTCCCCAAGCATTGATCAAATAAAAACGAGCAATGTGTTTGAAACCTCTCCCTGCAGAGAATCATGGATGACTCCATATCCAATTTACATTGAGAATGGGATATTGCCTGAGCACCGAAATGAGAAAAGGCAAATTCTATGAAAAGCTTCACGATTCATCATACAGGATGGGATCATGTATAGAAAAGGTTATTCTGTTCCACTGCTCCGGTGTATCGCTCACGACGAAGTCAAACGAGTGTTACAAGACGTACACGAAGGAGAATGTGGCGATCACACCGGTGGACAAGCGCTTGCTAAGAAAATACTCCGATATAGATATTACTGGCCGACAGTGAACCGAGATGCAGCCAACTATGCCAGAAAGTGCGACAAGTGCCAAAAACACGCTCAAATTCCAAGGGCCCCACCTACTGAAATAACTCAAATGGTCAGTCCCTGGCCGTTCGCTATGTGGGGTATCGATATCATCGGCGCTTTACCTCTGGCAAGAGGTGGTGCGAAGTACGCCATCGTCGCAGTTGACTACTTCACGAAATGGGCCGAGGCCGAAGCTCTCGCAACGATTACATCGAAGAAAGTAATAAACTTTGTAGTTCGCAATATCATTTGTCGATTTGGGCTCCCGCATACCATCATCACCGATAATGGGACCCAATTCGAAAGTTCGGAGTTCAAGAATTTCTGTCAACGGTTTCATATTCATAAAAAGTTCTCTGCAGTCGCACATCCACAAGCAAACGGTCAGGTCGAAGCTGTTAACAAAGTTATCAAATCCATCTTAAAGAAACGACTGGAAAAGGCTGGGGGCAAATGGGTCGATGAACTCCCTATGGAATTATGGGCTTATCGAACAACTCACAAGACCGCAACTGGACACACCCCATTTTCCTTATCTTATGGCTCGGAGGCCGTTATTCCAGTCGAGACAGAAGTATTTTCTCACCGCGTAACTTATTACGATCCAAAAACAAATGCTATATTACTCGCTGAATCTTTGGATCTGTTAGACGAGAAACGGGAAGAAGCTGATTTGAGAGCGGCCGCATACCGAAGTCGGGTCGCCCGGTTATATAATACCAAAGTTCGACCCCGAACCTTTGAACTCAGTGATCTTGTCCTCAAGAGAATCTACCCGGTTCCTTCACACATGAAACCAAATTGGGAAGGACCGTACGTGACTACACAAAGACTTGGAGATGGCACATTCAAACTATCAACCGTGGAGGGTCTAGTTTTGCCAAGGGCCTGGAACAGCGAGAGTCTCCGTCGCTACTACATATGACAGGCTTTATTCATTTCATTATGTTTTTTATTCAGTAATTTACTTTTGCATTTCGAAATTAGAATTTGTAATAAGGCAACTGACTTGCCATATTTTCTTATTTCAGCAATAAAATGCCATCTCTTCAAGCCAGAGCTGTGATTCATTAAATACAATGTACAACATCACGATGCACGAAGAGCTAAATTCCATCACACAGTGGAATTTATTCAAGTAGGGAGTGGCTATGAAGCAATCAACCACTCACTAAATGAAACCCGAGCTCGGGGGCAAGCCATCACATCAGGCCAAAGACGGGTTGATACACGACAACCCTTCACTTAACTCCGTACTCCCAGAGTGCGAGGCGGAGTATAAACATTTTCCTAACTCCGTACTCCCAGAGTGCGAGGCGGAGTATAAACATTTACAAAATCCCAGAGTACTCCGAGAGCGCGAGCTGGGTACAAACATTCCTTAACTCCGTACTCCCAGAGTGCGAGGCGGAGTATAAACATTCATTTAACTCCGTACTCCCACAGTGCGAAGCGGAGTATAAACATTTACAAAATCCCAGAGTACTCCGAGAGCGCGAGCTGGGTACAAACATTCATTAACTCCGTACTCCCAGAGTGCGAGGCGGAGTATAAACATTCATTCAACTCCGCACTCCCAGAGCGCGAGACGGAGTATAAACATTCACAAAACCCCAGAGTACCCCGAGAGCGCGAGCTGGGTATAAATATCAACAAACTCCAGACTCCCAGAGTGCGAGGCGGAGTATAAACAAATGTCAACTCCACACTTATCCCCAATACTGGGGGCAGGATCATAACACATAACAAGTTGAAGACAAAAGGGAATAAGTTTTCATTTCCACTATCAACAAAAAGAATCTGATTACCAAGTGTTTCAAAAAATTTTGCTAGTGGGAGCCGAATCCACATCTATACACGGCTATAGAAAAATCAACAAAATACTACCCTGCACAACAGAAAGTTAAAGAAAGAGTTCAATCTTTCTTCTTCCGTATTTTCTTCTTCGGGGTAGCTCCGCCAGATCCGCTGCCTGATTTTCCCCTCAACCACTTACTCTTTTCAGGCTTGTCCTCCGGCAGCGACATAATATCAACGTCTTCCTCAGAGCTTGAGACGACGGAAATTCTTCTCGGGGGACGAGTTGAAGGCATGGGAACAGTAACAGGGGGTGGGGCAGGAGCAGCTTCAATAACTACAGTACCACCCGGTGAGATCACCATTAATGGGGCAGGCCCTGACGGATTCATACCAGCAGTCCCTGCTGCCATCTTGGCATCAATCTCAGCAAGAACTTCGTCCTCGCGGGATGCTTGAGCCACATCGGATGTACCAGTAGTTGGCATAGATGAACTAACGGCCAGAGCAGCCCCGCTCATTGCATCGGACGGATTAACTGAGGGATTGATGGGTTCATTAAGAAGCTTCTCAATCATTTGAGCACTAAAAGAAAACATGTTTGCATCTCCCTCTTCGCCAACCAAGGTAGAAGTCGTGATGGCTTCAGTAAAAACAGCCCCTTGTGTTTGATATGGAACTGATAGTGCAAGAGGCGCAGAAACAACGACTTCAGTCACTGCATTGCGACAAAGAGAAAATTGTTAGCCAAGTGTGTTGCTTAAGGTTCTTCACAACTAAAATGCGGGAAGCGTTCAAATACCTTCCTTAGTCTGGACCGGAACGTGGGCAGAATCATCGGTGGAAGATAATAGCGGTTGGTCAGGATTATATGCAGGAACAGACTGGGGATCTACCGCACCAGTGGTTTCGGGCAATGTTGGAATTACAGCTTCAACACTTGCCTCGTGATGCGCGATCCCCGAGCCTTCGCCTGTCTCTAGAGATCGAACACCAAGCTTTTCTTTCGCCATAGAAATCACCGCCTCATGAAGGACCTTCCTCTCATCCTCGGTGAGCAAACGCATCTCCAACTCAAAGTCATCAAGTGTTTCATCTGGATGCGCTGCTCTCTTTTCATCCACCAGCCGAGTCCAGGCGTTGTACAGGATCATGGAGTCATCTCCCAGCCACGCTAAATTTCTGTGCTCCAGAACATTAGCGTTGTACGTGACCAAGAGATCATCAAACTCAGCATCAAGCCTGGACCTCTCCTCCAAAATCTTTTCTTGAATTTCTGCTTCCGCAGACTTAGTCTTGGCCGCCACCGCCGCAAGTTCGGCCCTGAGAGATACTGCTTGGTCGCAAGCCTCTTGTGCAGTGGCGTTTGCGTCATCCTTCTCCTTCACCATTTCGGCAAATTTGGCCTTGAACTCGTTCAGCTCTTTAACGGCTAAGTCTCGCTTAGCTGCAATGGTGGTGTTGCGGTGGCCCATCCCTTCTACCGTGGCGCTGTGTTCCTGTTGCATCCTCGCCATTTTGGCCACGACATCCTCATGTTTCTGAAGTGCTTCAAGCTCTGACTTCCGGAGCGTCTCCATTTCGGATTGAAGAACCTGAATAATACGTTTCTGTTTAACAATGTCAGCATCGCGCTCAGCAATAATCCTCGCCCGGTCAAAAGCTACCCTTGATGCTTTCGCTGCCGCTTTGTACCACTCCTTATACTGAGCATAGAAGTCACGGATATAGTTATGAGCAATGTTCTCAGCATCCGGAGGAATTCTTTTAAGATTAGGAGGGAAGACATAAGCATCCATACAAATTTCAGGAAAATCTCTTTTCATTTGCGCAAGTTTGATGGCTCCCTCACTTGACAACTCAGCCGGAGCTTGTTCTATTATAGCGGCTGTTGTCGGTTCCATTCTTGGCTGCTGAGTATCAGGCCGAGAAGATTGAGAAGGCGGCTGTTGCTGTTGAGAAGACCCGGGAAGATCAACTGGGGCCCTAGGAGGTGGAGGAGAGCGAGATCGGGGTCGGTACTGATATCCCCGGTCTCTGTCAAAGTAATCATGGCCAGAACGGCCACGCGAGTAATCTCTATCTCTATCATAACGTTCTTAACTTGAATAGCCTCGCCCATGATCCCTATTTGTCTCTCTCCTGCGGGAATCATAAAATGGAGAAGATTGGCGCATGTTCCGGAGCCTATCCAAAGTGGAGCCTCTGCCTGACATTTCACCTGCGATAAAAAAGGATTACGGGTTAGGGTCCGATAAAGCAATGTTTACTATGCAAAAGTCATGAAGTGCTGTGGAAGTGTGTGTAAATGTGTAAACCCCCAAACCGACCGGAAGTGTCGACCGCACTTAAAGGAAAGGGCTCGTTCATATTTAGGACATCTTGAAATTCCTCCAACCCAGGATTATGAGAAATCGATATATAATCTGGGATAGGAATATCGTCAAGCCCTTTGAAAGAATCTCTTGAATGAGAAGGTGCGGCCTCAGAAATCATGACTCCGGAAGCGGGAGGAAACACATCTACAGATTTCCCCCCCTTGGACTTAAGTTTTCTGGAAACGGCGGCCTTGCCTTTTCGTTTTTCTCCCGATTTTTCAAAGTTTCCCGAGAGATCAGCCATCGGCTCCGAATCTGTATGGGTTCTTTCTTCATCACTCGCTTCGGTTATGGTGATTCCAAGCGTGATTCCAAGCGGTTTCTTCACCGTTTTCTTCTTGGTTTTCTTCTTGGTTTTCTTCTTGTTCTCCTTCTTGGAGGCAGGCTTTGCCAACCCTTCGATAACTATACTTTGGTTGGTTTCGATCAGACCAAGAGTTCTTAAGTTATAGTCATCCATCACCGAGTCAATATGTCTTAGCTCACTCGGAACTTCTTGAAGACTTCGAACTATACCCCTGAAGTACCCGCCATCGGGTCTGGAAATAATGGCTGTAAGAGAAATAAGATGTCAATACTAACGCCAAAAAGAAATTGGTCAAGAGAACAGGTTAAGGCGCTTACGTCTAGACAACCATCGCCTAGCAAAACCCGGAGGGCATCGAACATAGAACCATTCGTTCTTGAAATAACTCAGTCGGGTCTAGGCTCCGACAACAACTTGGCAATTCCTAACTGCCTCCAGGAATGTAAAAGACGGGCTATCACCCCTACTCTTGAAGTTAAATATATGTCTAATCTCAGTTGGCCTTGGCGGGCGAAAGAGACAGTCCATAAATATGACGAAGACACTGTTCAGCAACGCGTGCCCGTTGGGATGAAGTTGTGAAGGAGCGATTCCTAAATATGATAGCATCCCTCTGATATATTGATTGAAAGGAGGGAGAGTTTCGGCCGTGCAAGCATGGCGATAGAAAGCTGTATATCCTTCGGGCGGATTGTGTGGTCTATCAGCGGCACTGGGTAATAACACATCGTCTAGAGATATGTTATGTTTCAAGCAAATTCGGCCCAATAAGGATTCAGAAATGTTAGATTGGACAGAGTCAACGGGGTCCTCGATAAATATTGCCTCTGGCAATTCATCTGGAGCTGGATCGATCACATCGGCAGGAATATCGGGAATCTCAAGCACCGGAGGAGTCGAGCTCTGTACCTCTTGTTGTTGGGAGCTCGAAGATTCCATAATTAACTAACTCATCAGAAAGCAACGTTAAGTTCATAAACAGCCCGTGCATGCCCCAGTGTAGTGTGTATGAATGTGTCGTGCAGTACAAGTGCTGTGCATTACTTAAGCAGATTTTACAGATTGAAGCAAGATGTCCGTACAACGCAACTTGGGAATTTGAGAATGAAAATAACCGTCATCGCTGACCGTCACTTCCACGCCATCCAGACGCTACTGACCACTTCAAGTATAAATCAGTCGTATTATTGGTTAAGTCATGGTTCCATCGACAAGCTTCAAAGGGGAGTCAAGTACAGTCCTACAGTTAAGTTCAATTACGCAAGGCCGAAGCTCGTCGGAGTGAAGTATGCTAAATTTCATTAAGTTCGTCAAGTTTCGACTGAAAATTGGTCACGTTCGAATCCATGGAGCGAGCCAGAGATATTGCATTCTCTGAGTTAAGGACGATCGAATCAAAACCAATCGACTCGATGTGCTTCGAATCGATCAGGGACGACTCGTTGCGCTCCATATCGATATGGACATTGGAACGATATCTCGTATCGATTGAAGGAACGCTTCGAATCCATCAGGATAGCATTCGCGACAGTCAAGAACAACATCTTCGAATCGATCAGGCCTGGCATCTTCGAATCGATCGAAGGGTTATGAGTTCGAATCGATCGATACGAACCACTTCATCTCGCAAGCTTCGATTCGAAGCCACGTGCAATCAAGATCGATTCGAACTACCTCATCCCAGATCGATATGAGGCAAAGAGAAAAGTAATTCCTTAAGATCTCAACACTTTGTCGCGCACCATCCCTCGATTCGATTGATTTCACTCAGATCTCGATACCCTTTGAAGTTAACCTCAGAAGAATTCAAGAATGATGGCAAGAATTTCCAGTTCCATCATTCGTGGTTTGGCCGTATGCGTTAATTACCTGATTTATTATAATTGTGGTTGAAGGATTGAAGGTTTTTGATCGAATCGGAGTAGCGTCTCTCTCAAGTCTGAAGGATCGATACGAAGAAGAAGGCAAGGAAACAGTAAAAGTAAAAAGTTAAAGATGAACAGGACCCCGGTATATATAGGGGAAACGAGACGATTCGTCTCCCGGTCAAGCGCAACCGGAAATAACGGGTCCAGCTCATCGATTTGAATGAGTATCTTCGAATCGATCACTGCAAGGCATCCATCGATTCAAAGCTGATCAGATGACTTCGTCAATTTGGACTCAAATATATACACCAGACAACTTCGAGACTTATCCTTCGAATCCATGACATCGATTTGAGGTACGACATCAGAAGGGTCAGGTGGACGTTCGACTCCATCGATTCGAACAGTTAAGTTCGAATCCCTCAATTCCAAATCCATCCAAGCTTCGAATCCATCCGAAAACCATCGATTCAGAGTGCCAACTTCAAAACTATCGACTTGTAGCATAACGAAGAGTATCAATTCGAGTAATCTTCTCGAATCCATCAAAAACGATCGAATGGGAATAAAAGCATCGCTTCGAATATAAAAATTAGTACTTATCTACCTTGTACAACGATTCAGGAGAGGATCGATACCAAGGGATAATCATAGACAATCGTCAAAGCACTGATTAAACTCGAATCTCAAATCGATTCAGGAGAGGATCGATGCAGAATTCGGTAACAAACCAAAACTGGCAACGACTTGCAAACATGCAACGTTCACCAACGTCAAAGTGGTACATATATGCACATATGTCTGACTAGTGTTTAATCTTTGTCATTTACAGGGATCAAATGTTCATCTCGTCATGATACAAAAAACTAACAGCCAGTCACAATTATACGACGGTCACTTACAGCGATACAGAATACCACTTTCGGTAAAGCATGTCATAACGGTCCAATGAGAGACTGCAGTTTATCAAAGCTCGTCATGTTTACACAAGACGTACTTTGGGGGGCAAATGTTATCCCGCCTTTTGGCAAGGCCGTGACACCAAAAAGTTGATTATAAAACTGAAGACAGTTCGTCGTAAAAGTTCGTTATGCACTACTTAACCATGGATATCGATGAAATTTGTCCAAGTCCGGATCGGGCTACAATTGATAAAGCGCGTCAAGAAAAGCCGAGGGAACCCGCGTTCCAAGTTTCAGGACAATCCGAGTTCGTATGCTCAAGATATCGCCAAAAGGAAATGGATGAAATAGGCTAGGCTCGAATCCATGAGGAAAGGTTGTTTCGAATCGATCAGAAGAGCATTGCATCGAATCCATCATGTTCGACTCCATCTACTTCATATCCATAAGAGCTGCAGGTGTTCGACTCCATCGAAACGAATTCCTTCGAAATCACAGAGGCAAATCACTTCGAATCCATCAGGTGTCGTTGGTTCGAATCAATCCTTAAAAGGTAACTTCGTATCGATCGCCTATTGTTTTCCAACAATCGATACGAACGAGCACACTGGAACCATCCTATGCCTGGCATTCGAATCCATACGGTTTGAACGACTTCGAATCGATCAACAAGTATAGACCATGACCGATTCAAACGCACCTTGCCTCGAATCCATTCCCACCTTCGAATCCAAACATCTCGAATCCACCACAGCTAAAACCAAGGGTTCGACCCAGTAAAACTCGGAGAAAAAAGAGGAATTGACCCGAAGCACGCGCACCACGTCAGTGCCTTAACGTACAGGAGCCTGGATTCGACCCTATGGATTCGAACCAGTTCGATTCGAACGAATCCATGGGACGAAGGACACGAAAATCTTCAACTTGAATCGATCATAACTCGAGTTCTACAAGTCCAAATGTCATGAAATTTTCACAGAAGTTTAAGCACATGATGAAGAATATTCACACCAAATTTCGGCTTGATTGGATGATTTTTTGATCGATTCGAACCAAGGGTCGAATCGATCCTAAAGTGGGCCCAGATCTCCAGATTTCGGCCATGTGGACCCCCTAACGTATCAGAACTGGTCTCCCTTCATTTTAGGCGAAATATCTGCCTCCTACACCTATAAATAGAGCCCCTGGTCATTCAGAAAAGGGGTCGGATAATTCTAAGTACTGAAGAGCGCCCAGATTCTGCTAGATTTACTCCAGAACACCACCGCTGCTTTAGATTGAGACTTAGCATATAAATTCAGTTGTATTACATTATAAACTACTGTAATCTTCAAGTATCGAGCAATAAAATCATCAAAATTCATAGTGGACGTAGGCAAAACGCCGAACCACTCTAAATCGCTTGTCTTTGCAACTTATTTTCTGTTATTTGGAGTTTTTGTTAGATAATCCACAGTTTTAATTTTCATTCTTCACTTTTATCTCTTCAAAAACTTCCGAAGAGTGTTGTGCCCATTTTTGGTACAAACAATTTCTTTAAAACCATATAGAAATCCAGTGCTAGAACTTTCATTTGAATTAATTTTTCAAATTTTGAATAATATTGGGTCAAAATTGCATTTCTTTCTGACTTATTTTTGGATCCATATTTTCAATCCCGAAAATACCACTTCTTTTAACCATATCTCCCTCAAAGCAAACCATAATTAAGCGGTTCATTTTTTGAAGCTGTAGAGAAAAAAAATGTCTAAAACTTTTCTTTTTATGGCTTGTCCAAATTTCAAGGGTAACATGATCAAAAATCAGTGAGAAAATGACCCATTTTCAAGTGATTTTTGTGTGATTTTCCAAGCTTTCGATAAGTAAACTTCTTGGTTTAATTTAAATATTTAAAATTTATTTAAAAAATTTGTAGTATTATATGTATTCTTAATCTTGTTAAATGTTTGGTTTAAACAAATGTTGTGGTGTTGTTATATATTTGGATGCTTGGATGACATATTATATTAGACTTGAGTTTGAAGTTTGGATGTTGTTATTGTATGTAAATTTATGAATTTGCTTCATGTATATGGTGTGGTATGTGCGTTTGTGAATGGATATGGTATACGTTGTATACTAAAAGAAAAGTTTGCATGTTGGTTTGGGTTAGAGAAAAAAAATCCTTATGTGATAACCATGGGTTTAGTTTAAATTCAAAATCATTTTCAAAAGTTTCAAACTTGGTTTTAGTTTTCAAACACTTACTTATGTTTTGAAAAGTTAGTAAGCATTAAGGTGTTAAGCTTTAAAAAGAAAAGCTAAGGACCAATTTTCTAGAAATGGCATCAATAGCGATAGTCGCTATGGATGTAGTTCGCTTAAAAATCCGATTTTTACAAAAATTGGTTTTCATAATTAAAAATGTTTTTTAAATGTTTTAGAAAGCTAACTAATTTTTAAATAATTAATTATTATTTAAGTTTAGTAATTAATAATTAATTAAGATCAAGGTTTATTAATTTTAATTGAGTGAAGATTAATACTAATTAATTATCTTTTAAAGTTAAGATTAATTTTAATTAATTATTAAGTTAATTAAAATTTTAAATTAATTATGAGTTAAGTGTATAATTTATTTTAATTAATTATTAATTAAATAAAGGGTTAATTATTAATTAATTACTAATCAAGTTAAATTTAAGTTAAGGATTTAATTAAAAACTTAATTAAGATTTAATTATTTTAAATAAAGGTTTAATTTATTGTTTAAATTTTTAATTAAAGATTAATTGATTTATTAATTGAGATTTATTGATATTTAATTATCAATAAAGGTTTAAATTATTATTTAATAATTAATATGGATTAATTAGGGTTCAATTATTTATTTAGTAATTAATTATTGTTTAATTATTTATTTAAGGTTTAATAATTTCTAATTTACTAAGTTAAAATTTAATTAAGTCCAATTATGGTTTAATAAAGGGTTTGACTTGTAATTAATTATTTTAAAAGGAATTTTAAGTTTTAAATTCTTTGTTTTCCTAAGAATAAAACTGTTTTTAAAATAACTTCTTTCCAAAGATGGTTTTGAATACAAGAAATTCAAGTGTAGATATTATTAAGTAGTCCAAAAACTGTGAATGAATTATAATGTTGTGTAACAGCCCGCACCTCACTTAACACAGATATTGTCCCTAACTTAGTCACCTCCGCCTCATGGGCCAAGCCAAGGTGTGGGGTTTTGTTCCTCAAAAGGCCTCGACGTTTTTATGAGGTGAAGGCTTTGGTATATAAGCACCCACTTCTTAGTATTTTTCTGCGATGTGGGACTATTATTCCCATTTGAAGGGGTGTTAAAATCTCCCCCTCTTTAGAGCCCAACGTCCTCGTTGGCTCATGAACACAACACCACCTAGGTGTCGTGGCTGTAACATGTACATACCACAATTCCGGCTGGGTATGGCTCTGATACCATTGTAACAACCCGCACCTCACTTAACAAAGATATTGTCCCCAACTTAGTCACCTCCGCCTCATGGGCCAAGCTAAGGTGTGGGGTTTTGTTCCTCAAAAGGCCTCGACGTTGTTATGAGGTGAAGGCTTTGGTATATAAGCACCCACTTTATAGTGTTTTTCTGCGATGTGGGACTATTATTCCCATTTGAAGGTGTGTTACCCACACTTAACGCATATATTGTCCCCAAATTAGTCACCTCTGCCTCATGGGCCAAGGTGTGAGGTTTTGTTCCTCAAAAGGCCTTGACGTTGTTATAAGGTGAAGGCTTTGGTATCTAAGCACCCACTTCATAGCGTTTTTCCACGATGTGGGACTATTATTCCTATTTTGAAAGGGTGTTACATGTTGATCGATTGAATTGTTTGGACATCTGATAGCAGAATAAATCCCCGTTCTGCTATAATATAATGACCGTTTGTATGGACATGTGTAAGTAGAATAAATCCCCATTTTGCTATAAATTGTTTGAATTATTTGGACATCTATTAAGCACGACAAATCACCATACTATTATTATGTTATTTGGACATGTTTATACTGGCTAGTTTATATTGACATGTTATTTTCTGATTTAGATATGAAGTATATTTACATATATGTTGACTTATGTAAATAAAATTATTAAATGACTTGAAAGTAAAATTGAAACTAAATGGTAACTTAAATAAGTACCAATGAGATTGCTAAGCCTCCTTTTGAAATTATAAAGTATGGTTTTAAAATTTGCTCTAACTATTTAATCAGTTTGGGGTTTGAAAGTTTATAAATGATTGTCAAGTTATATAATTATTTTATAAAAGTATTTATAAATAATAACTTGTTTATAAAAAGGGTTTTACTAAATGAAAGGGTTTATTTAAAGTGATTTAAAATGGATTTTGTAAATGATATTTTGTAATGTCCGGATATTTTATAAAGGAAATTTTATAAAGATTTTTATACATGGAAGAGATTTTATAAATCATTTTAGAGATTTTAAAAAGAAGTTTAAATCTAGTTTGAAGATTTATAAGGAGGTTTGAAATATGAAGTGAACTTATAAAAAGAATTTTTATAAGGGATAAGTGAATGAGTTTTATAAAGTGAATGGGTATTGTAGTAAGTGATGTTTTGAAAAGGGAATTTCTTGGCCATTTAATATGGAATTTGAGAAGAGTGAATTTTCTAAATGTTTTTGGTAAATACTTATATTTTTGAGATAAGTAAAAAAAATCCAAGTATAAAAGGAATGAATGTAAAGGGTTTTGGGAATAGTGTTTAAAAAAAGATCTTTTGATCAAGTTTTGCAAAGTGTTTTAATTAATGGAAGATTATTTAATAAAGACTTAATACATCCCATATGGAATTAAATCCATGTTTGGATGTTTGGTTATTTGATAGTTAATGACCGACTATCAAACCTGGACCAAAACGTAACTTTGGAAATATCTAAGGGAAACATGGAGATTATATGGTACAGTTACTATGGTGGTGCTATACTGTACGTATGAATTCATTTCATTCTTCTAGGATAAATGATAAGGAAATCTGTCCACTAACGGTTAGGAGGTGATCTCCGCTCTTATCTTTGTCTATTTATTTCCTAAAGAACCGGAGTTGAGTTTATCAGAAACTATCGGAAGCTGTTTCGAAGTGACCATGATCAGATATGCTATCTGAAAACCACTTCGATCCAACTCAAGCGTTTCGACTTAAAAAGAAATCTTGAAGAATATGGAATCGAAGATAGAGCTTTGAAGTGCAAGGGCTATTTGTTATTATTCCTGGAAGGGATTCCCCGAAAAGGATGTAACAGTAGTAGTGCCTTCAGTTTTGTTCAGTCCTAGAACGAACTTGTTTGGATGAATGCTAACATTGCATTGATGCCTGGAGGGTAACGTTAGCATTCCAAGTGGGCTTGCTAATCAAAAGGTAAAGTCGCAACTTCACAAGCCTCACAAATCGGGGAATGGCAAAAACACGGCATGCAGCAGAGCCATGTGGTTAGCTACCATTAGGAGCCATCATCCCATTCTAGATCGTTCCTTATTAGAGTTGGTTTGCACGCAAACACTATGGTAGTATAAGGCCTTGGTGTCAAAAGGGGGTGAGGTAATTCGGCTTGTCATGTTAAAGGGGTAGGCCAATTCTGTGCTGGCAGGAGTCAAGAGGTTCTTGGCTGCAGGTACATTTTCTAGAGGTGTATCATCAAAAGGTAGCCCCTTACCTTGCCATGGATGGAAATCCATTCTCTAATACTTTCCTTGTGGTTCTGATTGAAGAGCCTAGTATGCTAGAATTTAATAATGGTAACAATTTTGGCTATTTTCGTATATTTACTTTGAACGCTTAGAGGAGCTTGGAGCAGGAGGCTTCATTGATAGCTAGTTATTATCTTGTTTTCATTGTATTATATATATCTTGTATCAGTTAGGTAGGGACAGGCTGTTATAACTGTCCAAGGGTAGAATTGTATTAGTATGACTCTAATGTATCATTTTTCAAATGACTTTGTAAAGTATTATATTGATTAATATATATTTTCCATTGCGTTGTGATATTATGTTATTGTTTAGTTTTTTCTTATCTTCTATCTCATTTCTTTCCCCTAACAATTTTTCTTTTTGACACTTAGTTGTTCGGCATGTGAATACCATAGATGTATTAGTGTTGACTTTTGGGGTTTGGAAAGGTGGGTCGTTACAACTTTAGACACGGTTTAAAATATTCATTCAAACATCGCTTAAAAAGTCACAACTTTTGGAAAAGAATATGACTTCGGAAATAAAGGAGTTTCCCTTTTTATAAAAGTACCACTTTCTTTATTATATCAAATAATCCTTTAAATTGCTTATATTCAAACCACTTTTAAAACACTTTAAAAGTTTAGACATCCATCCAAATTATAACTTAAATTCATCGCCTTTAAAAGAGAATTCGACTTTGAAAAGTAAAGGGATTTCGTTTATACAAACGACCTATTTAAATATCTCAAATTAAATCTTTTAAATCTTTAATCATCTTAAACCTTCTACTTTCTAAAAATACAATTTAGTACTTAAATTATAATTCAAAACTTTATACAAAACATTACTTAAGGGTCTTTAAATAAAATCCAACTTTAATTTGAAAATATAAGATTTTCTTTTATAAAATTTAAACCTCTTATTCAAATAATTAAACTTTATACAGCTTTTATAAACACATTTGAAAAGACTTTTCAAAAACATCTAAAATAGGTAACCTTTTATACTTTAGTAAATCATAGATTTCCGAAGTGCTTACTAGCGACTATCGCTTATGGACCGCAACTTTTAAAACTTGATTTGTAAATCAAATAGCTTTTAAACTCCATTCCTTTCTATATTTTATACCACTATAAGTATAGAAAACATTTTTACTTCAAAATATTAAAACCTTTTCAAAACAAGTCAAACCCAAACTCTTTTTCAAAAAGTATTACTACAAGGCTTAGCGACCACTATGGTACTTATACAAAGCTACTATTTATTTTCATATCAAAGGAGTCAACATTATGAACCATTTCTAGGTAATATTAAATATTACCAAACAATATCATACAAGCATTTCATATACACATATATAAATGAAATGTAAATCAACGGTTGCAAGGAATTCCGTCGGATCCCTCTACAAAAATCAAATCTTCCGAAGTGTTCCCGTAGCGACCTATTTGCTATGAAACACTTCAACTTCCATTTCTTTTCTTTTTTCCCCTGCAACATAATGGTTATTTATGTCATCCATTTTCAAGCGGGAATCGAATCCAAGCAAGCAATATACACAAGCAAGCCAATATAAATTATTACAGCATGAACATCATTTTAATGCTATTTCAAAGTGAGCTATCTCACATTAAAGCACGCCAAAACTCCTCTGAAAAGCTACCTACTTCTCCTATTTCCAAACATACACCTCCACACTAGCACACCTCTTACTTGCCCTACAAAACTCCTCCCCTAATCCATACATGCTCACGCCCAAGTCTAGGGAGAGGCTGAAGCTACCTTGTATTGGCTTCAAACTTCGCCAAAATCACTACCTTCTTTCTACCACCATACAACAATGCCAAGCTACCTCCTTTCCTCCGCTAGACTCGACCATGGCTCTCCCCTAGCACCCTAATGCTTATGGACCAATTAAAAATGGAGGTTTTGGCTTTCAAGTTTTGAACTTTGTGATGGTAGAGAGTAATAGCAATATTTTTAGTGGCATGAATAAATGTTTTGAAGAGGAAAGAAGTGTTTTGAGGTGATTTCTTTTATGGAACTATGGTGGAAGAGTGGTAAAGAAGAAATGAAGACAAGAGAGCAAAAGTTGGGAAATGAAGTAAAATGGAAAAATAAAGTAAAGGTGCTTTTTATGGAATTTAAAAAATGGCAAATTACCTCACTTACCCCTTCACCAAATTACCTAACCACCCTTCCATAACCAGCTTCCTCCATGTTCACCATACCCCATCCATACGTATTACACATCATATCACCATCTATTGTGTATTACTAAGTACTTTATCATTTTAAAATAAGGAAAAGTGTCTTTATTTACTTAACTTTTTTAAATATTTTCAAACCTCTTATTTAATCTACTAATTATGTTTTAGTGCTAACCGCTTTTTATTTATTAAATGTGTGTGTTCAAATGTAGACTAGTGTGTACAAAACAAGTTTAACAAGTTTTATTCGACGAAAAGTTGAAAATCCAAAAACGATATTCAGTCACATTTTCGATTTTCCTCCGAATTAATTATTTTTCTAAATAAATATTCAAAATTAGTTTACCATCATTATTAAATAATAAAAAAGATTTATTTAAGCTTTTAAAATCAATTATTTAAATATTTAAAATTAATTAAATATTCACAACCAAAGCGATTAAATTCTTGGTCGTTACATCCTTACCCGCTTAAAAGAATTTCGAACCCGAAATTTCATCACAAACAAACAAAGAAAGAAACAAGTCAAAACAAATCCTTAACCCTTTTCATGAGCATGTACGATGTATACAGGTCATCCGTATGTAATATCTGATTCTATCACTTATTTGAATACATAAGCTTCTCTTCTGAACTAGTATCACTCACTTGACTTCCCTAGTGCAGACTCCGATCAGGCTCCTTGATTAGAAACCTTCGTTATCCTTACATTGCTATATACCATGATAAAAAACCTTGGTATCATATCAAAATCCTCACTAAGTGTTCGCGGTCAAGAATCGAGTGATAAATCCTTATCCGGATCAGTGTGAATCACCTCAAAGTCATGTACTCGAATCTTGGATTAAGAACCGTATGAAGAAATGATCTACGTACAACTTACGTACTTATTCTTTTGGTTCTTACTTATACCAATTTCTTTTCACTTCCAAAATTATTTATGAAAACATTTCATTTATCAACACACCCTTTTATCAAAATACTTTTTAATTTTGGATCCATTTTTTTAAGAAAATTTAAGAACTAAATACTCGGTTTATGTTTCAAAGCCTTTTGAAATGATACTATATATTTTATTCATAGAAAATATACAAATAGACCGCGTAACACCAAAATGATACCAAGGAAATCATACATCATCTTACGTAGAAGGGTAATACCTAAGAGAAGTCCTTACCATCCAAACACGTCTCTTTCCCATTTCTAGTCATTTTCGATCCATCCGAACTTGTTAACATAAAAATACTACTACTTTTTCGAATCCCATTTTGAAACAATATTATGTATATATTTTTTATATATATAAAATAGCTTAGCACTTTATTTACTAACACTTGTCTTTAGTTCGTTCAGATTCGAACTCGTTTCAATCATACAATAAAAAAGGAATAATTTACTATGTGCACTACAACATTCGTGCCTATGCAAACATCCGATTGTCACTTAGAAGATTATTCAGATTACCATAAAACTAATCGAGACGCTTTACTCGAACTATCCAAAGGAAATGTTGCTTACTTAAAATTCTCTTTGAAATATTTATACTTACAAATATTTTCCAGTAATACTATTATTATTCTTTCCAAAAATCATTTGAAATATTTTTCAAAGACACCGAGATTTACATTTTCAGAAATCCTCTTTATTTAAAAACATACTTTATAAACATAATTTATAAAATCATATAAAATCATTCCTCTAGTGTCATCTCGGTATAAAATCTCTAGTGTTAAAGGACTTGATGCAGGAGAAATCTAAACCGGTGTAAAATCTCTAGTGTCATCTCTCTAACTCTCTGCTTTACTTTATTCTTTTAGTTTTATCTGTTATTGCATCTGTGATTGTGTGTTCGTATATTTCTAGGTTGAAAATTTGTGATTTAATATTAAACTTGAAAGAAACTTAAAAGATTTACAAAAGTTAGAAAACACTATCCATCTCATTCTAGTGTTTAATTAGCCTTAAGATCCATAATTCCGTAACTCACAATTTAAACAAAGACCAAAACCTCATCATAAAAAATTTCTACTAAAATCTCAATTTTCTATTTGATAAATTGCTTTTCAATATTTTTTTTTTTACCTTTTAACATCTTATTATAAACAAAGTTGTTTTCAAATACTATTTCGCAAATTCTTTCATAAATTTGTACAAATATTTGACACTCTTCGAATATATAATTTGGGGAAATTTAAATTTATTTTCAAAATTTAACATTTTATAATTATTTCTATATTCTTTCATAATACATTTTGCCCAAATAATAAACATAACACTTATTTCTAAAAGTCATTACAAACATTACTCCTAGAAATCATTTTCCCAAACTAACTTTGTAACAACCCGGGTTTTCAGTTGTTTGATTTTGAATATTTAAATGGTTTTAAATTTTGGATTTGAAATATAGGTTGATTTTGAATATGAAGATTTTGGTTGAAATTATAAAATGAATTTAAATTTCAAATATAGCGATTTATCGTAATACGGAAATGGTGAATAATTAAAATTTGAGTTGAATAGGAATCGAATCGATTTCTAATATTGATATAAATTCTATTTGAATTAGAATTGAGTTAGTAAGTTTTTAAAACTGGGATTTCAAGTGACTTCGTCAATTTTTGAAATCATCAATTTAATCGACGTGTAAAATAGCGATCCGGGGCACAGTCTCGGATTTCGATGAAACTAGTTCCATTGGATCCGTAATAAGGCATTATTATTGAATTTCAAATTTCATAGTGTTTGGATTTACCGTTTGGTCATTCGGAATAGAAACACGTTGAAAACTAATATCGAAAATTTAATATAATAATTGGGTTGAAAAGGCTATCTTCTGCATACGACCGAATTGGGGCTCGAGACTAGATCCATTACGTTTGGAATAGCGGTATAACATTAGGAATGCTAGGCGGCATGCCTCGATAGAAGTTCAGGATTTCGAGGTACGTAAATGAGATATTTTGAAGTTTAATAATATTATAAAAATTTCAAAAGTCAAACCCTATCTCTACACTAGCCCCCTAGGGCCAACCTACTATCTGAACAAGCCGCTTTTTCCTGGCTATAAATCGCGTGTTCTTCCTTCTTTTCTTTCTAATACGAAATCAACCCGTATAATAATAAAAAATTGAAATCGAATTCGATTAATATCGAAAGGGCCTGGGATGGAAAAAGGGGAGTCGCGATGCTTTTGGGGGAGGCGACAGTGAAGTCACAACAAGGGTGAAGCTTTGGTTATTGTTCGATGGAGGCTTCGCGAAGTTCGAAGGCGGACGTGGTGGTTGGGTTATCGTGGCCTGGAGATGGAACGCGGCGGCAGGCGATTTTAGGCTTGAGCTCGATGTCATGGCGGCGCGAGGGCAGGGGTTTGGAGACGCAACTGTTCGTTCACACACGCGCATACGTGTGGTGACGGCGGCCGATGTTAGTCGCGAATGGAGGAGGAGTGGGACATGATTTTGAGGAGGGCGGCAGGTTCTTGGAGTTGTCATAAGGGAGGGTTCGATGCATGGAGTTAGGGATTGCCGAAGCAGTGTGGTGATTCACGATCTAATAGGGGAAAGGGGGTAGTCATGACTTGGAATACTTGACGTTCGCTGGAGGAGGGTGCGAGCTGTAGGCGACGGCGCGTGTGAGGTAATTAAGGGTTGTAATTATAAGTTAATATCATAATTTATTGTATGAGTTTAGTAATTAATTAAATTAATTTATAGTTGTAAATTGATAACTAAAATTTCAATAACCTTGTTATTCGAGGTCAAAATCGTATAAAGCCTGCAGTGTTGGATTCGTAGGCACGTAGGCTATATTCTGGAATTGGTTTAGGATTTTTCGGAGTCAGCTGGGATTTTAGAAGATTTAAAATCTGGATGTTCGGCAAATTTAAAATCAAGGTGAGTAAATCTCACTCAATTTGGTTGACTGGTTTAATTTATAACAATTAAAATAAATTATTGGATGATTGGTTAAATTGATATATTATTATTAGTTGAATGTTATTTTATATATATTAGTATATATATTAGTAGTAGGATCTTTTTCCCGCCGTTGAAGCGGATGAGACAATACGTGCCCCGCATAATAGCAGATGACCCTATAGGCTATATTATTACGATATCCCACCTCAAAGCGGGATTGGTATTTTATGTTATATAAAATCTATGGATGCAGGGAAACGGGTTGGAGGGATCCAACTGGATTCCTCAAAAATGTTTATTTTAATTTCATATATAGTAATATATGACGTGTGTGAATAATCTGATATAGGTTATGTTATGATTTGAATTACTGGATGCTATAGTAGCACTACCCTAAATTTTGGTATTATAAATACCATAAGTAATATTTTTGAATTTTAAAAAGAAAATTCCAAATAAAATTTTGAAATGAAAATATTTATATAGAATTTAGAAATTTTTAGGAAGGATTATTTGGATAAAATAAATAAATCTGTGTTTGATATTTAATTAGCTATTTCGAAAATGGTTTCAAATGGAAATTTTAAGTTTAGTATTTTTAAAATAATGGGTTATTAAATGAGATTTCTTAATATATGAAAGGGAAGGCGAAAACGGGATGTTGAATTAATTTTGGAATATAATTAGGATTTATTTAGAAATAGATTTCTAAATGGGTTTTAAATAGAAATTGATTTATAAATGGATTTAGTAATATGAATCTGTTATTTACAGAAGAAGAACAAAAATAAGTGTATAAATTTATAAACGATGTTTATAAATAAGGGAAAATGATATCAGTTGATAAATTGGAAATATAAATTCACAGTGTGAATTTATATTGAGATATGGAAATCGGTTGTGGGAAAATAGTGGATTCTATTTTTGAAATGTGAGAATCATTAGGGAATCGAAATGAAATCGATGTGTTATGAATCGAGAGGGATTTATAGATTGAAATTGGTTATTGGAATTTTAAAAATATATTTTTATCGAGAAGTTAAGTTTTGTTTTAAAAGGAAAACATTAAAATTTAGAGCTGTTTAGTATTGAAATACTTTGAAATAAAAATGGATTTTTCAAATATTTAATATTTATTGAAATGAATTCACTTTTTTTCTTTTAAAGTAAGCTTTGTAAATCGATTAGTTTTATTTAAAAATGAATGGCAAAAGAGTTATCGATGTTTATTTAAAGTGTTTAAATATTTTAAATAATTACTTAAAACATGTTTTAAAAATAAATTATTATTCTTTAAAAATACTTAGCATATATATATACACTACAAGAAAAACAGTCTTTTATAGTGGCATATAGCCGCTATTAAACACAACTATAGCGGTTTGATAAACGCTGTATATCGACATGTTATAAAAAAGAATTGCACATTTATAACACAAAATAAACCGCTATAAAAGAGCATGATTTCATAGCATAAAATAGCCGCTATAAAATAGTTATTCTATAGTGTCTGTTTCACACTATATATCAACATGTTTATAGTATATTCTACATCCATTTACAACATATATATACCGCTATAAAATGTGTAGATACAACAAAGCCTATTTGATGCTATCCTTTGACAGTAACCTCATACCTTGCATTATCTTTTTATAGCACTTGTCATATAGTTATAACGCTTTTTAGGAGCTATGCTTTATTTTACTATATATTTGATGCACCCCACTATTACATTTTAATAATAACAATCAAAATGAATCTTCTTTAAATAGATAACAATTTGAACAATGTATGAACGAAAAAAGAAAAAAAATCAGCAAATGTAACGCATATTCATGATAACAAAATAAAGTATCAATTAACAAAAAGTAAGTTCAATACATGAGTTACCAAATTCAATACATATTCATGATAACAAAAGACAACATAATTCAAAGTTAACGTTTACAAGTACCAAATGCATCACTAAGAACTTGAATTGCTCAAAGCCTTTCTTCATGCATGTCTTCGGTCATTGGTAGTACTTCCTGAAAATTCAAAACAATTTGAAAATAATTATATAAAATTGTGATAAAAATTACAGGTTATTGGTAGTACCATCTATTATTAGATGGATGAAGATTTACATAACTTTTTTAAACATCAAATTTTTCTTAGATGGATGAAGATAATGTCTTGTTGCATGTTGCATTACAACAGCCCGCGTTTGCTTTATCTTAATAATATAGGTGCACATACACACATGCACCAAACTGCACACACACCCAAACTTGCACAAGCACACACAACATCGTTCCTACACCTGTTCAATAATTTAAATGAATCAATAGGCAAAATGAAGCTTTAATACTCTTTGCAACAATTATGGTATTATCCATTTGGCCCAAATATACAGATGTTTAGTATGATAAGAGTAAATTTCTACTAAGGAAATTACAAATACAAGTACCCATTGCATTTACCTAGCTAGAGCAATTCCCCAAGTAGCCAAGGCATATATGGTTCTTGTCACTGTTGCCAGTATAGGAGGTGCATCCAGTTTCTTTCCTTTTAACCTACACATGTATTGCCATTTCTTCTTCAGTTTTAGAACAGCCAAGTGATCATCAAGTTAAATAATTAAAAGAGGAAGTTACTTATACTTATATGAGACAGAAACTCAAAGGAAATCCATGCCAATCCGACTGTTCGCTTTAGGAAGAAGTTCTACCAGGACCTTGCGTACTTCTTTGTCGTACAGATCTCTAAAGGAAACAGTTACAGTGCCTCCAACATTGAGGTCCTTAGACATTGGATAATAGCCGGTGTTCACATTCTTAATCATTGTCGGCTGCAATGGTGGCACAATAAGTGGTGCCACTGTTAGCGTCAGGTCCTCAACAACTACAGTTAGAAGCCCTGCCAAACACTATGAAAATGCAAGGCTCAACGTACTCGTGTTCTGAACATCCGAATAGGTGCCTCCCTTGCTGCCTTTTGCAATCCTGTTCAGCACCTGTTCATATATATGTACATTAGGTTTGGTGGCATTACACACATCATACATACATACATACATACATATTGATGAATTGATGTTGAATCTGAAGTTTAGAAATATAGTAATCTTTTTCTTCAATGGTTTTACCAACGGTTTCACTGTCGGACATAACCATGATTGTTGTGGTACGACCTATGTACCTATGTGCATTAATTACATCTAAGGCCTTCGAAATGCCAACTGGAATGTTTGTGCCCCCTTTAGCTTCTAAACTGTTGACTATGCCTTCGATCTGTTGTTGAGAATCTTCAGTTATCTGATGCAATCGACATCGTCTTTTTGCCGTATGGTTGAAAGAAACAATGGAAAAACGATCAATTGGGCTAAGTTTCCTAATAAGGAATCGCATCGCCCTTTGCAATTTGGTTAATCTTTGATCTCCACTCATGCTTCCCCTGACATCCAAGACAGCCACAAGATCGAGTCTAGGTTTATCTTCACTCAGTCCAGACCCTGTCAATTCCATTTAAAAAGATTTATTTCAAAAATTTTGCCTACAAAGGATTTTAAATGGCTTATTACAAGGATTATTACAAATGCAACAGTGGTTGAAGAAACTATATTTGTGCTATCCGACCTAGAGTGCAACATTCTTTCAATCATTTCCATCATCCCATGAACATTTACTCTGCTAGCGTCTCCATACCGAATGAATTATAGATCAATGACCACCGAAAGAACATCAAGCCGTAGAAAGATCGTCTGTATCGACTACAATGCCAGCATCTTATTCTACTTGAGTATATTTATTCGGTTTTGGGAGGGGGTTGGGGTATAGGGTTTTTTTTCTTTTATACGTTTAATATTAGTTTTATCTCTTATCATTTCTCATTCTAAATACAAAAAATATTACATGTAAATTAATTATCATTGTATATACAATACTATAAAAGAAATTTGAAGACTACCAAAAAGAATGATTACTAGTGTTACATGGAAAACTTTGTTACTTATCAAATTTGCTAGCCATGTACCGCATCAAAACAATGTTCATCCCACAAATATTAACTCACCAGATTATATAACAAACTTGACTACCGTTGCATGCCAACGAAAAAAATGCTATTAATCAAAAGTGGATCTGAAATATGGGCTGCAATTATAGAGTGGGAAGACTAATATGTGAAGCTGAATTATTTGCTGCAGACTAACATGTGTGACTATCACAGCGAGCCATGAAAAATGACTAATTGAAATAGAATATAATGCGAAGCATAAACATTGTTTTACTGAATGATGTTGCTGCCACGTTTACTATATACACTAGCCTGAACTTCACGAACAAAATTGGCAGTACCTAAGACTGATAGAACTGGTGTCATTGGATTGTACTATAATATGGTTATGTAATAATATTATTATAAACTTAGTTAATTTTTATGAAACTTATTTATTTTTTAAAAACTTAGTTTATTAGTTGTTAATATTGCTATTATGATTTTTATTATTATTATTATTATTAGTAATATTATTATTATAGTTAATTTTCAAAAACATTAGTGAAATTATTATATTATCAATTTAGTGATTTATCATAAGCATTAGATGAATATTACTATTATTATTATTATAAAATTAGTTATTTTTTTATTTTTTTTTATTTTTACAAAACATAATCGAAGAATTAATTATTATTATTATAGGTATTAGTTAATTTTTAAAAACTTATTTATCATAAACATTAGTTGAATTATTATTATTATAAAACATTAGTTAAACAATAAATTTTAAGAAAAAAAACAAAATTAGTTAATTTTTATAAAACAGTTAACTTGGTTGATATTATAATGTATTATTATTATTCAAAATTTAATTAATTTTTATCAATCTTAGTTAAATTTTTATAGATTTAGTTAAAATTTATAGTTAACTTGGTTAATAATTTATTAGTTTATATAAACAAAGTTAAATTTTATAAAATTAGTTAATTTATTATTATTGTTGTTTATATATATAGTTAATTTTTATAAAATTTAGTTAACGTGGTTAATATTTTATGATTTATTAATAATGATAATATTATCATATAAGTTTAGTTAATTTTTATAAAACTTAGCTAATTTGGTTAATATTATATAATCTATTATTATTATTAACTTAGTTAATTTTTATAAAAGTTAAAGTTAATATATTATTATTATTATAAGCTTAGTTAACTTTTATAAAACTTAGTTAACTTGGTCATTACTTTATAATTTGTTATTATTATTATTATTCTAAACTTAGTGAACTGTTATTAAACTTAGTTAAATTTTATAAACTTGGATTGTTTATTGTTATTATTACTATTATGACCATCGTCATTATTGTTAGTATTATCTTTATAAACTTGGTTTGTTTGCATGGAAATGAAGATTAACAGAGTACAAATATGGTCAATATAAACGGTATAGATTTGGAAGTTTGGACTTCACAAGATATTTCACAAATTTCTAGCTTTATTAGAATCCCAAGCGGATTAGATGATATAAATGAATAAATAGGAAAGTCAAAAAATTTGCAGAAGTTTCTATATAAGTAATTGCCCAGTCCAAGTGATAAGAAGGAGGCTTACCAATCCCATTTTATCAAATTGGAGCATTTAATAATTACTTGTTAAATTCTAGCTTAACTGAAAATAAATCTTTGGGTTTCAATTGTACAAGCAGGAGAAAATAATGCTTTGGATTTCAATTATACAAGCAGTAGAAGCAGGAGAAGCTTTGAGTTTCAATTATACTCATTGATCGATATAATATAATGTCCACATGTAAAGAAACATATTGGTTGTTAAGAGCGTCGAACAGTCTATAAAAATAAAATTTATTTCCCATTCACTATTAATTAATTTATACAAAAATATTGAAATGATACTATAGAACATGTATTCGGAAAACATATTTATGGCATTCAATTTGATGCTTAAACACTAAAAGCTCCTTTATAAAATCAACATATTCTTAAAAGGAAAAAATGGTAGCTGAACTATCTTATTACGTGGATGAGAAGCAATAACAGGTTACATATTCCTGGTTATTGTAGTAACTTTACTTAATATCAGTGACTGGATATAAATTTGACATATTTTTTTAAGCAAAATTAATCTATTGACTGAGGATTCCCATATGAATTCAAGTATGCTATAAATTTTGTCAATAGTGGACTCCCATATGGATTAAAATATGCAACAAAATTTATCCTAACAAAAAAATCTGGATTTAATAAAAATATAAAACTGCTTTTGCCCTGAACTATTGCGATTTAGCTACATGCCTTCTCTCTTTTTTGTACCGCAACTGATTGGGATCAAAGCCACTTTCAGTTGCACCATAAATGGCCCAAGTTTGTGTGATGACCATGTAATATTCACTCCTGAATGGTTAAGCAACCTTTAATGCATACATAATAATAATTATGTAGATATTATCAATTGAAAAATAAAGAAAACTAAAAAAAGAAGTTTCTCGAATTAAATTGTAGAAATGTCTCATGAACCTTGGCATTAAGTTATCAACAAGTGTAAAGTGCTTAACACACTGTTCAGTTATAAAACCGTTTGGGAACTTCATTTATAACTACATAAAAGTAGTTTTGAATAATGACTTTTTAACTTTTAAGTGAACAAAAATTAAAAGGTAAAAGTAATTAGGAAAATAAGTTGAAATTAGGATAGATTTCAGCAGCAAAAGTTAAAATGAGCCATAAGTAAATATTTGTTGCTAGCGACTTACCTTATAACTCATCAACTTCAAAGCAACTTATTTTACCATCTTATAAATTGTGGGCAAGCATAGAAACGGTAATATAAGCACCTTATAGTTTTTTTAACTACTTCTAAGTACTTGCCAAATATGCTCATAATTCAGCCCTAACCCACTTATTCAAGTGTTTCTATTCAGGGATAACCACTTATTATAAACATAAATTAGTTGATATGTACTTTGGACTTGTACATCTGAAAAGCAATAATAAATATTTCATGTTTCATCTTGTTAACAATATTTCAATTGAGAATAACCTTCATATTCTAATTTCTCAACCAATGTTAGTAAATGTTTGAATCTGAATCTTTTTATACATATGAACTAGTGTGTGAATGTTGCCTATAATAAGTCCAAGTACGGACTAATTATTTCTTTCTCAATAATAAAATTTCTACTATATTCTTCAAATGCAACTTTTACCAAAACTATACCAAACAATTAACAAAAGCCTCTATGACAAATCTATCCAAACAATGAACACTTACAGAGATCAAACCTTTGTAATAGAAATCATACCTCATTCCTGTAAACATCCCCAAAAGAAATACTAGCGTAATCTCTGGTATATCTAGGTGAAATGTAGCTAGTCTTTATCCTCAAAGTATATGAGCATGCTCCTTGCTGCAGATTTTCCTGCAAGATTAGAAAAAATTACGCAAGAAACTGATATATGTTTAGTGCTTCAAAATTCAAATTTCACTGAACAAAGTTATGCACTTAACATACACCCAAATATGATGGCTCATGAAAAACTTGCACGGTTTTATTAGTTGACTTATTAGACGCAAATGCCTATATAAATACAAAATCAGATTGCAATTGATTTCAATCAGCAGATATGAAGCAATTCTAAGCCTAAACTTGAATGATGACTTAAAAACCAAAAATATATCCACATTTGACACTACAAACAATGATTGAAATGGTTAAAAATTGGTGCATACTAAACTGAACTCTTTAGAGGTAAGAAGAAATATATAAGTCAAATGCCAGTGCATCTTTTATTGCTACTTAACTCCGTCAGTTTTACAACCATTTACTCTATCACTTAAATCAAAATGCCAATGCTACTTTTACAACCATATATGTAGCTTGATTTTAAGAATATATATACGTATGTAACTTGAAAAGTGTGTCACAAATACTTGAATAATGAATTTACTACTTAACTTTATTAGTTTTGGGCCTAAACTTAATCCGGATACAATTTAGTTTTTCAAAGCAGTTTATTGCAAGATGTCAGTGCTATGTTTCTTGTACCAAATCAGCTATCTTTTTTATCATGAACATATGGATGTCTGTAAAAAAATTCATCTATTATCATAGCAAATAATTAATATAAAGTGCATGTATTGACTATATATTTTGACCATGGAACATATTATTCTCGACAAAGATCATATATAGGAATCCAACATCAAATATCTTAACTACCATCATACTGATGATCTCCATTCAAATAGCAAACTAACTTTATGAGAAAAGTAAACAAATGGGAGTTCTACTGTATTTAATTTTTTCATATACGTATAACTAATGTCTCAAGCAATTATGGAGCATATCTAATTGAATCGATTTACCTTTCAAAAATACAGATCTTGAAACTAAATCGTTGTTGTGGTCATTACCGTGCTTCAATGCGGTCGATACTGTGCATCCATGCTATCGTGAGATGCTTGACTCGAGAGGGATGCGGTGTGGCGGCGTAGAGCAGAAGCAACGACAGATTAGAATGACGTAGAGCGTAGATCGGCTAGCGAAGCGGAGTGGATTTAGGGATTTGTTAGAGAGGGAAATAAAGTTTCTTTGGTTTGAGAAGTGGAAAATAATGGAACGAAAAAAAATAAAGAGGGAAGAGTGAAATAATTTTTGAGTTTGGCGGCCATCGAAATTAATTGGGACAATAAGTGTTACGTAGATAATTTCTGCTGTAAGTAAAACAAATTAACAAAAACAATAACACTATGGAATAATGCGTTATCTATTAGCGTTATAATAATTATATTTTCTTGTAGTGATATAGTGTTTTGAAATAATTGTAATTTATTTATAAATCCTCTCGAGATTTGTAAACAGGGTTTATTTAACGGACATGATTTTATAAGAGAAATCTTATAACGGAAATTTTGGAAACTTAAGGAATTTCCTAAATGGTTAGATAAGTGAACTTCGAAAATGAATCTGAATTCATAAAAGAAGATATAAATTGTTGAATGAGATTTTAAATAAGAAAAAACAATTTTGGAAATTGTTGAAGAAATTATGAAAATTACAGAGATTTATGAAATGAATTATAATGAGTTGTGACTTTACAAAAGGGTTGTAAATGGTTTATGAAGTGAGAATAAAAAGGGAGATTTCCTCGTTTGTGAAGATACAGTCGATAAGATATAAATATTTCCTAATGGTTGAGAAGTAAGTGATTTTGGAAAATATTTTTCTAAGTATTGGAATAAATGATTTGGGAATGTTTTGACTATGGGAAGGTCATACTGAAATATTTCTAAGTGTAAATACGGTTTGAAAATATCCCCTTACGGATGTAAGGATTTGAATTATTTTCAAACGATGGATGTAAAGACCCTGAAGTCAGCTTTCGAAAATCGGCACCCGTACTTCACTTGTACTCAAAATGCCGTAGATTCAAATGCCGAATCTTGTTCTCCGGAGCTTATAACAACATTAAGTATAACAACACAGCGGAAGAAAAAGAATATATCAATATATATATATAACATTGATACAATGACAGATACAAAATCCGAGACAATATGATACAACAGAATGATACAACAGATATCAATATACATCAGAGATATGATACAAGAAATAGCAGCGGAAAGAAATTAGCTAACACCAGCAGCAGATAGAATATCTCCAATAGAATGCTCCAATCCATAGCTAGCGAAAAGCAAGGTCAGTCGTCCAAGGGCTGACTAGCTCCAGATAATCTACTCAACCTGAATATTTAAGAAACCCAACTCTAGACTACTCGTGTGGAAAATTATGAGCACCCAGAGTTTAGGAAGGGAACAATAAACTCCGGATCAGTCATGGGACTGGTGTGAGCAACAAAAACAGTTTATCTTTAAATAAACAACAAAAAAATTTTAAACATTGAAATCCGCAATGTTTTTGGAAAATGAAACTACCATAAGACCTCCCGCCACACACACAATGCAAACGCAGAATTGGAGGAGATTTCTTCTTATGATAGTCAAATATGCTTACTACGCAAATCATTGGATTATTATTATTAGTGCATAAAACATTTCGAAAGTATAATATCATTCTTAGCCAGCATAGGCATTTCACGTTATGCCTACTATAACTACTATGTTCAATAGCAGGTTACTGCCACATTCCATAGCAGGTTATACAATTGCAATCGTAAAGGTTCGTATTGTTCTTTGGATTTTCCAACAAATGGTCAGGCTAAGGAACTTCCTATGCCACGTAGGAAACGCCTCTGGCTGGATGCTCCGAGAGACAAACTGCTCTCTGCCAACAAGGCCGGGTTACCCCTGTAACTAGGTAACTCACGAATATGCCATCCCCCGGTCCTTTGGGACCTTTATCCGAGCGCTCGGTAACCAACATCACACATAATAAATAAAGTGTGTCCACATAAGTAAGTATCTGGGCTCCATACCATGATACCACCCCTTTCCAGAAGGAAATGACATACCCTAAAGTGCGCGACCCTCATAACCTTGCCGCAACATTCCTGTTTCGACCATTTCCGGGTTGTGAGGCTCTGACGAAGTCTCGTCCACAAGGCTACGCTTTATACAAAAGCTATGCTTTGGGTCAAACAAATGATCAAAGTAATGATCATAAAGATAAATGATCAAACAAATGATCATATCACAAATGATCAAACAATGATCATTTCACAGCAACACTCAGCATGTCACATTACCAAATTGGGAATATATCGCTGATAAATTTCAACTACATAACCTTTGAGCTCGTACGTCTCAGAGAAGGGTGTTAAGCTAAAAGAATAAATTCTCCGCCACCAACAGAAATGTATTTGAAAGAAATCTGCTTTATATCTCAAATTGTAATGTCAGACATGTAACCATACAAGTCTGTTCCGGGTTTGAACAGAACCGAAGGCACTTCCGAAGAAGCCCTTGCAATCCGGGTATTCACAATCCCGATCGGACTTCCCATCACTTAGGAAATCTCTATACTGGAGCAACTCAGTGCAGAGACAATCGATAGGTTATCCTATCGTTCTCGCAAATACCCGGTCTTCAACACCGGTCTTCAAATGCGATCCATATACGACATATCACTTATTCGGAATGGGTTATATGACACAAAGGTTGTAACGACTCGGATTTTGCGCGTTCGAAAATCAACATCCGTACTTCACATTGTACTAGAATGCCGCAGATTCGACCGTTCAAATCCGATTCGCCGGAGCTTATAACACAATTAAGTAAACAACACAGCGGAAAAGAAAAAGAATATAGATATACAACATCTGATACAATATCCAGATACAATGATGATACAATGAATATCTATATACATCAGAGATATGATACAAGAAATAGCAGCGGAAAGAAAATAGATAACATCAGCAGCGGAACAATATCAATAGAAGTGATAACTCCAAAATGATCTTCAGACAAGAATGAATCCACAACTCTAAGATAAGCAACATCAGTCCATGAACTCCAAGAACTGAACCAGCTCCAGATAATCTACCAAACCTGAATATCTGAGAAAACCCAACTCTAGACTGCCCGTGTGGAAAATGGTGGGCACCCAGAGTTTAGGAAGGGAACAATAAACTCCGGATCAGTCATGGGACTGGTGTGAGCAACAAAAACAGTTTATCTTTAAACAAACACAAAAGGCTTTTAAACATTGAAACCCGCAATGCTTTTCGAAAATGAAACTACCATAAGGCCTCCCGCCACACACACAATGCAATCGCAGAATTGGAGGAGATTTTTCCTTATGATAGTCAAACATGCTTACTATGCAAAATCATTCGATATTATTATCATTAGTGCATAGTGTCGAAAACCATTTCGAAAATATAATATTAATCTTAGCCAGCATACAACCATTGTTGTATGCCTACTATAGCTACTACGTTCAATAGCAGGTTACCGCCACATTCCATAGCAGGTAATACAACTAAAACCGTACAGGGTTCGTATTGTTTCTTTGGATTTCCAATAAATGATCAGGCTAAGGAACTTCCTTACCGAAATAGAAACGCCTCTGGAAAGACGCCCCGGATCCTAACCGGATCTCTGCAAACAAAAGGCCGACGCTACCTCACGCTGTACAGCTGTAACTAGGTAACTAACACACTAACGCTACCTCACGCTGTATAGCTGTAACTAGGTAACTAACACACAAGTATGCCATCCCCCGGTCGTTACCGACCTTTATCCGAGCGTTCGATAACCAACATCACACATAATAAATAAAGTGTATCCACATGAGTAAGTATTTGGGCTCCATACCATGATACCACCCTTTTATCCAGAAGGAAATGACATACCCTAGGGGCGCTACCCCTACAAACCTTTGTCGCAACATTCCTGTTTCGACCATTACCGGGTTGTGAGGCTCGACGAAGTCTCGTCCACAAAACTACGCTTTTTCACAAAGCCACGCTTTTTCACAAAGCCACGCTTTGATCAATCAAATGATCAGCAGCACTTCGCATGCCACATTACCAAATTGGGAATGTATCACTAGTAACCATCAACTACATAACCTCTGAGCTCGTACGTCTCAGAGAAGGGTGTTAAGCTAAGAGAATAAATTCTCCGCCACCAACAGAAATGTATTTGATAGAAACCAGCTTTACATCTCAAAGTGTAACGTCAGACACACATCCATACAAGTCTGTTCCGGGTTCGAACAGAACCGAAGGCACTTCCAAAGAAGCCCTTGCAAATCCGGGTATTCACAATCCTGATCGGACTTCCCATCACTTAGGAAATCTCTATACTGTAGCTACTCAGTGCAGAGACAATCGATAGGTCATCCTATCGCTCTCGCAAATACCCGGTCTTCACCACCGGTCTTCAAATGCGATCTATATCGTCGTATCACTATTCGGAATGGGTTATATGACACAAAGGTCCTCTCCCGGCTAAACCGAATAACGAGCGCAATTAAAAATCATATGGATACTGGGGTCTCAGTTAAATCACGGCTTAAAGCTTAAAACTTTTCATTCAAATGGTAAAACAAATTACCATTTCCAATCTTTTAAACAAAAAGATTCATTTCAAAAACCCTCAATGGTTTAAACAATTTCCACACTTTTAATCTTTTAAACAAAAGATTTAATTCACAAAGTTCACCCCATTCCCAAAGATTCATTCATATATTTTCAAATCGATTTCCATTTCAATCTGATTAACTCGTTAAATCTTTAAATCAAGATTTAACTTATAGCTTTCAAAACTCGTTTCCAAAGATTCATTCATAGCCTTTCAAAACAATTCTATTTCAAGTTGGATTAACTCGTCCGGTCTTTGAAATCAAAGACTCATTTCATAGTTTTCAAAACATTTCAATTCCATTTCAAACTTGAAATTCTTTCAACACAATTTGGAAGTTCATTACTTTTGTGAAAGCTTTTACTATTTGAAAACAAGTAGTTTCCGTTTCAGAAAAATCCAGTTATATTTACACGAGTTAAAACTCTTGAATTAAATTCAAATTCCCAAATCAATACCTTTAAAATGGTTTAACCCATATATAACTTGTACAGCATTTTTAATCCCTAGTTTCAAATCATAGAATTCAATTTCAAACTTGAATTCAAATTTAAATCAAATTATTTAAATTTCCAAAACTCGATTAAGTTATTCGAAATAACTTTTATCTTTTAAATTCCATTTCAAAAGCTTTTCACTTTAAACCCAAATTTCCAATTTCAAAATCAATTGAAATTAAAATTTCAATTTCAAAAACATTAAATTTAAATCATCTGTGATTTAACCGATTTCCACATGAAATCCATATTTGTGTGTGTATAAGTGTAGTCCAGGGGTTTTACACAATAGTGTACAACATCAATCATCACAGATATATCGATATCGATAAGCGGTATAATCCACAACGCTTATCTTCATTTACAATTTCACAGATAAAATAAATTTATCAATCACAAGGGTTCATCATTACAATTCGATGTGGGTTTCGGATAACCAACTGGAATCCGACTCCCTGTCGCATCGAAGTTTAAATGTCGTTTACGGGTCAAGGGTTTTCATATTCACATAGCAATATATCACAGAAATAGAAATCACAGCTAAGTAAATTACAGATCACAGCATAAATCAGAGTGTATCACAAAGCATCATATATCAGAGAATATCAAACAATTCAACCATTCAACGAAATCCAAACATCCATAAGTGGAATCAATTAATATCTGACTATAATTAATTTATACCCGATTAATTACTTATGAATAAACTACAAATCTTGGTCAATTCACCATTAATTAATTGTAAACCATTTCAATTTATTAATCTTTAATCATTACTTGATTAATCTTTAATTAAGTAATTATTATTAACTTACAAATTTATAATCCTTGGATCTTAAGATAACCCATTTATCTTAATTAATTTCAAAATCATCATTTAAATCTTATTTTTAAATAACCTTTGAAACAAATTAACAAAGTCATATGATTTAACTTAAACCCTTAAGGTTAATTGCTAATCGAAATCATTATTTAAGATAAACTGCTTATCTTTAAAATCTTATTAAATAACCTTGAAAATTAATTTATGTTTTAACATACTTTAAAAACTTGTTCCTGCTTTGTTTTAAAAATCTGTTAACATAGTTGTTAGGGTAAAACCCATCAATGAAAACATACTCGAGTAAATTAAACAAAAACCCGAGCTAACTTCAATTCTTCCCCGAGTAACCTCCCAAGACCACTCGCGTTACATCTCATCTTCGAGTAAACCCGCCTGGAAACGCGAGAACAACCCGAGACAACATCGTCTTCCCCAGAACGATAATAACACCAGATACTGGTGATATGCGGTGCACGTGTACACCTGATCAGATCGTCGCCGACCATCTCCAAGACTTCCTGCACGTCACCGACAACTTCTTCGATCACCACGACTACTCAAACTTCATCGATTTGCCCCAGATCAAAATCGAGCTACCCACACTTCCATCTGGAACGCAACTATACATCTAAAATTATCTCGTCACGCCGACCAAGATCACCAGAGGCTATGCAAACTACACCAGAACTTCGCCGCAGTCCCCTGCACCATTTCCTCACCTAGCGATCATCTCCGATCCACCCTAGCCGACTAACGAACATGGCAACTTTGTCAACCAAAAATGGGTATAAAAACCCTAGTTTGTCCACGTCCAGCCATCACAGAATTCGAGAAATTCAGTGATCATTTTTCTGGTGATCACAAACCTTCCAGCTACCACCAGATTCAATCACGAGACCTAACTCTTCGTCGTTCACTAAAAACTGCTCGAAATCCAATTTTTGTTCATCTCAAGATTTCTATTGATTTACTTCCTTAAAAATCATGACTTTGTATTTAAAAATCCTAGATTTCGAAAACAAAATTGATTATATTTTCGAAACCAGAAATCATTAAAGTCGAATATTTAGCATAATCAATATTCTACTGTATTTCTTGGTTTTCCAGAGAACTTTTCAAAATAAATTCAACTTAAATAAATTTGTAACTTGAGTATAAGCCATAACAACCAATATTTGTTTTTAAGACTAAGCCTAAACACTGAGTAAATCAAATGGAAATGATTTTGAGATCAAAGCTTATGTTAAAGATCATAGAACAGAAAGCACATGATCATCAGCCTGTACAATTACTTCCAGTATTCAAGTTTACTCAAAGATGTTATATATACATATATACTACCATACTTATTTAGAGATGAATCATGCAACAGGTTTACCTACTTAAACATTTTAAACGTGATGTTACCCACTGATCTAAAGAAGAAAATACTGGGTCAAGTTGCTCACTTGAAGTTTAGAAAGAACAGGGCTTCCTCTTAAATCAGGCTTGATAAAATTTGCAAAGTTGAAACCTTTCTCTTGATGTCTGGTTTTTTTATTAGTTTGTTCCAGACTTTGAGTTTGCTGATGATTGTTGAATCTTTGTTTAAGTTTCAAATGGAGTTTTATCTTACTTTTGTTTAGTTCGAAAGAAATAAAAAGATGATATGGGGGAGAGTAGCTTACAGGTTTATGTATACAAGAAGTTACAGGGTATCATAATTTTTTTCAAGACAGTGTACAAGTTTGTACCAATTTCAGAGATAGTTCATAGTTTTGGAGGCTGAAAGCACATTTGTATATTTTCGAATTGACCAAAAATACTTTGAGCTGTGAAAGCATTTAATGTTTGCGTACTTTATGTCTATACTTAACCTCTTTGGACAAAGATATTTCATCTTTCTTTTGCCTAGCATATCTATCCTACAGGTAACATACATTATATTTTTTTTTCTTGCCTATAGATATATATTTTGTTTCCTTCTTTAGCTAGTGCTCATGAAAGCATATTTTTGTTTGTTGTTTTACTCGGCTGAGGTGATAATATGTTGGTTGAGTTGTCTTGTTGTACTTAGTTTATTTGTACATTGCATAAGAGAAGAACCTGGTGGCTTCCTTTGCTTGTTCATTCATATACTTATATTTTATTTTATTTTGTATTGATTTATTAATATTGAGATTTACTTTATATTGTATGAACTATAGAATTTATTTATTTCTCATTATCTTGTAATATTGATGATTTCTATTTTTATTTAGTTGTTAAAGTTTAGAAAATGTATTTACTTGATATTTTTATTATTTATCTTATATAATTTTGTATTTTTATTTCTAACTCATTTATTTACGACTTAAATTCAAATCAAATAAATACTTTTAAATTTTTAAATTTTTAAACGATTTATACAAATATACTTGGATATCGGGGAAACTCGCATCTCTTATCGATTTATTCCACAAATATTAATTCAAAAATTCAATTAATTATCATTTTAAATTTATAAAAATTGGGGTCGTTACAAAGGTCCTCTCCCGGCTAAACCGAATAATGAGCGCAATATTTAAAAATATACGAATATTGGAATTTCAGTTGAGTCACAACTTAAACCCAAACTTTCTTTTCAAATGGTTTAACAAATTACCATTTTCAAATCTTTAAACAAAAAGATTCATTTTAACAACCTTCAACGGTTTAAACAATTTCTACACTTTAATCTTTTAAACAAAAGATTCATTCACAGATTTTCCAAATCAATTTTCCATTTCAATTTGATTAACTCGTTAAATCTTTAAATCAAAGATTTAACTTATAGCTTTCAAAACAATTTCATTTCGAATGGTTTAAATAAATCGCCATTTTAAATCTGTTAAAAATAACAGATTCAATTCATAGCTTTCAAAAAGAATTCATTCATAACTTGGAAAACCATTTTTTCAATTCAAACTTGAAATTCCTTTAATTAAACTGGAATTTCATTTCTTATCTGAAACCTTTTATTCTTTTAAAACAAACAGTTTTCATTTCGGAAAATTCAATTTTATTTACACAAGTTAAAGCCCTAAAATTAATTTCAAATTCCCAAATCAATACATTTAAAATGGTTTAATCCATATATAACTAGTATAACATCTTTAATCCCTAGTTTCAAATCACAGAATTCAATTTCAAACTTGAATTCAAATTTAAATCAAATTATTTAAAATTTAAAAACTCGATTAAGTTATTCAAAATAACTTTTATCTTTGAAATTCCATTTCAAAAGCTTTTCACTTAAAACCCAATCTATTTCCAAAATCAATTGAAACTAAAATTTCAATCTCAAAAATATCAAATTAAATCATCTGTGACTTAACCGATTTCCTCGTGAAATCCATATTTGTGTGTGTAAAAGTGTGGTCCAGGGGTTTAACACACAATAGTGCAACACAATGAATCATCACAGATCAAAATACAGAAATATAGTTGATAAGCGATATAAACTATAACGCTTATCTTTCATTCACAGATCACAGATATATATCACAGATAAGTAAATTACAGATCACAACATAAATCAAGGTATATCACAAAGCATCATATATCAGGGATATCAAACAAATCAAATCATCCAATATAAACCAAGCATCCATAAGTAAGGTTAGTAAATTATCTGATAAATTTAAATCAGATTAATTTCTTATGAATTACTAATCCTGGTTAATTAACATTAATAAATTACAGATCATTTTGATTAATTATTCTTTAATCATTTATTAATTAACCATCAATAATAAATTAATTAACCTTTAATTATAATTCATCAACCTTTAATTATTTTAATCATTTAATCTTTAATTATTTAATTCACTATTTAATTAACCCTTAATTTATTACCATTTAATTAATTAACAATAATACTTGCTTGTCTTAATTAACTTTTAAAAATCTTCTTTAAATTTGAAAACCAAATTATTATTAACTACAAACTTAAGTGTTAATTAATTTTATACTTAACTTAAATTAATTGTTTAATTAAAATAATTAAGGGTTTAAGAACATTGTTAAGCTTTAACTAAAAAAAAATTAAAACTTGAATTAAGTCTTAACTTAACTGTTAAACATCTTCTAAGTTTACAATGTTTAAACGATTTGCTTAACCTTCATTTATAAAATGCTGCAGTTGAAACCCGAGAATCTCCCCTGATTTACTCGAGTAATACTTCGAGTTTCTCACCGTTTCACCCGAGACACTCTTCTCTCCCTCTCGTACTCCTTCTCTTTTTTTTCAATAAGTAAATTTAAATTATATCAACAGGTAACAACACTCACGTGCTCGAGCCAAATCCAAAAACACGCGAGACCCCCTTCGAGTCGCCACGAACCAAAATCTTCCAGATACCAATTCGTCCCTGTGCACGTGCATATGGTCGCCGACCAAATCCGGTCACCTCAGATGGCTTCTACGCATCATCCAGCATCCACGCAATCATCTCCGACCATCCAAATTTCCTCACGCGCGCGAAATCGAATTTGAGTTGTTCAAACTCAAACCTGGAAACACTGGAACATGCGCAACCCTCAACTTCCCAACCTGTCAACGCCACTTGCTCGATGTTCCGACCACCAGAGGCCCACCAAACTCCGGCCGTAGTCTCGTCCATATCTCAAGAACATTCTCTCCAAATTTGGTTACACTCGACGCACTGACAAGCGTGCACGAGCTCGAAACCCCAAACACCCTTTTCACTGACTTTAAACCCTAGTTTTAATTCGTTCAATCTTTGATTGCAATAGAAAAATTATTTAACATTTTTCCTAACTCCATGGATGACCAAACAAGCTTCAAGCAAAATTTCAATCCCCAACATTTGTTCAATCACCAGGAATCGATTAAAAGGCATATTTTATTCAAGTGTGAACTACACCGAGATACTAAAATAAAAAAACATCGTATCAAGTTTAAATATCCCATCTTTGTGTGATTATTCAATTTATATGATCAAATCCATAGTTTAAACTACTTGAATAAATCACATAATTCTTTATTTGACTGTAAAATGAGTTTACAGTGTTAAGTTCCTTCATTTCCAAGCTAACCAAAATTCTGGATCCTACTTTGAGTTTAAACAAACTGATTTTTTTTGTTTGAAAATTCTAAGTTAAAGATGTTTACATGAAAATTTATAAAATTCTTCTTGTTTATGTTCACTCTGTAACCAAAAACAAGAATAACAGGATCATACAACAAAACAAATCTCAATCATATACACACAGGATTTCAAACTTAAAAACATACAGTAGAGCCTGAATCAAAAACACTAGTTTAAAGGCTTAAAACAATATGTTTACTCACAGGTAAAAGAACAAAGAGGTCTAGTTTGCTCACAGTCATTTAAACCATCATACTTCAAGTGTCAAACATAATATCAAAAGCACAAAGGTAGATAAGTGAACTCACTCACAGTTATTTTAAAAAAAATGAAGTTGTATGGTTATCATCATTTTCTTTTCAAAGTTCTTAGCCTAATATTGATTTCACAAAGATGGTTTGAATTTTAGACTTAATTTTGAAACTCTGAAAACCAAAAACAGGGACCTGAACATGTATATTCATGCATGCAAATTCAACTCTTGCATACATACAAACATATTTGCATCCATTCAAGCATTTCACCATCACACAATCGAACATAAATCATAACATCACAACGTATCAACAAAACTAAGCTTTAAAGAGATGGTTTGCTCACCTCGAATTTAAGAACAGAGAGCAGCATTTGTTTTGGAAACTTGTAGTTTTAAATCTGCCTTTGAATCCTGTTGCTTACTTTGTTGAATTGAATGATGATGCTTATATACTTCAGTTTTAAGTTTGAACTTTTATGCTTGATCAGGTTGTAGGTTTTGAAACTGTTTTGATTTTCTTAGTTGTTGTTTAAGATGGAGAGGAGATATGTATAAATAGAAAGAAGAGATTTTTAAAGAGGTAGGTTTTATCTGGGTTTGCATTTTTGCCTGGTACACAAACTTCTTTTTACAAATATTGGTCAGAGATTTTTGTTGATCAATGGAGGCTGAAATGATTATATTTTTTGTTTATATTCTTTTACTTAGTTCTTACTTCTTGCCTTGCTTTTCGGCTGAGATGATATATACTGGCTTGCATTTATTACTTTGCTTTGTTGTCATTTGTTTTCTCAGCCTACAAGCCTATTTCTTTGTTTATTCTATATCAGCTGATTTTTTTTATTTTTTTGAGTGGGCTGATATGGTCTATAATCTATATGTTGCTGGCTGAGAATGATTCTCTTTTGTATACTAAAGATCTTGTATTAATTTATTAACATGAGATTAAGATATATATATTTACTTTATATTGTTAAAGTTTAGCAAATGTAGTTACTTGATATTTTTATTGTTTTATTATCTTGCATACTTTTGTTTATGTCATACCTCATTAATCTTACATTGATTAAAATTAGCATTTTTATGTTGAAGACTTTTACGTAAATAAATTTGATATTACATTTTTCTTATTTATAGATACATCTTTTTATACTTACTAATTTGTAATATAAATGAATTTCTATATTTTTAATCTGTTGTTAAATTCTAGCTAATGGGTTACTTTATATTTTATTTGACTTTATAATGTTTACTTCTATTTTAACTTGAATATTTATTTTTAGAAATTTATATGTTCATTTCATATTTTATATAACTATAGATTTATTTGAAATTTAAATCCAAATCACATATACACAATATTTAAAGTTTAAATGATTTATACAGAATTTATTTTAAATTCGGGGAAACTCGCATCACTTTATTGATAAATTTTACAATTTTTGTTCAAAAATTAATTTAATTATCAATTTAAATGTAATTAAAATTCGGGGTCGTTACAATGGAATACAAGAAGAGATTTGAATATATATCTGAGTAAAGATATTTGAAATGAATGATTTGGGGAAATTTATAAAATTGGGTCTAGTGACTGCTTATGTGTGTGATTTGATAGTTAAATAACCGACTATCAAATCTGGCCAAATTCATTAATTGTTTCGAAGAGACCGGGATCAGATTTAATTATTTGAAAACCACTTCGAACTGATTTGTGCGCTACCAGTTGTGATCTCTCGAAGATAATGGAGATGGTGATCTTGAAGGAGATTCGGTCTGTTCAGACCCAGAACAACTTGTATGGATGAATGCTATCATTTGCATTGTGGTCTGGAAGGCAGTGTTAGCATTCCAAGTATGAATGCTCTTCTAAAGGTAAAACGTAGCCTCAAGCCTCATCAACTGGAAATGATTAAAATAGGGGAGATGCAGCAATGCTATATGGGTCGCACCCAAGTAGGGTATGTTATCACTTTTCTAGATACCCTCGGATATATATTATAATTTGGATATGGTTATGCATGAAAAAGAGAGCGCTCGATTAGGGTGGGAACACCCGGGGTGATAACATATTTGGTACTATCCAGTAAGGGGTAGGCCAGTCCTGTGTTGGCAGGGATCGTTAGGTACAATCTCGGTACATTTTTCTAGAGATGTACTGTGGTGGGCGGTACCCCAGTAACCCAGTCGTTGTATGGAATCCGATATCCACTACGTGCATGTACGGTTTTGATTGTACTCAACTATGCTGAAACGTGAGATGCAAGCATTTCAGCTATTTTCTAATTTATTTTCTATAGAGATTATAATAATATCCGATGATTTTGATATAAAATGTTTTGGTTATCGTAAGGTTAAAACCTGTCGTATTTATGTGTGACGTGGTCTTACGAAATACCTTTGTTTTTCAAAGGATTTTGATAACAGTAAAAAAAATCAAATTGAGTGTGTTTTCTCACGCTAGTTTTCCAGACTGACTTGGGTGTTATTTTATTATAATGCTCGGGTCAGACTGAGTATATAGATTCATGTTAGGATGCTATGGAGCTCAGAAGATGAGCTGGAGGAGACTCAGGCGTATTCCACGTACTTGATTATATTATGCTCTATGTGTTAAACTGAGTGTTCGGTATTTGTGAGGACAAGTTGTTTTAACTGTCCATATTGATTTATTGATTGTTGTACTCTGATGATTGAATGTATATTAACAGTTACAGTTTCTTGTATAAAGATCCGTTATTATATATTATATTTTGTTCCACTACGATTATGAGATTCTGTGTTGTTGTTTCTGTTTCTTCCTCTATCTTCTTCTTCACCCCTAATGATTTGTATTTCCGTTCAATTTGAGTTGGACACGTGTGATTTATTGTCGACTCAAAGGGTACGGAGATACATGCCATTACAAACTTTAATTTCAATATTGTTTGAAATATTTAACATTTACAAAATACTTTAATTTTCCTAAAATATTCATACCTTTTCAAAACACTGTATCAAACTGCCTCATATAAGTGTTTAGGAATTCCCTATTGATAATGTTGATCAGACACATCGACCAAAATTCTTAAAACCCAACAGACAGACTAACAAAGTTTTATTTCCAAAAATATCTATAAATTTTATCATACTTGATCTTCCTAAAACTAACCTCCTATACATTATAAGGAATATAAAAAGGAATCGATTAAACATATATGCTTCATTAAAATCTCAAATACATCAAAATTTATTCAAGTAATACTTCACGGATAGAATGAATTGTAAATGTCAATGCTAATAATTGAGTGTCAATGGAAAATAAGATCAAACAGTTGGTTATCATTAATAAAACCTATAGTTGAGGCATATTTTGTCAAACAAAAGCAAATTAAAGTACCATTTAGACATAACATTTATCATCTAGTATATGATACTTGATTTTTCTTCAATAATGAAACTGAACAACAATGCTTTATATAGAGAACAACAATTCATCCTAAAAAAATGAAGGATAATTTTTTTCATTTATGTTTGCTGCAGCCTGACACTGCAGCTTTATAAGCATTTTTTCTCTTCTTAGTTCACTGCTGCAACAGGGCTGCTGCATATTGCAGCAGCCCTATATAATTTTTTTTACACCAGCTAATTTTAGTAGCAAAGTCTATAGGCGAAATTCAACTAGAATCAAAATTTGAAGAGGCGGTTTAAAAATTAAAAGGGATATTGTACTTGCTGCATCATTGTATTTGTAATTTGATGCATTTACGTATCTATAAAATTCAAAAAGTGTTGTACTTTAATTAGTTATGTACTTTAATTAGTTCACATTTTAAGCGTTGAAGCAAGTGGAAGTGAACAAAGACAAGTACATAAAAGAAACGCATAAGAAAAGGTGCACAACCCAAAAATGTAGCAGCACTACGAAGTCATGCATATGCAGGCAAGCTCGAGCACACCAAGAACAGCAAGCACACAAGCAAAACAAAGAAGTGATGCACAAGGAGCACTAATATACATATATTGACACACACACGCGTGCACAAAAATCCATATTATTATTTTTCAATTCAGACTTTATTTGAAATTCGGACTTTAAAAAAAATGAAACTTCAAAATAAATTCAAACTTCATAATATTATTTTTTTCCAAACCGCTTTATTACTTTCCTTTCCAAAATCTCCAACATCACACAAAATAAAACTTTCAAAATGCTAGTAACTTCACAAAATATTATTTATAGCATTTATAAAATCTTTTGATTCAAGCTTAAACAAATATTTATATTTATATACAAAAATCCATAAATCAACTTCACATTGAAATAGCCAATGTTGCCTTATCACAAATCTTAGCAATCCGTTTTGCCACTTAGCTACAACGTTGACTACCTAGGATTTTATATCAACACTGCCTCGCCGGTGATCTTAACTTCACAATAACATCCAATGGCTGCTTATTTAAAAATATTTAAATATGGAAAAATAATATTTACCATTTCCCAAAATATATATTACTTATAAAATAATACACAGTTTTAAACAAAGTATTTTTTATACCATTTTCAAAATATTGCGTCGGACTGCCACATATAAGCATTTAGGAATCTCTATCGATAACGCTAATCAAACATATCAACCAAAATTCTTAAATCACTCCGTGGATAAACTGACACCAAAATAAACTACTTAAATGTTTCCAATCATTTTATAAAATGATATTCCAATTTTATTAAATCATATGCTTGTTTGAAATAAAATATTGAATTTCAAAATTTGTACGTACATTCAATTCAACAATCACTAATAACCATATAAATCATCACACATCAAACAAACAAACACCTTCAGTGAAAAGCTATCTATCGATTTCCGCTAGGCAACTCTAATCACTACTAGATCATTTCATTCATATTCAAGCCACACAGAGGTTTATTCACGATCGTCAATTCTGACACTACTCGTCAGGCTAACAACTCCTCGCTTCACTACCTCTCACAGCAACTTTTATTTTAGACGGGAACAAATATATACAAAAGAGGTAAAGATAAAGAATACATACATACGCACACATAGATATATATATATATAGCAGGGTAACAAGTATGTCCCCAAATGATTACCTCGGTAATCATCGTATACTCCTATTATCCTTTAATTATAATATAACTACCCAACACACCTAAGAGGACAGGGACTCTAATTCTCTCTAAGGTCTTGACTCGTGTCTCTTATATATGAAATATTGTCTAAAACTTGCTATGATACCATTTTTTGACACCCCACCTGTATACTCATACTATCCAAGAGTATTAAAGAGCATTGAATAATATGGAGAATGAAGCTATATAGGGTACACATGTGAATATTTCCATGCACTAACACTGGTACGTATTAAAACATCAAACAAATAACACATCTAGACATACACAACATCAGTACAAAGCAATAAACATGTGTGCCTCTAGGTAGAACAATACATAATATATAGTAAATAATAGGGAACGCAGAGTCAACCATAGCGATAATATATAAAATGTATAATATACAATACAATTACAACATAAGGGTACAACACAGCTCAAATGTCATACAAATATCATAAAACATACAAATATCATAAAACATCCAAATATAAATCTCCTCTAAGCCCACTAAAACAAATGATGGTCATGTCGTCCCTGTACCTGAAATTGTTAGTTCCAATTAGTACAGATTTATGTAGAATGATATCATTTTTGGATCAACAAACAATGAAATAAACAAAGAGTTTTCTGAAATAATGACAACAGAGTTTGAGATGAGTCATATGGATGAACTTACTTTCTTTTTAGGATTGCAAATAAAACAATTAGATAGTGGTATTTTCATTAGTCAAGAAAAGTATGCTAGGGATCTAGTTAGTAAGTTTGGTATAACCACTGCGAGTGGAAAACCTACTCCTATGGCAATCAATGAAGCCTTGAATAAAGAAGACATGTCAAAAGATTGTGATCAAAAACTATAAAGGGGATGATTGAATCGCTACTCTATATAACTGCGAGTAGGCCATATCATGCATATTGTCTGTCTCTAAGCAAGATACCAATCTCAACCCAAATAAACTCATTTAAAAGCTGCTAAACATATCCTAAGATATGTTAAACACACTTTAGACTATGGCCTATTTTACCCTAAAAATGATTCATTTGATTTAATCTCATATTGTGATGCTGACTATGTTGGTTGTAAATCAGACCGAAAAAGTACAGGTGGAACTTGTCACTTTTTAGGACATTCTCTGGTTTACTGATTTAGTAAAAAGCAAAATACTGTCTCACTATCAACAACTGAAGCAGAATATATCTCTACTGCTTTGGCTTGTTCTCAAGTTATCTATATGCAACAGACCCTAAAGGATTTTGGATTAAATATTTCAAAATCACCAATTTATTGTGACAATACAAGTCCAATAAATTTAACCAAAAATCCTACTCATCATGCCAAAACCAGACATATTAATATCAAACATCATTTTCTCAGAGATAATATAAGTAAAGAGATTATTTCTCTTGAATTTATCAACACTGAGAATCAAATAGCTGATATTCTGACCAAACCCCTGAATCAATAAATGTTTACTAAATTAAGAAGAGAATTAGGTATTTGTTATATAACTGAGATACAGAATATAGATATAGTAACATATATATTTAAATAAATAGAGAAAAACAAAATTGTCAAAATTTTCAAAGGGATGTCGACATGTCCCTACCCCCCATGTCGACATACAACGGTCAGATTTGAAATTTTGATTTTCCCTCTAAAATCAGTTTGGTGGTTATATAACCACAATATTTCGAATTCATCTGTCTTCTCACTTCATTTTCTCTGTAATAAGCTTCTGAAAATACAAAGTAATGGCCTCCTCTTCTAAATCAAACCAAAATGCAACCATTTCATTCCCTTCTCCTAATTCTGGTCCATTCCACCGTACTACATTGGCTCGAGTAATGAAGATCGAGGAAATTATGAAGGATTCTCTACAAATGCTGACTGAATTACAAGTCACGCAAATAAGGATAGAAAAGGAACAAGAGAAACAAGGCAAGATTCGTAGAAATTTGCAAAAATTTCTAATGGATAATCATGCAGACCCTATTGTGATTGAAGATGATTCCTCTGACATACGTATTCATAATCCATTAGAGGACGATGAAGAAGAAGAAGAAGCGCAAATGGACAAGGACGATAATGTTGTTTGCGTTAGAGAAGTCTATTTTGACAAAAATGGTAATTTGGTTGAACAACATGGAAACTTTTGTCTCCATTACCCTAATTGTTCAATTCAAAAGTCACCAATTGTCAAGGACTCTCGTTAGATTATTATTATATTAATGTTTTTATATTTTGTGTCCTTGTATATATTTGTGTTTATGGTTCATATATATGTGTAATGTAACATCATATATAATAAAATTAGATTTATGTTTCGCTTATTATACTTCGTTATTAGCATTTAGTTCCATGGTATTAGTTTAAGGGGGAGTTATGTAGTTTAGGCTTAGTTTTTGTTGATGACAAAGGGGGAGAATTATAAAATAGGATAGTTAGGCTGTTAGTTAGGCTTAGATTAAGGGGGAGTTAGTAGATTATGGGGGAGTTGTTGGAATAAGGGGGAATCCGAGTTTGGTAGAGTATATTTTATAAACATAGGTTGTCATCATCAAAATGGGGGAGATTGTTAGTTCCTGAGATGATGGTTTTGATGACAACAACCTTAGGACTTGTTATAAAATATAAATACTAATATCTTTGTCTAGATATATGTATATGCAAGATATATATATATATATATATATATATATATATGCAGGTACTGAGAATGAATACTGTACAGTATAGAGATTCAAGACCGATGAATTCAAGATTGAAGAAATCAAGACTTAAGACTCATGAGTATTAAGAGTTCAAGATATCAAGATAAGTAATAGAGTCTAGATTTATGTTAAAACTTCATAATAGCACTTAAATCTTTATTCAGATTTTAATTGTGGAACGGAATCCACCTTCTCGATTTAATAGTGGGATGGAACCCACGACCTCTTTTGTAGGATGGAACCCACGACCTTCTCTAGTGAAATGGAATCCACGAAATTTCAAGATGACTTATTTTTAGATTTTTTTTCAAAACTATCTTTTTATTAAAAACATCTCTCTCTCGGTTTAAATATTTTAGCCTTAATTCAAAAACTATTTTTAATCATATTAATTTCAAAATCAGTTCTTGTTTTTAAACTATCTCCTGGTTTTAATGTTTTAGTCTCAAAATATTTATATATTTAGTTTTTATTACTTTTATATTTCGTAAGATTGCTTTCCAAAGGTTTTTATAATCATAAATTATATTCAAAATAGTTTACAGAGTTCTAAGATTGTTTCGACAAACTTTAGAAAGAAAATCTCATTTAAAACAAAAATCAATTTTCAAAAAATACTAGGGGATGTCGACATACCTATAACCCCCCCCCCATGTCGACATGGTAGCCGTAGATTTTAAAATTCAAATTTTCAAAAGAAGTGTCTATTCATCATAACCTTTCATGAATGGACATGACTGTTATTCTCCTATATATACCGGTAGTTTTCATCGAATTTTCACTTAAGATTTCTTTGTTTTTTCTCCTATTTCTCTTCCATTCTTATTTTCAAACATTCTTAACAAAACTCTATCAAAATCCTAAGTGAATCAAACTCGATCATCTCTAGTTTGATTCTCTGCCACTCTCACTCAAAGATCTCAGTGCTATTCAGAGTTATAGGATCATTTGTAATCAAAGATCGAAAGATCAAAGTGTATCGAGTCTCTCTCTATTAGAGTGTGATTGGAAACAGTGTGATTGTGGCCCATAAATCAATTGGGTGTGATTGTAGCTCATAAATCAATTAGGAGATCTTGTAGCCTGGTTAAATCAAGAGAGTTTGCCCTGGACTCGGAGATAGGAGGGTGTATCTCGTGGCCTTGAAATCGAGGTTATAATATCGACATTATATTTGAAAATAAATCTGCATAAGAAATTGTATGGGACTGAATGTAGGGTAACTCCGAACCAGTATAAAATTCCGGTGTGTTCTTTCCTTTACTGCTTTTATTTACTATTTGCATATGTGTCTGGTTCTGTAATTGTCTCTGTGTTTGTGAATTGCATCTGTTTGGGTTTAATTTGAAAAGATTTCAAAAAGAGCATAAAATTAATTAAACACTATTCACCCCCCCATCTAGTGTTAATTCTACCTTAAGATCCGTAATCCGCATTTCCTACAGAAATGTCTCGGATTGACCCGATTATTATAAATTAACACACGGTGAGACTATGTCTAGTCAAGTATTGTTATATGGATAACATAATGTAAAAAGGAAATAATAATATAACATCAGCTCCACGGATACTCAAACTACCAGAAATATATCAATATATACCTATAGATATTAAAGTGTATATTTGAACTATCCATATAACATTATATATAATTATCAAGGCATTATATCAATCAAATAACTCAAATCCACATGAAATAGTCATCGCTAATATCAAAAGATGTCATCACCGAAAGTGACTGTGTTATAGGATCGTATAATATGCAATATATAATAGATAACTAGTGCGGAAAGTAACTTTAAAATAATAATAGCAGTAAAGTAAAATGACACCAGGAATTTTTATACTAGTTCGAACTCCCGTTCTACGTCCAGTCCCAGACTCTTTCTGGAATTAAAGCTAGCAACCCTCACTTAACCTGGAGGAACAGGTATTACACCGCCTGAGCAACCGAACAGGACTTGACCGCCTAAGTAACAGAATAGGACTTGACCGCCTGAGTAACCGAACAGGACTTTATTACAAACTAGATTGTCTTGACTTGGTGTGTTCTGGATAACACGGATTTGTCACTTGTAGTACACCCTTTCTACAATCTTTTCCTCAAGAATGATGTGTATAATTGTGTGTGTATGAAGAATAGGAAGATTAGAATTGCATAAAGAATATGGAAGTGAAATTGTAAGCAATGATTTTATAAAGTTTTGTAAGCAATAGAATCAAGAATGCTATGCACGTTGGATCAAGAAAGATGAGAGAATTAGGTCATTTGATCATTGAAACTTGAGTGCATTTATAGTGTATCAAGAGTTACAACCTCTGGTAATAGTTCTCTATGAAAAGCTAATGGATGCAACACTTGGGAAAGGAGATAACCTTTAAGAAATAGGAGTGTCTATTCATAATTTTGACTATTACAGGATTCAGTCGACTGAAAGTGCTTGGTCAGTCGACTGAATTCAAAAAGTGCACAAGTTATATACACATACTCAGTCGACTGACCATGTGTATTCAGTCGACTAGTCCGTGTTATATATAAAATATGTATACTGATTCAGTCGACTGATAGCACATGGTCAGTCGACTGAAAAGTGCAATTCAATGAAGAATGTGTGCATTTGAAATCGAAAGGTGTTTAAAAATGAATGTCAGTTTATATGTGAATACGAATGAATGAGAATGATGATTCTTTAGGAAAGATTTTAACAAAGCGACTAGATTAGACTCTATATACACATTTCATGACTCCTGTTAAAATATATAACTATTGAACCATACTTTGAGTCGTTAAGTCTGGATGTTGTATTAGTCGTAGATTCATGAATTGTTGTGTCATGTCAGCAATCAAAACCTAAGATCCAACATTCTCCCCCTTTTTGATGATGACAACTCCATTTGCTACGAACGAATCTCGACAAGCTTTGTTGATCTATTTATCCCCCTGAATATATTCCTGCAACTGTGCTATAGTTTTCTCCCCCTATATCTATGCTAAATATTCCTATAAATAATTATTAAACGATATCTTTTCTCCCCCTTTGTTATCGACAAAAAGGAGAGTTCCCAAAGCAAAAAATATTTATAATAATGATGATAACTCAGAACATATGACAAAGAGACGTAGTAAGTATAGAATTTTCAACATACAAAACAATACCACATCATCATTGTCTAAATATTGCATAGTTAGTCTAAGATAACTACCACAGAACCTTATAACACACAACACATAACCACATAACCATTGTTTGAAATAATAATTAAGTTTGTCAAAATAAATAAGAACCACAGAAATAAAATACATACTCATCTCCATTATCACCTTCGTCGGAGCTATCACCTTCTTCATCTCCTTCGGTCTCTTCCTCGCCACTGGATTCTCTACCAACTTCTTCTCTTTCTTCTTCTTCTTGTTCCTCATTAGATGTCAACCAAGTGAAGTGTTCAATAGGTCGTTTTCCTTGTGAAGTGGGCACGTGAACGGATGCAGAAGAAGGTGGAGAATAGGAGATTGCTTCCCAAATGTTGTTGAGAAATCCCTTGATATGATTAAGTTTCTTGTTTACCTTTGAGACAAATTTTTCAACGCGAGAGACAGTTGACTCCACTCGAGAAAGACGGTGATCGAGAAGCCGTTGGTTTCTTGACAGAATGGTTAGAGCTTCTTGAGGCCCGGCTTGAGAGCCGATTTCTTGAATCTCACTATTCTCTCTTTGTTGTGGAGGAGGTTGGGAGGAGGTTGAGGCTTGAACATGAGAAGTTTGTTGTCGAGAAGAAGGTTGAGCTTGACCAAAAGATTGATTTTCAAGCCGATGCTCATAGGTGATGATAGTATGGTCTCGATATTGCTTTGGGAGGTTCATCAGGCTAAGGGTTTTGGTGTTCAAGGCTGCAATGGTAGAGAATTCAGAGTCGAGAAATGGTACGTCGAAGTGCTTTAGAATCCTCAATATATATGTGGCATAGTGGATTGTCCGCATAAGTCCTTGGTTGAAAGTTTGAAATTCATCCAAAAGTACCTTTGCCCAATTTATAGGACGTCATCCCCATATGGCATAAAGGGATTGAAAATCTCGTATGTAGACTTTTTCGTAACTCCCCGTTCTCGGATTGATAGTGTGGGTTAGCGCACGATGCATTATTTGTGCTTTTGGTTGTAGCACAACCGCCTTAAGCTCCGTTATGTCATCTGAGAGGAAAAGATGGCTAGTGCGATCTTGGGATTCCATATTTACGGGTATTTCGTCCAATTCTTCTCCTTCGTCTGGACACATTAAAATTCGAGCAAGTCGAGGTAGGGGTAGGAAAATCTTGACACCGCATACGAGTATCTAAATGCAATTATCTGGGTTTGAAATGGAATGGTGATCGAGATTAAGGTTTGCATAGAAAAGCTTGACAAGGAGGCGGTTGATTTTGATGCTATTCGCATATAATCGATTAGAGATTCCAAACCGCTGCAACGAGCAAGATCTTGGATTGCATATGGAGCAAAATCAGGGAATTTGACTAAAGAACCTTCGAAAATGCGAGAATTCTTCATTTTATCGAATCTTTGTGCTGCTCTTTCATTGTATAACCATCCTCGGATTTGAGAATCAAAGGGACCAGCTGTAGATTGAGATTGCCTAGTCCTTTTTGGTGCCATTGAGTAGACTAGGGTTTAGTTTTTGAAAGATAGGGTTTAAATGTGGAAAATTTGAGATATTTTTGGTTGATTTTGAAGTGAAAAAGAAGAGTAATGGCAGACTCACGAATAGAATGAAGTAAAAGTGGAAAAAATATAAAAATTTGAATAGGTTTTTGAAGTGTCCTTTAGCAAGAAATTACCCCGGTTACCAGTTTCAGTCAACTGGATATTCATGACCAGTCGACTGACTGGGTATTAAAAAAAATTAATTGGGTTCAGTTGACTGACTTAGGGATTCAGTCAACTGAAGCCTTCCCGAAAGTTTTTAGTTCAAATTTTCCAAATTCAGTCGACTGAATATGTAGGTCAGTTGACTGACTGCAGAGAAAAATTATAGTTAAAAAGTCATGCTCAGTCGACTGAATGAGCTTGGTTAGTCGATTGGACTGTTGAAAAATGCAGAATGGAAACTATAATTTGTTATCAAGTATTGAAATATAAAAAATATTTATAATAAATGAAAAAGAGCATACATATGTATATTAATGAGAAGAAAAACAGAAATTGATATACATATATTTATATATAAAAAAATTAAGTAGATTTAGAGGAAGAGTTAGTGGTGTGGTATTCATCCGGCTCAACTTTAGTGTTCTCCTAAAGTGGTCTCAGTGGTGACCATCCATTGCCGCGTTCCCATGAGTTTGGAGAGACAGGTGGACGTTGCGGTGATGGTTCCTAAGAATTACGTATTCAAGGAGAACAGCCAGATGTTGGTTGGTGAATCATATTGTGGGACGGCGATCCATAGAATTTTAGAGCAACTTGTTCTAAGAAGCTTAAGCGCTTCGCATTCACCTTTTGCTCATAATACAGCTCACGCTGTAATTCTAGCGTCTCCCGTTGATAATGGTGGATGTTGTCTATCTTATTTTTACAAGACGACTATCTGAAAAATAAAGAGCGTTTAGCTCTTTTACCGGGAGGAGTGTAGCCGGTGTGAGTGGAAGGTGGTACTATTGGAACAGGCTCGTAAATAGGAGTTGGTGTAGGTAGATTAATAAAATCTGAGCTTATTGAGGTATAAGAGAGGGAAGATGTTTTGGAGTTGTGTTGTGAAGACTGGGCGATCTCGTAAAATCCTAAGAGGAGATCTTAATTCATTTTCATTATGAACAATGTTTTCATCTTCTTCAAAATTATGAACAATGTTTTCATCTTCTTCAAAATTATTTTGAGTAACCGTATTTGTGACCGTCTTAGGTATTATTTCATCATCCTCTAAATTTTTATTAAATTTGAAATTTTTGTCGAATGAAACATGAAGTGTTTCTTCGATTATTTTAGTTCTTTTACTAAAAATTCGATAAGCTTTGCTTCGTTCCGAATATCCTACGTAGATTCCTTCATCGGATTTTAGGTCGAATTTTCCAAGCTGATCTTTTATGTTTAAAGTAAAACATTTTGAACCAAAATTTTTAAAATATGAAGTATTTGGTTTTCATTGATGAAAAAGTTCATATGGAGTGTGTTTTGTTAGTGGTCGTATGGAAACACGATTTAGAACATAGCAAGCAGTTGCTACAGCTTTTGGCCAAAAATGTTTCGGTAAAGTGCTTCCATTTAATAAAGTTCTTGCACATTCTTGTAAAGTTCTATTTTTCATTTTTACAACTCCATTTTGTTGTGGTGTTCTAGGAAAATAAAAATTATGGTAAATTCCCTTTTTATTACAAAAATGTTCAAAAGCTTCATTTTCAAATTCACCTCCATGATCACTTCTAATATTTTTTATTTTTAAGTTTTTGAGATTATGAATTCTTTTTGCAAAAATTTTGAAATTTTCAAAAGTATCACTTTTATTTTTCAGAAAAATTGCCCAAGTATATCTTGAGAAGTCATTTATTATAACAAACACATATTTGCTATGATTTATAGATTGAACTTGAGTTGGACCAAAGAGATCCAAATGCAATAGTTCTAGTGGTTGTACAGTAGAAATATTTTTCTTTGATTTTAAAGATGGTTTTGATAGTTTTCCTAATTGACAAGCATCACAAATATTGTTTGCTTTAAAATTCATTTTTGGTAAACTTTTTACTAATTCATTTTTAGATAGTTTATTTATAGCTTTGAAATATGACAAAATCTTTTGTGCCATAACCAAGGATCATTTTCTTTGGCTATTAAACACATATTTGTATTGTAATTTACATTCATATTCAAAACATAAATATTTTTATCTCTAAAACCTTCAAAATAAGATTTTTATTTTTGATAAAAAATGCTACACTTATTTTCAGAAAAGGAAATATTGAACCCTTTGTCACACAATTGGCTGATACTAAGTAAATTATGCTTCAAATTTTTAACTAATAAAACATCTGTAATAAGAGGTAAATTAGATATACCGTTATTGCTCACATCGCCTTTGCCGATGACATATCCTTTGGAATTATCTCTAAATGTGACAGAACCTCCATCTGAGTAGATAAAGTTCGTTAGCATCCATTTGTTTCCTATCATGTGTTTTGAGCAACCACTGTCTAGTATCCATTTTCCTCTCTTTTTAGGTGGTACCTGCAAAATACAGAATTAACATTGGTACCCACCATTTTATTTGGGTCCTAAGAGTTAGGTCTTATGACGCCAAACTCAAGAGGGTTCAAAATTCCTTTTAAAAATAAAATCTTTGTTTTTATGAACAGTTTTATGAAAGATTTTATATACTTGTCTCTAATCAAAGAATTATTTGTTTTAGGAACCCAAATCTTAATTGATTTAGTAATATCTAAAAATTTTGAACTAGGTTTTTCAATTTTATTATTATTCCTTTTATATGTAGAATTCTTTTTCTTTGGAATAACTTTAGAAGATTGCTTATATCCTAGTCCTCTTTTATTTGAAGAAGTTTGAGAATTCTCTATAATTTTTGAAAGATTTTCCCTGCCTTTGTTAAAATTAGATACATTTTTAGTAATATCATCTAACTTTGTTTTAAGGCTAGAGATATCTAATTCTAAAATCTTGACATTAGCTTTAAGATCATGATTTTCAATTAATATAGCATCATTCTTTTCTTTCTGAGTTTCTATCTCTTGACTTAACATTGAGAGTTGAGATGTCATATTAGAACAAGATTCTTGAGTAACTTCAAGTTCTTCTTCTAAGATTATTTTCTCATCTCTTAACATATCTACTTCAATTTCAGTTCTATTTAGTTTTTCAAGAGATTCTTTGTACTTTCTTTTGATGTCTTTTCGTTTGTCAAGTAATTCTGAGTTTATTTCCAATAAATCATCAAAAGTTAGATCACTCACCTCGTCGCTTATGGCCATAAAACATACGTTGGCTTGTTCTGTATCACTGTCCGAGTCACTATCTGATGATGAAGATGATTCTGAATCGTCCCAAGTGACAGAGAAAGCTTTCTTCTTAAATCTGTCTTTCTTGTGCTTATGTTTGTCTTTCTTTTTCTCCTGACAATCTTCTTGATATAGCCTTTCTTATGACATTCATAACATTCTAGAGTAGACGATGATGGTTTGTTGGTGTTGCTATTGTTACTGGAGCTGTTCTTGTTATTTTTAAATTTGTTGCTCTTTCTAAATTTCAAAAACTTTTTGAAATTTTTAGCAATGAACGCCATATCTTATTCATCTGAATATGATTCATCTTTTTCTGCTTGGAATGCTATATTCTTCTTATCTTGAGTCTGTACTCGTTTTTCCTGGAGATTAACTTCATAAGACATTAGATTTCCTATCAACTCCTCGGGTTTTATGGTTGAAATGTCGTTAGCTTCTTCGATTGCTAAGACATTTTGTTCCCACTCATCCGTTGGGGAGTTGAGGATTTTTTAAACAATATCAAAATCTGTATAAGTTTCTCCTAATTCTATCAATGAGTGATATATATATATAGAAATCTAGAGTACATTTCATTTATAGTCTCATTTTGCTTCATTTTAAAATTCTAGAACTAATTTTTGAGCATTGAAATTTTACTCTGCTTTACTTTGTTAGTGTCTTCATGTGTAACTTTGAGTGTACGCCAAATTTCATAAGACATTTTACACATGCTTATTCTATTAAACTCATTTTTGTCTAATGCACAATATAACATGTTCATAGCTTTAGCATTTGCAGTAGCATCCAATTTTTGTGTGTTAGACCATTGTGAATATTCAGTAGTAGGTATGGTATATTCATATTGCATAATGTTCCAGGTTTCATAACTACTTTCTTGTAAATAAATTCTCATTCCAGTAGCCCAATAGTTATAGTTCATTCCATTAAACAGAGGTGGTCGTGCAGTAGATTGACCTTCAAGAAAGGTAGTGTTAGTTGCAGTGCTGGTGTTGTTTTCCATACTAAAAAAATCAGATAATTATGTTACGGTTATATGATGACCTTGCTCTAATACCAAATGAAAGTGAGTGTGCTATAGGATTGTATAATATGGAATATATAATAGATACCTAGTGCGGAAAGTAACTTTAAAATAATAATAGCAGTAAAGTAAAATGACACCAGGAATTTTTATACTGGTTCGAACTCCCATTCTACGTCCAGTCGTAGACTCCTTCTGGAATTAAAGCTAGCAACCCTCACTTAACCCGGAGGAACATATATTACACCGCCTGAGCAACCGAATAGGACTTGACCGCCTGAGCAACAGAATAAGACTTGACCGCCTGAGCAACCAAACAGGACTTTATTACAAACTAGATTGTCTGGACTTTGTGTGTTCTGGATAACACGGATTTGTCACTTGTAGTACACCCTTCCTATAATCTTTTCCTCAAGAATGATGTGCATAATTGTGTGTGTATGAAGAATAGGAAGATTAGAATTGCTTAAAGAATATGGAAGTGAAATTGTAAGCAATGATTGTATAAAGTTTTGTAAGCAATAGAATCAAGAATGCTATGCACGTTAGATCAAGAAAGATGAGAAAATTAGGTCATTTGATCATTGAAACTTGAGTGCATTTATAGTGTATCAAGAGTTACAACCTCTTGTAATAGTTCTCTAGGAAAAGCTAATGGATGCAACACTTGGGAAAGGAGATAACCTTTGATAAATAGAAGTGTCTATTCATAATTTTGACTGTTACAGGATTCAGTCGACTGAAAGTGCTTAGTCAGTCGACTGAATTCAAAAAGTGCACAAGTCATATGCATAGACTCAGTCGACTGACCATGTGTATTCAGTCGAATGGTCCGTGTTAAATATAAAAATATATATACTAATTCAATCGACTGATAGCACATGGTCAGCCGACTTAATAGTGCAGTTCAGTGAAGAATGTGTGCATTTGAAATTGATAGGTGTTTAAATTTGAATGCCAGTTTATATGTGAATATGAATGAATGAGAATGATGATTCTTGAGGAAAGATTTTAAAAAAGCAACTAGACTAGACTCTATATACAAATTTCAAGACTCTTGTTAAAATATATAACTATACGAACCATACTTTGAGTCATTGAGTCCGTATGTTGTAGTAGTCATAGATTCGTGAATTGTTGTGTCATGTCAGCAATCAAAACCTAAGATCCAACAATCACCCATATGGAAATACATCAAATCAGAAAGTACATAATCAACACAAATGGGTGAATCATACATATCTAGAACTCATTATCAAACCCAAAAATGTCAATAGTGAGATATCCTCAAGTGAAGTCAGGCGGTAATGAAACAGTGCCTACAACCTCTCTTAATCTCATATCATAACATATCATTATCGTATCCATAAAACTCAATAAGAAAGATTTGAGCCAGCTCATAACAGTATCCAAATATAATAAATAATATATAGGTCATCTGCCTAAAAAGAATAGGTCATCTGCTTGAGAAGGATATAGGGTTGACCATACTCTAGATAGAGTCTCAGGTATAATCTCATCCATACATAATATATGTCTATCTTCCACCCACATACATACACATACATTGGAACCATACGAAAGATTGACAACATGTCTACTTGCTCCAAGAGCCATACATAGTCCCTATGACATGACTCCTACAGTCATCGGTTACCATTACCTATTCCCTCTTTGTATCATGGCAATGATCCACCATAGGCTTGACAACGCATAGCCTCTTTGGCCACGACTACCGACATGTGCCCCTATAGTAACTGACCGCTGGCCTATGCGGCATAAAGGACAATCAAATCCAATGATGCACATCAAATATAATACAATAACAAAAGTGTTGCAATCGAGGGCGAGACCTCCTCGATCAAGCCGTCGGGGTGGATACTGGCCATTGGTTCACTTCCAAAATATAAAAGGAGCTGGACAATGGGTAGTCAGACACGTAGTATACATATATTCTAAAGCTACGTCTAGCTTCCACATATACTCACCGTAGCGAGCCACACATAACATACCCTTGTATGTGTGTTATTCACGAGCAAAGAATAACTGACAAAATAACACAACGGTGTCCCCTACCGAATAAATGAAGGACATATTTTTCCTTTCTATTTGCTGCAGCTTGACACTGCAGCCTTATAGGTATTTTTTCCCTCTTTGTTCGCTACTGCATATTACAACAGCCTATATAATTTTTTTTACAACGACTAATTTTAGCAGCAAAGCCTATGGGCGAAACTCAATTGGAATCAAAATTTGAAGAGGCGGTTCAAAAATTAAAAAGGGTATTGTACTCGCTACATCATTGTATTTGTAATTTGATGAATTTACTTACCTATGGAGTTCAACAAAGTCTTGTATTTTGGTTAGTTTTGTACTTTAATTAGTTCATGTTTAAAGTGTTGAAGCAAGTGGAAGTGAACAAAGATAAGCACACAAAAGAAACGCACAAGAAGAGGTACATAACTCAAAAATGCAACAGCACTACGAAGTCATGCACATGCAAGCAAGTTCGAGTAAACCAAGAATAGCAGGCACACAAGCAAAACAAAGAAGTGAGCACTAATATACATACATTGATATGTATAGACACACAAAAATCCATATATATAATATCAATTTGGACTTCAATTAAAATTCGAACTTCAAAACAAATTGAAATTTCAAAATAAATTCGAACTTCATAATTTAATTTTTTTTTCCAAACTACTTTATTACTTTCCTTTTCAAAATCTCCAACATCACACAAAATTAAATTTTCAAAATGCTAGTTACTTCATAAAATATTGTTTATAACATTTATAAAATCTTTTGATTCAAGCTTAAACAAATATTTACATTTATATACAAAAATCCATAAACCAACTTCATATTATAATAGCCAACATTGTCGTGCCATAAATCTTAGCGATCTGTTTTGCCAATTAGCTGCAATGTTGACTATCTAGGATTTTATATCAACACTCCCTCGCAAGTGATCTCAATTTAACACTAACATCTAATGGCTGCATACATTGTTTAAAAATATTTAAATCTGGAAAAATAATATTTTCCATTTTCCAAAATAACATATTACATTATAAAATAATACACAATTTTAAATAAAGTATTTCTTATACGTTTTCAAAATATTGTGTCGGACTGCTTTGTATAAGCATTTAGGAATCCTTAACGATAACGCTGATTAGACGTATCAACAAGAATTCTTAAATCACTCTATGGACAAACTGACACCAAAATAAACTACTTAATATTTCCAATCATTTTATAAAATGATATTCCTATTTTATTAGATTATACGCTTGTATGAAATAAAATATTGAATTTCAAAATTCGTATATACAATTAATTCAACAATCACTAGTAACCATATAAATCAACACACATCAAACAAACAAACAAATACCTTCAGCAGAAAGCTATCTATTGATTTTCGCTGCACAACTCTGATCATTACTAGATCATTTCATTCATATTCAAGCCATACAGAGGTTTATTCATCGTCACCAATTCTGACCTACTTGTCGGGCTAACAACTCCTTGCATCATTAACTCCCACTGCAACTTCTATTTCACACAGGAACAAATACATACAAAAAAGGTAGAGATAAAGAATACATGCATGCATGCATACACACACACACACACACACACACACATATATATATATATATATACAGTAGGGAAAATAACAAGTACATCTCTAGATGATTATCCCAGTATTCATCGTATACTCCTACCATCTCTTAATTATAATATAACTATCCAACACACGTAAGAGGGCATGGACTCTAAGTCTCTGTAAGGTCTTGACTCGTGTCTCTTATATATGATATATTGTTCCAAATGTTGCTTTGATATCATATTGTGACACCCCGTCTCTATACCCATACTATTCAAGAGTATTACAGAGTAATACTGTTAGATAATACAAAGAATGAGACTATATAGGGTATACACGTGAATATTTCCATGGAATAACACTGGTACATATTAAAACATCAAATAAATAACACATCTATACATACACAATATCAGTAGAAAGCAATAAATATGTGTGATTCTAGGATAGAATAATATATAATATACAGTAAATAACAGAGAACACAGAGTCCACTACAGCGATAATATATAAAATGTATAATATATAATATAATAATAACATAAGGGTGCAACACAACTTAAATGTCATATATCTCAATATAACATAATGAATATACAATATACATCTCAGTGTCAAAGTATATAGTGAATCAATGTCATATAAATATCATAGAATATCCTAATATAAATCTCCTCTAAGCCCACTAAGACAAATGCTGGTCATGTCATCCCTGTACCTGAAATGTCTCGGACCGACCTGAGTATTATAAAATAACACATGGGTCAGACTATTTCTAATCACGTATCATAATAAGGGTAGCATAATGTAAAATTGAAATAATAATATAATATCATCTCCAGAGACTCAAACTACCTGACATATATCAATATATACATATAGATATCAAAATGTATATCTGAAATATCTATATAGCATTATATATAATTATCAAAGCATCATATTAATCAAATGACTCAAATCCACATGAAATAGTCATCTCTGATATCAAAAGATGTCATTATCCATATGGAAATACATCAAATCAGAAAGTACATAATCAACACAAATGGGTGAATCATACATATCTAGAACTCATTATCAAACCCATAAATGTCAATAATGAGATATCCTCAAGTGAAGTCAAACAGTAATGAAACAGTGCCTATAACCTCTCTCAATCTCATATCATAAAATATCATTATGAAATCAATAAAAATCAATAGGAAAGATTTGAGAAAGCTCATAAAAATATCCAAATATAATTATATGTAGGCCGTCTGTCTGATAATAATAGGCCATTTGCTTGAGAAGGATACAGGTTGACCATACTTTGGACATAGTCTCAGATATAATCTCATATATATATATATAATATATGTCTATCTACCACCCACATACATACACATACACTGAAACCAGATGGGAGACTGGCAGCATGTCTGCTTTCTCTAGGAGCCACACATGGTCCATATGAGATGACTCCTACAGTCATCGATTACCATTACCTCTCCCCTTTTAGTATCGTGACAATGATCCACCATAGGCTTGACAACGCATAGCCTCTTCGGCCATAACTACCGACATGTGCCTCTATGATAACTGACTACCGGCCTATGTGAAAAAAGGGAAAACAAAATCCAATGATGCATGTAAAATATAATACAATAACAACAACATCGCAATTGGGGGGACTACCTCCTCGATCAGGCCGCCAGGGTGGATACTAGTCAATGGGTTCATTCCCAAAATATAAAGGGAGCTGGACAATAAGTAGATAGACATATAGTGTACATATAATCTAAGGCTACGTTTAGCCTCAACGTATACTCATCGCAGTGAGCAACATACAACATAACCCTTTATAAGTGTCATCCACGTGTAAAGAATAACCGAACAAATAACACAACGGTGTCCCATACCACCGTGTGTTACGGGTCCGTTTATTCCAAGCGGCTTGTTATTTAACAGTATAACATGACTTATATGCCAATGTCAACCAATCCCAACTAATCTGTTGATATACGGCGTAAATTCGGATGATTGATGGAAGAAACACCACACACGCTCCTTCAATATTCTATATAACGAGTCCAAAGAATAACCAGAGAAATATTACTGAATGCCCCTTCTCGAACGGTATCATAACTCCATTTATTCAGATTTCTCGTTACACAGAATAGAAATCATCATAATATACATAAAAGCATGTCATCATCGTATCATATCAAATCATAAATCAAATTTATATCAAAAGGTGAATCATTCATGATATCAAAATCAGTATAGGAATATGAGAAATCCAAAATATAGGATTCATACATAAAATTCTAATTTGATTCAGTAATGAAATAATAATAATTTCAACAAAATCTTTCTTTAACAATTAAATCAAATATCTGAATGTATATAAAGCTTACTTTGTTTGTTCATAAGTATTTACATTATTTATGAAAATAAACTTTAAAATATCTATGATATTAATCAAAAAATATTTCTTATTTCCAGAAACTATATAAACTTCTTAAATTACTATTTAAAACAAACTATAAATTACTTTTCAATAAATTAATAATTCTGAATATAACTTTTCTTCAATAAATTTTATATTTCTAAAATAATAAAATTTGGTAAAACCTCTATCTAATAAGTTTACCTTATTTATATAATTACCAACAATAAAGACTAAAACACTATTATTTACTTTAAATATATATTTTGAATCCAAAATAGTGATAATTCAAACCATAATATAATTTCAAAACATTCAAATATAAATAAATTATACAATTTAAAATGCAAACAGACAAGGTTCCTTTTGTAAATCAACATTTTCAACCAACACTATCAACCAACATTTAATCCTAATGGATCCAACAATCCAAACAAACAACAACAATCACAAATAATCAATTTGACCAATTTATCATCCAATTTCACAATAAGCAATCAATATCAACTAATAGTCTATCCAACCAAACTACACATGTAGATATATGGGTGATTATGCATAAATAACATTATGTATCCATAGTTATGAGTGAGAAAACTCACTGATACAAGACTCGAGTCACTGGTTAGTGACTACATAGCCTCCACAATTAAACAACTAATCTATGGCTAGCAACCCGCATCACTTGCCTTCTTCATCGCTGCTAGCATACATACTTGCAAACAATTTCCATCCCAAAATCCTATTATGTTACCGCCATGAACACGCCATCACTATGTTGCAACCCCAACCCATCATCACATTCCTTCCCTTTACTGACGACGCTCGCCTGTATCACCATCGTCGCTTGAGTCGCGACCTTCATCATGTACATCACTGCCAGGTCGATGAATTTCACCCATTGCATGTGTCAAACCCAAATGCATGCGAGCAATGGTCACGTTGGCCAAATCGAGCCACCTTCTCCTTCTTTGATCCTTCCTGATCGAGCGCAATTTCATGAATGATTATTTTTCTTTCTCGAATTGAATTTGAAAATTCCGGAGATAGAGGTTTAGGGTACACAGCTTGAATATGAAAAGATGGGACTTGGGATAAACAAATTATATGGGCTTGGATGGTTTGGGCTTAAATGCATAATAAGGAGGAGTTAAGGATTTTCTTTTCCTGTCTATTATTTTTGTTTATTTATAACTAGATTTCAATTTAATATCAATTGATTTATATTTATTTTACGCAATATGTTTCGATGATTGGACAATTTATTCCATTTCAACACTTATTAATATTTATTTAATTATTCATTATATTATCGTAAAATAAATTTATTTTCAATTATTTCAATTATTTACTATATAAAAATATCTTGAATTTCTTAAAATATTATTTTAAATTTCAATATATTATCTAAAAAGGAATTTATTAATTTAATTCAATTTATTAGAATTAAATATTTTATTAAATAAGTTTTAATCAAGTACAAATTTACTTTCAAAAATAATAATTATCCAAATCGGACTCGAACAATTTTATTTTAATTAAATTTATTTATTATTATGTGGCGTAGAATGTAGGGTTGTTACAAATAATATAATATCACTACGAAAGACACTCAAGACATCAAACGGTGTGTCAATATATATGCCTGGGGTATCTGTATAATGACGTAAACAATGTTCAAGGCATCACATCACTCAAATAATTCAAATCCATATGAAAAATCAACATTGATATCAAAAGATGTCATCACCCATATAGAAACTCAGTAAATCAGAAATCACAGAATCAACACAAATTGATGAATCATACATATCTAGTAAACATCATTAAATTCAAAAAATATCAGTAAATAAGATATCACCAAATATATCAGGTTAGCATGAAGCATTGCCCAAATTATTTATCAATCTCAATAAAATCATCAATACATATAAAATAGGGTAGGCCGCCTATCAAATACCGAGAATCCACTGTACACAAGACATGTATCACAGGTACAATTTCATCTCCTCATATAACATCTATCTATAAATATTGTGATGGGAAATGACTTTACGACAGACACAAAGTCCCAAGTAGAGTCATATATATGTAATAATATGTGGCACCAGGCCTACTTCAATGCTACAGTGAGGTGTATTAATCGTATATGCCAATCTACTACTCTGTTAGTACCAGAAGGGAGACTAATAGCAATAAGCAAGCTCCATAGACACTAAGTCTCTACAATCTTTAGTTACCTCATAATCATTGTGACACGTATCCACTGGTATGCTCATCAACACAAGGAATAATAAGTCATGACACTACAATTTCCCCATATAGGTAATAGACTGCTGGCCTAGGTGGCACATGGGTATATGCGCGCACAAGAGTAGCATAAAGCTGAAACACTAAGCAATATATGGTGTCATAGATCTGGAAAGCGACCCCACGACCAGGTCGCTAAGGTGGATACTTGTCATCTAGTCCTCTCCAATAAACATAAATAGGAGTACATCGTAATAGTGGTAAATAGAACCAATACATATAGACACAAAGTCAGGCTTATCATTAGACACGAAGCTGTACTCGCTAAATATAGCACAAAGCCATATCACCTCACACTATCCACTTTATTCCCATCTCATGAGTGTCATCTACTTGCAATGCATAATTGAATAAACATCACAATAGTGTCACATAACACTGCGTGATACATAAACGTTTATTCATTGTTCATAAACCACACTCAAACTATTTAGTATTCTATAATAGAAGAAATATTACCGAAAGTCTCATACCAAACGGTATTGTAACTCCGTTTGTTCAGATTTCTCATCACACAGAATAAAAATATGACAAAATCACGTAGGATCATAACACAAAATCATATTGAAGATGTCATCACCATATCATATCGAAATCATCATCAAACCAATATCAATGGTGAATCACTCATATCATAAATATCAATATCGAAAATATGAGAAATCAGAATTCTTAGGGACAATGTATAAACATTCTTTTATAGCCCAAACTAATTATACATAAATTATTATGATATAAAAAAATACACTTTAAAATACTCAAAATATTAATCGAAGAAGTTCTGATAGTGTTCTATAATTTATAAATTTTAAATAGATAATTAAAACTAATACAAAATTTACTTTTCATTAGCTATTAATTTCTCAACCTTTTATAAATCCAAATATTAATTTAATACCCATTTATATACTCAAAAAACTCATATACTATATTCGAAACACCAAAAATAGTTTACAAAGCTAAACATTTCATATAAAAATGATTCTATAAATTTCTATAATTATATACTATTTTTAAATAACTTTAAAACATCTAAATCAGTTTAATATTAGAATTCGATAAAATTTATTTTGAAAACAATAAAATATTTATTCAAGATCATTTTATATATTTCTAAAAAATTAATAGGCGATATATATATTTGTGAAAAATAAGAATACAGAATTTTTTTAATGACTTATATCTAAATTTATAAGTAATTGTTAATATCATATAAAGTTATCTTTAATAAGATATATTTATATTACATTTTTTTATTAACAACATTTTTATTTATAATATATATATATATAGATATAATTGAATAAAATATTAATACCCACAAAGATGCAACCAACAAAGCAACATCAAGTACACAGTGCAAAATACACACACAACACTACTCTAACACAACACAACTGTATAAAATCACACCACCTATGAAAACACAAGCCAAAAACTACATAACACAAACAACCACACCCACCAACAAAATACTGCACGCGCACATGTACTCACACAAGCACATGCACTACACACACTTAAACATAGCTACTACTCACACAATATTTCACACACAAAATAACAACCCAAGCACACAAATGATTAGGAATATACACAAACGCATACTTGTCCACTCACAGGTAACACCCCTAATTTTAAATAACATTATTCAAGAGATTTAATTAGATAAATTAAATATAATAATGTAGAGGTTGGAATGATAAGGGAATTGAGATTCGGAAACTAATTAAGGTCGTGCCTTAACTAAATGAATCTATAAGAATGGTTTATAAGTTAAATACTTAAGAGAATAAGGTAAGGGCAATATGGGAATGACTAAACCCCATAACCCCTAAAACCCCTTACAATATTCTCATTCTCATTTACATTCTTACAAAAACAAAAAAACGTAAACAAAAGGAAAAACAAGGTCGGTCATTACCCTAGGTGAAAAGAAGCTCAAAAATCAATTAGAGGCTAAGATTCAAGGTAGGAAGATTAAAGTAAAGAACATAGATGTGATGCCGAGCACTCTTGGATGCCGAGCGTAAAGAGACGCCAAATAATCCAGTTGAGCCGAACGGTATGGGTGCCGAACGAACCCCGAATGCCGAACGAAGTGTTCATGCCGAACATTGTGCTCATGCCGAGTACTCTAGTTGCCTGGTCAAATCCCCAGGAAACACTTGCCCCCCAAAGTGTATTACGTGACCAAACGTGATACGCTTTGTCTTATGCGAGCACTGCTCTTTGTTCCGGGTCGTGGTCCAGTTTCCTCGATGGTGGCTTCCTTTGATTTCCAGATGAAGTGTTATGTGCCGAACAAGATAGCCGGAGCCGAGTGCTTTACGCATGCCGAACAGTTTTGTACGCCGAAGCCGAGCGATGCAGCATTGACAGGTACCACCGGTCATAGTCTTTTCGACTTCCCTTCTTCTCCTATAAAGGCTAGTATTTTCACCTTCCTCTTTTTTTTCACTTTTTACCTTCGACATTTTTCGAGAACTCGTAAACTTCTTCCCTCGAACCTCGATCACTTCTCGAATCCCTTCTTCCCTGAAGCGATCAGGCCTCTTCCACGACTCCTTTATAAATCGAGCCCGAACGACTTTCAATTCAAAGCCCACTTTCCTTCAAGCTCCTACTATCCTTTTTGGTAAGAATCTCTCGTCTGAATGCTTCTTTCAAATTAGGAAAAATAGCGCAACGTTCGTACCCATGAATCTCCCATAGGCTATAGTGCATAAGAGTCCTGTGGACAAGGAAGACGAGTTGGGGTTCGGGCGAGTTTTAAGGTGGGCACGTAGTTGTGATTTCAGGTGGTTTTGAAGTGGATGGATTGGGGAAGAGAGAGATGGAAGAGACACTGTAATGGTTCGGCCTAGTCTTTTAATGCTGAGCCACCTTATGGTAACATGGTAACGGCATTAGGGATAAGACCTAGCGGTGTGTATGGCCATGGTTCGACATGGTCTCTTTATGCCGAACAAGATTGGAGCGGCAAAACTAAAAGGAAGGGGGGAATGGTTGGAGGCCGAACGATATTCTGGCCGAACAGGTCTTAGGCCGAACAGTCATGAGTGCCGAACCCTACTTTGGCCGAACAAAACTTAACCGAACGATTGTGAATGCCGAACCCTATTTTGGCCGAACAACACTTAACCGAACGATTGTGAATACCGAACCCTATTTTGGCCGAACAACACTTAACCGAACGATTGTGAATGCCGAACCCTATTTTGGCCGAACAACACTTAACCGAACAATTGTGAATGCCGAAAGATACTTTTAGCCGAGTAGGAATTAGGCCGAACACTCATTCACCTTGCCTATTCATATAACAAAACAAGGAAAAGGACCTAAGCATACTAGCATATCGAACTAATCTGGACTAATAATTTCCTAGTTTCAATAACCACACAGACGTGAGTTTTTAACACGCAGTGCCAATGTCCGAGTCCAAAATTGAAAACATTATAAGGCTGGTTTTCAGAGACAGTCGGCGATGACGGTCTTCGAAGGCGATGATTTGAAGCTCAGTTTTATATCAGTAACTTTGTGACCTTCAAATTCTTAATGCTTATACACGATTGCTTGCACTAGTTCACACACCACGTGGGGGGAATATTCGTGTTGTTAATTCTAACGTTGAACATTTTTCAAGTATAGTTTTCACAGGCGCTTAGCCAGATTCACTATTTATTGGAGATGTCCAGAAAATCTAGCTCCGCCACTATATCTGATAGGCCTGGGCCGTCTTCAAGGCAAGAAGTCGCGGACACTTCAAATCCGTTGACTTCCCCTGCTCATAACTTAGCTCCTGATGCCCTGGAGGCATCGATTCTCTTGGATAATCCGATCGACTCACAGGCTTCGAAGATTAACGAAGTCGCGCTTCGGCGAATATGCTCCATCCATGGAATCCCTTTTGCCGATGTGTTGGTCCCGTCGAGACATGATCATCCTCATCTGCCCCCAGTCGGATATACTGCTTGTAATAAGTTCATGTGCTGGATGGGCAGTGTGCCTCCATTCAATCTATTTCTTCGGGACGTGTTGCAATACATAGACATCGCCCCATCGCAGCTGCATCCAAACGGTCACGTGTTCATATACGGGACCTACCTACTTTTCATGGCCGTCTTCTCTAGGCCTCCAACTTCCGGCGACATCAGATATATTTATATGATTAAGAAGCGAAAAGATAGCCCCTCCTTTATGTTCCTCGAGCCGTACCACAAATGCCAGATTTTGACCGGAGCATGTAGCAAATTCGCCCTGTACAAACAGGAATGGTTCTATGTGCGTTTCCCTCCTGGTTTCACGAGGAGATGGGTCGAAGGCAGTAAGTCTCTTCCCTGAGTCAACATTCGCGCTCAATCGGAGCTATGCTTTTTCTAACTTCTTGTTTCGTCTTTTCAGGTATTAACCCGCGTCCTGAGGGCCGAGGATATTCTGATACCGTCGAAGCCATTAGAGCTCTCCCCGCCGAGGAACGGGACATCCGAACCCTCATTTCAAATGAGTCGTTATCGAGATTCAGACTGCTAGCAAGAGGTCGCCAGATTAGTCTTCCAGAAGGCATCTCCATTCCCAAGCCCGCATCCGGTAAAGGGAAAAAACTAGTTGAATCGTCATCACGCCACACCCCTGATGTACAGGAAGGGGAAAAAATCAAAGAGAGCGAAGCTCCTGAAACACAAGGCGAGAATGTGGGTCCTACTCAGGATCCACTGGTCGAAGTACATGATATTGAAACGTCATCTTCCCCTTCGAAGGGGAAAAAGAAATTGAGGTATAAGATACGGAAGGAGAAAGTTGGCGGAACTTCCAAAGTTACGCTTATCCCGCCAGAGAAAGAGGCTTCTTCATAGCACATGGAAAGTTCTTTAAAGGGTATGTCGAACCTTACCATTCCCGACGATCTACTCAATTATGGTTTTGACAATCCGGAAGTCCTTAAGTTTCATTCGCCCGCTAGAGGCAACGCGGGAGTTCAACCCCTAGTTCAGGGAGATAACACTCCGATCAGTAAAGATAAAGGAACTGGTCTGTCGGGGGGAACACTAGGACACACACGCACACACACACTTCACCATACACTTCAAGTTTTCCATTACCCCGATTTTTCCTAACTCGTCGTTATTTTTATTCTATGCAAGTGACATGGGGCGCTCCCACGGGCTCGATCGCCTCCACGGTTCTTCTATATTTCACCATCCTGGATGGGATTCAGGCTCAGGTAGACGTAGGGACAGAGACGATTATGAGGATCGAGACAACTGTCCCCATGAATCGTCTTATCGAAAGAAATCATATTCCCAGTCTTCATACTCTCGCGATCCCCCTCCTCAAACTGAGCCGGATAGATAAAAACTTTCGCAGAAAGGGTCTCAACTCGATGTCTCCCGAGAACAACATTCCGGTTCGTCGAGCACAAGGCAAACTCGGGATCATCGTAAAAGGACAGAACTTTCAAAGCCTCCTCCCCCTACTCCTGCGGCTGACCCAACGATAGCAGAGAAGATGGTCGATCTTAAGGCAAAATTCCCAAAAATCTGCTTTGACGGCTTGAAATTCCTCCCAGCTATTCATCACATCCCGGGGCACGTCAAGCAGAGTGTCATCGCCTGCAACAACGATGTCTATGTTCAGCATGACGCGTTCGTACACTTGGTCGAAAAAGTCTTGGAAGTATCTGTTGAGCGACAACATGAAATTGACTGTTTGAAGTTGGAAGCTGGCTTTGACAAGGACATCATCAAGAGCCAAGATGAAGAGCTTGCTTCATGCAAGTCCAAGCTTGAAGTCGCAGAACATAATGCTAAGGAGACTGCGGAGGCCGTCACTCGTCTGGAGACGACCCATAAGAAAGAACTTGACATCGCAGTCCATCGCAGCGGGGCCCTAGCTCTAGAAAAAGATTCTAATCAAAAAGAAAGGGATACACTCGCCCTGCAAGTCAAAGAGCTGAAGGAGATACTCTCTAAGGAGAGGGAAGAAAATATAGCGTCTCAAGGAGAGTCTCAACGGTACTGTAACGAGATCGTTGACACACGTCTCCTAAAAGCAAAGCTCGATGATGAGCTCTCTAAAGTTGAGACGATGAAGAGCGAAGCCCGGGAGGAGGGCAAGAAACTAGCTTCTGAGGAGATTGACTCCCGTCTTAAAGCAGCTGCAGAGGCCGGTAGAGAAGAGGTCAAGTGCATGTTTGACCCGCTGATCGCCGAGTACAGCGCCCGCGTCCTTATGCATCGCGACTTGACATTCCTAGGCGAGGGCTATCTCGAATCTCTAGCTTAGGCCTGGGAAACTTTAATAAAGATCAGAAAGATCGAGTCGGGCTCTGAGGAAAACGATGAGGATGCTCTGGTGAAAGAATTTCTCATGGGGAACGAGCCAGCGGACTTATCTGTAGCTTTGGCTCTTTATAGCAAAGGCTCTCCCCTACCAACAGAGAAAAACGACGAAGCTGGTCCATCTGGGGCTAAGGCTGCAGCTCCTCCTTCTACTGCTCCTCCTTCTGCTCAATCGGCCGGCCGGCCAACACTTGACCCATTTGAGCAGCATGCTGGCTATGATCCAGAAGACCCCGGGCTTGGCGTTCATGTGTTATCCCCTATTCTAGAGGGTGAAACTCCACGCGCAACTGATAGCCAGCCAGAACCTGGTATGAAATTCTTCTTTTAGAAGTTAAAAGATCTGTCACTTTCTGGTAGCGGTTATTTGTCCTAATGTTCATTCTTTATGTTTTTATGCAGGCTGCTCTGATCCTGAACCAACTCCGAGGAGCGACGACGCCAAGGAGGAGGCAGAGAAAACAAGCGATGTTGCCTATGCGGGAGTAACTCCTGGCCCTGACGCTCAAGTGATTGGGGCGCTAGATGATGATAAGTTTGACACTTCATCTCCCGTCGAAGGGAGTGATGAAATCGAGATCACTGGCGCCTCCGAACATACTTCGAAGATGAGCATGAAGGAGTGACTCGCAGAAGAGGAGAAAAAGAAGGTCGATATCAAAGTCGAGCCTCAAATACTGGAACTTACTGACCCGTGGAATAGACCTCTGAAAATCATTCTCCCAGGCAAATCTAAACCAATGGATGTTCCTTCTCCTACTCCTGACTCTGCTTCTTTGGCAAGCAAAAAATCCAAGAAGAAGCGTGAAGGAGAGGAGTCATCTGAGAAAACAAAGGAAGACAAGAAGAAGAAACCGAAGAAATAATCGCCATACTCGTTCAACGAGATTTTGTTTAGGTCTTATAACTACTTTCATTTTTTCGTTTCCGTATTTTGTGTAGATAGATTTTTGACTCCAAGTTTTGGAGGAATAGCTGTGTAACCCCATTTTGGACTATTAAATAAAGCTTAGTTTCTTAGTCACTTGAACGATTCTTTTGCTTCTTTAGCTTTCTAAATAACTATGGTCAAAACTCAAGTTCTCATGAGTTGCATAATTTCCCAATACATTCTTACATTGTTCGAACATTCTTTTGAGTGGCATATTTCTTGTTCCACATTCTTGAGTACTTAGAATTTTTTCTAAATCCGCGCTCCAGGGATTTAGGGTAATTCGATCCGCATTCAGGGGATTCGAAGATTCGGAGATTCGAATTGTCTGTACTCTAGTCCGCATTCAGGGGATACGGAGATGGGAGTTGTTTATACTCTAGTCCGCGCTCTGGGGACTTAGAGTATTCCAGTTCGCACTCAGGGGACTCGGAGATTGAAGTTGTTTATACTCTAGTCCGCGCTCTGGGGACTTAGAGTACTCCAGTCCACACTTAGGGGACTCGGAGATTGAAGTCGTTTGTACTATAGTCCATGCTCCGGGGACTTAGAGTACTCCGGTTCGCACTCGGGGGACTCGGAGATTGAAATCGCTTATACTCTAGTCCGCGCTCTGTGGACTTAGAGTACTCCGGTCCGCACTCAGGGGATTCAGAGATTGAAGTCGTTTATACTCTAGTCCACGCTCTCGAGACTTAGAGTACTCCGGTCCGCGCTCAGGGGACTCGGAGATTGAAGTCGCTTATACTCTAGTCCGCGCTCTGGGGACTTAGAGTACTCTGGTCCGCACTCAGGGGATTCGGAGATTGAAGTCGTTTATACTCTAGTCCGCGCTCTGGGGACTTAGAGTACTCCGGTCCGCACTCAGGGGACTCAGAGATTGAAGTCGTTTATACTCTAGTCCGCGCTCTGGGGACTTAGAGTACTCCGGTCCGCACTCAGGGGACTCGGAGATTGAAGTCGTTTATACTCTAGTCCGCGCTCTGGGGACTTAGAGTACTCTGGTCCGCACCTAGGGGATTTGGAGATTGAAATCGCTTATACTCTAGTCCGTGCTCTGGGGACTTAGAGTACTCCGGTCCGCACTTAGGCGATTCAGAGATTGAAGTCGTTTATACTCTAGTCCGCACTCTGGGGACTTAGAGTACTCCGGTCCGCACTCAGGGGACTCGGAGGTTGAAATCGCTTACACTCTAGTCCGCGCTCTGGGGACTTAGAGTACTCCGGTCCGCGCTCAGGGGACTCGGAGATTGAAGTTGTTTATATGAGTTCGTACATCATACAGAATAATGTAACTCCAACAGTTCATCACCCGACTATGAGATATAGAGACATTAGTAATTCATGGAAAAGATGGCTTCAAGCCTTTATTAATGAAAACCAACTAAACTGCCTGATTACACGGCCAAAAAGAAACTAAAAGATAACGGAACAAAAACATACAGGAAATAACTACGCCTAAAACAAGAAAGAAACAGGCTAAATGTAATAATGTCGCAAATGTTCACTGTTCCACGCACGGGGGAGTGTCACGCCATCAACGGTCGCTAGCTTGAAAGTTCCCTCTCCAAGCTTCCGTTCAACGACATATGGACCTTCCCAGTTGGGATTCATACGCGATGGTACTGGGAAAACTCGTTTCAAAATGAGATACCCCACATTAAAGATCCTTGGGCGGACTTTGTTGTCGTAATATCGCTTGACTCGGTGCCTATGTGCTGCCTCCCTTAGTTCGGCCTCTTCACGTTTTTCGTCGATGCAGTTCAGTGATTCAAATAAGAGATCCTGATTCATCCTAGGATCATAATATGTCACCCGATGCGATGGAACTTCAAGCTCCACAGGTATAATGGCTTTCGAGCTGTAAGCCAATGCGAATGGAGTGTGGCCAGTCGCGGACTTGTAGGTAGTTCTATAAGCCCATAATGCTGTTGGGAGTTCATCTACCCACTTACCTTCGGCTTTTTTCAAACTCTTCTTCAGTATGGCCTTGATTATTTTGTTTACGGCTTCGACTTTTCCGTTAGCTTTCGGATGCGCAATAGCGGTGAACTTCTTCTCAATGCCGTACTTTAAACAGAAATCTTTGAATTCTCTACTTTCAAACTGTGTTTCGTTGTTTGTAATGATGGTTCGAGGGAGACCAAAGCGGCATATAATGTTTCGTACAATGAAATTAATGACCTTCTTAAGGTGATTGTGGCTAAAGGTTCTGCCTCGGCCCATTTTGTGAAATAGTCGACTGCAACTATCGCGTATTTCGCACCACCTTTGGGTATAGGCAAAGAGCCGATTATGTCGATTCCCTAGATTGCAAATGGCCAGGGACTAACCATTTGTGTGAGTTCTGTTGGTGGAGCTCTCGGGATTTTTTCATATCTTTGACACTTGTCACATTTCCTTGCATAGTCTGCAGCGTCCCGATTTGCGGTTGGCCAATAGTATCCATAGCGGAGGATCTTTTTTGCTAGTGTCTGCCCCCCAGTATGGTCGCCACATTCTCCTTCGTGAACCTCCTTCAAGACCCGCTTTGTCTCATCATGGGTGATGCATCGTAATAAGGGGACCGAGAACCCCTTTCGATACATTAGTCCATCCTGCATCACATATCGCGCGGCCTTTCGAATGACCTGCCGTCTTTCGCTCCTTTTTTCTGGTAAAGTCCCGGTCGTCGGGTATAGTTTGAATGGGGTTATCCATGATTCTCTCTCGATTCCTGTTTCAAACACAAAATCAACTTTCATCGCGCCGATGCTTGGAGCATGCAAGGTTTCAACGGGAAACAATCCCATTTGATGTGCATCGCCAGTGCTTGCGAATTTAGCCAATGAGTCGGCTTCTTTGTTCTGTTCACGCGGGACATGAGAAATGTCATAATGTTCGAGGTTCGATAATAGTTCCTGAACCAGAACAAGGTACGGAGCAAGCTTCTGTCCCCTTGCTTGGTAGTCTCCTCACACTTGGTACACCACCTGCTGCGAGTCACAAAAGATCTCAACTGATTTAACCCCAAGTTCTCCAACGAGTTTTAAGCCAGCAACCAGTGCTTCATATTCTGCTTCATTATTCGTAGCCGGGAAATTGAGCTTCAAAGCGTAACAGATCGATCGATTTTCTAGGGTTACAAGAACTACGCCAGCTCCGGAGCAACGGTCGTTTGATGCCCCATCGGTGTACAATTTCCATCGAACGGGGGGAATGACACTATGATTATCTGGTTCGTCAGATACAGTAAACTCAGCGATGAAATCTGCTAATGCTTGCCCTTGTATGGCTCTTCGTGGCAAGTAGGTAATATCGAACTGGCTTAACTCGATATTCCATTTTAACAACCTCCCAGAAGTTTCTGGTCGTTGGAGTACCTGTCGTAGGGGCTGATCGGTATAGACACTGACTGAGTGTGCTTGAAAGTATGGGCGCAGCTTACGTGATGCAATCACTAAGCAATAGGCCAATTTCTCAATTTTAGGGTAATTTCTTTCTTCCCCCGTTAAACGTTTACTAACGTAATACACCGGCTTTTGGACTCGGTCTTCCTCGTGGACCAAAGCCGCACTTATAGCATGTGGGGATACGGCCAAGTACACGTACAACATCTCGTGGTCTACTGGCTTTGACAGCACTGGAGGACTCTCCAGATGCCTCACCAGATCTCGGAATGCTTCCCCACAGTTAGATGTCCATTCGAAATTCCTCTTCCCTTTCTTTATTATATCGAAGAAAGGAATGCACTTGTCCGTGGCTCTGGATATGAATCGACTCAGCGCAACCACTTTCCCATTCAAGCTTTGCACCTGTTTTATAGTTCTAGGCACTTGTACATCTCGAATAGCTTGAATCTTTTATGGGTTAGCTTCAATTCCCCTTGTGTTAACAATGAATCCCAAAAACTTCCCCGACGCAACGTCGAAGGAACACTTCAGAGGGTTGATCTTCATCCCGTAATATCTGAGTATATCGAACATCTCTGCTAAGTCTCGAATGTGGTCGTTTGACTGTCGTGACTTCACGAGCATGTCATCCACGTCTTTGAACATTCGATTGACCAAACGCTGATAAGTCGCTCCTGCGTTTTTCAATCCGAAAGGCATTACTACATAGCAATATAGCCCGATGTCTGTGACGAAACTGGTGTGTTCTTGGTCCGGAATATGCATCAGGATTTGATTGTAGCATGAGTATGCATCCATGAATGATAACAGCTCGTGCCCTGTAGTGGAGTCAACCAACTGATCAATCCTAGGCAACGAGAAACTGTCCTTGGGGCATGCCTTGTTCAAATCGGAATAGTCTACGCAAGTTCTCCATTTTCCATTCGCCTTTTTCACCAGTACGGGGTTCGATACCCATTTAGGGTAGAGGGCGTCGCGGACGAACCCATTGGCTTTGAGTTTGTCCACCTCCTCTCTGAGAGCAGCGGACCTCTCTGGGTCCATTCCTCTCCTCTGTTGTTTAACCGGGACATATTTCGGGTCTATGTTCAACATATGACTCGTAATGGCAGGAGAAATCCCGCACATATCAGAATGCGTCCAGGAGAAAACATCAAGATTCGCTCGGAGGAAATCACTAAGGTCTTCAGTCATTGCGGGGCCGAGTTGTGATCCAATCTTCAGTACTCGCGATGGATCGTCTCGGCTGACTGAAATGTCAATTGTTAATTCGGCCGGCGTTGCCTTTTCTTCCCTGGGTTTCTCATCGTCATCTCTCGGATCTATGTCTTTGAAGATCCGAGAATTATGCCCGAGCCAGGGCTCGGGCACTACTTGTCAATTATCAGTATTATGGATGCGGACGGGATTGTCCGCAACCTTTCCTTGCTCCCTCCGATGGGCCTCTCGGAGCTCAGGCACGACCGGTCGCCTGGTCGCCATGAACAACACCTACTCCTTTGTCAGTTGGGAACTTCAAAGTTAAGCACCACGGGGCTAATGCTGCCCTAAACTCAGCCAGGGCCGGTCGGCCCAAGAACACATTGTACGGAGAATCCACATCCAAAACTACGAAGGGTAGGATTCGCACCCTCCGACGTTCGCCTTGTCCCAGTTCAGCTGGTAACTCAACATACCCCACTGCATCGGTCGCTGCGCCATTAAAGCCATGTATACGAGCTTTAGACGGTTTCAAATCCTTCGTTTCCATCTTCATCTGGTCATAAGCCTTCTTGAAGATGATGTTGACAGAACTTCCACAATCAATCAAAATTCTTTTCACATAAGCCGGTCTGATTGTCGCAGATATGACCATCGGGTCGATGGTAGGAGCCTCCACTTGGTCAGCATCTCTGTTTCTGAATACTATATCGTCTGTCATCACGCGCAGCTGTTTAGCAGGGGTCCCATCCTCAACGTTGGAACAACACTCGAAATCTGCGTGCTTCAGGGAACTAGCATACCGCTCCTTCTCTTGCCAATTCTTATCCGAGGGGTGAGGCCCGCCGATGATCGTGTTTATGACTAGTCCACCCACAGTCCAGGCAGGCTCCTAGGGATGACGCGGAGCTAGTGCATGTTCGTCGACGGAAATTCTATCGGCTTAGAAAACCGTCGAACGAATTTCGAAATAAATTTAACCGCAAGCGCAAGGTGTACGAATGTAGCATGTGGCGAATACGGGTCGATCCGCAAGGAATTGATGATTTTAAAATTCTATTCAATCAAATTATACCAAAGTCGAGTGATTGTTAACTAACTAAAAGAAAGTGAAAACAAACTAAAACTAAGAAGAATAAAAAGATGAGATTAAAGAGCAATTTAGAGGCAAATCCCCTCTAATGGTCACATAAATCAACATAATGAAATTATGATCTCTTTTTGGTCATTTGTGACATTAGTTGATGCATTTATCATAAGCATGGCCTAATTGTGTTATTAATTAACACACTTAAACCATCAAACTTTAATGCACCCTCTAACCCACTTACTAACTTCAATGAAAATGATATGAAATTAAAAGTAGAATCTATTTTAAGCATGGTTTATTAACTATTGGATTAGAAACATAAACCATCAAATTTTGATTCTAAATCCACTTCCATTACCATGACCATATGTAGATGAAGAGGTAATCAGTGATTCATATGACTAAGCATAGCCTATTTGTTTTGAACAACATAAGCTATCAAACTCAATATTAAACACAAAATCACACACACATCCAACTTTCCATTAAGCACAAAAGAGACATAAATGAGAAATTATGTTGCATCTACATGATTCAAGAGAGCATCATTACCCCTAAATTGTAGGGATTAGCCTCTCATTTGTGTTATTATGTCAACACTAGTAGAAAGCAACATGAAATAAACAAAAATAAAAAGAAGAGGAAAATGAAAGCTAATGGAAAAGAGAACTAATTAACAAGAATTAAACTAATCTACTTTGCATGAATGTAAATCTACACTACCAACATTAAAGTAAATGAACAAGGAAAGAAAATGAACAAGTAAATAAATTGCATAAGAAAAAGAAAGGAAATTACATGAAAATAAAAATGGCTAAGTAGCCATGAAAAGAGAAAGAGAAGAAAGCTTGTCCTTTTATTTTGAGCCTAAACTAAACTAAGAGAGAGTAAGAGAGAGGGGGAGTTACATGAAGATATAGGGTATTTATACAAGTGTTAAACCTTAATTCGTATTTTTGGGGAATGCCTAAATTGCCCTTGAGGTAGTGTGGTGGCCAAGTAATCATTAGCCTCCCATAATCATCCATTTAAGTGTGCATGAAGATTTGATGACCATTAGCATGTGGATTAGCTTCTAATTTGTACATGAAGGAAGGTGGGTAGGTGGGGTCCTCCATTATCTTCACTTTGAATTATTTCCATCTTCGTTTGTTCTCTTCACTCTTGTGCATGCATATATCATCATGAAACCACTTGTATATGAAGCCAAATTCCTATAAAAAATATAGAAATTTCTAATTAAATTTACTCAAATTAATATATGCACAAAAATGACCATTTTGCCCTTGGATGAAGATGAATATGCGACGATTTGAAAATAATATGAATTTTGGTTTAAACAAGTTAAAATACCCGATATGATTATTTATTTAATTTAAATAGATTAAATATGGTGGTAAAAATATACACATTTATGTGCACATCAGTGCACAACCTGGGTTGGATGTTCCCTGTCCTCTTTCCTGTGGATCCTTCACAAACTCCTGTAACTTTTTCTGCCTAATCAACTTCTCTATAGCGTCGTGTAGGTGACTGCACTCTTCCGTATTGTGCCCATAAGTCTCATGGAAGCGGCAGTATTTCCCAGTCCGCTTTTGTTCCTCGGTTGACTCCTTTGGACGTGGCTTTCTGTACTGAAAGGTATTGCAGGTTGATAGGTAAATGTTCTCAAGAGACGCATTCAACGGGGTATACTCGTTGTAGCTTGGAATTCTCGACTTCCACTTCCCCGCTTCTCTCTTCTTCCCTTGAATTCTTCCTCCGGATTCCTTAGGCTGCCCGGGCTTGTTCTGGACATTGACTTGGACTTTTCTCGAGTTTTCTCCGGACTGCTTCACAGCAATTTTTCTTTTTACGGACTCCTGGACAGGTCCCGGTGCCTTATCTCGCCTTACCCACCTGGCTTCCTCTCTTCTTATGAACTGGTGTACCTTTGAGTAAAAATGCTCTAGCGTAGTCGGAGGTTTTCCTGCCAGCCAGTCTCCAAACTCAGAATCCGGATCCACACCTCGCATCACAGCCATTAGAATTGCATGATCATTGGGATTACTGACTTCAGTCGCCGCAACATGGAATCTTTGTAAATACTCCTTCAATGACTCCCCGGGAGTCTGGATTACACTTGATAGAGACATCACGTCCTTTGGACGAGTAGTGTGTATCCTGAACTGTTCTATAAACTTCTTCGCCAACTCCTCGAAACTGGATACGGACCGCGGAGGAAGTCGGGTGAACCACATAGTAGTGATCCCAAATAGAGTAATTGGAAAGCATCTACACTTGGTTGCATCATTTGCTCTAGCTGAATCCATCATCCATTCGTACCTCATGACATGCTGTCTGGGATCAGTCTTTCCTTCATAAGCCGGGATAGTTGGCATACTAAACTTTCTAGGGTACGCTGCCTGTAGAACAATGTCTGTGAACGGAGTATGACTTCTCGACACTCCCCAATCATCATTCGATAAGCCTTGATTTTCTTTCATCAATTGTCTGATCATGGCTGTCAGGTCTGGTGTTTGTATGGAAGGTGGAAGGTTGGAGTCAGTTCTACATGACTGATCATGTTGATGCCTCCTCTGTTGACGATCTGCTAAACGTGCATCTTGAGGTTCGACATCGTTAGCATTTTGATGGTCTGGGCCTCCAGCCTCCTCCTACACTCCAGCTCCTAAGTTTCCAGCTCCAGCTTGGTCACGGTCTCCAGCTGTTCGGACAGCAGCACCTGCCCGCGCAGTTTCAGTCTTACGGCGTCTATGCCTGGGAGGTTCATCGGAGGAAGTTGAGCTATCGGATGAGGAATAAGGAGCGGGATTGCCCCCAGCATTCTGGTGTTGTTGTTGTATGAGTTGTTCCATGAGGTTGGCGTTGGCTTGCATCTGCTCTCCGAGTTGTCTCCTGCTTTCCCTGAGTTCTCCCATCAAGTCGTTGAACTCTATTCTGGTGACAACCGGCATTTGGTCCTGGGCGGTAGTCCCTGCACCTGGAATCGCTTGCTGATTGCTAGGTCCTACTTGTTGCACGCTAGCAGTCTCGTGGGCGTCCACATTATGAGAAGCTGATCTGGTACATGGTCTTGCCATTGTAGAGTTATTAGTATGAACTCTGAGTAGAATCAACAGACGTCCTATCAATGAGTCGGATCTTCTTTGGGGGATTTATTCAATCCAGTAGCTTCAAAGCAGATCCTTGAGGTCTGAGAATACAATTCTCAGTGAAAGCACCAAAGTGTTAGCACCAAAATTGGTCACTAACCTCGTTGAGAAAGATTGTGTAGAGATGTAAGTGATGAAGTTAAATTAAACAAGGAAGAATATGCTAATTTAAATGCAGAAAGTAAGAACACCGGATTTATAGTGGTTCAGCGTAATTGCCTACGTCCACTTTGAGGTTAAACTTTATTGCTTTACTTGATGATTGATTACAGATACAATCCGTAGACCAAACACTTGAATATAATTGCTAAGTAAAGAGGATGAGTCTTGAAAGCGGCAGAGTCTCCCAGTGTTCTCAAAAAAAGGTCCTTTTCACTGTGCCCCTGCCCCTCTATTTATAGATAAAGATGGGTTGGACTTCCCTGGCGGGCCTGGTAGCTGAACACCTCGGCCCGAATGGTGTAGGCTCCGTATGCCGACCCGAATATGCCAAACGGCCTAATGCCGAACCACCATCTTTTATGCCGAACGAGGCGAGGCCGAACGGTATCGTCATGCCGAACAATGTGATGTGTTGAGTGGAGAGTATAGGCCGAGCAATAATCGAAGCCGGGCGAGATTGGATGGATGCCGAACAAGGTTGAGGCCGAGCGAGGCTGGAATGCCGAGTAGTCCAGGAATGTCGAACGTTCCCTGCAGGACGAACGAAGTGAGGCCGGACACCCTGAATGCCGAACAAAGTGGCCAAACGAAGTGAGGCCGAACACCCTGAAGGCCGAATGAAGTGTTCGTGCCGGACAAGGTTTGGATGCCGAGCAATATGGGATGCCGGACGATCCTGTCATGCTGAATGTCCTTGTGTGCCGAACGTCCATAGATGTGATGCTGAGCACTCTTGGATGCCGAGCGTAAAGAGACGCCAAATAATCCAGTTGAGCCGAACGGTATGGGTGCCGAACGAACCCCGAATGTCGAACGAAGTGTTCGTGCCGAACATTGTGCTCATGCTGAGTACTCTAGTTGCCTGGTCAAATCCCCAGGAATCATCAGGTGAATGGGGATAGGAAGCCAAAGCATATTACATGTTTGCATATCATCATGATACATTTTATTATGTTATGTCCTAACCATTGTGGATGCAGGTGCACAGTATATGGTTATTATAAATTGGGTTAAGATACTAGTGAGGGGAAAACCCGTTCCGCTAAGTAGCATGGTCTCACTAGATATCTATGTGGTTCGAGATGGTAGGTTATTATTCATATCAGACTTTTTGTTTGACTCGAAGTTTATGTTTCCCCCTTAAACTCTCGAGTGCTCGATGATTTTTAGTAGTTCGAGAGTTAAGGTTTTCAGGTTCTCCTTTAAACGAATAAGCTTCCGGAGATGTGTAGGAGGCCAATTAGCTATTAGGAGTTCTTTTTATTTGATTCCACTGTGTAATTAGATGCAATGGAAAAGTTGTTTAGTGTCTATATCTAGACTCTGATCAACCAAGGGGGCATCTTCATATGTCATTCTTGGCATATTTTGTAATAAATTGTAATTTCTTTGAACGTGGCTTATGTATGGGATTATGTAATGAATCTGAAATGCTATTTGTAATGAAATGAGAAATATATTTTAAATTGAGTTTAAAAACTTTTCATATTCATGTGTTTCTGGTATATCAATGTCTCTAACATTACCGCATTTGGTCACCGAGAATTAATAACTATGAATGACTACAGCATCCGTAGTGGTTAGTTTTGGACCTAAAATGGAGGATGTTACAAGTTAGTATCAAAGCATAGGTTTATGTAAATTTAAAAGATTTTTGAACCTAAAGTTCTTCAAAACATAACCCAATGGATCAAAAAATGAGACCGAGGTTTGGTTGACGCTATAGTAACGTACTTGCATTTGTTATATATATATATATAAGTACATATTTCCCTTTTCTCTTATACCGTTCTTCTATATCTTATTAAGGCTCATATGTAGATATACGAGAAAGAAAGATATGGAGGCAGGAAACGGAAGAGGAAATCTAGGTGGAGGAAGCACCACAACTAATGGAAATGTTCGACCCCATACTAGAAGGAATCCCGGTCGACATGCAAATGCTTATCCAAACGCAAATGCCAAGGTAGTTGCTGGAACCCCGCCAGCAGATATGGGGATGATGTACCAGTTCTTCATCAATCTGATGCAAGCTGGAGCAGCTGTAGGAGTAGCTAGGGGAAATGCTGTGAATGCAATGGGAGCAAATCCTATAGCCCCAGTTGGCAATAACTATGCCAAGCTGAGCAGGGATTATACCAGTCTTGGTGGGAAGCCGTTTGTGGGAACAGAGGATGTTGTTGAAGTATAAAATTGATTATTGCGCTGTGAAAGAATTTTCGCTGACTTGGGATTAGGTGATGAGCAGAAGAGGAGATTTTCTTCTAGACAGTTGCAGGGAGCGGCACTTTATTGGTGGAATGGTATTACTATGGGAGTTCCCGAGGAAGAGTTGACTTAGGCAGAGTTTCGAAGGAGATTCGAAGATAGATTATTGTCTGAAGTTGCCAAGTCAGTATTGCTGAGAAAGTTCATGGACTTTGCAAGGTGAAATGTCAGTGATTGAGTATGCTACGAAGTTTGATGAGTTGTCCAGATATGGATATGCTACCATTAACACCGTTATTAACAGGAATGAGAAGTTTATTCGAGGTTTAAGTCCTTAGATTGCCAGGGCGACTATACCACATCTTTGTGATCTAAGTACAGTTGTAGTGGAGATGGTAATCAGGAATGAAGAGATGCTTTCTACTTTTAGGAAAAAGAAGCTGGTTGAAACCCGGGATTCTTAAGGTAAAAAGAGGAAATTCTTTAAGAAGAAAGGAGCTTGGAAAGGAAGAGCTGCCAAGAAAGCGAAGACTGATGTAGTTTTCTACAAAGTGCAACAAGAAAGGACATTTTTCTCATGAATGTCGAACTAGAAAAGGGAAGAAGGTTGCAGATAAGAAAGGAGTGAAGTGCTTCAACTGGGACCAGATTGGACACCACAAGAATCAGTGTCGAGAACTAGTCACAGCGGACAAGGGATAGGGTTTTGCCGTGGAACCATCATCTAGACCAACTGTTGTTAAGAAGGAAAAGACTGTGATGGAAGGTACGATTTTGATTCATAGTATACCGGTTAGGGTGCTATTTGATACCAATGCATTGCATTCTTTTATATCTCAGTGTTTGGTAGATAAGTTATGTTTAGAACCCCCATACCTTGTTACTTCCTTAAGGATTGCAGATCTGATTGCAGATCCGAGAGCACTTGGATAGGTTCGTATTGGTATTCATAGATGACATTTTAATATATTCTATGGATGAAAGACAGCATGAAGTTCATCTTAGAGTAGTGCTTGAGATGTTGAGGCAGCATCAACTGAAAGCGAAGTTTTTAAAGTGTCATTTATGGAAGAAAGAAGTTAAGTATCTTGGTCACGTGATTTCAGAGAAGGGTTTGTCAGTTGATCCGAATAAGATTGAGGTTGTTAACAACTGGAAGAGACCAGAGACGGTGGCTGAGATCAGAAGTTTTTTTGGGTTTGCTGGTTACTACCGGAGGTTTATTAAGGATTTCTCACGGATAGTAGCACCTTTGACTAAGCTAACCAGGAAGGACGTAAAGTTTATTTGGTTTGACAAATAAAAGGAAACATTCCTTAAGTTAAAGCACTTGTTGACCAACACGCCCGTGTTAGTAGTTCCAAACGGGAATCAAGGATTAGTAGTGTATACCGATGCAAGTGGAATCGGATTAGGGGCTGTGTTGATGCAGAAGGGAAAGGTCATTGCCTCCGCTTCTCGACAGATTAGACCGCATAAAGTGAGATATTCTACTCATGATCTAGAGTTAGCTGCGGTGATCTTTGCATTGAAAGTATGGAGACATTATCTCATAAAGGATAGATTTGAGTTATACACAGATCATAAGTCCTTAAGGTACTTATTCTCTCGGAAGGAGTTGAATATGAGACAGCAAAGGTGGCTGGATTTTTTAGCAGCTTATTATTTTGGTATAGAGCATACGCTTGGAAAAGGAAATAACGTAGCAGACGCTCTTAGCAGAAAACATCAGAATGTTGTGTTAGCTATGTTAACAGAATGAATGGACCTAGAGGCTTTGACTACTTGTAGTGTGCAGCTAAAATCGACAGCTAGTTCTAGTCAGAGCACTGCCATGTTATCCTGCTTGGAAGTTCGACTAAGATTGATCAAAAGGATTGCATCTAAGCAGAAGGATGACCCAGTGTTAGCTAAGAAGGTTAGAAGGTTAGAAGCCGGAACCGAGATTGATGACCTGAAGGATTTTAGTCTTGATCAGAGGGATGGTTGAGAAAGAAGGGACGGTTGTATGTTCCGAATGTTGGGGACTTATGGAGAGAAGTCCTTAGAGAATGTCATCGATCGAAGTTTAAGATTCATCCTGGGAAACCAAGATGTATCAAGATATGAAGAGGAGTTTCTACTGGGAAGGTAGAAAGAAGGATATTGGCTTGTAGGTAAAGCAGTGTGTGAACTGTCAACAAGTGAAGGCCGAACATCAGAAGCCGGGTGGGTTGCTTCAACCTTTGGAGATACCAGCTTGAAAATGAGATTCGATATCCATGGATTTTATAGATGGATTGCCAAGGTCGAATCGAGGAAATGGAAGTATATGAGTCATAGTGGATAGGTTGACTAAGAGTGCACATTTCACTTCAGTTAATTCAACCAGGACGGCACCTGTTTTAGCTAAGTTGTTTATGAAGAATATAGTTAGACTACATGGGATCCCTAGTAGTATAGTAAGTGATAGAGATACTTTATTTACTTGCGAGTTCTGGAAGAGTCTACGGGATGTGTTAGGTATCAAGCTCAAGATGAGTACTGCTTATCACCCTCAGACAGATGGGCAGACAAAGAGTCAACAAGGTACTCGAGGATTTGTTAAGAGCTTATGTACTAGATTTTGGTGGATGATGGGAAGATCACCTATAATTAGTTGAGTTTTCCTATAATAACAGTTATCAGACTAGTATAGGAATGGCGTCTTTCGAAGCTTTGTATGCAAGGCCATGCAAGTCACCAGCATGTTGGTTGGAAACTGGAGACAAATTAGTCTTAGGTCCAAATCTGATAAGTGAGGCAACTGAAAAGATTGAGTTGATCCGAGGTATGATGAAGGAAGCTCAGTCTAGACAAAAGAGTTATGCAGATAAGAGGCGTAAGGATCTAGAGTTCTCAATTGGAGATAGGGTTTTCATTAAAGTATCACCGATGAAAGGTGTGGTACGATTCGAAAAGTCAGGGAAACTGGCACCGAGATATGTTAGACCGTTCCCAATTATAGAGAGGATCTGAAAGCTCGCATATAGAGTAGAGTTTTTGAGCAGTTGGGTAGGTGTCCATAATGTGTTTCATGTGTCTCATCTTCATAAGTATGTGCATGATCCAGAGGATACTATCCCTTCAACTTCATTGGAAGTCTTAATAGTAGAACATGATCTGACAATTGTTAGGCAACCAGTTCGGGTTGTAGCAAGAGATAAGAAGAGGTGAAGAAACAAGACAGTCAAGTTGGTGAAAGTTTAGTGGAGCGACAACAAGAAGGACTGTACATGGGAGATCGAAGACAGAATTAGGGATACTTATCCTGATCTGTTTTAAGGGTATGTTCTATATTTACTTTATATAGATTGTTTCCTAGTCAGGTAGGCTAGTATGGTAGTTAGGAGATGTTACAGATGATTGCTATGATTATTAATAGTCCTTGTTGAATTTCAAGGATGAAATTCCTTAAGGAGGGAAGCCTGTAACACTTTGGAGATTTAATTAGATAAATTAAATAGAATAATATAGAGGTTAGAGTGATAAGGGAATTGAGATTTGGAAACTAATTAAGGTCGTGCCTTAACTAAATGAATCTGTAAGAATGGTTTATAAGTTAAATACTTAAGAGAATAGGTAAGGGCAATATGGAAATGCCCGAACCCCATAACCCCTAAAACCCCTCACAACATTCTCATTCTCATTTACATTCTTACAAAACCAAAAAACGTAAACAAAAGGAAAAACAAGGCCGGTCATAACCCTAAGTGAAGAGGAGCTCAAAAATCAATTAGAGGCTAAGATTCAAGTTTGGAAGATTAAAGAGAAGAACAAATCTCAAGTTCCTTAACCAAACAAGGTGAATAACGATCTAAACCATCTCATATAAGTCATCTTGAATGTTTTAATTCGGGTTTGAGGTTTAAACCGTATAATTGGATGAATGATGATATGTTTTGGTAGATTAAATGGATATATATGCTTGTTGATGATTTATATAATTTAATATGAATTTTATGATAATTTTAGATTGGAAAACTTATCATATGACATCCAAAAGTGTTGCGTTTTCGATATATGGTTAAAAATGTTATTTTAGAAGTGGGTTTCAAGTTTCATAATTTTCCAAGTAATTATGGATTTATTATGAATTTCTAAGAGAGAAAGTAGTTAATTTCATATTTAAATTATTTAAGGCAATTAAATAATGTTTTCGGGTCTGAAATTTATATAAGTTAGATTACATATTTAATATGAATTACGGTGATTTTGGGGATTTTTCCTAAGTGTATTACCATGGATAATAAATTATTTAAATTAGAGGACTTAAATGTTTTAAATATTTTATTAAGGAGAAGGGCTTAAGTGTTAAGTTATTTTAAATCCAAATTTAATTTCGGCAGCAAATTTTGAAAAAGGAAATTGATAAAGTTTTCTAAACCAATATGGTGAAGGGAGGATAACTCTAGAAACATAAATATAATTGGATTTGGATACTTGGGTTTGGGCCTTGAGAATATAAAAATAAGTAAAATATATTTATTTATTTATAAAACTATATTCTAATTGTGTAACTTTGGTACTTTTGCCTAGCTCCTGTACTTTATTTTTATTTAGTTGTTCCGGCGCATGTGCCGAACAAATGTTACAATTATGTTTTAATAAAAGTGGACAGCCAACTCTAAAGCTGGTTAGCCTTGCTAAAAAAACTACACTCTAATTTATTTAAATATATACAAATTACATTTCAATTACATAATTCTTATCAAATATTATTTCACATTTTTATCTTGTTTTTAATTTAATTCCTATATATTTATAATTTAAACCCATTTATTAAATCAATCACAAAAATCATCCTCTTTTAATACTTAAAATTCCATTTTAATCAATCGATTATATTATTAATATTAATTATTACTTAAAACCGGGTTGTTACATAAGGGGTTACATGCTGATGGTTATTGGATAACTATTGAATGACTCACTTGATAGTTTTCTATTGATTAATATAATTAATCTCTAACAAAAAATATCGATATGACAATGTTTCATGGTTCTCTTAACTTGAGAATACCATTGATCTTCAATATGAAGGCTCCTCTTTGATTAGAAGTGAAATCCATCCAACAGCTATAATTGGGTCGAGTGGAAGTATTAGAAGTGAAATACTATTCAAGAGAAGATTCATCTCCTCGGTTATACAAGATTAGTATCATGATCAACTGAAGTCAACTCATAGTCAAAATCTCTAGCCAGAGTAGTTCCGTTAATAATAATTGTTATTATTGAACCAAGGACTTTGTGTTTGGAATATAAAGCTGAATATGGACGATACTGGATCTTTGAGCATTACCAAATTCGACAAGTCCTAATGTGATATAGTTTTGACGAAGAGAATTGATGTAAGTTATTGTCACAACCAGGTAATGCTTAATTAAGTTGGATTTTAACGAAGCCATGTAAGCGATAAATGTAGCCCTAATGTCACACCACCTACTAAGTGACATGTGAATGTTGATATTAGAATTGTTCAATGTTAATCGCTGACCGAATTCACTTCTAAGAGTCATATACCCGAAACGTTGAATATCCATGTTACCACTCGATTTAATTAACTATAATTTTTATAAAATTATTAAATTAATTAATATTTATGAAATGTTAGTTATAAAATTTTATTGATTTGCATTGATAAATATTAAATAATGCGTATATAACAGTTATAAATACATTTAGCGGTATACAATATCGATACACATTTAAATTCGATTTAAAAGTGTTATTTATTGATCGGGCTTAAAGCAATTTTAAGGCCCATATAAGAGCCAATTGTAACCAGTTATAGATGGCTAGGGGGCCGACCGTATGATGGCTTGAAAACATGGAGTTTTGAATTCAAAAGAGGATAAATGGTAAGAGAGAAATGTGGATCCAAATCCTCCTTTTTCTCCTTAGACCCTCTCTTAAATAACCACTCCAACCCTCACTTTAGATTCTCCCTATTATGCTCCTTAGACCGGTAAGGCTGGCCTCATAGCCCCTCTTTCTCCTCTAAATTTTCAAGCTCAAAATACTAAATCAAATACAATTCAAATATCAATGGCAGCCGCATTCAGGATGGTAAAATTTTTGGTATTCTGAAATCGTTTCAAGTAGTTCTAATTCTACGTTTCAAGGTGTACTATCTGGGCATTAGATAAAGGTAAAATTATTATACATACTTACATACGATAATGTATATAATGATCATCATATCATGTATGAGTTTAAATGGCAATTGAATATCACGAGTCTATATATGTTAGTGTTCTCTCCATTGGATGGTTTAAATATGTGTATATTTTTGTTTAAAACACAATATATATATTTTATGTAATATGCCCACGGCCAGGTTTTTTTAATTTTTTATTCAAATTTCAAATTTAATAATATGATTAAAGTTGATTTTTAATGTAAAGATTAAGCTAATACAATATGTTATTACACAATGTATGTATTTGATTTTATTAACATTTATATGTGCACATAAAGTTTTCAAGAATAATTTTTTTAATTTATTTTATATACACATATTTAAACTTGAATATTATATATATATGTATATATATGTGTGTGTGTATATATATATGTATGTATGTATATATATATATATGTATGTATGTATGTATGTATGTATGTATGTATATGTATGTGTATGTGTATATAACTTGACTTAAAATTGAACTTAAGTATTATATATAATACATACATGTAAAATTATATAATATGTTTGTAAATACTTTAATATAAAATGTATTCATTTAAAATTGATTTCGAAATTTAAAATTTATTTATGTAGATTTCCGTATTAAAATTAATTTAATATTAAAAAAATTTCAAAATAATTTAACACCAAAACAAAAAATCTTATATGGCCGAAAGCATATTTATGAATATATACATAAATATTAAATAACTATTTTATTAAATATACTTATATGTATTTAGTTATATATATATAACATTTAAACATTACTTTAATATATCTATATATGCACCTAAAATAAAAAATTATTTTTAGATTTTGAATTATTATATATATATATTAAAAAAATCTTTTTAGATTTCATATTATTTTATAAATTTTTACCTTTTACAAGTAAAGTTTTATAATATACAAAATTTACATATATTTATATGCATATATATTGACAATACACATGTATATAGATGGGCTAATATGTCCATTGCATTATAAATCCCAACATCTATACATGAGCATGTCAAACCATGTACACCATTTCTATTGCATGTGCATGTACACACTTACTTGTATATATTACACGTATTATATTATACAAGATTTTTTAGCACGTGCAATGCACATGCATATAAAGGCCTTTTATAAAATTATAAAATTAAAAATTTCTACATAGTTTAAAAAACTGAACCGAAAAATTTAAAGAAAAATGTATTTTTCTGTTTGAATATGGTTTGAACTTGTAGCCAAATTTATATTATAAAATTTCCATTCTAAGATAGATGTTAATTTTTGTTCACGGTGGGATTCGAACTCTTGACATCGTGTTTGCACATAAGGGTATTTTTGGAACTTCACGATCGAACCAAAAGATTGTGTTTCTGTTTTAACTATTAATAAAGATAATATAAACTTAATAATACTTAAGACTTTATTTACGAATTAAATAAAATATTGATTTTATTTAAAACAAATTTGTATGAGATCTAAATAAACATAGACTTCATAGGCCCAACAAGATCCAAATGTAAGATTATTTTTGAAATTTACCTATTTTCCCCACCGCGTGTTGTGTCCCGAATCAAACACTTATAGAATTTGGTAAGAGTCAAAATTCCAATATTGTCCACATTCAACTTGTGTAGTCCAAGACACAAAGTTCTTTGTTTAATAATAACAATTATAATTAACTGAACTGCTCTAGCTAGAGAATTTGACTTTGAATTGACTTTGGTTGACCATGATACTAACTTCATATAATCGAGGAGGTAAATTCTCTATTGAATATTGTTTCACTTATAATGCTTCAATTTGACCCAACAATAGTCGTTCGATGGACGATATGCCGTGATTTAATAATAATCAAAGTAGAGTTTCCACATTGATGTTCGATAATATTCTCAAGTCAAGGGAATTGTCTGTGACGACCACATTTCAGAAGGTTTATTAAATAATCTGTAACATAGATAATCAATGGGGTTAAATAAGAAAAATAAGAAAAGAAGAAGAAAACAAACACAGAATCTCACAGCGGAACGATAAAATATAATAATCACATAAACAGTTCATGAAGTTATTTACTATACATTTGATTATAATCTATACACATTTATCAGAGTTATATATATACATCAGGGATAAATAATCAATACAGCAGAATAGCATGATGCATGGGATAATAATAATAGTAATATACCAACTTCGTCTTCGTCCTCCGGAAACTGATCTTCAATGCATTGGAAAAACTCAGAACTGACCTGAGCGTAATGAAAAGACAAAACACTCGAGTCAGGACAAAAATACTCTTATGTAAGTCAAATCAATATCGTAAAATATGAGTGTAATAACTTAAGAGATGTTATGGGATTTTCCATCAGCTAAGGATCCGTTAAACTATTTATATATAATAGTATACTCTATAATAGATAATGTCTATCAGTAAAATAAATATCAAAATAGCGTTAAGGCTTTATAATGATCCACCTTAACACCTTTATACAGTACTAAACCAAAGTCGTAATGGGCTCGTATAAGAATAAATATGACAAGGCACGTGAGGCAATGCCCAAGGTAGGATTCTACCAGTTTACCCTTTTTGGCTGGTCGTAACCCATCCGTGGCCGACCGCGACAATCAATCCAAATGAAAAGGTGCACCCATCGAATATGAAATCACAATAGTAATATGACGGATCAACGTCGCTAGAGGTAGTTAACCTCATTGGCCAGACATAGGCTCATGTTTTAGTCATTTTAATTATGACACGAGTGTCAAGGCTATCCATCATCGTTCTCTTACTTCATTCCAGTAAACGTTCGCCAATTCAACCACTACATTCTGGATATCATTCACCGCATACACAGTTGTTAAAGTGGTTCCAATATTGACAGAGAGTATATCAATTAGAGGCTCTGGTCTTTTTAACAACCAAACGTCGTTTTACACACCGGTTGGTACTTTTATATTTTGAAAACAATTCGTACTTGATATCAAAATATCAGATTCGCTTCAAAATCAAATCCATTTCGAAACCATCGTATTTACTCAAAATATATCATATCCATTTTGAAATCATCATATTCGCTTCAAAACCCATATTTTTACTTCAAAATATGTCAATTAGAGGCTCCGGTCTTTTTAACAACCAAACGTTGTTTTACACACCGGTTGGTACTTTTATATTTTGAAAACAATTCGTACTTGATATCAAAATATCATATTTGCTTCAAAATCAAATCCATTTCGAAACCATCGTATTTACTCAAAATATATCATATCCATTTCGAAATCATCATATTCGCTTCAAAACCCATATTTTTACTTCAAATGTTAATTCAACTCGATATATCGATTTCACTTTAAAACTTGATTCGAATTACAGTTTTGGTTATAATTCACTTTAACCTAATTTGCATTTAAATCCAAAATTTAAATATAAACATTTCACCGATTTAATCAGTTTGAATTTAAAAAAAATAGTTTAAATGGTTTTAAGATAATTAAATAGTTAAAATAGTTTAAAAGAAATAGTTTGAGTAATAAAAATGGTTTATATAGTAAAATAGTTTGAAAAGTCAAAATAATTTAAATATTTGAAGAACATAGGTTTTAAACTGTTTATACTAAAATAATTCATTTGAAAATAGTTTCAAAGTCAAACTGGTTCAATTCCAAATTTCCCAATACAAATCAATCCCAAATTAATTTCAATTCCAATTCCAATTTAATTTCGATTCAATTATCGTATTTAAACCATTTCGATTTATATCAATTCCGAGTTCGATTTCCAAAATATCGATTTAAAACACTTAAATCAAATTTTCTTCAATATTCACTTAAAATTCCAAATCTTCAAATATAATTAAATCCCGAGTTAAATTTTGAAATATCGTTTTATATCACTTTTACTTAGCAATATTCAAAGTTCGAATAAAAGTCCAATCTTTTGAAACAAATCAATTTCTAAAATTCATGTCATATTTCGATTATAACTTAAAATCTCAACTTCGGTTAATCAAACAATTTCGTTTACCAAATTTAAATTTCAACATTTCGAGCTCCAGTTCGAAAATAATTCAAGTTCGATAAATTCGATTTTTATTTCTTAAAACCAAATCATTAAATAATTTCAAATCAAAAAATTTCAAAATCATTTAATTTAACCAAATCTGGTGTCTGTATATAATTCTCTATCCTATGGCCAAGTAAAACAATTATTTCAGTTTAATTCAGGGATGGATATACATCGTTTCAATCCAAAAATAAATGTCATAGGTATATATCATTTCAACCTATTTCTTAATTTATTCGAAATAATTCAATTTACATTTTTATATACTGTAAATAATATACAGGATGATAACATGATATATCAAATAATAAATCAACCAATAGCATCCATCACAACCAATCATCAAACAGTCAATAAAATTCACAACAAATTTTATAATTATCAATATTGGGTATTTTACGGGCAGTTAAATTCTAACTCAATTTAACTGTCAATTCAAATTTTACCATTTAATTCAGATGTCAATTTAAATGTAAATTAGACTTATCAAACAACAATCGATAAATTTCAGTCACTTCATGATATAAATTTAACTACATAAAAATTAATGCAGTCAATTGTGAGCGTATAAACACTCACCTTTGATTTGAAACTGAAAATAATCCAGCTTCAAATAAATTCCACCTCTATCCCGCGTCATAGACTACTTCGATACGATCGAAATGTGATTCGTTTTACCCAAAATGAACCTCGTATGAAAGATTTACGGTTTTATTAGGATAACAATTCAATTTAAAACTAAATTTACTTAAAAATAAAATAAATAAACAAGGCGAACCTCGTCTTCCCCATCACGCAGGCTCTAGTTAATCACGATATTCTTCACTTCTCTTCGCGCTGAACAAATCGTGCAGCCGCCATCGATCGACGTCGCCAATGCTTCCAACCACCAGCCGCAACCGCAACTCCCCCTGCCTCATTCCACACGTCAGCACGAGCTCTCGAACAAACAAAAATTGCGAAACCCTAAATCGTGGGTTCAGCCTCTTACAACCATTGTCGCGTCGCTTCAGTTCGCCGCACCTCCCAGCACTCCTGCTCGCGATCAGTTTGTATCGCGATTTCATCTCGTTTCTTTTTTTTTGATCGGCCTCCTTCTTTTTTTTGAATGTCGATCTTTATTATGTTTAAAATCTGGCAGTTGAAAACTAAAGAGGGGGAGAAAAAAGGGGGTAGCGTGATGTATGGGTAGGATTTTATAGTTATACATTATTTTTAAAATTAGAAAATATCACGCTTATAACCGTCCAAAATTCCGAACTCCAAATGAAACGTGCCGCTAGGCATTCATAATGTTTTACCCCCATTCTGAACGCAATGGAACTAGTTTCGAGGCCTAATTCGATCGTATGTGGAAGATAGCTTTTCAAAGTCGATTGTTTTAATTAAATTCCGAAATAAATTTCTACGTGTTTCAAGCTCGCACGGCCAAACGACAAGTCCGATCGCTACGAAACTTGAAATCCTACAATAATTCACTATTACGGATCTGATGAAACTAGTTTCATCGAAACCCGAGATAGTGGCCAAAATGGCTATTTTTACTCGTCAATTAAAACAAATAATTCTCGGAAATTAATTTAATCACTTTAAATTTGATTTTTAAGTTTAACAATCTTCATTATTGTTTAAATAAAATTTTAATCAACTTCCTACACCATTTTCATTCACATTAAATCCCGAATTCAATTATCTAAACAGTTTCTGATATTAAATTTAAACAATTTAATTATCCAATAAATCCATATAATTAAATCATTAAATTCCAAATAAATTTTAGTTATCAACATTCTTTTATTTCTATCTAAATAAGTCACAATTTATTATTCAACTCCAGTTATTGATTATAAACACAACTAAACACGAAACCAGTTATTTCAAAAAAAAAATTCAAGTTCATATCCAAAAAATTACATTCAAAATCATTAAATTTTTATTTTTAACCATTTTTATTGAATAATTATATCAAATTCTAAAATTTAAAATAGTTAAAAATACGGGTCATTATAGTAGTATTGTCATATCGATATTTTCTATTTGACCTTAGTTATATCAACAAACTGAAAACGATTGAATGAACCATTCCATGTTCATGTAATAAATATCAGTATAACCACTTGATGCCTCCAGCAGCCATAAGTAATACACAGACAAACATTTAGAGATCGTTATGTACTTTAGTCTCAGCGGATGTATCGATATTCAGTCTCGATACATCTTGATTAGGAATATTCAAAACGATGTGTTTATTATATTATAAGAAATTGCTTATGATTATAACACTTTATAATTACTATCACAAAACACATCATTTAGGGATTTTCTATTAAACATACCTAAATTATTAATTAATTAATATAACACATTATAACAAGTATATAATAGAAACAAAAATACTTTTATTTCGAACGAGATTTTATTATAGAGATAATAATTTATAATAAATTATGAAACAACCCCTAAGGCATACCCCTGACTATATATACATGTAGTATGTATGTGTATGTGTATATGTATGTATATAGCAGTTCAATGACACCCCAAACAGTAGAACACCACATTAGCCCTTTGATTTCCACCACAAGCTATGAATTAAATAATATGGCTAGTGGTAAGAGAGAAAACTACAATATTTAATTTGGAGCTTATGGTGAAATCACACACACACACACACTAATTTTTATTAATGATACTAGAGCCCAAACATGGCCCAATGTATAAACAGAATAACACATCAGTTGATAGCCTCAAAAATACAAATTCAAATACAAAACCTGACCCGCTTCGATACATATAGGCTTGTCAACAGATACATTCAGACGCGAAAAGTGCTATATTTGCATCCATATCTAAAATCGTTTTTGGACATTAGATATTTGCATTGGCGGATACAGATGGATATTAGATGATTATCCTATCCGTTAACAATTGATAAATCAAGAAACATAAATATAAATTTTTAGTTTAATATAAATCTTTCATCAATCTCATTGATTGCAAATGTATGTAAAATCAACAAACATGATGATAACAAATAGCTTTGAGTAGTTGTTATGCAATTAATATATATGATATAAACCTATTAACTTAATAAAAAATAAACATTTAATTTTCATTATGCTAAATAAACATAAAATACACTATAATTTTTACAAAAGTTGGATGGATCGGTGGTTTTCAGATTTTTCAAGTATTGATTGAAAGCTATATATATATAGGCTATGTATTACATCTAATACAAATGTATGTATTCCATAGCAATAATGTTAACAAAATTTAAGATATTAACTACGACCGCCTACACCCCGAAGGGTCCAAATTTTTGCTAAATCGAAAATCTAAGTCCATCAAAATACGAATCGTTGGTTTGGTATCCTACAAATAAATAAATGCATATCAGAGCATTGTCGATATAAACTCATAGAAGAAAAGTAAAGTATAATAAAATATATAATTACTGGCCAAGATTGACACTTTTGATATCTAGTGTCCTTGTCAGCATCGAACATGCATAAGAAAACCTACCTTCCATTGTTCCCACCTTGTACCAGTACACGTCCCTTTAAGCCATCATATGGGTTGTGTTTGTGTAAAATTTCGTCTGCACCGACATCTCGAGATCCGAAGATATAGCTTCGGAAGTTGGTTGGATTATTAAACTCGACAAAGAGATTACCGAGACGTGATGCAGTCAAGCTTAGGTTATGAGATGTTGGACCGTAGAGTCGTAATAGCCAATGTAGAGAAGGTAAAATACATAAAGTTAATAACACCGAAACTTTTATAGTGGTTTGGGCTGAAGGTCCTTACATCAGCCGTCCTTTCCTTATTTAGTCATTCTTACCTAACCTAGAGGCTTATTACATTGAGTCTATACATTTCCTCCATTAACGAGTTTGTAAAGAGAGCTCCAATATAGGAAAATATGATTTTATATTTCAATTTTTGTTAGTGCCAACCATTTTACTGTAGCAGGTGGTCCTTTATTTATAGCAAATTTAAGATTCTTCCATTGTTGAAAGTGCTATCTCTTGGATTGATGACTTGGCTTGCTATGTGTGGCATGGATTTGAACGCTTGTCATCATCTGGTTGAGTGCATTTTTACACGGATTGTTGACATGATACTTCCATATATAACTTCTTGGATATCTTCTATTTATCCCGACCGTTGCTCCTGGCCTAGGCTATTTGGACCGTTTATTGTTGATATTTGCTGAAATGCTTTTGGTTCAAGCAACTGCTGCCTTCGGCTAAGCTTCTTGTCTTAGCTGGATAATGATCTCGATTGACGCTTTGAATCATGCTCTCGGACTACGTGCTCTCGGATACTGAGTCAGGTGCTTAATTTCTCGTTGGAAACCAAACAATGCATCTCGAAGTTACAAGGCAAGGAACTTACCTTTCGAATATTCGTAATTTGTATTTTGTAGAAAGTATGGTGTAACACATGCCCCCCGAAAGTTACTTCATATATTGGATATGGAGTGGACTTTGGTATAGGTGAGTGTAATTTATTTTCCTCGATTATCTTCCAAGTTTGGTTTATTATATGTGTATAAAAGGGAGGTATGATATTGATTCCTAGTAGAGTGACTTGAATATCGAAAGGAGAAATCTCAACTTGGGACGTTAGAAAGATGGACTATCTTGCTCGAAATTAAATTTTAATTTTTAGGCCAGAAGGCATGGTCTTAACCGGACTGTGAGGTCTAACTTGTTGAAATTGTGCTTGTCACTTGAAGCCATCTAAGCTAATTGATAAGCGAAATTGTTTGAACGCCGAGAAGCAAAATCTATTTTGGGACCGTGATGTAAAAGTTTTGAAATCGTGCTTGTCACCTGAAGCCATCTAGGCTAAGTGATAAGTGAAGTTGTTTGAGCATCGAGAGACGAAATTTATTTTGGGACCGTGATGTCAAAGTTTTTGAAATCGTGCTTGCCACTTGAAGCCATCAAGGTTAAGTGGTAAGTGGAACTATTTGGTTGCCGAAAGGCAAAGAATAACCTGAGACCATGGGGTAAGATGGTACTTGCAGCATGGAATTTGTAAGTGATCATTTGGCACTAGACCTTTGAAGGGATGGGTTCTGAACTGTCATTAAATATGAGTCCAGATGTTGGCAGTTGATTGGTTATCTTCAAAAAGTATTCCCCTTTTCCTATGCAATGATGATTTGACATTCGATGGGGAAATCTCTTGATATTCCTTTTACGGACAGCTGTTAAACGAGATCTATAGTGAAAAACATTTCTCTCTTCAATTTGTGTCGTTCCTTCTTAACATAAACAATCTTTCCTCTTTCTCTTCTCTTTTCGCCTGCTAAAATTGTAAAACCATCATTGATTTTTTCAAGCTCTCTTCGATCCTTTCTTTGATATCCGTTCTTGAACCAATATGTTCTTTTCAATTTTATTATTCTTATTAAGACTGCCAATATCATCATTGATACTCTTCTTTTTCTTGCTTAAGCAAGAATTAGATTTAACTACTTACTGGCTTTAACCTGCTCAATCCTTGTACATTTCTAGCTCCGGGACGCAGTACAACAAATCTAGGAAGTGTTTCGTTTAAAAATGAATTTTGGATTTTCTGTTTTCAAATATTTATGTCAAATATGAGGAGAGTGAAATGATGACGGAGGGAATGAAAGGAAGACGGAGGGACGACATAGGGGATAGAGGAACGATGGAATGATGGATTATTTCTCGTAATTCTGTTATTTTTCAAAACAAGAAAAATAATAGAAAGTTGTTTTTATTTTCTATGTTAATTTCATTTTCTAAATTGGTCATTTTCGACAATATACATGCGCCTTACGCAATTTTGTATGGACAAAAACCCAAAACTAAAAATGGCAAACCAAACACAGTCCTAGCTTCTCATTGCTTTTCTTCTCAGCATTATATTGAAATCGTAGTAAAAGGTTCAACTAACGGATAATTTCTTGAGTCTTGAACGCTGAGAATATTATTTCCCGCCTCTCCTCATACATTTTCATTGAAAAAACTCATTTTCCCTCTTTTCCCCTTTTCCCAAACATCGCTCCCATGTCTTTCCTAAAAAATTCCATCGATATCACTTCCTATCATCTCGCCTTATTTCTCCAATTGCAGATCCTTTTGATTTCGCTGGTTGTTCGAGTTGCTTGCTACCTTAATTCACTAGTTTATATCTCAAGTACTCCTAAGGACTCCTTCATCATCATTCAGATCTGCAAATAAGTGTGAGTAGATTTGTAATCTTTGTCTAATTTGAGTTATTCAATGTGTTTGAAACTTATTTTGACATGGACAGTAGTATCATGGCTTGATTATATATCGACCAGAATGCTTAATTTGAACAATTGAGTTAATTTTGTGTTTGAATTCGATTGAACAATTGAGTTAATTTGAACAATTGAGTTAATGTCTTTGGATTTTGGTATTGTTTAATGTGAAAATAAGGGACACATGCGTAAAATCAAACTTAATACACAAAACATCCTCCCTAAAAAAGATATAAATTACATCCCTATTTTCAAATACTGGAATTTTCTTCCCTAAAATACCCCCTGCTTCATGGCTGAACGTTTGTTCTACATATGTGGATGTTATTCTCACATCCATAATTAAAATTTACACCCTAGTAATTATCAATCTTTAAAACACAGTAATTTTTTTTATAGAAACAATGGATTAACAAACCGTTTTCGCCATTAAATCACAAATTTTATTATCTTTCTAATGAGTGGCATTATGCATATGTAAAAACAACGACAGACCAAGTTATTCATGGATCCAACTCCACGCTGAGTTCGCTGGGGGGTTTACATGTGGCATTTCAAATTTTCTGCAATTATATGGTATGATTGCACACAATTCAGCAATTATATGCAATAATTGCAGAAAAGTCCGCAATTATATGGTATAGTTGCACTTTTTTGCGATTACTTAGAATAATTGCAGATATTTATGCAATTATTAAATATAATTGATAAAAAATGCCATTATATAAAATAATTGCAGAAAAGTCTGCAATTATATGGAATAATAGTAGAAAAGTCTGCAATTATTCCACTGAATATATCTTAAATTATTTCATATAATTGCATAAAAATATGCAATTATATGGAATAATTGCTGACATTTAAAGAAAAATTGATGACTATTTCATATAATTGCAGAAAATAGCAACTATAAGGAATAATTACAGAAAAGTCTGCAATTATATAGAATAATAGCAGAGAAGTCTGCAATTATTCCATATAATTGCATAAAAGTCTGCAATTATATGGAATAATTGCTGACAGTTGAAGTTTTTCAAAAATTGCAGAATTCTCTGTAAATATATGGAATAATTACAGCCTTACTACAAATATGATTTTTTGGTATCAACAATTGGATCCCATTTTAAAGATTGTAAAATTTATGATTTTTTGGTAAAAACGGTATGCTGATCCGATATTTCTACATAAAGTTATGCGCGTTTGAAATGCTAAAAACGTAAAGGGTATTTGGGTCTTTTAGTGCATGCGGATTTGAAAGTAAGTACTAGAAATGTAAATTTCTTTTGGGAGGATGTTTTCTCTATTTTGAAACTTAACAGTGATGTGAGCCAAACTATCCCTATTTAATTATGACCTTTTGGTCAATCGATGAAATTTTCAGAATGCTTGATAATGCTACTGGCTAACCTTTAATGCTTGATAACTACTAATGCTTGCTTTTTTATGGAATGGAGCTCACTAGATGATTAGACGAAGAGATTAAGTTCATATGCAGCAAACCTAAAAAGTTAAACAATCGAAATAGCTTGCATTATGTAATAACTTTTTTGCACATTGAAATATGACAGGCCTTAAATTGACACTTTTAAGGATAATTTCATTTATGTTCACATTTTCAGCTAATCCACCTAAAAAGTAGGAACTTTTGAGTTCCAAAATTAACTAAAATTTATTTAGTTTATCCATGGATTATATTTTTGCTTCTACGTAATTTATCACTTCTTCTCCATAGTTATCTTTCGGTTTTTCACTTACTTTTTTTTATCTTAGCATTATTATTATAATTCTCTTGTAAAACATTATGTCTGATTCATCATTTACACATTGAACTATTGAAGTACCCCATTATATCATTCACAATTCAAGCACTTCATTGTATGTGATATTTTTATGTTATCGGGTATGTCTTAATTCCCCTGTGTTTTAAAGAAAAATGATAGTATATCGTGCCTCTTAAGGAATTTACAGTCCTATCTATTATAATATTCTTTTTAATTACATTAAAGTTTGAAAATAGTACTATAGATCGTGTTTTATGCATTATGATGCTAGAGAAATACATAATCTACTGTTTGGAATTTATTAAAACTTGTTCTGAAATAATAGCTTATATTAGAAATTAAAGAGGAAATTATAACAAAGATTTGTGGTAGAATTGTCATTAAACCAAACATACATATGTTATAAGATGCTTTTTGTATGTATGTATGTATATGTGTCCATGTAGTCTTTTTGTTTGATCATAGTGAGGCAATCTTTGATTATTTGTGATGTAGGTTACTTTCATTCATTATACTAATCCTGCTCTATATCAGTTTCGACATACTTCGCCATTCTTCTTCAACTCTTCTACGTTCTCAGGCAAGAGCATATCATATTTTCCTCATGTACATGCACCTGTAGCATGTGTTGTAGTACATGCTTAAAGATCCACTTGGCTACCTGATCTCGATCCTCCCCTTCATCTTTATAGAAGGTGGTCGAATATTTGCACCTTAGCATTCATTTCCATCTTCATTACTTTATTTAAATGTAACTGATTATCTATTTTCATGGCAAATATAGTCTTGTGGGGAACTTTGGATTTGATCCTTTCGGACTGGGAGAAGATTCCAAGAGTCTGAAATGGATTATATGAGCTGAGTTGGTCATTCTCATTTCGCTGTGGCTAGAGTCGTCGGTATTCTTTTTATTGATGTAAGTTGGTATATATTATAGTTTCATAGCATGTCCTTAGTTAATGTGTGCTCAAGAATAAGAATTCTATTTTCTGGTTAAACTGATACATTTTACTTTTTATTTTGGGGAATTGTTCTAAAATTTTCCTATAATTTGTAGCTATTACGTATAACAGGAATCGGTAAAAAATAATGAACAAAGAATTTAGACTGAGTCTTTTATATGATAATGTAGAGTTATCTTTTAAGGGTTTAAAGGGCATTTTTGTCCTTTCATATTACAATGTAAAATGTCGAACCAATATATAAGGCATTGTATCTGTACATATCAGATTATCAAATAAAGACAATATTTCTGTTTACATTTTCTCAAATACAAACATAAACAAAAAATCTAACTTGGTATCAGAGCTTATCAAGCCTAACGGCAATCAACACCATGCCAAGAAGTTCATCAGATTACTCTTTATCACTTGAACTAACATTGGCTGTGTTTGTTTTCTCATCAGATTCAGAATCATCATTTGAGAAAGACCAAGATCAAGAAGGTATCTGTTCATACCTGTGCATATCTGTTAATATCAGTTTTATGTTCATCTTTCCCACACCCAAACCAAACACCTCGCCACAAGATTCATCATCCCATCATCTGAATCACGGGCTGTGTATGCTAAGAGATCAAAACCACCCATTCTTGTTCACATTACCAGTTGTCAAGAACTCAAATATCACCAATGGGAGACGAGAACAATGACTCATATGGCAACTCATCAGCAACTCAACCGCAGACAACTGATCAACTGCCAAAGGCACCTATAGATGATTTAATCAAGACAATTATAAGTCCTCAAAGCCAGTTAATCACTGCACATCTAGATGAAAGTAATTACTTGCTATGGAAATATCAGGTAGAGAAAGCAATTAGAGTGTATGGTTTAGAGGAATACATTTTTGGGACACTTACTACACCACCCAAATTCATTGCAAATAGTCAAGGGTAGCTTATAAGAAATAAGGAATATACAGTGCAACAGAGGCAAGATCACTTATTGAGTTATTGGTTGTTGTCCTTAATAGGCACTGACTTATTGCCACAAATTATTGGTTGTAAACTCCAAATGAAATCTGGATGACAGTTGAACAGACCTTCAATTTACAGTCAGCAGCAAAGATCATGCACTAAAAAAGGCAGATGCAAAACCTAAGAAAGGATGACATGTCAATGAAGGACTACTTAAATGAAACTAAAGGCCACTGTGATTTATTAGAAGCAGTAGGTCACAAAATATCAGATACAGAACATACCTTGACTATTATGAATGGTTTAGATGGAGACTATGAGGCAGTTGTAGCAGTTATCACATCTATAGAAGTAATACCCTCAATTCATTATGTCCACTCCACCCTACTTGCACATGAAGGTAGAATAGAACACAAGAAAACATTTGACAGAGAACTCTCAATCAATTACACAGCAAATTCACGAAATAAAAGCCAGGACTGAAATCAAGGAAACAACAACACAGTAATAAGAAATGATCGGAATTATTCAAGAAACCTTTCTGGAAGATATAGAGGTAAAGGGCGAAGATGGAATAATAAAAATAGGCCAAAATGCCAAATCTGTGAGAAAATGGGACATACAGGCAACAAGTGTTACTTCAGATTTGATTCCAACTACAATACTTATCAAAGAAATAACAATCCAAATGCAAACATAGCAAGCATGCAGCATGATCAAAGGAGTACATCAGAAGAACAAAGAATACATAACCTGAATATTTGTGAAGGAGCAAAGCTAGAGGACATTCAACATGAATGTTGGTATCCAGACACAGGTCAACACATCATGTAACCAGTAATCTGTAGAATCTAAATCTGGGGAACAAGGAATATAAAGGTACACAATCTATTAGTATGGGTAATGGAACTAAAATTAATATCACTCACCCTAGTACTAGTACTAGCACAATCAATGGGCAAAAAGTGTTGCACTTAAAAATTTTGCTAAGAGTGCCCAAAATAAGAAAAAATCTTATCAGTGTTTCACAATTTGCCCTAGATAATGGAGTATTCTTTGAATTTTATCCCAGATATTGTTCGGTTAAAGATATTAAGATTAAACAAACTTTGTTGTAGGGTGAGACATACAATGGTTTGTATAGATTCAATGTTACAAAAGTTAATCACTGCAGTAATCCAAGAATATGGTGCAACTTAACAGAATCAAGTTCAACTGAATGTACTAAAAGTGTGTTTGACATTTGGCATTGTAAGTTGGGTCACCCTAGTGTCAAAATTGTAAAGAAGGTATTAGAGGATAATGAAATTGATATTAAAAATATACCTGCTTCTTATGTGTGCACTTACTATCAAATGGGAAAAAGCCATAAACTGGCCTTTCCTAAGTCTCAAACTGTATATGATAAACTAGTGCAACTTATTGCAACTGATTTAGAGGGACCAGCACCCACTAACTCAGACTATGGTTATAATTATTATATGTCTTTTGTTGATGCCTATTCCAAACATTCATGGATATATTTTTTGAAGTCTAAATCTGAGACATGTAATGTGGTTATGCATTTTATTAAGCAAATAGAAAACCAGACAAGCCAGACTGTGAAAATGATTCAGACAGATGGTGGAACAAAGTACTAAACTCTGAAAAAATATTTCCATGATAAGGGCATAGTTCATAAGGTAACTATTATGAAAATAGTAGCGCTTTGTGAAAGCTTTTATCAACGAATCTTTGTCACCCAAATCACAAAGAGATAACTTGTATTGAAAACAAGACGGAATTGAAATTAAAACGGAATAACACAAGATATTCCACCCAACCACCCACTTTATTGATTCACCAAAGTTTTGTTTACAATTAATAGAACAAAGCTAAAATAAACAAAATACCATTGAATCAATAACCAAATTGAGAAAGGGAGCAAATATCTATATGGCTAAAATTGTTGGAGAAGAAGAATAAAGATGGAGAAGAGGGAATTAGCAAATAGATTTTCCACCACACTTTTACCCTCTCTTCTAGTCTCTATTTATATAATCAATTACTTAATGCCCAAGTTAACATTAGATGGCAAAAAATAATTTAATTAGCCAATTAGAGAGAGAAATAAACATACTCAAATATGCCTATTAATTAAAGGAAACAACATCTTCTCTTTCTTTCTTTTGCATATTTATTTCCCTCTATTTGTGATTTTGTATCACCAAAATTTAATACTCCACCTTGATGCAAAATCACATATCTCCAACATATCAAGCATGCCATATCTAGATCTATCACAAATCCTCATATCTCAACCACACTAAATTACAAACCTATACCACCGTCTGCAAGTGATGCATCTCCCACATGAGGTGCACCACACAAATCCGGTCTCAAAAACGTTTGTAATACCACAAAGATCTCCGTCTTGTCTTTGTGGATTTTGCAATTCGACACCCGTCTATCACTCGATCTGAGCTCATTACCTTATCACTATCCATCCCTCGAGCATCATCAACTTGAAGACCCCTGTCTAAAATATGATCCTCAATGCTAGAATCATAAGCAGTGAGCACATTAACCTCTCCACCTTGCGGTGGACTAGGTCCTTCAACCGTCACTGGCTTTCCATTGTCGACTACAGAACCAACCAAGCTATAAAGGTTTCCTTCTTCCAATACTCCTCTCATCCTTACAAGACCACCTTTCTTCACTCTCAAAACTCCACCTTGAGTCTCATAAGTGCAACCACGGTGATCCAACTGACCGAGAGAAATAAGATTATGCGAACAAGTGGGTACATGTCTAACTCCAGATACTTCTCTAACCACACCATCATGCATACGAAATCGGATAGATCCAATACCACAAATCGGTAGCTCTTCTCCATTGGCTATCCTAATCATGTCGACACTCTTCTCAAAAGAAGATAAACAATTCACATCTCTACAAATGTGAAAACTGGCTTCCGAATCCATCTTCCAAGGCTTATTTTCACTAAAGAGGACATTACAAGAAGCATCACTATCGGTACCTTCAGCAAAACATGCATGTGCATCACTACTATTATCACCATGCGCAGCCTTTTTATGGTCTCTTTTATAAGCATAACACGTGTTGCGTATGTGACCTTTATTATTACAATAATGACAAGTGATAACACCTTTACCATTAGCGCCCTTCTTCCAAATTGTATTTTTCTTCGAGTCCCTTTCCACCATAGCCTCACTTTGAATTGATTACATACCTGACCCTTTTCTTTTAAGCTCCTCATTCAAAAGACTGCTTCGAACAGTTTCCAGAGAGATAGTTCCATTAGCATTAGAATTACTCAATGAAACAACCAAAGTTTCCCAACTTTCTAAAAGCGAACTCATTAATAAAAGAGCATGTAACTCATCATCAAAATTGACCTTCATATTTGCCAATTGATTTATTAAATCTTGAAATTAATTCAAATGCTCTGCAACAGACTTCTCTTCATCTAATCTCAGTTGTACCAACTTTCGAACCAGAAAAGCCTTACTAGTAGCACTCTTTGACTCATACAAAGATACCAACTTGTCCAACAAAGCCTTCATGGATTCACAACTAGCCACATGATGTAAAACTGAATCATGGAGATACTGGCGAATCAAAGCAATCGCCTTCTTATCCATCTTCTTCCATTTTCCCTCATCTACATCAAAGGGCTACTTTCCATCTCCATCAATTGGATCATGAAGATCATTGAGGTACAGAACATCCTCCATCTTAGGCTTCCAAATACCCCAATTCTTCCCATCCAAAATAGCCATCTTTGAAAACAAAATCATATCCGACATCAATAATTTTTCAAACCAAAATTACTCTAAGCTTTGCGATGATCTGTGCTCTGATACCAAGCTGTTATGAAAATAGTAGCGCTTTGTGAAAGCTTTTATCAACGGATCTTTGTCATCCAAATCACAAAGAGATAACTTGGATTGAAAACAAGACGGAATTGAAATTAAAATGGAATAACACAAGATATTCCACCCAACCATCCACTTTATTGATTCACCAAAGTTTAGTTTACAATTAATAGAACAAAGCTAAAATAAACAAAATACCATTGAATCAAATGACCAAATTGAGAAAGGGAGCAAATATCTATATGGCTAAAATTATTGGAGAAGAAGAACAAAGATGGAGAAGAGGGAATTAGCAAATAGATTTTCCACCACACTTTTACCCTCTCTTCTAGTCTCTATTTATATAATCAATTACTAAATGCCCAAGTTAACATTAGATGGCAAAAAATAAGTTGATTAGCCAATTAGAGAGAGAAATAAACATACTCAAATATGTCTATTAATAAGAGGAAACAAAATCTTCTCTTTCTTTCTTTTGCATATTTATTTCCCTCTATTTGTGATTTTGTATCACCAAAATTTAACAGTAACATGTCCTTATACATCAGAACAAAATGGGCTAGTGGAAAGAAAACATAGGCATATAGTAGAGACTGGTCTTACATTGCTTGCACAAGCTTCACTTCCATTGAAATTTTGGCCCGATGCCTTTGAAACAGCAGCCTACTTAATCAATAGACCGCCCACTAAAATATTACAAGGCAAAAGTCCAGTGGAAGTGTTATTCAATATAAAACCAGATTTTAAAAGCATGAAATCTTTGGATGCCTATGTTTTCCCCATCAAGACCATACAATTCACACAAATTGAATTTTAAATTAACACAATGTACCTTTTTGGGATATGGTGTGAATAAAAAAGGATACAAATGTCTAGATAGTAATGGAAAATTATTTACATCTAGACATGTTGTATTCAACGGAAACATTTTTCCTTTTGAAACATCAAGTATAAAAACAACAAAAAATGTGTACAATCCTGTAGTATTTATTCCATCAATACCACTGTATGCAAGCAATCAAGAGAGGAGAAATACAGAGGAGAGTAAAGATGATTCTGAGGCTAAACACACTATATCAGAGAAAGGACCAGGTCAAGACATCACAGAATAACCTCAACATTTCAGTCACACTCCAACAAACTCAGGAAGTCAACAATCTATCTATGAAAGCAATGAAGAGCAGCAAAACTTGGAACAACGTTCAACATAGCAAGAACAACCAACCAGAGGACATCATATGATAACCATATCAAAAAGTGGTATATTCAAACCAAAAGTATATGCAACAAGTACCGCTAATGAAGAACCAGAGACATATGAGCATGCAATGAAAGATGAAAAATGGAAAGATGCAATGAATGAAGAATACAATGCACTGATAAGGAACAAAACTTGGAGTCTTATACCTCTACCACAGCATAAAAGCATAATTGGATGCAAGTGGACATACAAACTAAAAAGGAATCCGATGTAACAGTCAAGAAATACAAGGCCAGGTTAGTAGCAAAAGGCTATACACAGCAGCATAGGTTTGACTTCAATGAGACTTTCTCACTAGTAATTAAGCCAACAACTATCAGAGTAATTTTAACTATAGCCTTACATAAAGGATGAGACATTAGGTAACTAGATGTAAACAATGCCTTCCTAAATGGTGAGCTACAAGAGGAAGCGTATATGGAACAATCACAGGGATTTAGACAGTCAAGTACAAAAGCATTAGTATGCAAACTTCGCAAAGCAATTTATGGTTTAAAGCAAGCACTCAGGGTATGGTTTGACAAATTGAAGACTACTCTTATCAACTTAGATTACAAACCAACAAAGTCAGACACGCCATTATTTACAAAGTTCAACAGTGGCACTACTACATATATTTTGGTGTATGTTGATGATCTTATAATCACTGGAGATAATAAAGAAGAAATAAGTCATGTTATTCAGTTCCTAGATAAGCAGTTTTCAATTAAAGACTTAGGGAGACTCAGCTACTTTCTAGGAATAGAAGTGAACATATTATCCAGCACAGAAATGCATCTAAGTCAAAGAAAATACATCAAGGAACTACTTATCAAAACAAGAATGCATCAGGCAAAACCATTACTAACATCAATGACTAGCAACTTGCATCTATCAAAATACAAAGGTGAACCTATTACAAATGAAAAGGAATACAGAAGTGTAGTTGGTACTCTGCAGTATGCTACAATAATCAGGCCAGAAATATCCTATAGTGTCAACAAAGTATGTCAGTTTATGCATCAGCCATTAAATGAACATTAGAAGACAGTAAAACGTATATTAAGATATCTAAATGGGACAAAGAATTATGGCTTATTGTTGAGAGCAAACAAAAATCTAGCAATCACTGGGTTTGCTGATGTAGATTGGGCATCAGACCCAGATGACAGAAGATCGACTACAGGGTATTGCATCTATCTAAGAGAAAATCCAGTGTCATGGTGTTCAAAGAAACAAGCAACAGTGTCAAGATCAAACACAGAATCGAATACAGAAGTCTAGCACATGCAATAGCTGAAGCAATGTGGTTAGAATCACTTCTCAGTGAACTAAAAATTAACACAAGCAGGAAAACTACAATCTGGTGTGATAATTTAGGTGCGGTCTCACTAGCAGCTAATCCAGTTCTACATGCAAGGACGAAACATATGGAACTCGACATGTACTTTGTCAGAGAACAAGTAAACAGTGGAAAATTCAACATAAATCATATACCTGGACCTTACCGGAGAAGTGACATACTTACAAAGTCTCTTTCGACGAGAAATTTCAACCGATTCATTGATGATCTAAGAATCGGAAGCTTTAGTGACAAACCTGAGCGCCGGAACCCAAATCTGATGCAAGCAAGCAAATCTGAGCATCAGGACTCAAATCTGAAGCGAGCAAAGCTAACCAATCTTCTTTACTGAGCAGCTGATCTACAGATCAAGAGCTTCCGAAAGCAACTCTGAGCATTCAAACCCAAATCCGAAGTAAGCAAGAGTAAACATCTCAGCCAATCTTCGTCACTAAGCTTACTGAGAAGATTCAGATCGGTTCTCATGTCTGGAGATGCTAACAACAGAGTTTCTCTATTAATTTTTGAAGAATTTTATGTTCATGAAGAAGTCGGCAGAAGGTTCAAAGAAGAAGAAAACCCTAGTTTAAAGTAATGAACAAAGAATTTAGACTGAGTCTTTTACACGATAATGCACAGCTGTCTTTTAAGGTTTTAAGGGCATTTTTGTCCTTTCTATTACAACTGTAAAATGCCAAACCGATATATAAGGCATTGTATCTGTACATATCAGATTATCAAATAAAGAAAATATTTTTGTTTATATTTTCTCAAATACAAACATAAACAGAAAATCTAACTGTAAATTACCAGTTTGATATGAGGCAGGTGGTATAAAGTTCGGATTTGCTAGCCTGAATCGCTCTTTGTTGTTCAACTCCTCCTTATGGGGTATATGTTTTGCATTCCTATTTGATAGTGTGTACAATCATATGCCAAACCTCTTTTTTTAATCTAATTTTTATGATTCAGGGTGATATTAGATTTGTAGAAACAAAAAGGTATATGGATTTCGTGACTCCAGGATCACAGGCTAAAGAAGGCTCCTTCTTAGCGATAGAAGCTTCTTTAGAAGGCTTAGAACCTTGGTAACTATATATACATATGACAAGGAATTCATCTTACATGATACATCAATCTATATGGCCGTATCTAATAATAACGCAAACAATCAAATGTTGTTTAAAACTGTTAGAAGTAAACAAATGACGCATACATGTAGTCGTAGAGGAATGACTCAAAGATTTGGTGAGAAAATATATTTGCTTTATTTACTGTAGCATTTATTAACTAATTAGTTTAATACGATTGGTTGTATTATTCAATTTTATTTTTAATGTAGAAAAAACAAAGCTTATAATGAGTTGGTATTTCTTTGAGATAATGACTGAATATCAAGTATATTCAAAGAGTTAAATTTGGCTTTTGATATCTATCTGTACTCCATTTAGATGTTTATTATTCCATAGAAGTATATATTATTTAAATAGGAAAGCAGAAACCAAAGTACTTTTGTAATGACACATGAACTCACAAATTTCTCTTTGGACTTTTCAAAGATGAACTATTTCATATTGGTTAAACTTTTTTAATTTGTTAATGATGGCGGGTTGTTTAATTATATTCTTAACACAAAGGACTGTGCTATTTCACTACAAAAGAATTTTGGATTCCCTACGCCAGTTTGGCGTAGGCGCGGCGTAGGGAAAAGATTTTACCTACGCCATCCCTACGCCAAAGAAGAGATTGGAAAACAATGCGTCGCAAAAAAATCCCTACGGGTTCCCTACGCCTCCTTCCATACGCCTTCCCTACGCCGCATTCCATACGCCTTCCCTACGCCGCATTCCATACGCCTTCCCTACGCCGCATTCCATACGCCTTCCCTACGCCTATTTCCATACGCGTTACCTACGCCTAATTCCATACGTCTTCCCTACGCCTAGCCTTCTTCCTTTTAAAGTGCAGAAATCGAATTTTCCTTATGAATTCCATACGCCTTCCCTACGCCACCGTACACCAAAATTCAATATGATTCTATTGTATTTATCTTCATCTACCACAGATCATAATAAAATATAATAAACCTGAACATCAACAACAGAAAGCATTAAATATAATATATAACCACATGCAAAATCGTAACAATATATATCATTACAAAACATTAATGTAGAATGCATATCATTGTCAAATTACCATAAAATTGCTACAAATGTATTTAAAAAAATCATGTCCAACAATAAAATAAAGTTGCTACATAACTCAAACATAGTTGTTTCATCTAATTCAAACATCATACAATGTACCTTATAAAAATAGAACATCATACGTTAGTTCTAAGATTTACTGCGTTTACATGTTCTTTGAAAAGCACTATATGAATCCATAGGTTCTTATAAACTCACTGAAAATATATAATTTTTGTTTTATAATTTTTCTTCTTCTTCGTTTCCATTTTTGCTGGTTCTTGTAAGAATCACTGAGCTTTATCATACCGTTTTGAAAGATGAGAAGAATAGGAGCTGTTGGAAGTATACTTTGAGAGTCGGTGTTGAGAAACAAAAACTGGTGGGATTCCCAGTTGTTTCAGAATGTAAACTACTGGCGAAGCTCTATGCATGTAGAATGTAGTAAATAAATTCAATTTGAAGTTTTGTTGCGGAGGAATATTTAGAAAGATATAATGTTATTCTGATGGGCCTTCTTTTACCTGAGTAGCAGTAGATGAAGTATACGTTATAATGCATCGCATTCCTGCTCTAGTTGCTGCCTGTCGATGCGAAAGGCTCTATTTTACCTCAATAACCATCTCAAATAAAAAATTGATAATAAGACTATACCTGCAAACCGATAATACTATCTTCAACTACCAAACTGTTTTCTATGGATACACCAAGTTTCTGAGCATGGTGATGGCCATCAATTAGTTAAACATCAATTTATTGCCCTTGATATTGTATTTACAGAGATCAACAGTAATTATTTTGATTACCGTTGCAGCTGTCAAGTATATTGATGGGTCGGGTTTTTTCTCCTTAACATCGTCGCCTGAAACGCCATATGACCTAACTTGAATATATTTTGTTTACAGTAATTTTGTCAGAAGAGTACATAAACATACGAAAATACCTGCAAGAAAGCAGTCTAGACTGTGGAAACGCTCCTAACGGGAAAGAATGCAAAATTATAAGAAAAAATAACCATGTATGATCATACTAAGTTGATGAAAAAAAAATACTTACTAAACCAATAAGATTTTCAAGACATAACACAACTGAGCTTTTTGTTGCTGCTGAGCACACAGCTAGCTTGATACCCTACTGGACATCAATGTAAAAGAGAGAGAGAAACATTAAATAATAGCTAAAAGCAAGAAAAACATTAAATAACAGATGATTCAACATACAAAAAATAATTATTACATGTGAACAATTCATTAAACAAACTGATTTAAGGCTGCATGGGTGTTATATTACCGCTTCCTTGGCATCATCCATTAATTGTAAAACACCAGGTCTAGGCTGCACCTGTAGAAAGGTAAGGGTAAAGTAGTAACTGTATCATGCACCCATATTCAATGCATTCATGCTTTTATGTACAGTGAAACTCATGGGATTTTTTTCACTTACACTTCCGGACTTGATAATGGATTTGTACCTCTCAGTTTTCCAATCCTACACAATTGTATACAATGTTAGAATAAGGCCTGCTCATATTGACAAACAATGGAGCAGAAAATTAATATACCTTGGATTAGAGTTTACTTAAACTAGTAGACCAGTTTTAACTGTGTTACTAGTAGGCCTTTGAGCAAGAACGCCAAAATAACCCAAATAATTTGAAGAAAGGATCTTAGCATGCTGTATTCTCCAGTTTGATTCTTACAATTTACAGGTATTTTACAGTCAATATTGGTATCTGTGTGTTTTACTCTCTTGTTCTCTTCCCTTTCTCACGATGGTAAAATCTAAAATGTGGTTCACTTTTTATATCACGGTGTTATAACTTAATCTATTCAACTCAAAAACATTCATATAACATAATATCTCAATTTCAAGTGTGAAAGAATTATGAGATATTAATAGAGCTTCTGGCTACAATCAATGAAGAAAATCGAAAATAATTGAATATATGGAAAGTATTGACATTCGGATCACCTGGAGCACATCCACTAATTTTTCCCTGTCTGATTTTTCCATAGGAGGTGTTTCAAATACAGACGAAGTGGGCCAGCCATTCTCATTGAAATACCTGTTCGCCACCACATCATTTTTCCATTAGTCAATAGAATGGAGAAAACAAAAGGTTCATGAAAATTTAAGCTAATTATTTCCATTGACATAAAATTGGGGTATTGTATTTGACTGAATAAAATCAGTAACTATATTGAATTCTGTGTATGCTCGCTGATTTTAAGTGTATACAGTAAACACAAATGCAAAGTATTGGGTACATGATCATATGGTTAGCTGCAAGCCAACAACATGTTTTCTCAAGGAAGTAGGGGTGAGCAAATGGTTGGTTCGGTTTGAAACCAAGAAAAAATATTGAAATCAATGTGGTCATTCAAGACACGAAAACTGAATCGGACTGAACCAATATTTTCCAAAACCGAAACCAATCACATTGAAAACATTCCGTTTGGTTTGGTTGGTTTAGTTGGTTTATCTTAAACTAAACTGAATTTTCAGTTGCTAATGTAATATAAGATTGGAACAATTGAGTCTATATTATGCTCATTTTGAAAAACAAACTCCTTTTCTGAAAATGTTAATATGAATTGAATGAAAATAATATTGTTAGGATAATAATGTGAATAATAACATTGCTATTAGTAATTATTATTATTTTATTTATTTTCGAAAGGTAAGCCAGTTTTTTATTGGTCCGTCCACTTTTTATAATTCATTGAAAAACAGGCATGATGGCCCAGCGGATAGAAACTCATCCAACACCAGACCAGTGAAAAGAGTCATACAACCCAGACGAATAGTGACAAAACATCAGAAGATAATACAATAAACTCACCGTCAAAACTAACAAAAGCATAAGATGGAAATAAATCTGCAATGTTGTACTCAATTTCATTGTCTAAATCAACAGGGTCAGTAGGTTTGGAGGAGCTACATGGTGCTGCATTCATAAAATAACTAAGAATGCTTGGTGTTTGATGGCAGAACCTCTATGTAATTTATTAATTAATGCACAGTGCTTGCATTCATATTCAGGTAAGTTGGCGTTCTATTCTTCCATACTTTTCTTTTTATTCATTAGTTGTATTGCTTTTTCATAGAAAAAGAGATTTGTTGTGTGGTCATTCCAACACCTCTCTAAAATGTTATTTATAGTACAAAAGTAAAATACACGTATATGCAATAGATGTATTCAAAATCATTATCATTATTAAAGAAGGAAAGCTATAAAGTTACATTTGGTTTTTCATATAAAGTTGCAGTTAGTAATATCAAGAATCAGCAATAAAATTTAAGTGGAAAACAACACCAAAGATCTTGGAACACAGTACCTGAATCACTTAACAATAAAATTACTACTATAAAAAATTTACGTAAAAATAAATAATCATATCAGCCCCCTTGGATAGCAAACAAAATCAGATCAAACAGAAACCATCAACAACGCTGAACCAGATGATATTGAACTGAAAGCGATGTGTAAATCAAGGGTCTAGTAACTAAGCCAAATCTTGTTCAGAATATATTTACAAATTAAATTTGTGGAACACCTACAAGCTGCATATTGCAAAAAACATTGCAGAACTGGTCTTAATACATGAAGTGGGTTGAATAATTATCCAACTCATTACCCACATATGTCCCTATGCCCTAATTCAACGATAAAAAAATTGAGTACCGTCTATAACAACAATCAAACATTGAATGGTTTAAATAAGCGTACCTAGAACCAGTTGACACCCAGTTCTTCGAAAGTAACTCTTGACTGGTTGTGAACAACAGCTGAATAAGCTAGACAATGATTGGTTAGACGTCGTCGCTGCCTGAAACCACTTGAGCTACGTAGAAGACACCGAAAACATGACTGAAGTATGGTTTACAGTTTTGTACACTGCAAACAGGAACAATTGGGCGACATCATTAGCGTTGGAAAAATCGCAAACAAAAGAAGATAGAAAAAAAATGAAAAAACAAAATTTCCGAAATTTAACAATATTTTACCTCAATTTTATTTAGAAGCATTGAATATTTTGGATCTAGTTCAATATTCAGGTATGAGGATGATGGTGAGAGTAAAGATCGCAGCAGATGGTCGAGACGTCAAGCGATCCGATAATCGATCAGAAATTTTGGATTAGGTTTTGAGATGATTTAGGTTAGGGTTTGTGATAGGGATTGAGGATGCGAAAATCATGGGTAACTATATGTAATTAAAGAAACTGTTTGGAGAGGGTATACGGTGATTTTTTTTTAATTTACAATTTACGAAAAAGGAAAAGAGCTACAAATAACGGGAGAATAGAATTTCAAAAGCGGATCATTATGTGAATCCACCTGTGCGATTTGGAAATTGTGCTTTTAAGTTTAAGCAATAGATTGTTCAAGTGCCTTTGGCTGATGCGTTTCCTACGCGATTTCATTTTTATGTAGGCCATGTAAAATAAAAAATTACTAAATGTTTAATATGTTAAAAAGACAAAAATTAGTTAATTTGGATGCAAAAGTTGAACAGATATATCTCAATGCCTATATTTTGCAAATTTATGTTAAGTATAATCAATTATCAAAAGAAAAAAAAAAGACTTTTACAATAATATAGAAAAACAATAACTCATTAAAAAATGTCACATTTCTAACAAAAGTAGATTTTCCGCAAAGTTTAATCAGTTTTATTTTTAAGTTTAACTGAATTTAAATTTTTTTTATATAATGTAAATTTCTTGCTTACTTTTCTTGAATCATAATTTTCATATTTCGAACTATTAATTTGGTATTTCAACTTATTAAATTTAATTATTATTCTTTTTTAGTTAATTAAACACCTAAAAGTTAATTATTATAATTTAAATTTAATATATATATATATATACATATAATTTTATTTTAGTTTCGAAAGTTAATACGATTTACTGAAAAATTAAATTATATATTTTTATAATATAATTTCAAGTTAAACTACAAAAGTTAATAATTGTCTGGCGTAGGTAAAGCGTAGAGAAATTCCAACCTCTTTCCTCCACAGGCGTAGGGAATGCGTAGGGAGTACAATAAGATGTATGGAATGGGTAGGCAATTCCCTACACATTCCCTACGCCGTAGTCAATTGTTGGAGAAACTGGTGCGCGTAGGAAATGTGTAAGGAATTCTCTACGCCGTCCCTACCCCTTCCCTATGTTTCCACGTTTTCCCTACGCCGCGCCTACGCGGCGTAGGGATGACGTAGGGAATTCTGGGTTGGAAAACAGCCCTCTTTTTTGTAGTGTTTATGCATTTATCATCCCTGTTAGATAATCTTTAAAAAACAATTTAATGTTATTTTGAAGTTGTGCATGTCCGTACAAGGTTGTCAAAGAGGCTCAAGATTTCCAACTAGATTCCGTAATTCAACTTAAAATCAGATCGCAAAGACGAAAGTAAAAAACCCCTTAAGGTATAATATGTATTTTATCATATATATCTCAACTATGCCAACTTTTAATTTTCTTTTTAGTAGGTCTTTTAGTTATCTTCGGATTCTTATTATTTTCAGTTCACGCTGTATATGGTAAGGAAACTCCATAAGTATCATGTTTCTTCTCCAACATGTGATTGACAATAACAAACAACACTAAATTACAATAGCAATAGTGGTTTTGGAAAAATATTATTTCATTTCTAATGGTGAATTAGAGTGATAAAGGCAAAATAATCTTCGATCACCTTGCATTTCTCATATAGAAATGTTTTTTCTACAGACCACGGTGAGCATGTAACCCTCTATGACCAAAAGTACAACGCAATAAAATCTTTTATTGGATGGGCTTCATGTTAGGAGTTTATTAATAATAATGCGTTTCTGTTAGGTTAAGTTTAAATTTGAATTTCATGTTTGTTTTGCCTAGTCAAGGCTGTTAGCTTATTTATAGGTGTGGACAGTTTCTTCTCCTTATTTCTTGGCATTTTATGTGTAAGCCTTTATAAGGCACTTTGCTTTCAATAAATGGTATCGGTTTGCAATATACAGTGGCTGGTTTTCTATTTTACCTGACATTTGGTATCAGAGCAAACAGATCCGCGAGAGATCAATAAAGAGTGAAATACAATGAGTGAAGAAAGGTCGCTCACTAAGATTCCTCTTTTTGATGGACACTACGATCACTGGAGCGAACTCATGGAGAATCTTCTTCGTGCTAAGAGCTTGTGGCACCTCGTTGCTGAAGGATTTACAGAATCAGAGGATGGGGCTCAAACTACACCGGCACAACGCAAACAATTGGAGGAATTGAGAGTGAAAGATCACCAGGTAAAACATTTTCTTTTCCAAGCCATTGACAGAACGGTTTTTGAGCAAATTTTGGATAGACGTACTTCGAAAATTATCTGGGATTCTATGAAGAGCAAATTTGGTGGGAATGAGCGTGTGAAGAGATCTATGCTTAACTCTTTGAGAAGAGAGTTCGAGATACTTGTCATGAAAGAGGATGAGAAAATTGATGAGTATTTCAAAAGGGTGATGACAGTGTCAAATAGGATGAGGAGTAATGGAGAGGAGATGTCTGATTCGAAGATTGTTGAGAAAATACTTCGAACACTGACGGATAAGTTCACATACGTTGTGATCTCAATAGAGGAATCTAGGGACACAAGAAATATGATAGTTGATGAGTTACAAAGCTCTCTGTCTGTCCACGAACAAAAGTTTAGAGGATCTGGATCTCAACGAGATGATGATGACCATGTGCTTAATGTTAGGGGTCGTGGTAGAGGCTCATATAGAGGCCGAGGAAGAGGTAGGGGCAGGACATACAACAAGGCTATGGTGGAGTGTTATAACTGTCACAAACTCGGTCACTATCAATTTGAGTGTCAAAATGAGAAACAGGAGGTTCATCACATAGAGGATGATGAAGAAGTGTTATTGATGGCTTATGTGGAGCTGCAAGGAACACAAAAACAAGAGTTTTGGTTTGTTGACTCTGGATGCTCTAACCACATGTGTGGTAAGCGTAGCATGTTCACAAGTCTGAACTCAGATTTCAATCATAAGGTGAAGCTTGGGAACAATCAAAGTCTTGTTGTTCATGGCAAAGGGGAAGTAAAAATTATACTCAAAGGTGTGAAATATGTATTGAGTGATGTATACTTTGTTCCTGATCTAAGGAACAATTTGCTAAGTGTAGGACAACTCCAGGAAAGAGGGCTGGATGTTCTATTTAAAGGTGGAGAAAAATTGACTTGCAGCATTTATCATCCCAAGAGAGGTAAGATTGCAGAATCAATGATGAAAACAAATAGGATGTACATGTTGTTAACAGAATCATGCACTAAACCAGAAGAAGAAGGATGTTTTCAAGTTGATGTGTCAAACAACGCACAGCTATGGCACAATAGATATGGACATTTGAGTTTCAAAGGACTACACACACTACAAGAGAAAGCCATGGTGATAGGGTTACCTGTATTTGGTTCAGAGAAGAACATTTGTGAATCATGTTTGAAAGGAAAGCAGCATCGCCAACCTTTCCCAAAGCACAGTTCATGGAGAGCTGAAGATAAATTGCAGCTTGTGCATTCGGATTTATGTGGTCCAATCTCACCTCCCTCCAACAGTGGCAAGAAGTATTTCATAAGCTTCATCGATGACTATTCCAGGAAGACTTGGGTGTATTTCTTATTTGAAAAATCTGAAGCTTTCAAATATTTCAAACTGTTCAAGGCTTTAGTTGAGAAGGAGACAAGATCATCCATCAAATGTCTCAGGACAGACAGGGGAGGTGAGTATTGTTCAAAGGAATTCAAGGAGTTATGTGATAGCAATGGTATTAGAAGACAACTAACTACATCATTTACACCCCAGCAAAATGGTGTTGCAGAGCGCAAAAATCAAACCATAATGAATATGGTGAGAGCTGTATTGACAGAGAAGGGAGTACCAAAGATTTTTTGGGCAGAAGCAGTACAATGGACAATTCATGTTCTTAATAGGTGCCATACGATTGCTGTACAAGATAAAACTCCAGAGGAGGCATGGAGTAGCTTGAAACCTTCTGTGGAACATTTTAGAGTGTTTGGATGCATTGGTCATGTACATATCACAGATGTCAAGAGGACTAAACTAGATGATAAAAGCTTAAAGTGTGTTCTTCTTGGGTATAGTAGCGAGTCCAAGGCTTACAGATTATATGATCCAATTGCAAAGAAAATTCACACGAGCCGAGATGTTGTGTTTGAAGAGGCATTGTCATGGGATTGGGAGTTGCTTTCTTCACAGGAAAACACTGGTGATCTCCACTGGAAAGAATCTCATCAAAACTCTGGAGATGGGCTTGAAACTGCACATGATAGAGATGGATTTGATAGTGGAACATCTGGTGAAGTTAGTGGTATTCCTTCTCAGGTTAATGATGATGTGTCTGCCTCACCCAGTATCACATCAAGGGAGGGAAGAATGAGAAATCCACCCTCATGGACTGCAGATTATTTTCTGGGTAATTGCAGTACTGAGTTTGATGATGAGTTAAATCTGAGCATTGCTGATCCTGTGTGTTTTGAGGAAGCTGTCAAACAAAGAAAATGGAGAGAGGCCATGGATGTAGAAATTAGAGCAATTGAAACGAATGGAACTTGGGAGTTAACTGAACTGCCTGAAGGAGCAAAGAGGATTGGTGTGAAATGGATTTTCAAGACAAAACTCAATGAGTTAGGTGAGGTGGATAAGTATAAGGCCAGGTTAGTTGTGAAAGGCTTCTCACAACAATATGGTGTTGACTATACAGAAGTGTTTGCTCCAGTTGCAAGACTTGATACAGTTAGGATGATCATTGCACTTGCTGCTCAGAAAGGCTGGGAAATACATCAACTTGATGTGAAGTCGGCTTTCCTTCATGGTACCTTACAGGAGGAGGTGTTTGTGGAGCAACCCAAGGGTTATCAAGCTGTTGGGAAGGAACACATGGTATACAAGTTGCACAAAGCCCTTTATGGCCTAAAACAGGCACCTAGAGCTTGGTTTAACAGAGTTGAAACATTCTTTCTCAGGGAGGGTTTCGTCACTAGCCAAAATGAGCACACCTTGTTTGTAAAGCATAAGGAAGGGAGAATTCTAATTGTGAGTATTTATGTTGATGATCTACTTTACACAAGTGATGATACCACTTTGCTGCAAGAATTTAGGTGTTCAATGAAGACTGAATTTGACATGACAGATTTAGGAAGAATGAGATTTTTTCTTGGAATAGAAGTCATGCAGAGAACAGATGGAATTTTCATCTGCCAGAAGAGGTATGCAACAGAAGTTATTGAGAGATTTGAGATGCAAGATTATAATGCTGTGTGTAACCCAATGGTCCCTGGTCAGAAGCTAGGGAAGGATGACACAGGATTGCAGGTTGATCATACTCTCTACAAACAGATGGTGGGAAGCTTGATGTATCTCACAGCAACACGGCCAGATCTGATGTATGCGGTGAGCCTTATAAGTAGATACATGACAGCCCCCACACAGCTCCATTTTCAAGCAATCAAGAGAGTCATGAGGTACTTGAAAGGCACATTGAACTTTGGCATTTGGTACAAACATGGAACTGAAAGTGGACTCACTGCATACACAGACAGCGATTATGCAGGGGATGAGAGTGATAGCAAAAGCACATCTGGCTATGTGTTTATGATGAGTGGAGGTGCAGTCGCGTGGTCATCCAGGAAGCAACCTATTGTTACCCTATCCACCACAGAGGCAGAGTATGTGGCTGCAGCTTCATGTGCTAGTCAAGCTGTATGGATGGGAAGGATTCTGAAAGAAATTGATGGTTCACAGGCTAAGGAAGTGATGATGTTTTGTGACAACACTTCTACCATAAAGTTGTCTAAAAATCCTGTTTTCCATGGAAGGTCCAAGCATATTCGAGTAAGATTTCACTTCTTGAGGGACTTAGTCAAAGAGGGAACAATCATACTTGAGTTTTGCAGCACTGAAGCCCAACTCGCTGATATTCTCACTAAACCTTTGAAGCTCGGTTCCTATCAAAAAATCAGGGAAGCACTTGGCATGAAATGTTTGAACTCAACTCTTTCTAAGAGTTAAGTTCAAGGGAGGGTTTGTTAGGAGTTTATTAATAATAATGCGTTTCTGTTAGGTTAAGTTTAAATTTGAATTTCATGTTTGTTTTGCCTAGTCAAGGCTGTTAGCTTATTTATAGGTGTGGACAGTTTCTTCTCCTTATTTCTTGGCATTTTATGTGTAAGCCTTTATAAGGCACTTTGCTTTCAATAAATGGTATCGGTTTGCAATATACAGTGGCTGGTTTTCTATTTTACCTGACACTTCAGTATATTCTAGCAAGTGGAGAATGTCTGCAATGCCATTTTAAAAATTCACAAAATTAATAAATTTACAATTATCAAATCTCAACATTGTACCTAATATGTTGCTTCATATACATTAAAAAAGAATATAGTAAAACCAGATCGAAAGAAACCACTTGCACAGTTCAAAAGTTTCCATTTAGAGTGAACTCTCAAACTTATACATAATTCTTGGTTTTTTCTTACTTTTAATCTGTGTAGTGAAATTACAACATTGAAATTTAGCTATACCATCCAACATTAAGAATTCACACTTTTGAATTTCATGACTGGCTATGTGCGTAGCACGGGTTGCTCACTAGTACTAGTAAAAGAAGGAAGAAAAAATACCTAAAGATAGGAATATTATGATACAATGAAGTCTCGAATAGTAAGCTGTAATTTAAAACTCACTTGATGGTAGGAAAACACTAAAACCATTCACAATCAGAATATATTTCCCACAACAAAGAATGGATTAATTTCCAAAAGCTCGTTATCGCATGTTTGTATCCAGCGTCATATTGTTTAAATTTACAAGCATGTTTTACGTACAAATTGTTACGGATCCTAAACTATTGATTTGTGAAATTACTGGGGTCAAGAATTTTTCCATTGTTAAACACTTTGGCAATCAATTAACAACCATTAAACCAGTTTATTCAATAGGAATGATCAATGAATAAGTTGGCATAGAACCCATTAGCTTTTTTAAAGTAAGGTCGTGCATTACCATCGGCCCAAATAGCATTATAATTTACCATATCCATAATTTGTTATGTGTCAGAATATTAAGCTATTTCATGTGTGCTGTATGAATAATGTTTTATGTGAAGACTGATGTCCACTAGATTCTTGTGTCTGGTACCCGTTTCTTATTATTAAGAGAATTCATGTACCCATGAATATGAATTTTCAATATTCTGATGGAACTTGCAAATTAGAAAGTATTTAATGGACTATATTAAAATTTATATAGCCATTTACCAAGAATTACTTTAAAAATGTACAAAAGAATAATGTCTGACAGTCATGTTATTTTCTAGTGACATGATCGTGAGCTGAATCAATTTTTAAGGACACTATTTTACCCTACATCCCCACATTTTTGAAGGTACAAACAACGTCCCATGTAGTCGAACCTTTTTAATCGATTCTGGTATGAAATAATAAGAAATGACATCTTTGGTGAAAAATTTACAATCTTTTTCTGTACATTCATCTTATACATTAAGAAACTTGGAGACATTACCTGCATTACCTACATTAAGAAACTTGGAAACAGTATAAATTTTTAACGTTCATTATACATGTAAAATGTAAATTTTGCAATAACAAGTCATTGCAGAATTTATTCATTGCCTAAAGTTATTATTCCATGATATAACAAGATTTATTTGATGATGTCTAAAGTCCTTTTACCATACCTTGATATGTTAGATTAGATTGATAGATTGCTTGGTTTAAGGGAAGAGTGTCAAAGGGAGAGGGGGAGGTACTGCCAAACCTGTCTTGTGCATTTAACGTAGTACGTGTTACAATCTCCTAAAGCCATCCATGGGAAGTTGACAGGTTTTAGGTCGGGGAGGCTAGCTAGAAATTGATTTCTGTTCATTGCAAGATTGTGAGCATACACCACAGTGCAAAGAAATGATCTCTGTTTTGGCTTGCGTGGTAGATAAGATAGCTGTAGGGGGGTGACACTATAAACCTGAGGATTCCACATTGTAATAATTCTTCCAAAGGCATCTTGATCCAAATTATCATGGAATTGCCAGATGTACTTCACTGATTTGATGATGTTATTGGAGTTGAGTTCATTTTCCAGAATAACCAGAAATCTAGCTTGTTTACTTTGATGAGGTTCTTGATTACTTCTAGTTTAGAGATGTCATTAGCACCCCTAATATTCCAGCATGATAGTTTTAACAAAGCCTATCCTATTTGGCTTCTGGTATATACTTCAGTAGAGATTGGCTTGCATCTACAACCCGCACCCGCTTTTTCTTTTATTCTTTTGTATTTTGGACCTGACTTGTTCTCAGCCCATTGCTTCATTTCTATATTATAAATACAGTTGCTATGTGAGATGTAAACTATGAATCAAAGTATAATAAAACAATATTTTTGACTTATCTTTTATGGTATCAGAGCAATTGCCAAGCGGCGGATCTTTCTTCTCGAAATATTGATTTGTTTTGGGGCTCCCCTCAGAATATTATCATCATAGGGGAGGCTACCCTTCTCAAGATCATTGTAGTGATTGTGTGTTCATCAGTTTTTCTTCCCTCTGTGCCATCCTAGAGGAAGATCAGAATCAAGATCCTCATCTCCACCTCTGGTTGCACTTTTCCGACCAGTCATCTGAAGGTACCATCAGTTCCTGTACATATATTACTGTTTTTCAATAAAACAGTAATACATATAGCAGTGTACATCTTTGCACCTTCCTGCTTATCATTTCTGGGATCTTGCTTGGCTACCAAAATCTGTTTCTTGATCAAGAAATCAGATTTCTTGATTTTTGATACATCATGGCCCTCGAAGAAGAGGATATTACTTCAGCAAGCACTGGCAACAGATCCAAAGAGAATCAAAAAACAGAATCTATTTTGATCAGCCCTAAAAATCAAGCAATAAGCACACCATTAGATGAAGACAATTACATCACATGGAAATATCAAGTTGAAATTGCTTTAAGAGGGTATGATCTACAAGATTATGTCAAAGGAACCAAGGTGATTCCCCCAATAAACATTACTGATGATAAAGGTGATACAGCAAGCAATCCAGATTACATTTTACACCAAAAACAAGACAACTTGCTTGCATCTTGGCTTCTATCTTCTGTCAGTCAAATCCTATTATATCAACTAGTTGGATGTTACATATCATATGAAATATGGTCATCTATTGAAAGAATTTTCAACTCGCAGTCAGCAGCAAGAATTATGCATTACAAAAGAGAACTACAAAATACAAGAAAGACTGATATGAGCATGAGAGAGTACCTTGCCAAAATCAAGAATTTGTGTGACAGATTAAAGGCTGTTGGTCATAATGTTTCAAACAGTGAACAAATTCTGATTATTACCAATGGACTAGATCAAGAATATGAATCTCTGGTAACCTTCATTGTCACACAACCAACTCTACCTGATCTTGACTATGTCTACTCTGCTCTTCTTGCACATGAAGGCAAATTAGAGCAGAAAATACTTATACAAGAAGATTATTCAGCAAATTATGTTTCAACCACAAAGAACAAAGGTCAGAGAAATGCCCAGAATAATCAAAATACAAGAGGAGGTTACAATCAAAGGGGCAGAGGTAGAGGAAGATTTCCAAATAATAACAGAGTTAAATGCCAAATTTGTGAGAAATTTGGTCACATGGAAAATAAATGTTACTTCAGATTCAGAGAGGATTACAATTCATTACAACAGGCACAAACAAGCAGGCAACCAACAGTGAATATGGCACAAACCAACCAGCAATCAAGAAATAGTTCAGACAATTCAACTGATGATGTAATCAAGACTAATGATATTAACACAGAGGATTGGTTTCCAGATTATGGAGCTACGAATCACATCACCAACAATCTACAAAATCTCAATTTGGGGAACAAAAGCTACAATGGTAAGAATTTAGTTTCTATGGGTAATGGTGAAACTGCAAACATATCACATGTGGGGACAGACACTATACAAGGTACAAGGGTGCTCTACCTTAATAATCTATTAAGAGTGCCAAGTATCAAAAAGAACCTAATTAGTGTCTCACAATTTGCTAAAGAAAATCATGTATATTTTGAGTTTCACCCTAAATTCTATCTAGTTAAAGATATGCTAAGTAAAGACATATTATTACAGGGTAAACTGGAACAGGGTCTGTACAAGTTCAGCAATATGAGAACTAAGAGTATTTGTGATAATCCTGTTTGGTGTAATAATGCTAATATGAATAATGATAAGTGTGACAGTGTTTTTCATATGTGGCATTGTAAATTGGGACATCCTAGCTATGATGTTGTAAAAAAAGTGTTGAATGAAAATAAAATTTCTTTCTTACCCTTGCACAATTCTTCAATATGCACACACTGTCAAATTGGTAAAAGTCACAAATTACCCTTTCAATATTCTGAAACTATTTATAAAAAGCCACTTGAGCTTGTGGCAGCTGACTTGTGGGGACCATCACCACACAACTCAACAAAGGGGGACAGGTATTATATTTCACTTGTTGATGCACATAGTAGGTATACATGGATATATTTTCTTAAGGCTAAATCTGATACATGTAGTGCTATGAAACATTTTATCACTTGTGCTGAAAAACAACATAACTGCAGTGTGAAAATTATACAAACAGATGGTGGGGGTGAGTTCCAAACCCTAAAGGAGTTTTTCAGTACAAAAGGGATTGTGCATAGGACTACATGCCCCCATACATCAGAACAGAATGGGTTGGTTGAGAGAAAACATAGGCACATTATGGAGACAGGGCTAACACTTTTGTCTCAAGCAAGTCTACCAATGAGATACTGGAGAGAGGCTTTTGCCACAGCAGTATATCTCATTAATAGAATGCCAACCAAAGTGTTAGACCATATGAGTCCTTTTGAGAAATTATTTTGTATTAAACCAGATTATAAATACTTGAGAACTTTTGGTTGCCTGTGTTTTCCCTGCCTTAGACCATACAATAAACATAAATTAAGCCTAAGGTCTAGTCAATGTACTTTTTTAGGATATGCACATAATCAGAAAGGGTACATGTGCCTAGACCATAAGGACAGAGTTTATATTTCAAGGCATGTTGTTTTCAATGAAAATGTTTTTCCTTTTGCAGAAAAGGAAAAGCATATACAAGGAACTAATGTTGATAAAGCAAGCACTAGTCACATATCAGACTTATCAGAATGGTTCAATGCTGATGTTCAATTAAATGAAGAACCAACAAGAAATGAGGTTAATGATCATTCTGAGCAAATAATAACAAGCAGTCCCCAATATGATGAGCAACTAGAATCAAACACACAGCAAGATCATATCACTAGAGATTTAACAAGTGAAATTTCTAACGAAAATGATGGGGATCATAGTGAACCACAGCAAACTACTGTTCAGCATCCCATGGTTACCAGATCAAAAAGTGGGATTTTTAAACTCAAAATATTAAACATTCAACTCAATGAGGTGGAACCAACATCATATGAACATGCTATTGAAGACAGAAGATGGAAAAAGGCCATGGATGAAGAGTACAATGCTCTAATTAAAAATAAAGCATGGACACTTGTTGATTTACCAAAGCACAAAAATGTTGTAGGAAGCAAATGGACATACAAAATAAAAAGAGATGCTGATGGCAAGATTACTAAGTACAAGGCTAGACTTGTGGCAAAAGGGTATACACAACAGTTTGGATTTGACTTCAATGAGACCTTCTCTCCAGTCATTAAGCCAGCAACAGTTAGGATAATTCTAACTATTGCTTTACATAAAAACTGGGGAATAAGGCAATAAGATGTGCATAATGCCTTTTTAAATGGAGATTTAGTGGAGGAAGTGTATATGCAGCAGCCAAAAGGTTACAGCTCAGAAGCAAGTGTAAATCAAGTATGCAAATTACATAAAGCAATTTATGGTTTAAAACAAGCCTCAAGGGCTTGGTATGATCAGTTGAAGAGCACTTTAGTCAAACCGGGTTTTACTGCCACTAAGTCTGATAGTTCTTTTTATACAAGAAATAAAAATGAAGGCAGCATCTACATCTTAGTTTATGTTGATGATATACTCATCACAGGTGACAGTCAACATGAGATTGAGCTAGTCATAAAACACTTGGATAAGGAGTTTGCTATAAAAGACATGGATGAAGAAAATTACTTTCTTGGCATACACATTCAAAGGAATACAGATTCGAGCATCATATTATCACAGAAACAATACATAACAGACATACTGGTCAGATCAAAGATGGATAAAGCTAAGCCACTACCTACTCTTATGACAAGTAACCTCAAGTTATCTAAAGAAAAGGGTGAACGTATTGAAACATCAAATGGTATAGGAGCATTGTTGGAGCACTACAGTATGCTACAATCACAAGACCAGATATCTGTTTTAGTGTAAATAAAGTTTGTCAATACATGCAAACTCCTACAAGTGAACACTGGCGTGCTGTTAAACGTATTCTACGATATTTGAAAGGGACAGTCAACCATGGATTAAAGCTCATATCTAACAAAAACTTAAATTTGCAAGCTTACAGTGATTTTGATTGGGCCAATGATCTCGATGATAGAAGATCTATCACCGGATATTGTGTTTACCTCGGCAGCAATCCCATCTCGTGGTGCACGAAAAAGCAAGCCACCATCTCTAGATCAAGCACCGAGGCCGAGTACAGGGCCATCGCCAGCACCACAGCGGAGATTATTTGGACCAAAACTTTACTTCAGGAATTAGGGTTCAAGCTAAATCGAAAGCCAACAATTTGGGTCGACAACTTGAGTGCTATTTCTCTGTCTATGAATCCTACCCAGCACTCGAGAACGAAGCATTTGGAAGTGGATCTCCACTTCGTTCGTGAACAAACTGGAAGTGGGAAACTCCAGATTCAACACGTTCCATCCTTTTATCAGCATGCTGATGTTTTGACGAAATCTATCTCGTCTAAGAATTTCGATCGATTTAGGGAAGATCTCAGAGTTTTCTCCGCCGCCATGAAAGACAAAGAGAAGTTGGAACCGTAGTTTTATTTGAGGGGGCGTAACAAAGCCTATTTTGAGTTTATCATTCATAGGGTGATAGAGTGGAGTTTGTGGAGTGGGAATGAACTTGCTTGTTGGCTAGGGTGATTGTGTTAATAGTCTCTAAGAAAATAGGCTTGGTTACTAGGGAGATTTTAAAAAGTTAAATGGCATTCCTATATCCCTGTCCTTGTCCAGCAATTTTAGAAAGTTAATGACATTGTACGTCCATCCTATCTAATATAAATTTTCTACTATTAAGTGTAGATAACAGTGCATGTTCAGTTGGATAGTTGGTTGGGAACACATTTTAAGGCAGAATAAATGGGGAAAGTCAAGTTTTGGGTGACTGAATTAAAGCAAGGTTCTATGTTTGATCATATATAGACTAATTATGTACAGTGTACACCCATTCAATATTTTTGTTTGGAAGCGTTTCATAGTAAGCAAAATTCATATATAACAAGTAGTGAAATTCAGATATAGCAATTACAATAACTTATAACTAACTTTGCCTTTGTTGAAACAGAGTATGCTTTACTGACTTTTCCTCTCCCCTTATAGCCGTTCTAAATATAGAAATCACAAGGGTACGTATGGTATGTTTTTAATGTATTGCTTTTCATTTACATAGATTTTAGCAATTCATGGTTCTGACATGACTGCTTGCAAAAAAATAAACTCACTAAAGAACTGAAGATCGAATCTGATTCGCGTCAAAACCTTTTGCCAAAATACAATATATGAATAGCAAACAATCAAGGCTCTTTATAACTATGCGTGCTATAATTAATTCGTTCATTATTATTCATTATGGATCACATTAAATATGATTGATTAAAGCTCTTTATAATGGATACAAACGATTAAAGTGCTTCTGTAGAAGGAAAAAAACATAATTGAATGTTAATGCTTCTATGACAATTTTATTTAGTATTTTAGTATCTATATTTTTAAGATGCAACTTCCACTGTTTTGTATTTGTATAATATATTCATAGAAGGTTTAGTCTACTACCATATATGACTCTTTTGATATAATTTCATTCTCACAAAATGTGGTGAAGCAGACTCACAAGGACTTCTAAGTTTGTAACCTTTGTTTTATTAACCGGACATATTTTTGCATGTGTGCATATGGTGTATACTTATGTACACACAAAGGTATTAACTGCAAGTTAATAATGAAATTGTTGTATGTACCTATATGCAATGTTGCATATAATAATTGGTTGGGGGAATTAATTTAAAAGACAAAAATTTGTATATTTTTAGCCTCAAGCAAATGACCTCAATATTTTAACCACAATGACAAACATTCTTCTAAAAATTATTCATAAGGACAAACATTCTTTTAAAATTATTCATAAGAACATACATTTTTTCAAAGCTGCTACCGAACTAAAAACTGATACCTAAAAACTGCTACCGATAACTACAAACTGATACCTAAAAACTGTAAAAACTGATACCTAAAGAAAGTTGTCCATTAGGCTAAAATACTGAAGGTCTGTCCTTGAGGCTAAAATGTTGAGAAATTTTGTCTTTGACAATAATTTCCTGATAATTGGTTTGACAAATTCTATTCATAAACAATTAATTGTTTTACCTACACCATAAATTTTTTAATAAAATATTAGACAAAAACATCCAAATTTAATAAAAATAAAATCAATATTAAAGTATAACAAACTCATAGAATAATTAATACAATTTCTTTCATAAGTAACTAAAGTTTCTATACATCATTAATTGAATTAGATTTAAATTCCTTTCGGGTATCAAATTCAATTTTTAAAGTTTCAAGTTATGTTCATTCGTAGTCAATTTTAACAATTTTCACTACAAATTAAATGTAAAAAATTAAAATTTTCAATACTAAAATTATCATGATTCGTAAACTACTAAATTCTTCTCTAACGCTTACATGAATTAAACTAATTTTAAATTTAGGATCAAAATTTGAATAGTTTGATATTTTACCATCGAAATTTAATTACTTGCTATATATAAATAACTAAATAAATTTGAATTTTATTTTTGAAATTTACAAAAGCGAATTTATGGAAATTAGAAACCTTAGTTTGATTATTGCATGAAAGAGGAAAATTAATGAAATGCAACAAGTTTTTTTTATTCTAGTGTGGGGTAGTTTCATAATACATACGGTGTGTGTTAAGTAAAAAATAGTGTATCTAATTTTAGTTAATTTTTTGGTGGATGTATAGAAATTTTTGGTGTATAAATAGATTTTTTCAATTGGTTTTTATAAAGAATATTCCTGCTTTCGGCCCTTTTTTTACAATGACTAGAATGGTGCATTACCTATACCTTTTGTTCTCCATTAACTATTGGTTTTGAATATAAAACATTTTTATGTTGACTATTTATATTGATATAAAATATAAAATTACCGCACTATCTATATGTAAATTCATAAATAAATAGGATCGTCTTGAGGCGAATTACAGCCTAAGCAACTATATTCTATAAATCTTTATTGGAGGGATATTAGCTATGAACATTTTTGCATTTAAATTATTTATTCAGGCGTTTAATCTATCCAACATTGCAAAAGCTAGGTTCACTCTCATGTTATTAGTCATAGTTGTCACTCCCTAATCACAACAGAAGGAATAAAAGTAGAGTATTCTCATAATATATGGATTTCATATCTTAGAGTACTCCAGAAAATTGAACGAAATGTAACTTAAACATATTTCAAGTGTGGATTATTTTTTGAAATTTGGCTTTATATAAATTACTTTTATTTATTTCAAGGATTATTTGAATTTATCGTAAATATTAGTTGTATTTACATAAGTTATTCTTTTGTACCCACCGTAATTATATAATTTGCATTAAAACATCAATAGATTAATGTACTACATCAGTGAATTTTTTTAATGCCATGACTGTAATTTGTAACCCACGAAAAAAGGTTCATGGTAACATATTATGAATAGATAAATTTGATATATATATATATAGTGGAAATTAGTGGTAAGGGCCTCTAAGTCAGGCCCATTTATTTTCTAGGACACGGTTTCAAATGAATTATTTTGTAGGACAAAAACATACGTCCAACCATTTTTTCAAATTAAATCGTCTCAGCTGCAAAAGGCAATTTTCCTAATATCAAAATCTATGATTTTCTCCTAATGTACAAATCGGCAAAATACAATTTCTCCCGATCTCCAAATCTGCAAAAGGTGATTTTTCTCTGAATCTACTAATCTGTAAATGTAAATTTCTTCTAATTCGATTTTAGTTTAAATTAAACTTTGGTCTGTATAAGGAATAAATCATGTTTGAGATGTTTATGTTTTTACATGTTGCAAGAAAGAAAGGAAAATTGGATTCTTTAGTTCTTCAGCTCTACTGCCAGCGTTTTCCATTTCTTTGTTTATTTTCTTCTCTGCTTTCACTAGGTTCAAAAATTTGTATTCTCAACTTTAATTTACTATGATTCTTATTTATTACATCTTTATTAGTTGTTCTGGTATGAAATTTTTATGAAAGTAAATAGGAAAATGTGATTATTGGTTATGAATCATTGCTAACCAATTTCTCCCGATCGTCTAATTTGATCAGGTGATCTTTCTACGTTGATCAGGCGACTTGCAAATTTCTTAAATCGATTAGGTGATCTTTCTAATTTGATAATGGGCTCTGAAAATGTAATGTTTCGACTTTTCGACGCTCGAAAGTCGACATTAATACGTCCACTGTATCAAATGCCGCGCAATCGAATGCCAGAAAAACCGAACAATTAGGGTTAAAAAGAAGGGGTAGAAGAAGACGGAAGAAAAAGAAAGAAACAGAAACACAGAACCCGAGACAACATCAGAATCTCACATTCGCAGCGGAACAATATATAATAGATAATCACTAGTCTTTTAAAACAAAGAACTATATCAGTTTATACATACATCAACCAGAGTCAATATACAACTCAATACAATAATGGATAGTTATATAAACTGGTCCTCATACATAATACACAGCGGAATAAAATAAACAAGTACGAGAGTACGTCTCGCCATCCAGCTTGCTTCCAAATCTCCAGAATATCCTGATAACATAACTCTAGGCTGCTCGTGTGGAAAATTATGGGCACCCAGAGTTTAGAAAGGAAACAATAAACTCCGAGTCAGTCATAGTGACTAGTGTGAGATCGTAAAACAGTTATTTTCACAAAGAAAATAAAATAGATTCGCAATGTTTTTGGGAAAATGAAACTACCATAAGACCTCCCGCCACACACACAATGCAAACGCAGAATTGGAGGAGATTTCTTCTTATGATAGTCAAAGATGCTTACTACGCCAATCATTTGATTATTATTATTAATGTCTAGTGTAGAAAATATTTCGAAAGTATAATATTAATCTTAGCCAGCATAGGACCAGTATCGTATGCCTACTATAGCTACCATCTAAACAGTGGTGACCACCATAAGTAAATGGCAGGTTCTACAACTAAAACCGTACAAATTTCATATTGGGAAATGGATTTCGAACAAATGGTCAGGCTAAGGAACTTCCTTTCCTACTGCCGAATGGGATCGCCTCTAGCTGGACGTCCCGAGAGACAAACTGCTCTCTACCAAACAAGGCCAGGTTACCCCTGTAACTAGGTAACTCACAAATGTGTCATCCCCCGGTCCATTGGGACCTTTATCCGAGCGCTCGGTAACCAACATCACACATAATAAATAAAGTGTGTCCACATGAGTAAGTATCCGGGCTCCATACCATGATACCACCCCTTTCCAGAAGAAAATGATATACCCTAATGGGCGCGACTCTCATAACCGTGCCGCAACATTCCTGTTTCGACCATTACCGAGTTGTCGAGGCCCTGACGAAGTCTCGTCCACAAAGCTACGCTTTTTCACAAAGCCACGCTTTGATCACAAATGATCAATAAATGATCATCATTACAACAACACTCAGCATGCCACATTACCAAATTGGGAATATATTGCTGATAACCTTCAACTACATAACCTCTGAGCTCGTACATCTCAGAGAAGGGTGTTAAGCTAAGAGAATAAATTCTCCGCCACCAATAGAAATGTATTTGAAAGAAATCTTCTTTATATCTCAAAGTGTAATGTCAGACATGTAACCATACAAGTTTGTTCCGGGTTCGAACAGAACCGAAGGCACTTCCGAAGAAGCCCTTGCAATCCGGGTATTCACAATCCCGATCGGACTTCCCATCACAAAGGAAATCTCTATACCGTAGCTAACGGTGCAGAGACAATCGATAGGTCATCCTATCGTTTTCACAAATACCCGGTCTTCAATACGATCCATATCGTCGTATCATTATTCGGAATGGGTTATCTGACACAAAGGTCATTTCCCAGCTAAACCGAATAATAAGCGTTTGTTTTAAAAACAAATCAAATTCCATTTCAAAGGCAAATTTTGATAGTCGGTGATTTAACTATCAATAATATTCATAACAATCATCAGATTTAAATAATTTTCCCAAATTATTTATTATCAAAGTATCTTTACAAGATATACATTTTCCACACTTCAACACTTTGAAAACAGATTTCAAATCATTTTTCACCTTTCAACTTTTGAAAATGAATTTCAAATCAATTTCCTTACGCGGAATACATTTCCAAATATATCTTCTAAAAACCAACTTAAGAACCTTAAATTTATATTTTAAAAGGTACTTTGGAATATACTCGGTTTTTCAAGGAAAATACACTTCCATTTTAAAATGGTCCATTTAAACCAATTTAATGAATCCTTATCGATTTATTTTAAATTTACGTTCCAAATTCGTAAATTTACTTTCACACTTTAAAAATAAATCAGCGTTCATTTTTTAAACAAATTTCCCTTTCATTTCATAAATTCCATCTTGAATTTACATTTCCAAATATTCACTCTTAACCCCAAAAATCAAATTCCAAATTGATTTCCAATTTTATTTCAATATTGAATCAATTACAAATTGATTTCTAAGTCTTATTTCATTCGAACAAAACATTTCAATTTATTTCTAAGTTTATCTCCAAATAACAAACCATTTGCAAATCGACTTCCAAATTCATTTTTCAAACACTAAATCAATTTCAAATAAATTTTTCAATGATTTATTTTCCATTACCAAATTAATTACAAACTTGATTTCTAAATTTATTTTCAACTCCAAATAAATTTCCAAATCGATTTCTCAAAGGTTCATTTTCCAATACCAAATCAATTACAAATTTATTTCTAAAAGTTTTTCACTTTTAAATAAATTTCCTTATTCTTTCCAAATTATTCAAAATTCCATTTTTTAAATGAATTCTTTAACTTTTGAAACAATATTATTCAAAACTCATTTTTTTCCATATTTTGGAATTTATTCGGTAAGATTTCAAAAATCAAATTTTAATACTTTAAAATTCCTCCTTTCAAGTAAATTTAATTCTTAAAAATATATTCACTTAAAGTTTTCTACTTTAATTTAAAAATCCAATTTATATTCATTTCTGGTATCCAACGATACCAAAAATACATTCGGCTAAATTTTAGCCTTCAACAATTTCAATTATCAATAAATCATCCATAGATTATCAATAAATCACATCTGTGACGACCGCCCATGACCCCTGCACCGAATCTAGAGATAGCGCGCTGTAAAGTGTGCCAGGCGACCATGGACGATTGTCAAGGTAAGATTAAAACAACAGGATCTATCGTATTACTCACAGCGCATGGACAAAATACAATAGAACATATGTATAGTGAAGCTTTACAGAATAAAATGACATCATATAAAACTCCATAATAGTTGAATACAAGCATCCACATAGTCAATACATCCAACCTCACTACATAACTCTCAGAGAATACAAAACAGCGGAAAATCCAGTACATATAAGAAGATAATATGCAACCCTCTAGCTCGTCCTCGATATCAGCATCGTGAGAAGAGAACAGCACCTGTCACCTACTACCTAGTCTGCCCGTCCCAAAATGGACGAACAGCCCAAGGCAATAAGAATTAAAACATAAAGCCTTGAGTCAGACAACAGTCTTAGTGAGCAGTAAATTAACTAACAACATACCAAAAGAGCATAAAGGAAAAGGAATAGGAATACAACCCTCCCACTCCAACCTCATTCTACAGTGATAGCCCCCAGACACACACTAAGCAGAAGCAAACATAGCAGAGCATACAATTTAAAGTAAAGCTACTATCACTCGAGTCAAGGGCGATGTTTTCCAAGTACCAAGGCCTAAATCAGATAAGCACCCAGAAAATACCGCTCTTGAGTCCGAATGACGATACAACCAAACATCCATGACTCTGGCTATCACTGTTATCATTGCTTCGATATCACCGTTAATTGAATGACCGGCACATTCTTTCAGCCGTCCGTCAAGGGCTAATGGAAACCCCGGTTCTAGACATAACTCCCGCACGTCGTCGCAGCCCGTGCCTAGGACTATCGAATCTGCCCAGAGTACTCGACCATCAACAGTTGGCCGTTGGGACTATCGAATCTGCCCAAACGTACTCTTGCTTAGAGCATGCTAGAACCTTCAACAACGATGCTATCCAAGCCTCCTAGTCATCCTCCTCGATGACTATTCTCGAATCCATTCATTATCCTCAACTCGAATCATATCACCGAGTTATCAACATGCTTGGAATGATCCCGTCTAGATTAGACCAAGTCTTCATCACATGATTGCCTTGCTTCATTACATCCTCGCAAAGCCTCATCTCATCACCACATCATCAAATCTATGCATAAGAGCTTCATCATCCCGCTACATATGCCACGAGCAGCTTTTCCATTTCAAGAGCCTTTCCCTTAGCTTTTGAATCATCTTCGATCTAAATCTAATCATCAATCATCTAGTTCATAACAAGCAATCAAATCAAACATCAATCCAAGCAATCAAGCATTCAAATATGATCTAAGTAGACAATTATAACAATAATGGCATTTTCGTAATTAAAGAGTTGAAAGTCCAATAAGCATGAAAACATGTATTATATCTCTTCAAACTTGATGAATGAACTTGCATAGGTTAACATATGATAAAGTGGATGCAACATCATCATGAACAATGGATCTATATGGATCTACACATAGGATGAAGAAAATGCATGGAAATCTCTATTTTAACACCAAAACGAGCCAACAATCCGATATACTCCTTTGGATCCGTGTGAGAGATAATCACCACTCACCAAATCTCCTAAACAATCCAAAAGATAACAACTTCAGATCTGGACAGCGAAGAACTAAGCTAGATCCGACAAGATCTCACTTCAAACGAAGAAATCTCTCTTGAAAAGATGAAGATCTTCAATCTAAGCTCTTGAATCTTCAACCTTGATCTTCGATTTGGATGGATGGAAGCACTAGATTAGAGTGGAGAAAAGAAGTGAAGAAGTGTAGAAGTCGAGCTCTCAAAATGGCAGCACTTCGTCGCTTCAAAATCCGGATCCAAAAAGTGAGAACAACCCCTCCTATTTATAGCTGAAAACTGGCCTTAAGTCGTAACTCGGCTATCTTCTTAAGTCGGTGCCGACTTAACACCATGCCGACCTAATGCCTTGCCGACCTAGTGCCTTGCCGACCTAAAAACTCATCTGCCTGCCGAGTTAACCAGCCTATACGACCTAACGACTTAACTGCCTCGCCGACCTACGACTTAACCAAATGACCGACTCAACGAAGCAGACTTATCATACTGCCGCAAAACCCAAGTCCTAAGTCGGTTGACGACTCAACAACAAAGCGCAACTGCGACTTAACACATAGGCGCGACTTAACTTAGGTCGTTGCCGACATAAGTGCCTTGCCGACTTAAGACATACGAAGGAATACAACTACGACTTAACTCGTAACTGGGTTACGACTTAACACAAGAGACGTACTGCCGACTCACAACTCAACACACGTTGCCGACTCAACTACCTACCGACTCAATTACCCTGCCGACCTAACACTTAACACCCAAACACTTAGGTCGCTCACAACATGTCCTTAGGTCGTTGCCGACCTAACTCTTAAGTCGGTCAACCCCACTTCCTTAACTCGGCAACGACTTAACAAATAACTGGTCAGACATACTAACTACTAAGTCGTCCAGGTCTTAAGTCGACCACTATCTTGACTCGTCAGCCGACTTAACACTTAACTCACCACTATCCTTAAGTCGGTTAAAACTATAAGTCGGTCACTTCCTTAGGTTGTTATCCCTTAACTCGGCAACGACTTACAACCTACGACTTAACACTTGCCGAGTAAACTTCAACCTACTAACCTAGCCCAGCTACGACTTATCTCCTTGAGTCCTTAACTCGCCCAGAACTCCTCTCCTAAGTCGTATACGACTCACGACTCATGCTAAGTCGTGAACGACTTAGGACTTAGGCAAAATTTGCCTAAAATCTGAAATGACTTTAAAATGCAAAAATTCCAGATTTTGACGAACTTGTCGATCCGTAAAAATACGGGTCGTTACATTCTCTCCCCCTTAGGAATTTCGCCCCCGAAATTCCAAGCAATCAAAAACTATTCTGTACGCCTACCATCCATAGCAATCAACAAACCATGCATCCAATTCTAACTTAGCGTACAGAAATTCTAAAATTAGAACAAGTTACAATATCGCGAGATGACACGACACCTTAGGGCCATACCTCGAAGAGTTCAGGATGAGCTGCTTTCATCCTCTCTTCCACTTCCCACGTACAGTCGTTATCATCATCACTCCATTGTATCTTGAGCAACTTAACTACCTTCCTCCTAAGCTGTTTCGTGTCGGTTTCAACAACACGAAGCGGCTTACGAGGTCTTCTATCAACTGGATCAACTTCTAAGTCTTCACAGCTATCAGCAGAAACCACTGTTCTCGAGTCGTGCACATACTTCCGTAGATACGATACATGAAAAACATTGTGCACACCCGACATCTTCTCCGGTAACTCCAATCTGTAAGCGAGCCTTCCAATTCGCTCGATAATCGGGAATGGTCCGACAAATCTCGGAGTCAATTTTCCTTTCTTTCCGAATCGAATAACATTCTTCAGTGGAGAAATCTTCACAAAAACCATATCTCCTACGTCAAACTCCAAATCCTTTCGACGCTTATCAGCATAACTCTTCTGACGGTCTTGGGCTGCCTTCATTCGTTGCCGAATGATCTCTATGCAATCTGAAGTCTGTCGAATCATCTCTGGCCCAAGCATCAGCTTTTCTCCAGTTTCCAACCAACATGTCGGAGAGTTACACGGTCTTCCATACAATGCCTCATACGGTGCCATACCAATGCTTGACTGGTAACTGTTGTTGTACGCAAACTCCACCAAATGAAGGTGATCTTCCCATGATCCTCCGAAGTCCAAAACACATGCTCTAAGAAGATCTTCCAAAACTCGGTTGACTCTCTCGGTCTGACCATCTGTCTGAGGGTGATAAGCTGTACTCAAACACAACTCGGTTCCCAAAACTTCCTGGAAGCTCTTCCAAAATCCACTAGTGAACAATGGATCTCGATCGCTCACTATACTCTTCGGAATACCATGGAATCGAACTATCCACTTCACATACAACTCAGCCAACTTTGATGCAGTCCTAGTCGATCGAACAGGAATGAATCGTGCACTCTTAGTCAGACGATCCACAATGACCCAAATCCCTTCATTTCCTGTTCTAGTTCTAGGCAATCCATCAATAAAATCCATCGACACTTGTTCCCACTTCCATGTAGGAACTTCTAAGGGCTGAAGCAATCCACTTGGCTTCTTCTGTTCAGCCTTTACCAACTGACAGTTCATACACTTGGAAATGAAATCTCCAACATCCTTCTTCATGCCTTCCCAGTAGTAGGTTCTCTTCATATCCCGATACATCTTATTTCCACCTGGATGAATTGTCAACTTCGAGTGATGACTTTCCTTCAGAACTTCACTCCTCAATTCATCTATATCGGGAACCACTAGTCGTCCTTGCTTTCGAAGCCAACCTTCTCTATCGACCTCGAATCCTTTATCCTTTTCTGGCTCCAATCCAGATTCCAATTCACGGATAATCTTGACAAGCTTATCATCTCGCTTTTGACTCTCGCCAATCCTTTCCACAAGAGTCGGTCTTATCGATAAGTTTGCCAACATTTCAGGTTCCAATTCGCATCTAGGCCTGAAGTCGAATCCAGCTAAGTATTCGAGACTCTTCCATTCAGAAAACATGGCTCCCAATCCTGCATGTCTTCGACTTAACGCATCAGCCACTGCGTTACCTTTTCCCGGAGTATAAGCTATACCAAAATCATATGATGCTAAAAACTCTAGCCAACGTTGCTGCCGAAGATTCAAATCCTTCTGGGAGAAAAGATACTTCAACGACTTGTGATCCGTAAACAACTCGAATCGAACTCCCAACAGGTAATGTCTCCACATCTTCAGAGCAAATACAATCGCCGCTAACTCCAAATCATGAGTTGGGTAATTCCTTTCATGCGGCTTCAGTTGTCGACTGGCATACGCAACAACTTTATCCTTCTGCATCAGCACTGCTCCAAGTCCAGTACCACATGCGTCGGTGTAAACCACCATCTCATCATTCCCACTAGGAATAGTCAAAACAGGAGCACTTGTCAGTCTCTCTTTCAGGATTCCGAAAGCTTGCTCACACTTAGCATCCCAACTGAACACTTGGTTCTTCTTCGTCAATCCTGTTAACGGTGCAGCTATCTTGGAGAAGTCTTTGATAAACCGTCGATAATATCCTGCTAATCCAAGAAAACTTCTCACATCAGATGCATTCTTAGGTCTAACCCAATCCTGGATTGCTGCCACCTTAGCGGGATCAACCGCTATTCCATTTCCAGAAATCACATGGCCTAAGAACCTCACTTCACTCTTCCAGAAGTGACACTTCGAAAACTTAGCCTTCAGCTGATGTTTCCGTAAGATCTCCAAAACAATACGCAAGTGCGTCTTGTGCTCTTCCTCCGTTCTGGAATAAATCAGAATATCATCCACGAACACAAGTACGAACTTGTTCAACTGATCTCTGAACACTCTATTCATAAGATCCACAAAATATGCTGGCGCGTTAGTCAATCCAAACGGCATTACCAGCCACTCAAAGAAACCGGATGGTGTCCTAAAAGCAGTCTTCGACACACTATCCTTAGCCACTCTCAACTGGTGAAATCCCGTTGCCAAATCCATCTGAGAAAACACCTTGGCTTCGTGAAGCTGATCAAACAAGTCATCTATTCTCGGCAATGGATACTTGTTCTTCTTAGTCACCTTATTCAGCTCACGATAATCGACGCACAATCTCAACGACCCATCTGCCTTGGTTGCAAACACAACTGGTGCACCCCATTCGGACACACTACGCCGAATGAATCCTTTCTGTAAAAGGTCATCAACTTGCACCCTCAACTCCTGCTGTTCCCTAGGCGCCATCCGCCTAAGAGGCATCACAACAGGTCTGGCTCCTTCAACTAGATCTATTCGAAACTCGATCTCTCTATGCGGCGGCAACCCTTTGACTTCGTCAAAGACATCCTCGAATCCATTAGCGATCGGCACTGATGACAGTCCATCCCGTGGAACAACTAGCGAATACATGAAGCTCATGAAGACGCCTTCTTCATGCTTACATCGTATCACAATCTTTCGCCCTTCCACATTCTCGACTGTCACTTCCAACCTTTCGCAATCAACCTTAGCCGCATACTTCCTAAGCCAGTCCATACCCAAAATAATTCCGAACCCCGCAAAGTTCAGAACAAAGCAATCACAAACAAAAGAGCAACCATGACTCGACACAACCAGACCACGGCATAACATACACAAACAAGACGAACCCCCAACTGGATTAGTCACGACCAATGGCCTATCAACAATACCCGGTGTCAAACCTAACCGGCCAACGAGTTCATTACAAACAAACGAATGCGACGCTCCAGTATCAAACAGAACTCTAACTGGAACACCACATAGGAAAAGAGTACCTTGAACAACCACACTCTTTCCCTTTTCTTCAGCAGTAGGAGCTTTCGAAGACGACGGAACAACCCCCAAAGCATAGGCTTGCACAATCTGCCTGTCCTTCCTTGGTTCTGGGCAATTCTTCCTGAAATGTCCCGGCTTGTCACAGTTGTGACACTTCATCGGTGCCTTCGGATTCTTACAATCCTTGGAGAAATGGCCCTTCTGCTGACAATTGTAGCAAGTCACCTCGCCTTTCGGCTTCTTCTGGCCATCCTTACCCTTCTGCTGCTGCTGCTTCCTCTTCTGGTTTCCACCCTGCTGTGGTTTAGATTCTCCCTTGGTAGCAGCAACAACAGGTCCTTCCTTAGGAAACAGACTCTCATGCCTAAGAGCCTTCTCCACAAGCTTCTCAAATGAATCGTCCAAATGATCCACCAACTGTCTCCCAAGATAACTATCCAAACCAGTCACGAACTTCTCATTCTTCTGGTAAGCAGACTCAATATATGACCGAGCATACTTGGACAAAGCTTCAAACTCAGAAACATACTCAAGAACAGATCTCCCTCCCTGCTTGAGCTCCACAAACTTCTTGAACAGAACAGACTTCTGAGCTGTAGAAATGAACTTAGCTTCAAATCTAGCTTGGAATTGTTCCCAAGTAATCTCTTCCTCCGCAGTATTGATGGTAATAGAGTTCCACCAATCAGAAGCTCTCCCTTGAAGCTGCCTTGATGCCAACTTCCTCTTAGTTGCATCATCAATTCCCAAATCACCAAAGATCCTTCTACAAGCATCTATCCACCTCTGGACCTCAATGGTAGATTCTGTTCCCAAGAAAACCTTTCCTCCAAGAGCAGTATAATCCTTGCACAGCTTAGCAAAATCCACTGGTTTCGGAGTTTGGACTTGAACTCCAACATCAACTGCCGCCCCCGGAACTGGTATCCTTCTCATGATCGAAGTCATCATAGCTTCGAACATGGCTGCATAATCAGCAGTCTCTTCAGTAGCACGACCTCCCCTAGCAGCTGGTCTCCCTCTTCGACTCATTCTCAATATCTATAAAAAGGAATGATTAGAACATCTAGAGAAACAACTGCATAAAGGACTCAAACTCTACTAAGCTACTATATTATATATAGTAATCATCCATCAAAATACAATTACGTCTCTCATACGTAGTTACTTCAGCGAGCGTTGGGTAAAACCGATTAACCAATGCTCTGATACCAAATGTGACGACCGCCCATGACCCCTGCACCGAATCTAGAGATAGCGCGCTGTAAAGTGTGCCAGGCGACCATGGACGATTGTCAAGGTAAGATTAAAACAACAGGATCTATCGTATTACTCACAGCGCATGGACAAAATACAATAGAACATATGTATAGTGAAGCTTTACAGAATAAAATGACATCATATAAAACTCCATAATAGTTGAATACAAGCATCCACATAGTCAATACATCCAACCTCACTACATAACTCTCAGAGAATACAAAACAGCGGAAAATCCAGTACATATAAGAAGATAATATGCAACCCTCTAGCTCGTCCTCGATATCAGCATCGTGAGAAGAGAACAGCACCTGTCACCTACTACCTAGTCTGCCCGTCCCAAAATGGACGAACAGCCCAAGGCAATAAGAATTAAAACATAAAGCCTTGAGTCAGACAACAGTCTTAGTGAGCAGTAAATTAACTAACAACATACCAAAAGAGCATAAAGGAAAAGGAATAGGAATACAACCCTCCCACTCCAACCTCATTCTACAGTGATAGCCCCCAGACACACACTAAGCAGAAGCAAACATAGCAGAGCATACAATTTAAAGTAAAGCTACTATCACTCGAGTCAAGGGCGATGTTTTCCAAGTACCAAGGCCTAAATCAGATAAGCACCCAGAAAATACCGCTCTTGAGTCCGAATGACGATACAACCAAACATCCATGACTCTGGCTATCACTGTTATCATTGCTTCGATATCACCGTTAATTGAATGACCGGCACATTCTTTCAGCCGTCCGTCAAGGGCTAATGGAAACCCCGGTTCTAGACATAACTCCCGCACGTCGTCGCAGCCCGTGCCTAGGACTATCGAATCTGCCCAGAGTACTCGACCATCAACAGTTGGCCGTTGGGACTATCGAATCTGCCCAAACGTACTCTTGCTTAGAGCATGCTAGAACCTTCAACAACGATGCTATCCAAGCCTCCTAGTCATCCTCCTCGATGACTATTCTCGAATCCATTCATTATCCTCAACTCGAATCATATCACCGAGTTATCAACATGCTTGGAATGATCCCGTCTAGATTAGACCAAGTCTTCATCACATGATTGCCTTGCTTCATTACATCCTCGCAAAGCCTCATCTCATCACCACATCATCAAATCTATGCATAAGAGCTTCATCATCCCGCTACATATGCCACGAGCAGCTTTTCCATTTCAAGAGCCTTTCCCTTAGCTTTTGAATCATCTTCGATCTAAATCTAATCATCAATCATCTAGTTCATAACAAGCAATCAAATCAAACATCAATCCAAGCAATCAAGCATTCAAATATGATCTAAGTAGACAATTATAACAATAATGGCATTTTCGTAATTAAAGAGTTGAAAGTCCAATAAGCATGAAAACATGTATTATATCTCTTCAAACTTGATGAATGAACTTGCATAGGTTAACATATGATAAAGTGGATGCAACATCATCATGAACAATGGATCTATATGGATCTACACATAGGATGAAGAAAATGCATGGAAATCTCTATTTTAACACCAAAACGAGCCAACAATCCGATATACTCCTTTGGATCCGTGTGAGAGATAATCACCACTCACCAAATCTCCTAAACAATCCAAAAGATAACAACTTCAGATCTGGACAGCGAAGAACTAAGCTAGATCCGACAAGATCTCACTTCAAACGAAGAAATCTCTCTTGAAAAGATGAAGATCTTCAATCTAAGCTCTTGAATCTTCAACCTTGATCTTCGATTTGGATGGATGGAAGCACTAGATTAGAGTGGAGAAAAGAAGTGAAGAAGTGTAGAAGTCGAGCTCTCAAAATGGCAGCACTTCGTCGCTTCAAAATCCGGATCCAAAAAGTGAGAACAACCCCTCCTATTTATAGCTGAAAACTGGCCTTAAGTCGTAACTCGGCTATCTTCTTAAGTCGGTGCCGACTTAACACCATGCCGACCTAATGCCTTGCCGACCTAGTGCCTTGCCGACCTAAAAACTCATCTGCCTGCCGAGTTAACCAGCCTATACGACCTAACGACTTAACTGCCTCGCCGACCTACGACTTAACCAAATGACCGACTCAACGAAGCAGACTTATCATACTGCCGCAAAACCCAAGTCCTAAGTCGGTTGACGACTCAACAACAAAGCGCAACTGCGACTTAACACATAGGCGCGACTTAACTTAGGTCGTTGCCGACATAAGTGCCTTGCCGACTTAAGACATACGAAGGAATACAACTACGACTTAACTCGTAACTGGGTTACGACTTAACACAAGAGACGTACTGCCGACTCACAACTCAACACACGTTGCCGACTCAACTACCTACCGACTCAATTACCCTGCCGACCTAACACTTAACACCCAAACACTTAGGTCGCTCACAACATGTCCTTAGGTCGTTGCCGACCTAACTCTTAAGTCGGTCAACCCCACTTCCTTAACTCGGCAACGACTTAACAAATAACTGGTCAGACATACTAACTACTAAGTCGTCCAGGTCTTAAGTCGACCACTATCTTGACTCGTCAGCCGACTTAACACTTAACTCACCACTATCCTTAAGTCGGTTAAAACTATAAGTCGGTCACTTCCTTAGGTTGTTATCCCTTAACTCGGCAACGACTTACAACCTACGACTTAACACTTGCCGAGTAAACTTCAACCTACTAACCTAGCCCAGCTACGACTTATCTCCTTGAGTCCTTAACTCGCCCAGAACTCCTCTCCTAAGTCGTATACGACTCACGACTCATGCTAAGTCGTGAACGACTTAGGACTTAGGCAAAATTTGCCTAAAATCTGAAATGACTTTAAAATGCAAAAATTCCAGATTTTGACGAACTTGTCGATCCGTAAAAATACGGGTCGTTACAACATCATTCACATATGAAATAATATTCAAACAATTTGAGGAATCCAGTTGGATCCCTCCAACCTGTTTCCCTGCATCCACAAATGTTAGCACAATACCAATTCCACTTCGAGGTGGAATATCGCGGTATATGGGATTTTATAAATATCATCTGCTATTATGCGGCGCAATAGGGTCTCATCCGCTATATAATGCGGGAAATCACAACTGCAATATATACATATGCCAATATATATATATTGCTATATATATAGATATATCCTACTATATCTAATATCACATCCAAACAGTCAATCAATCAATAACTGCAAAAATCAACTTTTCCTTTTGAGTGAGAAGATCTCACCTTTGCTTTTATTTTGCAATCCATTTTCATTCTTGACTCGATTTTCTTGATCTATACCTTGTATAATTATTTACACAATTCATTAATATTCGAATCAACTGAACAATTAAATTATCGTTCTATTTATTTACTTAAGCAAAAATTTATTTTAACTAATTTTCCTAAAAAAAATTAATTTGGTAACTAAATAATTGAAATAAATTCATTCATATCCCAAATAAATCGAATACCCATTATACACCATAATTCATATTTGTTAACTAATTAATATCTAAAACTAAAAACTGTCCCCCTAAAATATGCATATTTTGATGTTAATTTTTTTTCCTTCACATTATATAAAAATTTACCGGTGTATATTTATCTTTACACATGTATATAAATAATTTTTAAATCGAATAAAATAAGATAATTTATCTTACTACCAAAATTGATCACAACCCTCCCAGTCGTGACTACCCCCTCGTCGACCACGCGAACTCCAGGCAAACGCCAACATCCCCATTCACCAGCGCCTCCTTACTACGACAACGCCGCCCTAAATCTCGAACAAGATCGCGACGAACTTCGAGTTCCACGAGCCTGCCTTCTTCGATCGCAAATCGCTGCTAGCTTCCACGTGCTCGAGCGCGAGCGCCTCCAGTCTCCATCGATGTCGCGCGCCTCGCTGGCGAACCCCAAATCATTTACTCGAACGCCAGTCGCCATTTTCATCGTGATTCGAGGTAGCTCGAGATCGAGCTGACAATTCGATTCGTTTCCGTTTTTCTTTTGATTTTTTTTTCGTACGTTTGCTTGAGAACGAGAGGGGAGTTTTGAAAAGGAGGAGCTTGGCCATTTATATTTTGATTCGCGAACGAGATTGAAAAGAGGGAGGGAAATGGACGCGATTTGTTAAATTAGTTGCTCGGTCATTTTTATTTTCTAGAGATCGAACTGATTTGTTCGATAGTGAATTATCTTCAAGGATCGAACTGCTTCCAAAGGAAGATAGGGTAGCATGCTTTGAACGAGAAGAGGAGACAAGAGAACGTGGTTAAGCAGAGAAAAAGTAAGTCGGTTGATGGAAAAGAAATCATTGACAGATGAAATGATAAACGATATTTAAATTAAAACGATTAATTATTTCTAGGCGTTTTTATACCGTATGCTCACATAACGACTCTGAACGCTACGAAAATTGAAAGCCGATAATAATTCAATATTACAGATCCAATGGAATTGGTTTCGTCGAAATCCGAGACTGTGCCCCCGGAACGCTATTTTCAAATATCGATTAAACGACAAAATTTCAAAACTGAACAAAACAGTTTCAAATTCAATTCTGAAAGTTCCAATATCTTCAGAATTATCAATATAAATTTTCTAAACCTTCAGATTATTTTTAATTAGCTTAAAACTGAAGATTCAATTTTTTACCTAGATTTAATAATTAAATTCAATAATTTAATCGCCAAATTCATTCCGATATTTGAATTTCAAATTAAACTATCATTCGAATATTTAAACTCATTTAAATATTCACTTTTTAAATATCAAAAATTCAGGGTCGTTACAATCTTCCCCCCTTAAAAGAATTTTGTCCCGAAATTATAAGTTAAGAAAAATGTTCCAATCCCCGTTAACTATTTTCTTAAATCCAAATAGTTTTAACAAATTTTCAAACCCAAATCTTTTTATTAAAGATTTGTTATTACTTCAACTAACTTTCCAAACACTTTCATAGTTTCAAACAACTTTATTTAACTTCACAATTCAAATTTAAATTCAAATTGTAAATTATCCAAAAATTTCTCAAAAATTTTCTAACTCTCTAAATTTTCGAAAAATTTCGCCAGCGTCTCCTTTGCGCGGCTAGCTCGGTACAACTACAAAACGTCCCTACGGACTCTCAAATCCCAAAAGAAAACAAAATGCTAAGTGGCAAAATCAGAATCTCATCAAATTTCATACTGAAATTTAAATACATACCTTATTGTCGAGCAATTTTAAATTTACCTCTGAAATCAAAATCCAATTCCATTTTCCTATAGCCTTTACAATCCCTGTATATTTTACTGAACAATAATGTCCAAATTACTTATTGGATTCCCAATACACATTTTACTTAAGAATTTCACCTTTCATTTCTTAAGTTCAGTACAATTATTTCTTATATTCAAATTGAATTTCACTTCCATATAAAATCAACTTGCTTCAATAACAAAGTTATATATTCATTTCCCTTCAACTTTGCATTTTTAATCCCATTTGAATTCAATTACAATTTCAATTCTATTTGAATTTATTTCAAATCTCAATACTTTTATTTCCAAAAATTTCATTCAGATTTTCATTTCGAATTTTACTTGAATTTGATTCATCTTCTATTTCTGAATATTGAGTTTTATTCACTTTTATCTCAATTCCCAATTTTAAACCTTTTGTCGTTAAGTGAAAATTTTCAAAATTTTAAAAAAATTTCTAACTCCCAAAATTTTCAGAAAATTTTGGCGGAGTCTCCTTTGTATGGAGGAGCTTTTGCAATTTGACAAAAGATATAAATATATATACATCGACCCACTCGGTCGGAAAAGCAGAAAAGCAGTTCATATTTCCTATTTTTATTGCGTAGGCGTACCTTTTTAGCATTTTTAAGAAAAGCGGTTATTTTTAAGCATTTCGCGAAATCAAAATGCAGCTAAACGGCTTCCAAAACCCTGCACTTACTCAGTTTAAACACGTCAGTGACAATATAAGAAATCTATTAACATTTCATTCATTTTCAATAACAAATATATAGATTTCATTAGCAATATATTCAAGATAAATTCCATTAGCAATTTATAAAATTTCAATACAATCTTTAGTTGCTTACGACCAATTCACATACCATTTTTATTCAATTCAATGGTTTACAATTCATTTTCTTCCATTCTATTCATTTTTAAATGAATCTAACTCATATCTATTTCAATTGATACAAAAATCAATTTCTATTTGCTTTTATTAACTCATAGAATTTATACAGTCTTGTTTTTGTCAAACGATAATTCTTTCTATTCAGATTTGTTAATATTCCTGCAACTAAATGATTACTTGAGCTAACAATCATTTAAATTGATTCCATTCAATTTAACTTACATTCCATATTCTCATTCATTTCATTTGAAACCATTTCACAAATAATTTCTTAAGTCGAGCATTTATTCAATATTTACTTAAGCTATTTCACTTCAAAACTCAAGTTCATTTCCTTGTAAATAATTTTCAATTTCAATTCTTGATTTGATTTTTTTTATTTATCAAATTTATTCCATTCACTAATTTAATTCAATTAGTATATTTACTTATTCATTTTGAATTTCAATTTCCATATTCAATTCATCTCGAATTCATTTAATTAATAACAAGGAAATTACAATTAATTTCTGCTTACTTGAATTTATTTGCAAATTCAACCCATTTTAAATTTAGTTCACAACTCAACTTTAGTTTAACCAATTCAATCACCAATTCATTATTTCGTGAATTAATAAATTATTAAATCAGTTTACTTAAACTAAATCCATTTTATTTTATTTTATTTTCCCAAGTTTGGATTTTTATCAAATCTCATTTCATTTTTCAATTCCAATTTATTTACAAATGTAGCTTCATTTGTTTATTCACAATTTCATTCCTTATGTTTGAATCTCATTCCAATCAAATTTCTAATATTTTATAAGTTATCAACTTATTTACATTCCAAAACAATTTAAAGAAATCCCAGAGTCTTTTTAGACAATTACTCTGGCACTTTATTTTAATTTAGAGAACTCATTTATAAATTCACTTTACCATTTCATTAGATTAATGAATTTATTTTCTCAAATATTCTTCTGGAATTCTATTTCAATTTGTAGATCACACTTACAATTACATTTACAAATCTCATTTGTATATGAATTCATTTCCTTATATTCTTAATTCATATTTATAATTTTCATTTGTTAAATGAATTTATCTTCAAATCTTTGGTTATTATTTTAATTTCTTATTCAATTTCCATATAACAGTGATAATAATTCAATATTATCTTTTCCTAACAACCAAACATCCATATACTATGATAATTCATAGAAAATCATTTCTTTTCTATACAAAAATAGTTTTGGGCAAAATTATTTCATTTACCCTATTTAAAAAAATACTGTGTTAGTTTATCTTGTTAAAGTGTTTAGAAACCCCTATCGATTACAGTTGGCCAGACTGCACCGATCAGAATCTATAAACAATCAACCGATAAGTCAAAACAATACCAAAAAAAATTTTGTATTCACTAACAAATACGCGCTCATATCTATTATTACACTCACACTCATTCTAGAGTACTACTGACTCTATCTCTAATGAGTAACACCCAACAAAGCCAATGGTTGTCGCTTAACCGGATGCTCTGATACCACATGTAACGTTTCAACTTTTCGACGCTCGAAAGTCGACATTAATACGTCCACTGTATCAAATGTCGCGCAATCGAGTGCCGGAAAAACCGAACCATTAGGGTTAAAAAGAAGGGGTAGAAGAAGACAGAAGAAAACGAAAGAAACAGAAACACAGAACCCGAGACAACATCAGAATCTCACATTCGTAGCGGAACAATATATAATAGATAATCACTAGTCTTTTAAAACAAAGAACTATATCAGTTTATACATACATCAACCAGAGTCAATATACAACTCAATACAACAATGGACAGTTATATAAACTGGTCCTCATACATAATACACAGCGGAATAAAATAAACAAGTACGAGAGTACGTCTCGCCATCCAGCTTGCTTCCAAAGCTCCAGAATATCCAGAATATCGTGATAACATAACTCTAGGCTGCCCGTGTGGAAAATTATGGGGACCCAGAGTTTAGAAAGGAAACAATAAACTCCGAGTCAGTCAAAGTGACTGGTGTGAGATCGTAAAACAGTTATTTTCACAAAGAAAATAAAATAGATTCGTAAGCTTTTGGGAAAATGAAACTACCATAAGACCTCCCGCCACACACACAATGCAAACGCAGAATTGGAGGAGATTTCTTCTTATGATAGTCAAAGATGCTTACTACGCCAATCATTGGATTATTAATATTATTCATGTCTAGTGTAGAAAATATTTCGAAAGTATAATATTAATATTAGCCAGCATACGACCAGTATTGTATGCCTACTATAGCTACCATCTAAACAGTGGTGACCACCATAAGTAAATGGCAGGTTCTACAACTAAAACCGTATAAATTTCATATTGGGAAATGGATTTCCAACAAATGGTCAGGCTAAGGAACTTCCTTTCCTACTGCCGAATGGGATCGCCTCTGGCTGGACGTCCCGAGAGACAAACTGCTCTCTGCCAAACAAGGCCGGGTTACCCCTGTAACTAGGTAACTCACGAATATGTCATCCCCCAGTCCTTTAGGACCTTTATCCAAGGGCTCGGTAATTAACATCACACATAATAAATAAAGTGTGTCCACATGAGTAAGTATCTGGGCTCCATACCATGATACCACCCCTTTCCAGAAGGAAATGATATACCCTAAAGGGCGCGACCCTCATAACCTTGCCGCAACATTCCTGTTTCGACCATTTCTGGGTTGTTGAGGCCCTAGCGAAGTCTCGTCCACAAAGCTACGCTTTTTCACAAAGCCACGCTTTGATCACAAATGATCAATAAATGATCATCATTACAGCAACACTCAGCATGCCACATTACCAAATTGGGAATATATTGCTGATAACCTTCAACTACATAACCTCTGAGCTCGTACGTCTCAGAGAAGGGTGTTAAGCTAAGAGAATAAATTCTCCGCCACCAACAGAAATGTATTTGAAAGAAATCTGCGTTATATCTCAAAGTGTAATGTCAGACATGTAACCATACAAGTCTGTTCCGGATTCGAACAGAACCGAAGGCACTTCCGAAGAAGCCCTTGCAATCCGGGTATTCACAATCCCGATCGGACTTCCCATCACAAAGGAAATCTCTATACCGTAGCTAACGGTGCAGAGACAATCGATAGGTCATCCTATCGTTTTCACAAATACACGGTCTTCATCACCGGTCTTCAATACGATCCATATCGTCGTATCATTATTCGGAATGGGTTATCTAACACAAAGGTCCTTTCCCGGCTAAACCGAATAATATGCGTTTGTTTTAAAAACAAATTCAAATGCCATTTCAAAGGAAAATATTGATAGTCGGTGATTTAACTATCAATAATATTCATAACAATCATCAGATTTAAATAATTTTCCCAAATTATTTATTTTCAAAGTATCTTTACAAGATATACATTTTCCACACTTCAACACTTTGAAAACAGATTTCAAATCATTTTTCACCTTTCAACTTTTGAAAATGAATTTCAAATCAATTTCCTTACGCGGAATACATTTCCAAATATATCTTTTAAAAACCAACTTAAGAACCTTAAATTTATATTTTAAAAGGTACTTTGGAATATACTCGGTTTTTCAAGGAAAATACACTTCCATTTTATAATGGTCCATTTAAACCAATTTAATAAATCCTTATCGATTTATTTTAAATTTACGTTCCAAATTCGTAAATTTACTTTCACACTTTAAAAATAAATCAGCGTTCATTTTTAAACAAATTTCCCTTCATTTCATAAATTCCATCTTGAATTTACATTTCCAAATATTCACTCTTAACCCCAAAAATCAAATTCCAAATTGATTTCCAATTTTATTTCAATATTGAATCAATTACAAATTGATTTCTAAGTCTTATTTCAATAGAACAAAACATTTCAATTTATTTCTAAGTTTATCTCCAAATAACAAACCATTTGCAAATCGACTTCCAAATTCATTTTTCAAACACTAAATCAATTTCAAATAAATTTTCCAATGATTTATTTTCCATTACCAAATTAATTACAAACTTGATTTCTAAATTTATTTTCAACTCCAAATAAATTTCCAAATCGATTTCTCAAAGGTTCATTTTCCAATACCAAATCAATTACAAATTTATTTCTAAAAGTTTTTGACTTTTAAATAAATTTCCTTATTCTTTCCAAATTATTCAAAATTCCATTTTTTAAATGAATTCTTTAACTTTTGAAACAATATTATTCAAAACTCATTTTTTTCCGTATTTTGGAATTTATTCGGTAAGATTTCAAAAATCAAATTTTAATACTTTAAAATTCCTCCTTTAATGTAATTTAATTCTTAAAAATAAATTCACTTAAAGTTTTCTACTTTAATTTAAAAATCCAATTTATATTCATTTCTGGTATCCAACGATACCAAAAATACATTCGGCTAAATTTTAGCCTTCAACAATTTCAATAAATCATCCATAGATTATCAATAAATCACATCATTCACATATGAAATAATATTCAAACACTTTGAGGAATCCAGTTGGATCCCTCCAACCTGTTTCCCTGCATCCACAGATGTTAGCATAATACCAATTCCACTTCGAGGTGGAATATCGCGGTATATGGGATTTTATAAATATCATCTGCTATTATGCGGCGCAATAGGGTCTCATCCGCTATATAATGCGGGAAATCACAACTGCAATATATACATATGCCAATATATATATATATATATATGGCTATATATATAGATATATCCTACTATATCTAATATCACATCCAAACAGTCAATCAATCAATAACTGCAAAAATCAACTTTTCCTTTTGAGTGAGAAGATCTCACCTTTGCTTTTATTTTGCAATCCATTTTCATTCTTGACTCGATTTTCTTGATCTATACCTTGTATAATTATTTACACAATTCATTAATATTCGAATCAATTGATATATTAAATTATCGTTCTATTTATTTACTTAACCAAAAATTTATTTTAACTAATTTTCCCAAAAAAAAAAATTAATTTGGTAACTAAATAATTAAAATAAATTCATTCATATCCCAAATAAATCGAATACCCATTATACACCATAATTCATATTTGTTAACTAATTAATATCTAAAACTAAAAACTGTCCCCCTAAAATATGCATATTTTGATGTTAATTTTTTTTTCCTTCATTGTATATAAAAATTTACCGGTGTATATTTATCTTTACACATGTATATAAATAAATTTTAAATCGAATAAAATAAGATAATTTATCTTACTGCCAAAATCGATCACAGCCCTCCCAGTCGTGACTACCCCCTCGTCGACCACGCGAACTCCAGGCAAACGCCAACATCCCCATTCACCAGCGCCTCCTTACTGCGACAACGCCGCCCTAAATCTCGAACAAGATCGCGACAAACTTCGAGTTCCACGAGCCTGCCTTCTTCGATCGCAAATCGCTGCTAGCTTCCACATGCTCGAGCGCGAGCGCCTCCAGCCTCCATCGATGTCGCGCGCCTTGCCGGCGAACCCCAAATCATTTACTCGAACGCCAGTCGCCATTTTCATCGTGATTCGAGGTAGCTCGAGATCGAGCTGGAAATTCGATTCGTTTCTGTTTTTCTTTTGATTTTTGTTTTTCGTTCGTTTGCTTGAGAACGAGAGGGGAGTTTTGAAAAGGAGGAGCTTGGCCATTTATATTTTGATTCGCGAACGAGATTGAAAAGAGGGAGGGAAATGGACGCGATTTGTTAAATTAGTTGCTCGGCCATTTTTATTTTCTAGAGATCGAACTGATTTGTTCGATAGTGAATTATCTTCAAGGATCGAACTGCTTCCAAAGGAAGATAGAGTAGCGTGCTTTAAACGAGAAGAGGAGACAAGAGAACGTGGTTAAGCAGAGAAAAAGTAAGTCGGTTGATGGAAAAGAAATCTTTGACAGATGAAATAATAAACAATATTTAAATTAAAACGATTAATTATTTCTAGGCGTTTTTATACCGTACGCTCACATAACGACTCTGAACGCTACGAAAATTGAAACCCGGTAATAATTCAATATTACGGATCCAATGGAACTGGTTTCGTCGAAATCCAAGACTGTGCCCCCGGAACGTTATTTTCAAATATCGATTAAACGACAAAATTTCAAAACTGAACAAAACAGTTTCATATTCAATTCTGAAAGTTCCAATATCTTCAGAATTATCAATATAAATTTTCTAAACCTTCAGATTATTTTTAATCAGCTTAAAACTGAAGATTCAAATTTTTACCCAGATTTAATAATTAAATTCAATAATTTAATCGCCAAATTCATTATGATATTTGGATTTCAAATTAAACTATCATTCGAATATTTAAACTCATTTAAATATTCACTTTTTAAATATCAAAAATTCAGGGTCGTTACAGAAAATCAATGTTCAAGAGATCAGTTAATGGATTGTGGTGATGAAGGGTATTGTTTTTTTTGTTTTTTTAAGTACCTGTTTTGTTTGGTTGTGATAATAATTCCTCAATTTGTTATCTTTTTAGTCCACTCTTCTCACCTCCTCATCAAATTGTTTGATAAATGAATTTGTATTTTTGTTAAAAGCAGTATACAAATTATGCTGATTATTAGTTGCTGCTTTGTTGTTTAGTTTTGATATTTGTTGTTGACAGTGCTTCTTCTTTAGTTATTGTTGAATGTGTTAAATGGATGACATTGTAATTTTGATTTCTGGAAAAGATAAATGGTTTTATCTTTTTCTGAAAAGTGGGCTAAAAAAGTGTTAGTGATGTAATTAGTTGTTAATTAAGATTAGATGTTTTCAAATATTTTCATACACATATTTATTTGTTTACATCTTTAATTACAAGTGTTATTCATCTGTTATGGTTGTGTTTGATTTCAATAAGAATTCTTTTAGTGCGCGTTTTGGATTGGATGCTTCTATTTCTTGTGTTAGGAATAAGATTTGTGAGGAGTGGAATAATTTTACTCCATTATGCTTCGATATTTTTTATATTCGAGAATCAAAGACCACCTTTATTGAAACAAATAGTGATCTTCAAGCTGTATTATGCTTATCTTGGTATAAAAAGGAAGAATACTTGGTTTTTTTTTCTAAGGTTGAAGAATAATTCCATGGATACTATTGTTGGCGAAAGTAGAAGATCTTGTTCAGTTGTTGTTGGAGAATCAAGTAGTAATATGTTAGAGTATGATGATGATTTACAGTCTAGTTTTACACAAGAAAGGGATTTACATAAGATGATGAAGAAGAATTCAAATTTTGAATTTTTTACTGGGGTAGGTCAACAATTTGATTCTGCTCTTGGATTTTGTCGAACAGTTAGTGCTTATTGTTTGAAGAATGGGTTTAAAGTACAGTATATTAAGAATTGTAAGGAACAATTGACAGTTCGATGTGCTGTAGATGGTTGTCCTTTCAGGATTCATGCTTCTTGCAAATTGAAGCAATTGGACCAATTGTTTGTTAAAAATATTCATTTAAGTCATTCTTGTGGTGGTGGATTTCGATCAAATAGTAGTCCAACTATTAATAGTGATCTTGTGAGAAGTTTAATTGTTAATCAAATTCATGATGAGCCAAAAAGGAAAACAAAAGATATTATGAAAAGTTTTAGAAGAGATTATGATGTGGATATGAGCTATTATTTTGCTTATAAGGGTAAGAAAATGGCTATGAATGATATTTATGGTGATGAAAAGAAATCTTATAATGATTTGGTTTGGTATTTGAAGGCAATGGAAAGAAATAATCCAAATAGTTACTCAAGTATGGAAGTGGATCCGGATACTAATCAATTTGAGAGAGTTTTTGTTTGTTATGAGGCATGTATCTTTGGATTTTGTTATTGTCGTCCTATGGTGTATTTAGATGCAACATTTTTGAAAGGTCGAAGTGGTATTTTGATGGCAGCTACTGCAAAAAATGGGAATCAAGGTACGTTTGTTATCTTCTTCTTTGTTATAAATTTGGACTTGATAGTTGTGCTGCTATAATTTAATTTTATAAATTTGGTTTAGATAGTTGTGCTGCTGTAATTTATTGTTGCTGTGTGGATTAACAGTGAATGTATTTTGCTTTTTTTTGTTTCAGGTTTTTTTCCATTGGCTATGGCTCTTGTTCCTAAGGAAAATGAAGAGTGTTGGAGTTGGTTTTTGACTCACCTAAAGAATGCTCTTAGTTGTGATAGACCATTGACTTTTTTAAGTGATAGACATTGGGGTTTGCTTTTAAGTATTCCTAATTTTTTTCCAAATAGTTATCATTCTTATTGTTTGTATCATATGCAAAATGATATTGCTAGTATTGTGAAAAGTGGAAGAGGTTTGTGGGTAGCTCATTTACTAGAACGTTGTGCTTCAGCTTCTAATTGTTATGAGTTCGAAAAGGCTATGTCAAAGTATAAAGAAATTGGTGGTGCGAAAGCTATTGAATATTTGAATAATAAGCCATATGACCACTGGGCTGATTTATTTTTCCTGGAAAAAGATATGGTGAAAATAAGTCTAATGTAGCTGAAAGTTTTAATTCTTGGATTTTAGATGAAAGAAGTTTACTTGTCACTTCATGTCTTGATGGTATTCGGGTTAAACTTATGATGCAAATGTCTAATCGAAGAGAAGAGGCGTCTAAGTGGACTAGTGTGCTTTGTCCAAAAATGGAAGCTCATTTGTTGAAATTGAAGGAAGAAGGATTTGGATGGAGTGTTTCTAAATCATCTAGGTATGTGTTTGTATTTTATTATATGCTTCTCATAGTTTCTGAAAAAGATAAATGTCTTTATCTTTTTTTTATCTGCTATATATCATGTGTATTATGTTTTGATTTTGTTGCTGCATGTTATTTCTGCATTAAAGAATTCATTTTTTTATCTGACACACTTTTTTGCACATACTTTGAGGCTTATGTGTTAGTGAGAATATATATATATATATAGTGTGAATAACTTTTGTTTGGAAATTCAACTTGTTTATATATATATATATATATGCAAGATTGTGTCATATGTATGTTACAATATAATGGCAGAATTGGCAGTTGTCTTGCATATGTATGTTAGGATATTTTGATACATTTTTTAATTTTAATTCAACATTCTAAACAAGAATAGGATAGACATAGATCAATGATCGTAAACTTAACCGGCACTCTTTTGCTAGAGTTTTTGTTATACAAATAATAATATGACTGGAAATTCAGATTCAAAAATTGAGAATGATATGAAAGTTGCCTTTATACCAGCATAGTGAAAGAAATACTCTTTACAGTGAAAACTCTCACAATCTAACATCCCATGAAAACTATTTAGATTTACAAGAGATGTGTGTTGAAAATTCAGGTAAAATTAACATCAACAGTTTTGTCAACTTTGTCTCTGATATCAGACAGAATCTTCACTAGCCCAATGATATTTGACAACAAATGTAATAGTGGTGAACATCCTTTATTGCGTTTAGTCTTCATAGTTCTATTATGTTTCTTTTGTAATAGTGGTAAACATCCTATATTAGGATCTTCTGACGATGATTTTCCCAATATTTATTTTGATGCTAAAATTCTCAGTTTTATTTTCTGTCGTGGTTGTGTAAATATTTAGAGCATATCACTGCTTATATTTTTTGCTTTCATCTGTTGATTTTTTTTAGTTGATACATTGATTAAGTTTTTTGAAATTTTTTAAGTATATTTTTGAAGTTCATTCTCCAACGTCGTAAAAAGTTTATCTTGAAAATCATATATGTAGTTGCAATCAATGGAAAGTGATGGGTTTTCCTTGTGCACATGCTTTGAAGTGTATTTCTTTAACCAGAAATTCTGTTTATGAATATATTGAGAATTACTTTACTGTTGAGTATTATCGAGCTTCGTATTCACATGTGATCAATCCTATTCCAACTTTTGATAAGGAAGCAATTGAAGCTGAGGAATCATCTACTGTTCTTCCTCCTAAGCCTATTCATGGAGCTGGTAGGCCTAGGATGAATCGAATTGAAGGGGCTGATTTTCATGCTAAGCAAAACAGATGTGGAAAGTGTAAAAACTAGGACATAATAGAAGGGGGTGTTCTTTGAATAATTGAGTTAAGTGTTTTAATCCAATGTATTTGATTGATTGTTCTTTGAATAATTGGGTATATTGAATTGTTGCTGATAGGTTTCTGATTATTTTTTGTTTTAAGCAATTTTTATGTTTAATTGTTATTTGGTATACATTGTTGTTATTTTTGTGAAAAAGATAAATTCATATATATATTTTTTGGTTCTGTTATAGATTGAAAGATCCATCAATCTACCAAGTGTCCTTTGCATTCCAGAAATTATTTTTCTGTGCTGTTACACTAATAATTTGGTATGTGTACACTATTAGATAAAAGATCGAATAATTCTAGCATGTTGTATGTTGTGGTGAGAGTTTAAAAATTTTCCTTGTTATCTTTATCTGTAATTAAATGATTTTCAATCAGAACATATTGCAAGTATACAGAAAGAGTTATATGAGATACTAGGTGTTATATTAATTTCATAATATTAAGATTCTATAGTAAAACTGACAGCAGTACTATCCCAAATTTTACTTGCATTAGTATGAAATCTGTAACCTTTTATTTGTGTAGCAATAATTTTGCCATAAATTCTTTAGTCAGTTTCTCCCTTATAAAATTTCAGGAATGAACAAACAGAATTTATACATAATATGCTTTGAAAAGAATAAGTAGTATAGGATTTTTCTTAGGTTATCAATTCTACAAATGTCATTTTAAGGGTGGTGACTTCAGTGCAACTGAGACCATGAATGTAATTAATGTTTTTATCTATATCCTAAATAATCAGCTAAGTTATGTAATATTGATGGACCAAAAGGTAAGTAACAAATGTTTTATTCTATTATATATGCATTGTTTCTTCCGATGTATCTTGCATTTTGAAAAACTTTTTAATTGACACGTATTATCTTCCAATGTTAATTTAAATTGGAGATTGGCATTTCTTTTGCTTTTGTAGCTATATGTATGAAGTAAACATGGTGAAAACTCAAGCTTTTGTAAATAGTTTGCTCTATAACAATGTCATCTGCTTGTTTTCAGGCTGCTTGCTTTTATAAAGACATAGGACAATATGCAGAATGTTAAATTGTACATGAAATAAAGTGAATAGTGCTATACATATAAATCTAGGACACATAAAAATAGTGTGTACTGTAAAAGATTGATACACATTGTTAATAATGTATTATTTTATGACATCAGAATATTATGAATAAAAGATAAATGCTTTTATCTTTGTTAACGGAGCATTAGAAACAAATTAGCCATTATAAATTCATGATCAGTTATCAGAATTTCATCATCTAATTAACATCAGTTGTGTAATTGTTTGATATTTAAGATCAGCCATTACCAATTCATCAGTAAATTCACATATACTGCCTAAAATCTATCATCAAATAAATTTTTAACAAATGTATGATATAAATACTGTTAGACATCAAAGAAATTGTTCCTATCATTCTCAGTTTGAATTTTTTGTTGCTGAAGCTAAGCTGCAAAAAATTTCAACTGTCCAGCAGTATGGTTCGTCGGAGATAATTTGTGCATCTATTTGTGCTCTAAATACATTGAGTTGTTCTTGACTGATTTTTGATGTAGTGTCCATTCCTTGTGTAATCTTTTGTATAAACATCATCACAAAAACTCCACAGTCAAACCTGTATTTATTTAAGTAACAATATGTGAATAATAATAGTATGTAATTTGCATAGTTATTGTGTAACATGCATTTTTGTATAAAAATCTCTAGTATCTTCAAAATTACCCATTGCTTTGTTGGGCACAGTTAACATTTTTAAGCAATGTAGACTTCCCCAAAAAAATTTCTCCCATGCGTCTTATAGCTCTTTATTGATGTTGTTTACCGCTGCTTTCTGCCTATATATATATATATAATTTTTTTGGAATAATGATAAATCTATTTATCATTTTTACTTTCTGTGTATTTTTACTTACCACATTAATAACAAACTTTGAATGTCCAATTCTTAAGGTATTAGATCTTGTGGTCAAGCGTAGAGAATCGTAATGGTTCCAAGTACATGATTCCACTACTAGTTCTAGCAACATAATGGATTTAGAAGTGTTTGTTTAATAAAAGGATTAAACATATCCCTTTTGATATTTTCCATGTTTCCATCTGTTGCACTTTTCTGTTAAAAAATAATTTCAGAAAATTTATCTTATAAACAAATTAAATTTGACATTATAGTTCACTTACCGTCGTTGTTGTGTTCATGTATATAATGCTAGAACTTTGTTCTAATAATTTTGTTTTTCTGAACCAAAACCAATCAATAACCTACATTTCAAAAAGAATATAGATTAAGTATAGAATTTATAATGAAGCAAAGTATATAATTTATAATGAAGAATAGTATAGTTTTTTCTACTTACTTGACCAGAAATATATTCTCCATAGAGAAGTTCTTCTATCAAACTTTTGTGATGGTGATGAAGTTTCCATCATCACAAGTAAATGCTTCATCGCTGAAAAATTTGATGGTTGTTAACAGAAGAAATTAAGATTAGTATGTATTGTGTTGTTTCTATTTATTTGTTATTAAAAGAAAATAACAATGTTTGTAGAAGTTTGTATGAAAAGATAAAGATAAATTAATTTATCTTTTGTAGGTTTGTTTAGTTTTTTTTATTTTTAAATCGTCATATTTTCATGCTGAAATAAAAAGCTTTATTTGAGTTATATGTTGTTAACATATTGTACCATAAACAATATGTTATTGGAATAAATCTATAAACAATATATGACTGTTGAAGTGTAAATTTTATGCATGCCTTAATATTAAGGATGAATTTAGAACTATTGGAGATGCTCTTAGGTGAATTTGATACATATGTGATGGTGATTTAGGATTTTAAAAAGCTTATCTGATGTGAAATTTTGTTTGTTATTGAAAATTTTGAGTAAAACATGGGTATTAAATCAGTCCTGCTTTTAAGGCACTTATAGTATAAAAGACGGATTTGATCTCTGTATGACAAAAAAATATGGGGAATTTATGGACAAAAAAAGTTCATGACTTGTATATAACAAAACAAATATAGGTCGTGTTGCAAATTCTATAACTTCTATATGACTTTAGTAATATTAGCCTATACGTATCAACAAAAGTTTTGCTATGATTTATATGCATATCATAAACCATGTTTGCGAAAGATATAACTAGTATGTTTATGAAAATACTAATTCTATTTGTTAATGTTACAGATTTGTTCTGAGTAACTGAATTTGGAATTCCAAAAGAACATGACAAACCTATACAACAGTTCATTGTTAATGTTACTGATTGTGGTTTTTACTGTTAGCTTTGAGTACATCTTCCGTCTTTTTATTACTGTTGCTTAAATTTGTGTAGTCTGTATCGTATATAATTAACAAACCTAAAAATGCAAAACATCAAACCTAAAAATGAAAAGATAAAGATAAATTAATTTATCTTTTTTAGTTTTGTTTAGTATTTTTATTTTTTTAATTTGTAAATCATCAGATTTTGATGCTAAAATAAAAGGATTTATTTGAATTATATGTTGTTATCATATTGTACCATAAACAATATCTTATTGGAATAAATCTATATTTAAGTCAATTGAGTGAAAAGTAGTTCAGTTACTTACTTGTTTCCTCCAAGAATTTTGAAAAAAAATTTGACAATTTCTTTTTGTTCTTCAGTAAGATATTTGAGGAGTGGACATTTCTCGACAGTCCTCGGCTTCTTCTTCTTTTTTGGTTCTTTTAGGACAACATCTTCAACAACAATAGGATTTTTGGGAGCAGTTTCTTGAGCAGGCACTTTCAGATTGTCAGATTTTAAACTATCTTGTGCCTGCTTTTCTAGTATGAAATCTTGAGTTTGCATTATATCAAAAGTTGGAAAATTAGCAGAACTGTTTATGTGAATTATACCAACAATTTTTCTTTTTTTCTTACCTTTTTCAGCTTCGGTTTTTTTGTTCAAATTATCTTTTTCCTTCACATCATGCTCTTCTAAATTTTTCAACTTCTTGAGCTTTATTTCAAGAATCTGGATTCTTTTTTCAGCCATTTCTCTTAAACGTCTTTCCTTATTTAATTGTTCTGCAACATTCATCTTAGTATTCAAAAAAGTGACTTTTGTCTCTAGCTCCATTATGCTACTAGCACATTCTTTGGCATATTTTTTCAGACTTGTGTCTTCCTGGCGCTCATCTAATTTTCTTTTGTTGCTTTGGTCTTCTTCCACCTCAATAGTTATTATTTTATTGGAAAGAAATTCTTTCTCTTCTTTTGTTACTGCTGCAAAAAAATTTAAAATCTGCAAGGAATATATTTAAAGTTAAGCTTGCACATATACAGTCATCCAAGTGTAATATGTCAAACTTATAAAGTGGAACGTGACTTCAATACTTCATCCTTTAATATAATATTGTTATGCAATTCACATAGAGGTACGATCCTGTATTAGTACCAACTGAAACTAGCTTACTTTCTATACTCATTTTGTTTTCTATTATTTAGGCCACTAATATTCCAAGAAATGGCATTCCAAGAAATTAAAAAAAATGTACAGTTAAAAAAAATTAGCATACTTTGTCATTGTCAACTTCAGTGAGGTCCAAATCTTTCAGTTTTGACAAATCCCATTTTCTCATTCTTGGGATTTTGGTTTGCAGATTTTCCTTCTCATCAATTATTTGTGTACGTACACAAAACCAGTACTGCAAGAAAAAGATAAATACATTTATATTTTTGTAATAAATATAAATTTGAATATATTTATATTTATGTGACGCCCCACCTCTATACTCTCGCTAGCCAAGGATACTACGGGGTAATGTCGTCGACTAACATGAAGAATAAGGTTTTTGAGGAGCGACCATCTGTGTAATTGCTTTGCGCGAGTACCGATATGTCAGATAATATAACTTACATTTCATTTCAAGATGAAATCTGACATATCAAATACAAACTCAAAGCTACCACACAGTGGTTATGAGGCCTTCGGAAACAAATATAGGAATAAACATAACACAAATCAGTCACGGATATTCATATCACAAAGGCGGAAATAGATATGAATATAACACATAAAAGTGTACATCAAAATAGTGGTCAAACTAGATCCACTATATCACAAAAGAATAGATACAAGTACTAGACAAAAGAATAAGTATACAACAACGAGTCTCCATCTCAAATGTATACTAACAAAAACTACTATGCTAAGTAGTTAGCCAAAAGTCAGGTGACGAACCCTGAGAAGAAGTCAAGCAGAAGCACCTGAAATACCACGGTCTGACCCGAGTATTATTTAAGAAGAAAATAATAAACGGATCAGTCTAGCTATAAATATTAGACAAAATGAGATAAGATAAGAGATATGACCAAAAACGTATGATAACAAAAATGCCATACTGTGTCAAGTATACATCAAATAACAACAAAATCATACAATATCTCAAATCATCTCAAAACACCAAAAAGAATCACATTCTTTAAATTATTCACCAAAACACAAATATTGATAGAGCTTATCAATGCAAACCACGAAAATTGGTGAAACACAAATTCTAGAAATCATCAGCTAGAAATCCAGAAATCAAAAAAGGGGGAAGGCCTATCACAAACGGGAGCATGAAAACTCACCAACACGTGTATCACAAACGGAATGCTATTTCATGGTCGCTAACCATAAACCGAACATCGACGCACCTAGAAAGATACACCCCATGCACAGTCAAACATCGACGCACCTGAAAAGATACGCCATATGTATAAACTAACATCGACGCACCTAAAAAGATACGCCCCATGTATAGTCAGACATCGATGCACCTAAAAAGATACACCCCATGCCTAGTCGAACATCGATGCACCTAAAAAGATACATCCCATGCACCGACTTATTGAGACGATTGCTCCACGAATGGTCCAAAGACCATGGGTCGCTAGCCCATAAAAATGAGACGAAGATCAACAGAACGGGGTATAGTCCCCCACGCGGACAAAGAGACATCGCACATCGCTAGTCTAAATCATAAAAGATCATCATCGATCATCAAGAAGTGTCGATTACACTAAGCAAGTAAATATAAGAGTTTAGCTTCATGTCCCATAACCACTAGCTTAACTTAAATATTTACAAACAAATTGTAGTTTTCCACTCGAAAATTGTCACAAGAGTTTCAATCGAACAAGTCCAAAAATTAACCGACGAAGTAAACGCAAGCGTTTCATACCACTTGTTTTATTAAGCCGTTTAATTAGATTTCTCATACGAATGAGGTAAAGGTTTGTATATACTAATAGATTGGAAAATGGTTTTAAAAGAGAGCTTTATATTTAAAATAGTGTCGAAATTGTTTTGATGAAAGAGTTTGAATATTTACTACTAGTATAGAAACCTTTGTAATTTAAAGAGACAAGTCATAGAAATGATTGTAGAAACAATCAATCCCCAAAAATTCACATACGAAGATGTGAATCAAATCCAAAGAAATCGATATCGAATCCATCAAAATGGATGTTGCCAAAAATCCCGAAAAAGAAATTATCAAAGTCAACTAAAGTGATAACAACTAATCGGAGAAAGGAGAATCGATCAAAAATTGGAAATCCACACAAACTTGCCTAAAATAGGCAAAATAAACATTTCCCAGAATCAGTCGACTGGACTACAGGTTCAGTCGACTGACAGACATGGAAACACTTGGTTTCCAGGCTCAGTCGACTGACTCAGTGTGTCACTCGACTGATACAGACCTGGAAACACTTGGTTTCCAGACTCAGTCGATTGACTCAGTGGGTCAGTCGACTGATACAGGGGCAGAGAATTTTCTGCCCCTTGGTTCAGTCGACTGACCTCCTGGTTCAGTCGACTGAACCTGCTTCATCAGCAGTTTCAGCCTAGCCCTCTTGTGGGGCAAAATCAATAACACGGAACAGAAGCTAACGAGCGAGCAACAAAGACTAGGGATTTACGCCAAGCGACAACCCAGCCTTGTATGGCCCTCCGAAACACCCCACTAACGTGTTCAAATATCAAAGATTGGATTTTTAAAGATTTGACCTCAAAACACCAAAAATTGGAATATTCGCCAATTCAATTCAAACCAAAAGCAAATGAACATAAATAAGTGTTAGGAATTCATACCTAACAACAATGATATCTATAGAAGTAGATGTGAGTTCAAAAACTCACCTTTAAACCCAAAAACACAAGAGAGAAGCTATAGAGCAAGGTAAGAACAATCACTCTTCAATTTTAACCCAAGAAGCTTCAATCTAAGCTCAAAAGAAAAACATTTCCTAAGTTAGGGTTTATGAAATTTCTGAAATTGAAGAGGAAATGAGATGGAGAAGATGAAGAAGATGCTTACCTAAGCTTCTCTTTGAATTTGGAGCTAGAACTAGAGTTTGCAAATGAATCTAAGGCTTAGGAATTTCTAATTTCCTTTCTCTTCCCCCATTTTTCTAAAGCTTGAAGTGTTAGGAAATGATAGTGTATGAAGAGGAGAGGGGGTGGAGCTAGGATATAGGATGAGTTGGGTTAGTGGGCTGAAACCCAAACCCAAGCCCAAAGCCCTAAGTAGAAAAATAGCAAATTTTACTCAACTCCAAACATATCGATGCTTATACTCAAAAAAGTCACAAATAGTATTTTGGACTCAACGGAAGTGGTCTCGAGTCCTAATTCGACTATTTGCAAAAGGTAGCTTTTCGGACTTTAATCCGACTAACGATGCTATATTTAAATAAAATATTTAAATATACAATCGTAAAATATGCTGGTTGTTACAGACTCCTATCCTTAAAGAAATTGCATCCTCACAATACTTAAGAAGAAAATAAAGAGTAACAACCATAAAAGCATATCAACACAAAAGAAAATTTGAAATAAGAAGTTCACCATAAAGAGCACGAAAGAGTAAGTCCGGATGTGTTTGCTCGATGAATTCTCAAGATTCCCAAGAGAAACCCTTAGGATTTGAGGACCATTGAACATTCACAAGAATAATATCTTTATTTCGAAGGCGTTTAACTTCGAAGTAATGATTCGAATAGAATGTTGCTCATAAGTCAAATCTGGTGAAACTTCAATTTCTTCAAATACACCGGGCTCAAGAATAGAATCGGAATCCCTAAGGTATTTCCGTAGTTGATAGACGTGGAAAAAGTCATGAATAGCAGAAAATTGAGCCGATAATAAAAAGGCGATAAGCCACAGAACAAATACGTTCGGTGATGCGAAATGGACCAACATATCGTGGTGCTAACTTTCTCGATCGACTGAAATGCACAACACCCCTCATAGGTGAAACACAAATGAACACAAATAAAATCTGGACCTAAAACCAGCTTCTCACCGGCTTCAAGCCAACACGAAGGAAATCGGCACGGCCTTCCGTAGAATGCCTCGAAAGGTGCCATACCAATACTAGATTGGAAGCTATTATAGGAAGAAAACTCAACAAGAGAAATATGATTTTCCCAACTTCCACCAAAAACAAGAACACATGCACGAAAGAGGTCTCCAAGAGTTTGATTCGCAGGCTTGGTTGTCCATCGGACTAAGGATGATAAGCGGTGTTAAAATTAAGCTTTGTTCCCAAAGCTTTTGAAGACCTTACCAAAATCCACTAGTAAAATAATGGATCATGATTTCTAACAATAAAAGTAGGAACTCCATGCAATTATAGAGTTTAGCCAAAAGAGGTATGGTCCAAAAGAGAAGGACGAGCCTCGAGGGTACACAAAACAAGAGATGAACATGAATTGGATTCACGATATCGAATCTCACAAGTGGATAAAGTCTCGAGATCATTCCATTTGGATATCATCAAAGAAACAACTGCTTGTTGCTTACAACTAAGGGCATCGGCAACTCGATTACCCTTTTCCGGAGTACAAAGAATATCAAGATCATAAGATGCAAGGAACTCGAGCCAACGTTGTTGACGCAAATTAAGTTCCTTTCGAGAAAATAAATACTTCAAAAATTTATGATCAGTGTAGAGAACAATTTCTCTCCCAAAAGATAATGACACCAAATTCTAAGAGCGAAAACAATAGCTGCGAGCTCTAGATCATGAATGGCATATCTAGTCTCGACAAGCTTCAATTGTCAAGAAGCATATGTGATAACACGTTCCCTTTGCAAGAGAATGACACCCAAACCAATACGACTAGTATCGGTACAAACAATAAAGTCTTGGTTCCCTTCGGGAATCACAAGAATAAGAGCATCGGAAAAGAGTTCCTTTAATCGATCCTCTTTCCCGAATAGCTAAGACTTTCAAAATTATAATTAACTTTGTGTAATCATCTTTTTAGAAAAAATTACTTATTACAAGTAAATTTATTATGACTGACTGTCTCATCATAGCATTTAGGAGATTCCTATCGATAACGTTGATCAAGCGCACCGACCAGAGTTCTTAAAGCACTCAATGGGCAAAATAACACAAAATCATCTTCTATATGATAAACATGCCTCTTATAAAATTTACAAATATTCTTTGCTCGTTTTAAGAACAAAATCCAATCATACTTATAAATATCTTATTAAAAAGATTTGCAAATTTTAAAATTTTGTTTTCATCCATAATCAATGAATACAAGGATAAACTCATCGAGATATTCGTAGAATACTCGATTCATAAGATGGATGAAATAAGGTAAAAGGTTCGTCAAACCGAATGGCATAACGAATCACTCACAAGAATCATAACGAGTGCGGAATGCGGTAAGTGTAATGCTATCCTCCGCAACTCATAGCTGATGAAAACCGGTGGCAAGGTCGAGCTGAAAAGACCTTAGCACCATTCAATAGATTGCTTAGGTGATAATCCTAAGCCAAGCTCAAATATATCGGAAAATTCAAAAATTACTTGAATGAGAGAAATAACATTCTCCGCATCATGTAGGTTTAAAGAATAAAATGATGCCACCAAATTGGAATCGAAATCATTAAGAAAAATAGAAATCTGCTTAACAGATTGAGGATGTCGAAGATATATAGTCCGCTCAGGACATAGGATGTAGGCTTCATAATGATCAAGCCAATCCTTTCTCAAAAATCAATTTCGAAGCCTAAGTAACGCATAACATGCAAATCGGCTCGAAAAGAATAATCACATAAAATAATCTCGACATTTTCACAAAGTAAATTGAGTGTTGCGGATCCATCAATCGAATTCGTAATTCTCAATGAAGTCATCAAGCCCATAATATTAAAGGAGAAAGAATCATCAAGTTCTTTTGATATAAAAAAATGAGATGAACCCGTATCGAAAAGAACTCGAATATGATAATCACAAAACAAATATCGTCAAGGATAGAATGAGAAATACCTTGACCAAGAGAAGGGCTAGTAGAGGCTTGCACAACATTTAGCTTTCCCTCTTTCTTGTTTGGAAGTTTGGGGCATGAAGATAAAAGATGTCCCGAACTTTTACAATAACGACAAAAAAATGGTTTTGGGCACTCATTTGCATAGTGGTCCGTAGAACCACAATTGTAGCATCGTCCACGACTAGATGTAGGAGTCTTTGCTACCGAAGCTTCTTGCTTCCCTTTCTTGATGGGATGGGGGCCTTTGAACTTAATGGGCCATTTCTTATTGATGTTGAAGTTTTGTTTGGCATCCACAACTTCAACATCATTTTCTTTATCGGCCTCTTCAAGTCGGAGAGTGATATCAACAAACCGGTCGAAAGGCACTTCTAATTTCAGAGGTAAAACCTTTTCAGGGTTCTTACTCAAAGCACAGATAAACCTTTGATTCTTTACAAGATCCAAAAGTTGTTGGGCAAACATGAAAATGCCATCCGGAGAAGTGGCACTGGATTGACCGACGCTGGGACTGCCAGATCTAACCATTTCTCTTCTTTGAGAAAGAAAGAAAGAAGAAAAAGGTTATTCACAAAATGAATATCAAACAAACTTGATTGATAAAACAAGGCATCATAAGGAATATATGATAGAATGGTACGAAGACTCGAATTAAATCCTATGGCACGATTCCTAAGGAAGACTTAGGCCAATGATCATTGCTAGATTATTCTACATTGTTCCGAAGTTTGGCTTTGATACCAAGCTGTGAAGCCCCACCTCTATACTCACGCTAGCCAAGAACACTACGGGGTAATGCCGTCGACTAGCATACAGAATAAGGCTGTTGAGGAGCGACCATCTGTGTAATTGCTTTGCGTGACTACCGATATGTCAGATAATATAACTTACATTTCATTTCAAGAGGAAATCCGACATATCAAATACAAACTCAAAGCTACCACACAGTGGCTATGAGGCCTTCGGAAACAAATATAGGAATAAACATAACACAAATCAGTTACAGATATTCATATCACAAAGGCTGAAACAAATATGAATATAACACATAAACGTGTACATCAAAATAGTGGTCAAACTAGATCCACTGTATCACAAAAGAATAGTGTAACATCCCGTATTTTTAAGCCATTGAATTTGAACATTTAATTCATTTTAAATGTTAATGTGAATTCTTAATTGATTTTAAAATGAATAGATTCAGATTCAATCAATGAAATAAGCTGTAATTTTTAATTATAGTAATTTCGGGTTGAATTTGATTTATGGAAAAATAATAATTTAATATTCGAAATTGGGATAAAAGGTGAATTTGGAGTAAATGATTATAAAAATGGTGTTTAAATGTATTTTTAGGTTCGATTGGTTATAAATAATATTATTGGATTTTTAGATGAATTTTAAAGTTGATAAATTAATATTTGGAATTTTATATTAATTTAAAAATGAATTTAATATCATTACAATGCAATTTAATCAGATTTTAGTCCAGAATGACCCAGAATGATTTTTAATGTGTTTATAAATTTTATATGATTTATTGTTAAGTTAATAAAATTTTAAAAGTGAAACTTTAAGCGTTCCTGATAATTTCAGAAGATCGCCTGGTTTAATAGACGAGTTAAATTAGCCTTCCGGGGCACAGTTTCAGAATTCGACGAAACTAGTTCCATTGGATCCGTAATAGTTAATTATTATCGGATTTCAATTTTCGTAGCAATCGGAGTTGTCGTTTGACCGTGGCAGCTCGAAACGCCTAGAAATCGATTTAACCGATTTAATTTTTAAATTGATCGTTTAATTTCGTATCTCGCGCATACGATTAAATTAGCTTACGAAACATGTTCCATTGTGTCCGAAACGCAGAAAAACCCCAGGATAGCCTGTCGGAACGTGAGAATTGGAGGTCGTTTGCGTTAATGGTTAAATTGAGATATTTTATTAATAAAATAATATTAAACTATTATATAAATTCACGTTATCGTTCAAAACCCTAGTATCATTCCTGAGCCGCCACAGTTTGTATTCAATGGCCGATAACCACCACGCTTTGTTCCTTAATTCCTCTCGATCTAGGCCTTAGATTCGAAAACTTCCAACTGGAGAATTGTGGGGGACTTCGAGATCTAGTGTTTGTACGGTGGTGATGGAGTTTGGCGACGCGGATGGGAAGCGGTTGGCTTCCGTTCATGGCCGGTTCGAGCTCGTGTTGTGAGCAGTGGGGACGACCGAGTTGGCCAAGGCTTGGGCCGGTGGGGAAGCAGGCGACGCGCTTCACTGTGGGGCGTTCCGATCGAGTTCATCGGCGTCGTGGAGGCTGGGGTTGCGAACCCTAAGGTCGGCTTTGATGGGTTAGTTTTGCTGTGTTGTTCGTTCGCGTGGGAGAAGAGAGGTGGGCCGCGTTTTTCTTTTGATAAATAAAAAAATTTGTTTAAATTCAATTTAAACTTTAAAAATTAATAACTAACTCATACGATATCAGATTGAGACGAATATGGGAGCGTTGGAATCGCAGAGAGACGTGCTACGAGATGGTTCAAATCCGGATTCATTCCGAGAAAGTAGGAATTTGGGGTTAAATCGGACGTCGTTCGGTTTAATTCAAAATTTCGAACGCTCGTCGAAAACTCAAGGTGAGTTATTCTCACTCACATCTGGATGCTAGTCATTTTAAATAATTGATATTTAAATATCTGTGTGATTGGCTGAATATAATTGTTATTATCAGTCTGGAGTGATATTTATATATGTGATGTGCTAATATTTGTGATGCAGGGAGAAACAGGTTGGAGGGATCCAACTGGATTCCTCACAATGTAATAATTATTTTATAGTTGGTAATGATGCCTGTTTATGTGTTGTGATTGAGAAATCTGACATTAAATTGTACTGTGATATTGTGGATAAATGGTAAATCCAGAATTAAATTATAAATGAATAAATTGGGGTTTTAAAAGAAATTAAAGAAATTGTTAAATAAGGAATTTAAAGGAATATAAAAATTGGATTCCGTTTTTGGAATGGAAAATGTAAATTGGTAAAATGGGGATTTTATATATTGTGGAAAATTTATCAATCGTTAAATGTGAAATATAAATTTTCTGAAAATGAATTCTATGAAATTATAAATTGAGTAAAATAACAGTGGTTTATTTAATGATGAATAGTGATATCCGGGAAAGTAGAATGTGTAAAAATGAAGCTTCCGAATATAAATGTACGATTTTAAGTGTTAATAGAATATTTTAAAATACCGTTTTCTCCATTGGAATTTTATTTAAGTAAATTGGAAATATGGTTTTCATTGAAGAATTCTCCAAATTTATCTTACTTAAAAATGTTTTAAACTATATTTTAAAATGAATTTACGGGTATGGGAAATTGAGTGCGAACTTCGGATGAAGTTATAGATAAGTATGGAATTGGGAATTTATGTTGTAAACATAAATTGAATTTGAAATAAATCGTTTGGATTTATACGAAGGATACTTTGGAATGTTTGAACGGGATAGTGTTTCCCTGGGAAAACCAAGTTAAAGTTTTAAAGGTTTTTATTTAATTAAAAGTTAAAGTTTTAAATTGTTTAAAGAGTATTTTAAGAAAAGTATTACTTTGAACGAAGAAATTTCAAGTTTGTTTTAAAGTTATATGATTAAGTTATTGGTAAAGGCTAGTATTATTCTTTTAAACTCCACCTTTAAATTTAGTAAACTAAACCTTTATTTAAATCGAATTTAAATCTTATTAAATAATAGTATTTAAAATAGTTTTGAAATTTATATTTTGAGTAAATAGATAGAAGAAAGTTACATATTTTAAGCATATTTCAGTATAAAGTATTTTAACTGTTTTTAAATGCAAAAAGGTTTTATACTTGGTTTTTCCAAATGGAAATAAAGGGTAAAATGGTTTACCATGTAAAGGAGGAAATTTGGGAATTCGTTCAAAATGAGTTTTGAAATGTGAATATATCTTTAAAGATATTAAAGGGAAGAATAAATAATATGGGAATTATTTATTGTGTGATGGATGCTTATGGATGCTTGTGAATGTGAATTGATAGTTAAATCACCGACTATCAATATTGGCCAAAAGCGCTAATCGTTTCGAAGAGACCGGGATCGAGATTTATTTCTCGAATACCACTTCGTTCCGATTTGTACGTTTCGTGTAACGTGTTCGGAGTCGAAGATGGAGCAGTGAAGAGCAAGGGCTAGTCGCTACTAATCCTGAGGATATTTCCAAAATGGATGTAGTAGGAGTAGTGCCTTCGGTTCCGTTCGGACCCGGGACGGACTTGTATGGACGAATGCTTTCGTGACATCGTCAGGTGGGCGATGGGCATTCAAAGGGATATGTTCTATAAAGGTAACGCTTAGCCTCAAGCCTCATCAACCGGGAATGACTGAAAATCAGGGGTTATGCAGCAAGGCTTCGTGGGTAGCGCCCACTGGAGAGTATGGTCATCCCTGCCTAGATGTCCCTTTTATTTCGGCTTAGTGGTGCGGTTGCTGATCACAACCGTGGGGTGATTATATTCGGAATTGCCCATAGGTGATTCCGGCCTTGTGTTGCAGGGGACTTAGGGTGGGTCCTCGGTACTGTGATCTAGGCCACGTACTGTGACAGGTGGTACCCCAGTGCCTAGTCATTCGTTGGAAAACCATTCTCCCTACGTGCCTTGTACGAGTTTTGTTTGTATACCTAGTATGCCGGAATTTAATGAATGTAACAATTTCGGCTATTTTATAAGTATTTGTATATAGACACTATTATAATATCAGAGGACTTTGATATAAAAAGTGTTTTAGCTATCGTAAGGTAAAAACCCGACATGTTTATTTGTGGCATGGTCTTACGAGATGCTTTTGTTTTTAAAGGATTTTTAAAACTTTAATAATCAATTTGGTGTATTTATGATGCGCTGGTATTCCAGACTGACTCGGGTGTTATTTTATTATAATGCTCGGGTCAGACCGAGTATATTTACAGGATAGGATGCTATGGAGCTCAGGAGATGAGCTGGAGTTCAAGGCGTATTTCTCGTACTTGTATTATTCCGCTGCTGTGATTGTAGTATTGACTGATTGACTGGATATTGATGATTGTTTGATGATATACTCTGATGATGATGTATTGTATACAAACAGATATTGTTTTCATTTGTGTAAAGATCTGTTCTATATATATTATATTTTATACGCTGCGACTGTGAGGTTCTGATTTTGTTTAGTTCTTTCTTCTTCTATCTACCTTCTTATTCTTCTACAATCTGTCTTTTCCGGCGTTCGATTGTCGGCATACTATACTGTGGGTATTTTGTGTCGATTTTCGAGGGTCGAGAAGAGCGGGTCGTCACAAATAGATACAAGTACTAGACAAAAGAATAAGTATACAACAACGAGTCTCTATCTCAAATGTATAATAACAAAAACTACTATGCTAAGTAGTTAGCCAAAAGTCAGGTGACGAACCCTGAGAAGAAGTCAAGAAGAAGCACCTGAAATACCACGGTCTGACCCGAGTATTATTTAAGAAGAAAATAATAAATGGATCAGTCTAGCTATAAATATTAGACAAAATGAGATAAGATAAGAGATATGACCAAAAACGTATGATAACAAAAATGCCATACTGTGTCAAGTATACATATAATAACAACAAAATCATACAATATCTCAAATCATCTCAAAACACCAAAAAGAATCACATTCTTTAAATTATTCACCAAAACACAAATATTGATAGAGCTTATCAATGCAAACCACGAAAATTGGTGAAACACAAATTCTAGAAATCATTAACTAGAAATCCAAAAATCACAAAAGGGGGAAGGCCTATCACAAACGGGAGCATGATAACTCACCAACACGTGTATCACAAACGGAACGCTATTCCCTGGTCGCTAACCATAAACCGAACATCGACGCACCAAGAAAGATACGCCCCATGCACAGTCGAACATCGACGCACCTGAAAAGATACGCCCCATGTATAAAATAACATCGACGCACCTAAAAAGATACGCTCATGTATAGTCGGACATCGATGCACCTAAAAAGATACACCCCATGCCTAGTCGAACATCGATGCACCTAAAAAGATACACCCCATGCAACGACTTATTGAGCCGATTGCTCCACGAACGATCCAAAGACCATGGGTCACTAGCCCATAAAAATGAGACGAAGCTCAACAGAACGGGGTATAGTCCCCTACGCGGACAAAGAGACATCGCACATCGCTAGTCTAAATCATAAAATGATCATCATCGATCATCAAGAAGTGTCGATTACACTAAGCAAGTAAATATAAGAGTTTAGCTTCATGTCCCATAACCACTAGCTTAACTCAAATATTTACAAACAAATTGTAGATTTCCACTCGAAAATTGTCACAAGTGTTTCAATCGAACAAGTCCAAAAATTAACCGACGAAGTAAACGCAAGCGTTTCATACCACTTGTTTTATTAAGCCGTTTAACTAGATTTCTCATACGAATGAGGTAAAGGTTTGTATATACTAATAGATTAGAAAACGGTTTTAAAAGAGAGCTTTATATTTAAAATAGTGTCGAAATCGTTTTGATGAAAGAGTTTGAATATTTACTATTAGTATAGAAACCTTTTTAATTTAAAGTGACAAGTCACAGAAATGATTGTAGAAACAATCAATCCCCAAAAATTCACATACGAAGAAGTGAATTAAATCCAAAAAAATCGATACCGAATCCATCAAAATGGATGTTGCCAAAAATCCCGAAAAAGAAATTATCAAATTCAACTAATGCGATAACAACTAATCGGAGAAAGGAGAATCGATCGAAAATTGGAAATCCACACAAACTTGCCTAAAATAGGCAAAATAAACATTTCCTAGAATCAGTCGACTGGACTACAGGGTTAGTCGACTGACAGACCTGGAAACACTTGGTTTCCAGGCTCAGTCGACCGACTCAATGTGTTAGTCGACTGGTACAGACCTGGAAACACTTGGTTTCCAGGCTCGGTCGACCGACTCAGTGGGTCTGTCGACTGATACAGACCTGGAAACACTTGGTTTCCAGGCTTAGTCGACCGACTCAGTGGGTCGGTCGACTGATACAGAGGCAGATAATTTTCTGCCCCCTAGTTCAGTCGACTGAACCTGCTTTATCAGCAGTTCCAACCTAGCCCCCTTGTGGGGCAAAATCAATAACACGAAACGGAAGCAAACGAGCAAGCAACAAAGACTAGGGATTTATGCCAAGTGACAACCCAGCCTTGTATGGCCCTCCGAAACACCCCACTAACGTATTCAAACATCAAAGATTGGATTTTTAAAGATTTGACCTCAAAACACCAAAAATTGGAATATTCGCCAATTCAATTCAAACCAAAAGCAAATGAACATAAATAAGTGTTAGGAATTCATACCTAACAACAATGATATCTATAGAAGTAGATGTGAGTTCAAAAACTCACCTTTAAACCCAAAAACACAAGAGAGAAGCTATAGAGCAAGGCAAGAACAATCACTCTTCAATTTTAACCCAAGAAGCTTCAATCTTAGCTCAAAAGAAAAACATTTTCTAAGTTAGGGTTTAGGAAATTTATGAAATTGAAGAGAAAATGAGATGGAGAAGATGAAGAGGATGCTTACCTAAGCTTCTCTTTGAATTTGGAGCTAGAACTAGAGTTTGCAAATGAACCTAGGGCTTAGGAATTTCTAATTTCCTTTCTCTTCCCCCATTTTTCTAAAGCTTGAAGTGTTAGGAAATGATAGTGTATGAAGAGGAGAGGGGGTGGAGTTAGGATATAGGATGAGTTGGGTTAGTAGGCTGAAACCCAAACCCAAGCCCAAAGCCCTAAGTAGAAAAATAGCAAATTCTACTCAACTCCAAACATATTGATGCTTATACTCAAAAAAGTCGCAAACACCATTTTGGACTCAATGGAAGTGGTCTTGAGTCCTAATTCGACTGTTTGCAAAAAGTAGCTTTTCGGACTTTAATCCGACTAATGATGTTATATTTAAATAAAATATTTAAATATACAATCGTAAAATATACGGGTTGTTACAATTTAGTTAAAGTTATGAAAGCATACCAGTAACACCATAGTACAGCCTGGTGTACTTCTAGGGTCAGCATGATACTTTTTAACATTTTTCAACACATTTTCACATATTGCCCGTGCTAGGAGATTGAATTTAATTTTTTTAAATTTAGCAACTTTGGCAAGAAACCCCATTGCATATAGATTTGGTTGTTTGGAAAAAGGAAAGTTATAACCAGCAATAATAATAACAATTTCACTAAATCTTCATTTCCTTTTTCCTCTTTTAACAGTGTATTCAATCTTTTTGTTACTGTTTTTTGGCTGATTATGTCTTCTTCTTGAAAATTGGCAGTTAAAAAATTGGAGAAACTTTCCATGGCTGAGGCTTTGTTAGAAACTGGTATAGGTAATAAGTCTTCTCCAGCTAATGGCATTCCAAATATTAGACTGACTTCTCCAGGACTTATTCTGAGTAATTTGTTTCCAATTGGGAAAGCATTTTCTTTTACATCAAAAGAAGTAATGATGTCATCTAAATTCGAAGCACTTTTCCTTAAATCTTGTTGTGCTATTGAATCTTTAAGAAAAACATAGAAGAAGTTTTTGAATGGTGTTTTTTCTATAAAAGCTATTGCTTCAGGTGAAAGAATGTTTTTCTCCTTTATAATCGACAACACTTTATAGATTGCATCCAAATTACATCTATATGTACCTGTGTACTGTTGCATTTTCTGCTTTTTGGCTATTTTTTTAATTTCATACGGATCAACATCATCCGAATCAGTAGTTTCTTCAGCCAGTTGTTGCGAAATTGTTTTTTCTTCATCAGAGTTTTCTACTTGATTTTGTTTGAAGTCCTTATATGTGAAGTCTTCTTTTTCATCAGCATCAGGTAGTTCCTGTGTTAGTTCAGTCTGATTCTACATTTATGACAGTCATAAAATTAATTGGGAGGTAAAAATAACAAGTTCATCAAAAAAAAAATATCATACTGCACAAAAAATTGAATAAAAAGATAATCTGATTTATCTTTTTAATTATTTTGTATATTTTTGGGATTAATATATTTTTAGTACATAAAGTACCTCTTTTAAAACAAAGAAAAGATAAAGCACTTTTTTAGTATATAAAGTACCTCTTTTTTCAAAAAAAAATACAAATTAAATCTAATAGGTTTTTTTGTAAAGAACAAATGTTTGAACTTATTTTTTACACCAATTTCGATTTGCACAATTCAAAATTTTCTTATTATAGATGACATGCAGACATTAAAGCATCTTAACTAGTTTATCAATGTACAATTGTTCTTTCACAAGGTAAATATCAAACATTTTAACTGAATATTATAGCGAATATTATTGAGAAAGTTTTTGATAATAAAGGCTATGCTAAGTTAGTTAGAAAGTTAAACTAAATAAGACTATAGGTGAAAATTAATAAAATAAAAAAGTGATCATTCACAACTGAAAATCTACAAGCGTTATTTGATGAAATGAAAATTTACAATTAGAAGCAAGTGAAGAAAGTTTCAAAGTATAGAAAGATAATCTGCTTTATCTTTTTTAGTTGTCTAAGTAATGGTCAGTTAGAAATTTGAAAACTTAAAGAGAACGAAACACAAAATAGCCAATATTCATAATTAAGAACATGTTTTTAAACAACTAAACATGTTTGTTAATATTCATAGTTTAGAACAGTTATCATTCAGAATTAAAAACATTTTTTGGGAGAAGCAATTTTGGTTGTGGTTTTAGTGGGTAGTTTTAATGTCTAGTTGTAGATAGTTGAAGTTTTGGTGTAGTATACCAACTTAATCAGTTCTGATAAGGTGTAATTAAGGGGAGGATATTGAAGTGGAATTGAAGATGGCGAGTGGATGATGGAATTTATTATTGAAGTAGTTGAGGTGTATTGTTGAGGAGTTGTTGTCCTTATTTCAGGTTGTAGTTTAGATGGGGTATGAGGATGTCATATTTCAGGTAGAGATTTGAGTTCAAATGTATAGGATGGCAATTGATAAAAAAGTTGTTTGAGTAGTAATAGATTGTACTTTGTGAGGAAATTGAAGGATGGTGAAGTTGTGGTTGTAGAAGGTAGAGAAGAAATAGATGGTGACAAGGAAGGAGCAATGGGTGACAAAGATCAAAGGTTGTATGGATATTAGAAATAGGAGACAGAAATAGGAATAGCAATGATGAATGTAAAACATTAAGTTGAAAATGCAATAGCAACGGTAAAAACACAAAAATGATCAATGTAACAGCCGATGAACACTATAAAGTGAGTGAATAAAGATATTAATGTGCAGATATTAATGAAAACAGTGAATGGAAAATAGTTAATGGGTATTGGAAAATTTCATAAAAAAATGCAGCACGATGACAATAACAAACAATGGATGAAAATAGTGAATGAATATTGAAAATTGTGGGAAAAAATTCCAAAATATCTTTATAGGAATTTTTACGAAAAGATTATATGGTTTATCTTTTTTAGTTGGTTCAAGTTTTTTTTGAAATTATGCTACTTTATAAACAGTAAAGAAAAAGTGAATAGAAAGTAGTAAATAAATTTTTTTGTTTTTGTTTTTGTTTTTTTTAAGAAAATTTTGTGATCTTCTAGAAATAGAAGAGAGTACACATAAATTTCTACTTTTTATTATTAACTCTTAAAATAGAAGATGTAACTTAATAATAACAAGAAATAGTAAATAAAAGTGGTGAATGGAAATTGCAAACTAGATTATAGAAAATGCCAAAATATCTGTACAAGAATTTATATAAAAAGATAAGTGAATATTAGGCTCAGGTCCCTAATAAGTTTCAAAATACACAAAAAACCCAATAAAAAAAAGTACGTAAATTAGGTCCCTAGAATCAAGTTACTAAGTAATTGCATATAGTTATGCAATTATTCACTGAATAATTGCAGACATTTATGCAATTATATCCAAAAGTTGCATAAATTTATGCAATTTTTTCGGTGAATAATTGCGGAAATATCCGCAATTTTTTTGGTGAATAATTGCGGAATTTTCCGCAAACTTTTGAATAAATTGTGGAAATTTCTGCAATTTTTTGGTGAATAATTGCTGAATTTTCCTCAATTTTTTGGTGAATAATTGTGGAAATGTCTGCAATTTTTTGATATAATTGCATAAACGTCTGCAATTATTCACTAAATAATTGCATAAGTGTATACCATTATTCGGTAACTTAATTCTAGAGACCTAATTTACAAACTATTTTTTACTGGGGTTTTTGTGTATTTTGATACTTATAGGGACCTGTGCCAAACTGTCCCAAAAGATAGTTTGGTTTAACTTTTTTAGTTGTCATAACCTTTTTTGAAATTTAACTATTTTTTTATTTAAAATATGGAATTTAGCTTCCAATTTAATATGTATATACAAGTTGAAGAGTACAACTAAATATTATAGGAAACATAAGTAGGAAAATAGTTACCAATGGAGTTAAAGATAATGATGGTTTCTGGCTATGTTCATTGTAGAAAGGACTAGATATAGGTCTTATGTTTATGCATTGAGTTCCTCCTTCATTTATAAATATGCAAGTAGCTTTTCGAATGAATAACTTTGATTTAGAAGACCTTGTGTGCATCTTTACGCTGCATAAAATTGTCATATATAATAAAATGTTAGCAAGAGTGAAGAATAATATTTTTATACTTAAAAGTTGATTAAGTATGTTTATTTCATATAAATCCTTCAAGAAAACTACAAATGACTTAAATTCAATATTTATTATGTTATATGTAGTAGCTGATATAAAAATTTATCTAGGATTTATTATGTATTTTAATGTTTTAGATAAAAACATAAATGCTTTTATCTTTTCGAACTAGGGTTTAAATTAGTTGTATATTTTTTCTAATAACTTTAAATCATGATAAAAACAAAATCATATCTAATAAGTGATAGTAATTATCAAACAAACCTAGGGTTTAGCATGTAGTCTAAATCTTTTACATTAATAGATAGATACGTTTATCTTTTTTAACAGCTAAACAATTAACTTGTTCAGTTTAACCCCTAGGGTTTAGTATCATCTGCCATTGAACATTTAGGTATGCTTAATTAAAAAAATTTCGATTATGTTAAATTATAACAAGAACTAAAATACCTTAAATTCATTATAAAAGCTATTATCAGCATTAGTAAACGATTAATCATATAACTAAAACATTTACATCAAAATAAAATACAACTTACTTGTTCCACATTTAAGTTTAAGGTGATTGTAGAGATTGCTTGATGAAAGTATTTTAGTTTAAGCTGAAATCGATGAAGCAGAAATCGATGATGTTGAAGTTGTTGTAATTGAAATGCAGCTCTGATAAATGATTTGTAATCGTTTTAGCAGAAATATTGGGAAGAGAAATCAATCGTTTGTTTTTTAAAATCTAGTTTTGGTTTTTGTTTGGAGTTTTGAAAAATCGTACAAAACGAAAGAGAAAATGGAACAGAAGAAGGGCATGAAGTAACTGATTTAAGGGCTGATGTAACGTGTATAAATTTTTTTCTTACAAAGTAATTATTTTAAAGCTGTGTCCTACAAACTTATTGTTTGATGAAAGAAGGCCCTTACGGTAAAATTCCCCTTTGATATACATTTCTCTTCTTTTTTGTGGCAAATCAGATAATAAAATTGACATATAAGGTCATGTTTGATTTCTTTCAATCTCCTTGGAAAACATGATTTTCTTTCTATTTAATAAATTTTTTAATGCTTTGCTGTTACATAATGTCAATGACTTATCATCACAAAATTAATGATGGAGTTTGTCACTGGTAGCCAACTTTAATAGCAATTACTTATCATATGCCAACTTAGTTCACAAATTAGTAGTCAAATGTGTATCATATTAAATGTGCTGGAAAAATGCTCTTTATAATGGATAGTACACCATTAACGTGCTTTTATAGAAGGAAAATAATCTTAGCTTCTACGGAAAAGAAAACATAAATGACTGCTAATATTTTTCTTCTATTTCTTTATGTTCATATTTATTTATTTAGGAAGTTGACTGCAATGGTATTTGCATAATTTAACATAAGAATTAATATAATCTTTCTACTACCATGTATCACCAATACGAGAGAAATTAGCTCTTACAAAATATTATGAATCATCTTAACAAAATAGGACTTCTAAGGAAAATTGGCCATTGTTAGATTCTTTTATTTATCATATTAATGAGGATGGTTTTAAAATATGTGTTACATTTAGGTTGTCATCGAAGGCTAATTCTCCTTGCGTCAAAATGTCCAATACCCAAACAGTAAGCTCATTTCTCGAGGAAGTCAAAACTATAGCTCTATTAGAAGCTGGAGAAATATGGGTGTCATAGGAACATGAGAGGGAATATATATTCCATCTATATAATCCATAATTGCTCTAACTACTGTACTGTCTAAGTTCATTTTTGGTGCTGTTTGAAACTGTAATTCAATATGCACGTGCATCTGTACATATCCTAATGCACAGTTACCAGAAATAACGTGTGTGTGTGTGTGTTTTCTGTATTTCTAGTGATAGATTGTTTAATGAAACATTAATATTGCAGTTCACTACTTAGTGGCCCATTCTGATTATGCTGCCATTTCTACGTATTTCGTTTACACTAATCAGATAGTTCTCAGTACATAGTTGTGCGCATATAAATTTTAATTGTACATTCGGTCATTCTAATTAAAGTATTGTTTATATATTTTGTCAACGTATATCTCCATATCTTACCATCTTTCTACCACTCTCATGTAACATTGACTTTTGAAATTAAACTTAGTAGTTACAAAATTTACTGCCAGAAACTTAGTAAATTAGACATTGATGCAGTACCATCTTCCCGTAAGCAAAGCACGGGTCTCATACTAGTTAGATATGTTTTGCATGAGAACGCTACAACAAAATACTTCTTTTACAATGGACAATACCCGTTGTAATAGAGGTTTCGTAATGGACCTATGTCTGTTGTATTATGGGATTTTGTAATATATTCAAAAGATTTTACAATGTTTTAAAACTATTGTCAAAGCCGTTGTAGTAAATATTTTTTACAACGGTCCACGGTCCGTTGCGATAGGGCCTTTTACAACTGTTTTGCTCATTGCTAAAAAAATTCAAATAAAAAACACATCATTCATATCTACTAAAGATAAAAAAGATTTATATTTCTAAATGTCAAAAAGATTCATGTATTCTCAATCTCTTATAATACAAAACCAATAGAAGAAATACATATATCTAACAATACAATGGAAATATAATGAATATAGGATTCATCCAACTTTGTGTATGCCTTGACCCTTGATCTTTTGCAACTTGAACCCCAGCATCAGCTTTTTCAACTACCTATAGGTAAGCGAAGCATGTATATTGATAGTGATCTAAAAGTAATAATACATTAATTGGAAATATATCGAAATGACAACATGAAATCAAATGGGACAACATCAAACTTACAAGATTTAGTATGTTCTCCCTTATAAGGAATGACGATAATATTACATATCCAGTGGCACCTGCAACCAACACTCAAGAGAATTTGCTTTAAACATGCAAGGAGAAGTTGTTTGTGTTAAAAGTAGAAGTATCGATTTGCATTTTTTTTCTTTATATGTGTATGTATGTAAATTATGCACTCTAATAGTTTATTTAAAAAGTGAATTTAAAAAAAAATTATAATCATTTACTGGAAAAGAAAATCATAAGGAGATAAAGCGTGACATTACAAATGCACCAACATATTATGAGCAATTTAAAATTTAATATACACTAACCTTAGTGCTTTCACCCTTCCATTTTACTTTTTCTTTCAGACTACAGAAATGTACATCCATTTAAAGCATGTAAGTTGAGGCATCCATGTTGGTATCCATATCCAGCTGCTACCTGACTTAAAATAGCTCTCTTCACCCATAATTGGTGCAGAGAAGATTTGGTTGGTGCACATTTTTTTTCTTCAATGGTCAACTCTTCATATAGCATGTGAAATCGAATACATATAAGCCAAGTAAGAGTAGACCTTACTCCAACCATAGCAATTTTGAAATCATTTTTGTTTCCATCAAATTGGTAAAGACTAACTAAAACATAGATTTGAAGTAGTGGATTCACACTAAAAGAAATGTTACAGATTCAGTGTCATATCCATTCATCAAAGGCTATGTTCATCGACGGAAATTCTATCGGTTTAGAAAACCGTCGAACGAATTTAGAAATAAAATAACCGCAAGCGCACGGCGTACACTTGTAGTACGTGGCGAATACGGGTCGATCCGTAGGGAATTGATGATTTAAAATTCTATTCAATCAAATTAAACCAAAGTCGAGTGAAAGTTAAGCTAGAGAATTAACTAACTAACTAAAAGAAAAGAAATGCAAATATAAGAGTTAAATGACAATTTAGAGAATAAATCCACTCTCTAGATCATGTAGTTCAACACATATGAAATCATGATCTCTCTTTTATGGTCATTAGTGCTTTAATTGATGTGCCTATCATAAGTATGGCATATTTGTGCTATTAGTTAGCCAACATAAGCCATCAAACTTTGACACCCCTTAAACCACTTACTAACTTTCGTGAAACTTGACAATGAAAATGAAAATGAAATCTATTTTAAGTATGACCTATTAACTATTGATTAGAAATATAGACCATCAAATTTTAATTTCAAATCACTTTCTTTTGCCATAATCATATTTTGATGAAGAGACATTTGTGTTAGTGATTGTTTAAGTATAGCCTATTTGGTCTCAACAATATAGACTATCAAATTCAAGGCAAAAACAACAATGAAACCACTTCATTCATTCTTCATTAAGCACAAAAAGAGAGCATGAATTAACAAATAGTTGAAGCTACATAATTAAAGGTGAATATTAGGCACGCATCCTTAAAACAGAACTTAATTCAAAGCGGATCCCTGTGATAAAAAGTATACTTTCTACGTCCCTGTTTTTGGTTTCTGCCTATTTTTTCCCCAAATTACCCCTACGCTTCACTGTCGAGCTCCAGTTCTTCTTCTTCAGTTTCTTCTGATCAAATGAAAAACCGAGCCGAGTCTATAAACTATGAGAATCAAGAAATTAAATTGAAGACTCTACAAAATCGAAGGTTTATTTTTCGATTTAAATGAAAAACTACAATTAAGTTGAAGACAAATCAAGCTTTTTTACAAAATATGAGATTATTAATAGTTGCAGTTATGAATAATTGCAACAGGTTCTTTTTTTGGATTAAATGATTTTACATGGATAATTGCTAATAAGAATGCAATTATTCTGAATATTTGCAGAAATAAATGCAATTGTTTGAGAATAATTGCTGAAAACTATGCAGTTATTATGAATAATTGCAGAGAAAGATGAGTTTAGTATTGAAATGATTTAATAAGAAAAATTGTTGATAAGAATGCAATTATTTTGAATATTTTCAAAAATAAATGCAATTATTGAGAATAATTGCTAATAAATATGCAACTATTACAAATAATTGCAGAGAAAGATAAATTTAGGATTAAAATGATTTTACATGAATAATTGCTAATAAGAATGTAATTAAGAAAGATGAATTTTGGATTGAAATAATTTTACATGAATAATTGCTGATAAGAATGCAATTATTTTGAATATTTGCAGAAATAATGCAATTGTTTGAGAATAATTGCCGATAACTATGCAGTTATTATGAATAATTGCAGAGACAGATGAGTTTAGAATTGAAATGATTTTACATGAATTTAGAATTGAAATGATTACATGAATAATTGCTGATAAGAATGCAATTATTCTGAATGTTTGCAGAAATAAATGCAGTTATTGAGAATAATTGCTGATAACTATGCAATTATTATGAATAATTGCAGACAAAGATGAATTTAGGATTGAAATGATTTTACATGAATAATTGCTGATAAGAATGTAATTAATCAGAATAATTGCAGAAATAAATGCAATTATTGAGAATAATTGCTGATAACTATGCAAATATTATGAATAATTGTAAAGAATGATGAATTTAATCTTCATAATTGAACTAAAATTCTTTATTTTGTTATTTATAGTTATAAATGTCTAGTTTTGTATTGAAATGCTTTTATATGAATAGTTGCCGATGAGCATGCAATTAATCAGAATATTTACAGACATATATGCAATTATTAAAGATAATTGCAGATTTATATGCAATATTTGCAAACAATTCAGCAATTATATGCAATAATTGATGACATGCCTGCAAGTATACGCAATAGTTGCAGACAATTCAACAAGTATATGCAATAGCTGTTGGCATTTGAAGAAAAATCGATAATGTTTAAAATTTGCAGAATTCTCCGCAAATATATGGAATAATTGCACTCTTACCTTAAATATGTTTTTTTGGTATCAACAATGGATCTCATTTTAAAGATCATCAAATTTGTGATTTTTTGGTGACAACGGTATGCTGATCTGATTTTTCTACATAAAGTTATACGCGTTTGAAATGTTAAAAACGTAAAGGGTATTTTGGTCTTTCTGCGCGCGCGAATTTGAAAATAGGGACCGAAAATGTAAGTTAAGTTTGGCAAGGATTTTTTCTCTATTTTGAAACTTATCAGGGATGTGAGCCAAACTATCCCTAATTAAAGAGCTTCATTACCCCTAAATTGAAGGGGTTTAGCCTCTCATATTTGTCATTTGATTAACAAATGTAGCTTGCAACATGAATGAAAAAGAAAAGGAAAAAGAGAGCTAAATGAAAGAAGAGCTAATTAACAAGAAATAAAACTAATCTACTTGCATGGAAGTAAATCTATACTAACATGAAAGGAAAACAAACAAGAGAAGAAAAGAGGAATGTATTAAAGTTGCATAAGAAAAAGAATTACATAAAAGAAATGGCTAAGTAGCCATGAAAAGAAAAGAGAAGCTTTCCTTTTATTTCTAAGCTAAAAACTGAACTAAGAGAGACTAAGGGGGGAGGTTACATGAAACATAAGGGGATTTTATACATGTGTTAAACCCTAAGTCATATTTTTGGGGAATGCCCAAAATACCCTCTTAAGAAGTGTGGAGGCCAAGTAATCATTAGCTTCAAATAATCCTCATTTAAGTGTACATGAAGCCATTAATTCCATAAGCATGTGCATTAGCCTCTAATTTGTACATTAAGGTAGGTGGGTAGGTGGGGTCCTCCATTATCTTCACTTTGAATTATTTCCATCTTCATTTGTTCTCTTCACTCTTATGCATGCATATATCATCATGTAACCACTTGTAAAATTCACCAAATTTCCTACAAAACAACATAGAAAATTCCAAGTAAATTTTCACAATTTAATAAATGCATAAAAACGACCATTTTGCCCCTATATGAAGATGAATATGTGACAATTTCAAATAATTTGAATTTTGGTTTAAACAAGTTAAAATACCCAATATGATCATTTATTTAATTTAAATATATTAAATATGGTGGTAAAAATATGCACATTTACGTGCACATCAAATACCCCACACTTATCTTTTTATTCGTCCTCGAATAAAGAAAAAGTAAGATAAATCCGTTTTCATAGGGAGCACAATTGCATTGAGCATATGCAACAAGCCGTTAAACCTCTGGGTGTCCCCAGTAGGACGAGTGTTGTCTCGTGAGGGTTTTCAACGGATACTACCCACAAAATCCAAATGCAGGATGAAAATATTTACAAAATGCAAGATTTATTTACAAAGAGATGAATGCGAGTTTTTGAAACTATTTACGAATGAAGGATTTACTTTTAAATCGACACAAATAAGTTAAATATAGGTTTTGGTCATTATCTTGAAATTTAAGTCATTTAGTCGTCAAAATTTCCAACAAAAATTAAGTTATCATAACAGATAGACAATAGTTTAACTCGTTTTGCAGTTGATAACAAAGTGTAACCATGAAATAGGTCCTTAGTTGATTATCAAAGTTTATTAAAGTGGTATTTCATTTCATTTCAATAACAAATCAAATCAAATAAGTTAAAATAGTGCTTGGATTTCATTTTCTTACTCTCTCCATTTTTTGAAAATTTTATTGATATTTACAATATTTACATATGTCTAACTCAGATAAACTGAGGCCAGATATATTACCCATGCACTGCCTTGCGGACTGATGTGAGGGGAATACAGAGTGTGGCGAGTGAACACACGAGTGTGAACACCTATTGACTGTAGGCGTTATTAAAAAGAATTATTATATATATATACACACACCTAACTCAGATAAACTGAGGCCAGATATACCGATTGTGCACTGCCTTTCGAGCTTACGTGAGAAGGGTACAGAGCATGGCGAGTGAACACACGAGTGTGAACACATGACTCTAGGTGTTTATTAAAAAAAATATATATACATATATATAGGAAAAAAAAATTTGTGTGTTTTTTATTGTTTTGCTTTTTTTTGAAAGAGAGAGTTTCGCAAAATTATCTTAGCGCTATTTAACTTAGAAGACAAAAAAAATGTTATATCTTTACTTTAAATCAACCACTTTTTAAAACAAAGATTTCCAACTAAGATGTATTTCATAATTAACACGTATGAATCTTCCTATATACTAGTTAAACCATTGTTATTTGTAATCAAACTTCATATTTACTTTTGTTATGACGAATAAATTTTCAAAAATTTCAATTTAATAAACCAAAACCGTATATTTATCCTATAGTGTTCCTTTAAAAATAAATCAAAAGAAAATTTGATTTTGGGTTTTTTTTTAAATTTTTTTTTTTGAGATTTTAAAAGAGGCAAAAATAAACCGTGAAAAATAAAATAAAAATGAAGATGAGTCTCCGCCTCACACTTGATTTTGACGGTGTCCCCACAGTCAACCCAAGTGGAAGGAGAAAAATAAAAATAAAAACATGACCTTTATTTAATTGAAAATTAACGATATTTACACGAGATCAGAAAGTATATCGTCAAAAAGTAAATGAAACGGTCTTCTAAAGACCGATTCATTTGTCTCGTTAAGTATACGAGACACAACTTAAGCTCGAAAAACCAAATCGTAGAAGATTTCGGAATTGAATGTTGATTTGGAAAAACAAATGTCGTTTTATCAAAAATCGTACGAGTTGTTTTGGTTTTGAGAATTTTTGGGGTAGATGTAACGATTGATTGAAATTCAAGTTTGTCATTGAAATATTCTTTAAAATTATTGATTTCAAAATCAAAGTGGTGATTTAAATCTTCCCCGTCGGAATTTAACAACTCGTCATCGAAAAGTCCAAAACAATCGTGTTCATTAAATTCGTCTTCCTTTGTTGGATTATCAACAACTTCATTGCATATCTCAAGTTCAAAATCTAAAGTTGTTGTATTCAAATTTTCGAAATCGAGAAAAGGAAGATCGAATTTTAAATTTGGTTCCACACCCTCAAAAGAATTGAAATCCAACTCAATTACCGTATTTTCAACAACTTTATTAAGATTGTTGTTTTCAATTTCGAAAGTTGTTATTTGAAAATCGTCAATTGTGGTAAAAGAGGGATTATTATTTGACTCGTCACATGTTGGGATTTGATTTTGTTTTTCACGTTGTTTCATATATGTTTCAAACACGAATCCGTGTGATCATCGTATATTTCATTCATTTGCTCAACAAAATCCAATTTATAATTATTAACTTGAGAATTTTCGATTTGGATTTGTTGAGAACAAAGATTTTCACTTGCATCATAGTCGAGATGATTCCCATTGCCAAATTCATTTGAAAAGTTATTTTCATTTTGAGTTTGAAATTCATCTTGGAGTTCGAAAATGAAATGGCATGGGTTATAATCGAAATTGTTTGAATTTTGAATTGAATTCAAATTTTGAAATCCTTGACTCGAGTTGTTACGCAAATATGAATTACACAAATCATTTATCATTTGATTTTGTTGTGTAGAGATTTCAAGTAGAGATGAAATGCTATTTTCAAGATTTGAGGGTTGGTCATCGTTTTGAAAATTTTGTGGTTCAAAATTTGAATCATTTAAAAAATAATTATTGTTAAAATATCCATACGAATTTGGAGTGAAATCATATGGATTATATTGATTTTCACAACTATTGTAAAATTCAAGTGAATATGGAAATTCAGACATTTTCAAGAATGTTTTTGTTTTTTTTGTAAAGGAAATATATTTACAAATAAAATTTATTTTTCAAAAGGGAAATTGATTTTTGTTTTTTTTTTTGTTTTTTTTTATTTTTTTTAAATGCAAGCAAACAACAGTGCAAGGCAAACAAAAACAATAGATATATACAATGCAAGGCAAGTAAAGAGAAAATTATAAGTAAGCAAGCAGTTTTTTTGGCAAGCTCAGCACGCAAGCAATTTATTTTAGCAAGCAATTTATCTACTCCTTTTGCAATTCTGCTTTGGCAACCTGAAATAAAAACAAAATATATATACAGTTTTTTTTTTGCTTTTTTTTAAAAATTTTTTTTTGTTTTTTTTGTTTTGAAAAGGAAACGTAAAAGTGACGTTTTACTTAAATATATATATATATATATATATATATGTATTTGTTTTTTTAAGAGACTAAGAAGAATCCAAAAGAGATTTAAAAAAAAAGAAAAACTAAAAGGTTTAAAACAGAGCAGAATATTTACCAAGGCCAACAATGAAACTGTTCACACTCTATAAACAACGAAATACTTATCTCACAAATCTACTTCATAAAATGTTTCTTAGATTTGATTTCATCATTAATTCAAAAATCGACATCCCCCCAAATCGAGTCACAAATCCGAAACCCAATCTTAAAATCCACTTCGCTATTTTAAACAACAAAAATACGGTCTTGATTAAAGCTGGGTTCTAGTTCGAGGTCGTGATGTTGCAGGTGGTTCGGTAGTTATTGTGATAGCTTCGGAGTAGGTTGTAGAAGAAGTTCGAGTGTTGTTTCAGGTGATCGATTTTTGGGGAGTGGGTGATTTGCGATGTAATGGTTGTCGAAGTGAAGTGGATGACGTCTATACAGTGGCTATGTGGTCGATTATTGGAGCAGAGGCTATTTGGGAAGTTCGAAGGAAGTTGAAGGTTATGTGTTTTCTTTCTCTTTTTTTTTGGTCTGCGGTGGTTTGAATTGGGGAGTGTTTTGAGGTCGCGGTTGGAGGTGTTTTATTTGGCAGTGGGGTAGTAGGCTATGCCACTGGTAATCGATGTATGGCGCAAGTGGAAGTGGTGGGGCGTGAGTCTCTATGCTGCTGTTGTATCAGTTGTAGGCTGGGCTGATTGTTGTGCTTGGTGGTGGAGATAGCACTGAAAAGTTGAAATGTTGTCGAAGTGGGAGGATGTGAAGTTTGATCGGCAACGGAGAATTGGAGGTTGTAGAGGTATTTTTGATTTGAGGAGTTCGGGCTGTGGGAATTGGTCGCAGAGGGAGGCGATTGCTTGTCGAAGTGGAGCAGTAGATTCAGAGGTGTCGGCTATGTAATGGTGATGGATGATGTTTGGGGCAGAGGAGAATATAGATGAATATGGTATTGAATTGCTGTTGAAATAGTTTGTGATGGAGGAACAATGTACAGTAGTTTGGTGGTGATGGATTGTAGGAGGAGCGAAATGGTGATTGTAGTTGGTGAAATGGAAGGGGTTGTGACTGTGTGCACTTGCATTGTGGTTGGACTGGTATGTTGAATGATACGTGAGCAGCAGCAGTTGCACTGGTTGATGGGAAGATGGTATATTCACTCAAGTATGTGATGGTTGATGGTATATATAGATGTGGCTGGTATATTCACTCAATTGAAGTGCAGATGTGGCTGGTATATGATGGTGGAGTTTGGCAAGCACTGTGATGGAAGAGGATGGGTATGCAGGAAGCAGGGAGATTGTGACGACAAGCACAGTGGTGATATTGAGATGGTCAGCACAGTGATGATTGTATTGGATTGGACTGTTACTGTGTCACAGTGGGGGTATTTGTAATGGAAGATTAATGGAAAATGATTGTGGTCTGTGTGGAAGAATGCAGTAGTGGTTGTGCTCTGTTGTTGGAAGTGGATATGTGCAAAGGCTCAGTGTATTTGAAAGTTTGTGGATGGACAGTTGTGGATGAATAGAAGTTTTGAGTTGCTGTGATGTGAAATGTTTGTGGAATGAAGATGGTCAGGGGAATAGCAAATTGAAGTGTACAGGGGTATGTAGAATAGCAGTTGCTAATGCAGAGAGGATGGAGGGGAAAAAAGGCAGAACAGTGAACACTGGAATGTGCACAGAGAAATGATTCTCTTTTTTTTGTAAAACTGAGAAATGTAAATTAGCAAATTTAAAACAAGCTACTTGTACAATGAACAGTGAATGAAATGTTGTTTGAAATGTGTATTTTTTTTGTTAAAACAGAAATGCAACAGCAAATAGAAAGAAAAGAAAACAATCACACAAAGACAATGCAATCAAAAATCACACAACACACAATATTTTTTTTTAAATGCAAACACACACAACAAACACACAATAAAAATCAAACAAAAAAATAATAATTCGAAGAATAGAAAACTAAAATCAAATCAAATTCCCCGGCAACAGCGCCAAAAACTTGTTCGTCGACGGAAATTCTATCGGTTTAGAAAACCGTCGAACGAATTTAGAAATAAAATAACCGCAAGCGCACGGCGTACACTTGTAGTACGTGGCGAATACGGGTAGATCCGCAGGAAATTGATGATTTAAAATTCTATTCAATCAAATTAAACCAAAGTCGAGTGAAAGTTAAGCTAGAGAATTAACTGACTAACTGTAACAACCCGGGATTTAGCTTCAATTTATAATCGTCATTTAACGATTTAAGTAATGATAATTGCAAATGGGAATTTTGGGTTGAAATCCTTTTAATAAATTGTTAAAATTTGTGTGGGCTTTAAGGACAATCTTGGCCCACGTTCCATTTTATTTTGGAGCTGCATTATCTAAGGCCGATGCCCGTTTTCCTCGTATTGACTTCCATTCGAAACCCTTAAACAAAAGAAAAAAAAACATGGCGGCTTCATCTTCTTTATCTTAGGTTTGAGATTTAGGGCTTTTTCGAAGTGCCGTCTTTATTTCGATCGAATTAGGGATGTGTTGCGAGTCGCCTGGATCGATTGATTCTTCGTTGGTCATTCTAGCTACTTCGATTGAGCTTAAGCTCTGGCTTCGCTCGATTGCTGGTGTGTTCGGCTTCTTCTAAATTCGTCGACAAGGTGAGTGTTCCCCTCACATCTAATTCATGCCTCGTGCTCATTTAAGGTTCAAGTCCTGTGATTTTGTTCGTATTCAATTGTTGAGTTTGTCGATTCATTTTGTTCGCCGATTTGATTCATGTTATTTGCTTGAAATTTTACCCGACTTCTTCAAGTTTGCTTTCGTTCTTGGTTAACTTCGATGCTGTTTTCAAACTTGTGATTTCTCTGGTTATTGACTTACGACTAGATTTACCTGGTCCATTCGATTCTATCTTTTGGCTTCTGGCTTTAATTGTTCTAGTTCGTATTTCTGGCATTTACGATTTCATTTTGACGTCGACCACTTTGTTTCTTATCACCTGGCTTTGACGTGTGTGTAAATCTTTGTAGTCTTGCGGTTAGGTCTGCATTGCACTGCCTACTATTATGTACTTCATTATGCATTGTGACTCTCTGCATATTTAAGTCTCCTTACTTCACTTTGGTAATCGTAGTTACACTTCATTAGATCTGTACATTCAAGTCTACACTGATATATAAATGGTTGTTCAAGTTATATTTGTGTCATGTTGCTGAACTTAGTCTTGCGTATCGGGTCCACTCGAGTTTTGATGCATTGTCTGGTATTATATGTTCCTTATGTATATAATGCCCCTCTGTTCACATTGGTTACTTGTGCATAGTATATTGGTACATGTTGCAGTTGGTTCACTGTATATCGTGTTCATTTGATTACTGTCTTTTCAATTTAATTGAATAACCCGATTTGGATTTCTGACTTTGGTTGGAAATCTGCAAACTTAATTTTGTGATAATATTTTGGATGAGAATTTGCAATTGCTTTCAGAGTTAATTTCGACTGTTATTTTGATTTGAAACTGTGGAACCGTGATTTGTTGGATTAGCTTGTCTTTTTGATTCAACTTGAATCTGTACATTCATGTTGTATTTGCCGTGAGTATTCTCGGCTATTTTAATTGGCTTGCGATGTCTTTAACTTCAATTTCTAACTTATTCGACTTTGGAGAAACTGGGGGTTTTGTGAAATTGCTGATTTCCTGATTTCCAAGACTCTGACTTTGCTTGCTCGTTGTATTTTGACGGTGATGTTGATTTCGTTTTGTGCTCAACTGTGGCATTGGTTTTGTGGTCGTTGTACATATGAACTTGTAAGTTGTACACTTGAGTTTGTACTTGTGATATCCATCTGGAGTTTGCTGCCTGTACATATATGTGCAGCGTTTATATACATGTATGGATTAATATGTATGCCTATATACCCTTCTATTTGTGTATGCATGCGTAGTTAGATCCATACTTAGATTCTATCTGCTATATTGACTTGAACGTTGTATTTTACATGTGGTTTGGTGCCTTTTTCTTCTGCACTTTGCCTTGCCCTCTGTGCAACTGGGCTTGACATTTACTTCGAGATAGTTCTGGTTGCATTGTTATCTTGTGGTGGCTGTAGTTTTTAGTTGCAGTTACCCTTGTATCCTTGTGGCTTTCATTTCACTGTCCACTGAACTTTAAGTCATGTTTAAATGCTCCTCTGGCCAGTGATTCTTGCACATTGTATCTGACCATGTTTGTGGTCATGTTTGTGAACTCTGATGCTTGTGTCTGGTTTGACCTTCACTTGAGTCAAGTTGATTTTTGGGTTGAGACTTGTTTTAGTCGCCTTGCCTGTTTTCCTATTCTTGTAACAGTAGTGTTGCTGTTTTGCTTGTGTTGGTTTGCATTTCATTGAGGCTTTGTATTCATGTGAGTTTGCACTGTATTTAGACTGAGCTTTGAGATCTTGTTCGCTTGTTTGAGTCTGATATCTTGATTCACTGATTTTCTTTTTTTCGCAATTGAGTTGAGCCACGCTAGTGTGACTTGACCTTTGCAGTTTCGACGTACGGTAGTGGCGAGGCAGTACACGCGTGCGTGTACTGCAGCCAAAACAGTATTGGCATTTATGGATATTTGATTATTATTGCTTCTGTGCACTAATAACTGAGTTTGAATTAGACTGACCCGTGTATTATTTTCTTTTGAATATAATACTCGGGTCAGACCCGAGTTATTTCAGGTTGTAGATTTCCTGCTTTGAGTTGCTGTTTGAGCTATGAAGACTTTACACATCTTTTGAAGTGGTCTTCGTCTTGTCGTAGGAGTCAGTGTGTCTGTTTTAAGTGGATATGTATTCATGTATATTAGTCGATAATGTACTTGTATATATAACTTCCTGAGTCGACAGTTGTAGTTGTATCATATGTATTGTGTCAAATGTATTGTAACTGACATCGGTTATTATATATATGAGACTTTTGTTATCTGTGTTCCGCATTCTTTTGTATCTGTGTTAGTATTATATATATTGTCCTAAACTATTATGAACCGTCGTAGTTCGTTTTATACTGGTAATTGGGTATGTCGATGGGAGTAAATAAATAAGAGATGAAAATTAAAAAGTATATACCACTCCTATCGAGATAACCAATACTAGTGTAAGGCCAACTATGTATGGCCGCTCCTATCCAGCCTTATTCTTCGTAATAACAGACAGTATTTCTATTAATACTCTTTGTTATTGTGAGCATAGAGGTGGGGCGTTACAGTTGGTATCAGAGCTTGGGGTTTATTGACATAATATAAAACATAACTTGGATGGAACATATGTTACAACTAATTGTCGATGTTTAATTGTGTTTTGAGTCAAAACTAAAGTTTTGAAATTTTGATGAATTTTTTTAAATACTTTATTTAAAAATAAAAGTGAAATTGTGTTCTGATGATTTGATTGATTTGTGTTTTATTATCAGAGTACGCAGCGGAAACAGTGAAACTGTCTTTGCTGAATACAGCTGATAATCTTTTGATTTAAAAATCAAAATGTGAAATTGAAATAGATTTCATTTGCTGTTTACATAGCTATGTTTATTTTGTTTCTTTGAGAATTTCGAATCCGAATTGAGGATTCGAAACGATAGCAGCTATGTGATTTTGTTGAGATTTTGCTGGGTTTCTTTTATGCTAGTCATATATTGATTAGATTTCTGCTGTTTTGAATTATCTTCATTGAAGATACATTCGAATTCGAATGATTCCTTTGTTCATTTTGTAGTACGTGCAAATTTGAGTTGCACGTTACTGCATTAATTTTACGTTGAACCGATGCTTGGTTATGAAACGTATTTGGTTGCCGTTATTTATATAACGAGATTTTTACACCAATGCTAAATTTTTGAAGCATGGTGTTTTGTGGCATTTTGATGAATGAAAATTCACTGATATTACCTTTCAATGTAAATTATTTTGATGAGATTTTGACGTTTAAAAATTACTGTCGCTTTGACTTCAGTAACCGTCAAATTTTAAAAGTGGATTTTCAAGCGGTTATTCCGCAATGCTGATTTTGAGATACGATTTTACGGTATTCTGAGAAGTACAATTTCTTTATCGAAATTGTTAATGATTTGCTGTTTTAATCACGTGATTGGAAAATCATTTTAAAATGAAAATTGTTTTATAAATTTCTAACAGTTTGCGCTTTCAAAAGGATGAGAAAGCGACTTAAACGATTCAGCAAAATCGAGGATTATGACCCCTTTCTTTTACTGATTCGCTTAACTCTGGAATTGTCCAGTTGAGAATGTGAATTGTTATTTTATAAAATAAATAAAAATTGTTTTCAGAAATTTTACAGTTTGCGCTTTCAAAAGAATGAGGAAGCGATTTAAACGTTTCAGCAAAATCAAGGACTATGACCCCTTTCTTTTACTGATTCGCTTAATTCCGAACTTGTCCGTTTGAGAATGTAAAGTGTATTTTTACAAAATACACAATTTTGCACTTTCAAGGAAACGATGAAGAGATTTAAACGATTTAGCAAAAGTGCGGAATATGGAACCACACTTTTACTATTTCGGTTAATTTCGGACTCGTTAATTGAATATCTGTTGTTTTGATGATTTTGATGAATTTTGCACTTTCAAGGAAACGATGAAGAGAATCGAACGATTTAGTAAAACACGTGGTATGGGACATGTGCGTTTGCTATTTCGGTTAATTCCGGACTCGTTAATTGAAATATTTGATGCTTTCGTGTGCTTTCGAGCCACTATGATGGACCTTCGGGTCAAATACCAGTACTAGACCTTCGGGTCATTTGTTGGACCTTCGGGTCATTTGTTGGGCGCCAAAATTATGTTGAGTACTTGGTAGGCTTCGACCATTTGTTGATGCACGTGCGGCGAATTAAAAACTCGCCATCTGATGGGATCGATCCAACCTTTTATGTTGATTTTCTTGTCTTCTTAATTGATTTCTAGATATTTGTTGTTTCCAATTATCTGCAGGTAATTGGATATTTGTTGATATGAGTTCTGATTATCGTTTTTGATAATCAGATATTTGTTGTTTCTAATTATCGCTTGTGATAATTATATATTTGTTGATATGAGTTCTGATTATCGTTTTTGATAATCGGATATTTGTTGTTTCTAATTATCGCTTGTGATAATTAGATATTTGTTGATATGAGTTCTGATTATCGTTTTTGATAATCGGATATTTGTTGTTTCTAATTATCGCTTGTGATAATTAGATATTTGTTGATATGAGTTCTGATTATCGTTTTTGATAATCGGATATTTGTTGTTTCTAATTATCGCTTGTGATAATTAGATATTTGTTGATATGAGTTCTGATTATCGTTTTGATAATCGAATATTTGTGATTTGAAATTTGATTATCGTTTTTGATAATCGAATATTTGTGATTTGAAATTTGATTATCGTTTTTGATAATCGAATATTTGTGATTTGAAATTTGATTATCGTTTTTGATAATCGAATATTTGTGAATTGAAATTTGATTATCGTTTTTGATAATCGAATATTTGTTGAATTGAAATTTGATTATCATTTTGATAATCGAATATTTGTGATTTGAAATTTGATTATCGTTTTTGATAATTAAATATTTGCTGATTTGAGATTTAATTATCGCTTTTGATAATTAAATATTTGTTGATTTGAAGTTTAATTATCGCTTTTGATAATTAAATATTTGTTGATTTGAGATTTAATTATCGCTTTGGATAATTAAATAATTGCTGATTTGAGATTTAATTATCGCTTTTGATAATTAAATATTTGTGATTTGAAATTTAATTATCGCTTTTGATAATTAAATATTGCTGATTTGAGAAATTTAATTATCGCTTTTGATAATTAAATATTTGCTGATTTGAGAGATTTAATTATCGCTTTTGATAATTAAATATTTGTTGATTTGAAATTTATTTATCGCTTTTGATAATTAAATATTTGTGATTTAAAATTTAATTATCGCTTTTGATAATTAAATATTGCTGATTTGAGAAATTTAATTATCTCTTTTGATAATTAAATATTTGCTGATTTGAGAAATTTAATTATCGCTTTTGATAATTAAATATTTGTTGATTTGAAGTTTGATTTTCGTTTGTGATAATCGAATAATTATTGGTTTGAAATTTGATTATCGTTTTTGATAATCGAAAATTTGTTGAATTTGAAATTTGATTATCGTTTTTGATAATCGAATAATTGTCGATTTGTTGATTTCTGATTATCGCTTCTGATAAGTAAATAATTGATGATTTGTTGTTTCCTGATTATCATTGTGATAATTAGATATTGGTTGATTGCTGATTTTATTAATATGAGAATTTCTAATCTCTACTTGAGCCTAGAGTTTGGTGATTTTGAGATTTGTGTTTCCTAATTATCTTCGTTGATAATTAGATATTGCTATTTTGTGATTTCTGTATTCTAATTATCTAATTGATATTTGAATATGGCTGATAATTGTATTTATTCAGTTTTGTTACTATCTGATTATCTATTTGATAGTTAGATTTTATTGTGAATTTGTGAATTTCTTTTATGAAATTGAAAGTTTCTTTGGTGTTTGTGTTCTCGATCTTTATTTTTCTAGCTTAACCAGTTTATGTTAGAAAAATAATTGTTATTGACGACTTTAATTATGAACATTGCGAGGACACAATTTTTATAAGGAGGGGAGTCTGTAACAACCTGGGATTTAGCTTCAATTTATAATCGTCATTTAACGATTTAAGTAATGATAATTGCAAATGGGAATTTTGGGTTGAAATCCTTTTAATAAATTGTTAAAATTTGTGTAGGCTTTAAGGACAATCTTGGCCCACGTTCCATTTTATTTTGGAGTTGCATTATCTAAGGCCGATGCCCGTTTTCCTCGTATTGACTTCCATTCGAAACCCTTAAACAAAAGAAAAAAAACAAGGCGGCTTCATCTTCTTTATCTCAGGTTTGAGATTTAGGGCTTTTTCGAAGTGCCGTCTTTATTTCGATCGAATCAGGGATGTGTTGCGAGTCGCCTGGATCAATTGATTCTTCGTTGGTCATTCTAGCTACTTCGATTGAGCTTAAGCTCTGGCTTCGCTCGATTGCTGGTGTGTTCGGCTTCTTCTAAATTCGTCGACAAGGTGAGTGTTCCCCTCACATCTAATTCATGCCTCGTGCTCATTTAAGGTTCAAGTCCTGTGATTTTGTTCGTATTCAATTGTTGAGTTTGTCGATTCATTTTGTTCGCCGATTTGATTCATGTTATTTGCTTGAAATTTTACCCGACTTCTTCAAGTTTTCTTTCGTTCTTGGTTAACTTCGATGCTGTTTTCGAACTTGTGATTTCTCTGGTTATTGACTTACGACTAGATTTACCTGGTCCATTCGATTCTATCTTTTGGCTTCTGGCTTTAATTGTTCTAGTTCGTATTTCTAGCATTTACGATTTCATTTTGATGTCGACCACTTTGTTTCTTATCACCAGGCTTTGACGTGTGTGTAAATCTTTGTAGTGTTGCGGTTAGGTCTGCATTGCACTGCCTGCTGTTATGTACTTCATTATGCATTGTGACTCTCTGCATATTTAAGTCTCCTTACTTCACTTTGGTAATCGTAGTTACACTTCATTAGATCTGTACATTCAAGTCTACACTGATATATAAATGGTTGTTCAAGTTATATTTGTGTCATGTTGCTGAACTTAGTCTTGCGTATCGGGTCCACTCGAGTTTTGATGCATTGTCTTGTATTATATGTTCCTTATGTATATAATGCCCCTCTGTTCACATTGGTTACTTGTGCATAGTATATTGGTACATGTTGCAGTTGGTTCACTGTATATCGTGTTCATTTGATTATTGTCTTTTCAATTTAATTGAATAACCCGATTTGGATTTCTGACTTTGGTTGGAAATCTGCAAACTTAATTTTGTGATAATATTTTGGATGAGAATTTGCAATTGCTTTCAGAGTTAATTTTGACTGTTATTTTGATTTGAAACTGTGGAACCGTGATTTGTTGGATTAGCTTGTCTTTTTGATTCAACTTGAATCTGTACATTCATGTTGTATTTGCCTTGAGTATTCTCGGCTATTTTAATTGGCTTGCGATGTCTTTAACTTCAATTTCTAACTTATTTGACTTTGGAGAAACTGGGGGTTTTGTGAAATTGCTGATTTCCTGATTTCCAAGACTCTGACTTTGCTTGCTCGTTGTATTTTGACGGTGATGTTGATTTCGTTTTGTGCTCAACTGTGGCATTGGTTTTGTGGTCGTTGTACATATGAACTTGTAAGTTGTACACTTGAGTTTGTACTTATGATATCCATCTGGAGTTTGCTGTCTGTACATATATGTGCAGCGTTTATATACATGTATGGATTAATATGTATGCCTATATACCCTTCTATGTGTGTATGCATGCGTAGTTAGATCCATACTTAGATTCTATCTGCTATATTGACTTGAACGTTGTATTTTACATGTGGTTTGGTGCCTTTTTCTTCTGCACTTTGCCTTGCCCTCTGTGCAACTGGGCTTGACATTTACTTCGAGATAGTTCTGGTTGCATTGTTATCTTATGGTGGCTGTAGTTTTTAGTTGCAGTTACCCTTGTATCCTTGTGGCTTTCATTTCACTGTCCACTGAACTTTAAGTCATATTTAAATGCTCCTCTGGCCAGTGATTCTTGCACATTGTATCTGACCATGTTTGTGGTCATGTTTGTGAACTCTGATGCTTGTGTCTGGTTTGACCTTCACTTGAGTCAAGTTGATTTTTGGGTTGAGACTTGTTTTAGTCGCCTTGCCTGTTTTCCTATTCTTGTAACGGTAGTGTTGCAGTTTTGCTTGTGTTGGTTTGCATTTCATTGAGGCTTTGTATTCATGTGAGTTTGCACTGTATTTAGACTGAGCTTTGAGATCTTGTTCGCTTGTTTGAGTCTGATATCTTGATTCACTGATTTGCTTTTGTTCGCAATTGAGTTGAGCCACGCTAGTGTGACTTGACCTTTGCAGTTTCGACGTACGGTAGTGGCGAGGCAGTACACGTGTGCGTGTACTATAGCCAAAACAGTATTGGCATTTTATGGATATTTGATTATTATTGCTTCTGTGCACTAATAACTGAGTTTGAATTAGACTGACCCGTGTATTATTTTCTTTTGAATATAATACTCGGGTCAGACCCGAATTATTTCAGGTTGTAGATTTCCTGCTTTGAGTTGCTGTTTGAGCTATGAAGACTTTACACATCTTTTGAAGTGGTCTTCGTCTTGTCGTAGGAGTCAGTGTGTCTGTTTTAAGTGGATATGTATTCATGTATATTAGTCGATAATGTACTCGTATATATAACTTCCTGAGTCGACAGTTGTAGTTGTATCATATGTATTGTGTCAAATGTATTGTAACTGACATCAGTTATTATATATATGAGACTTTTGTTATTTGTGTTCCACATTCTTTTGTATCTGTGTTAGTATTATATATATTGTCCTAAACTATTATGAACCGTCGTAGTTCGTTTTATACTGGTAATTGGTTATGTCTATGGGAGTAAATAAATAAGAGATGAAAATTAAAAAGTATATACCACTCCTATCGAGATAACCAATACTAGTGTAAGGCCAACTACGGATGGCCGCTCCTATCCAGCCTTATTCTTCGTAATAACAGACAGTATTTCTATTAATACTCTTTGTTATTGTGAGCATAGAGGTGGGGCGTTACATTAACTAAAAGAAAAGAAATGCAAATATAAGAGTTAAATGACAATTTAGAGAATAAATCCACTCTCTAGATCATGTAGTTCAACACATATGAAATCATGATCTCTCTTTTATGGTCATTAGTGCTTTAATTGATGTGCCTATCATAAGTATGGCATATTTGTGCTATTAGTTAGCCAACATAAGCCATAAAACTTTGACACACCACTTAAACCACTTACTAACTTTCATGAAACTTGACAATGAAATCTATTTTAAGTATGGCCTATTAACTATTGATTAGAAATATAGACCATCAAATTTTAATTTCAAATCACTTTCTTTTGCCATAATCATATTTTGATGAAGAGACATTTGTGTTAGTGATTGTTTAAGTATAGCCTATTTGGTCTCAACAATATAGACTATCAAATTCAAGGCAAAAACAACAATGAAACCACTTCATTCATTCTTCATTAAGCACAAAAAGAGAGCGTGAATTAACAAATAGTTGAAGTTACATAATTAGAGAGCTTCATTACCCCTAAATTGAAGGGGTTTAGCCTTTCATATTTGTCATTTGATTAACAAATGTAGCTTGCAACATGAATGAAAAAGAAAAGGAAAAAGAGAGCTAAATGAAAGAAGAGCTAATTAACAAGAAATAAAACTAATCTACTTGCATGGAAATAAATTTATACTAACATGAAAGGAAAACAAACAAGAGAAGAAAAGAGCAATGTATTAAAGTTGCATAAGAAAAAGAATTACATAAAAGAAATGGCTAAGTAGCCATGAAAAGAAAAGAGAAGCTTTCCTTTTATTTCTAAGCTAAAAACTAAACTAAGAGAGACTAAGGGGGGAGGTTACATGAAACATAAGGGGATTTTATACATGTGTTAAACCCTAATTCATATTTTTGGGGAATGCCCAAAATACCCTCTTAGGAAGTGTGGAGGCCAAGTAATCATTAGCTTCAAATAATCCTCATTTAAGTGTACATGAAGCCATTAGTTCCATAAGCATGTGCATTAGCCTCTAATTTGTACATTAAGGTAGGTGGGTAGGTGGGGTCCTCCATTATCTTCACTTTGAATTATTTCCATCTTCATTTGTTCTCTTCACTCTTATGCATGCATATATCATCATGTAACCACTTGTAAAATTCACCAAATTTCCTACAAAACAACATAGAAAATTCCAAGTAAATTTTCACAATTTAATAAATGCATAAAAATGACCATTTTGCCCCTATATAAAGATGAATATGTGACAATTTCAAATAATTTGAATTTTGGTTTAAACAAGTTAAAATACCCAATATGATCATTTATTTAATTTAAATAGATTAAATATGGTGGTAAAAATATGCACATTTACGTGCACATCAGGCTAAAAGTATTATATTGTTCACGATAAATGGAGGATGAGTAAAGCTAATTCTGCTAGTACTTTTAACTTTCCATAAGCTTCACCAACTGAGAAAAAAACCTGTATCATAAAATAATTCACAGTGCCAAACATAATACCTGAATCCAAGAACAAATTGAAGGTGAAGCAAGAATTGGAATTCAAAGCAAGGGTATCAAACACACTTATCTGGTTGAAAAAGTAAGAATAGAAAAAAATAGGCACGATTGGTAAGATTACTTCATACACGATCACCACAAACCCTTAATCTAAAAATGTGTCACAAGTATACTATCATAAATTATTCGTTGAAAGAGCATATTCAACTGAATATCATACCGGAACATCGCTAGTTAACACATCAGCTCCAACTTACACTTTGAGCTTCTTAGCATCTAACACCATTTGCAAATCACAATGACACCTCCGTGGAAGATTATAATGTTTAAGGTTGTCATGTATTGATCCGATATTGATCCAACCTAACAAAATAGTATGGGGATAAGCAGATGATGTATTTTGGAGAAACAAATTGCCATTTAACTTGAAATCGTAAAATCCAACAACTGAAACAAATAGAAATCACTTCAAAACTATGGAGATACTGAGAACCATCCTACAGCTACATAAAGTAATTGGTTCTTCTTTCTATGAAAAGTACGTGATCACATGGTTTATGTCTAAAATTACTATTTTCTCAAATACAACTGAAAGTTGAAACATGTCTATTGCACTTGAAAACTGGGTTTATACCCCTTGCGTTAGCGGTTATTTCGTTGAACTGCAAAATTTATCATACTGAACCTAAAATCAAAGTAAACTGATAATTCATGTGTAGAAAACAAATACAAATATTTTAACAGCTAATGCATTTTTTAGAGTAACTAAATATTCAAACTGATAATTCATATTATGCAATTCTCAAACGAGCTCTAGGCGGTAGCTTACTTCAGGTGATGTGGCGAGCAAACCAGATCTAGGCTCAGCAACTATGTTTAATAAAAGCTCCAGAAACTGGCCGCATCTAATTAACACCGTCCATCTCGATCCATCTTAGCCTTCAGCAGTAAGCAAGGAAGTAGACAGCGTAAGTTCTTCAGGCAAGACGAGTTTTCCATAAAGACGACAAGATCCATACGCGGCGTTTCAAATCCAAGCGGCACAAATCCAAATCTTGTTTGAAGCCTCTTTTCATTACAAAATATTTTCAGGCGGAGGACAGGTTGTGTTTGAGGTTGGGTAAAGAGGTGGGAAAGGGTAGAAAAGGAAATTGATTTTGTTTTGGTATTGTGCGGTGGAACGAACATAGGTTAAGGGAAAAAGGGTAGGCAGAAATGAAAATTGAAGGCGGGATAAAAATGGAAGGAATACAAACTTTATTATAAACTTTTATTTTTGAATTTCAAAAAGCTTCAAAATTTTATGAAATTTTTTATTTTATTTTTGAAAATTTTAAAATATAATTTTTTTGAAATATTAAATAATAGATATAGGTAATAATAATACTAATAATAATAAATATTAAATATGAAGTATTGAATAGTAAATATTACTTCTAAATTATTAAACATTAATTACTTATTAATTGTTAGTTATTAAATATTAGCCTTAGTCATTAATTATTAATTACTTAATAGGAATTATTATCAATTTGTAGGGTTATTGTTAATTATTAAATATTAATTAATATTAAATATTATATTACTAATAATTAATTATTAAATATAATTAATTATAAATTGTTAGTATTATAGTTATTAATTATCCATTGTAAAATATTAAATATAATTAAATATTAATTATGAATTATCAAAAATTAATTACTAAATATTAAATATTACTTATTAATTATTAATATTAATAATTATCAAAAATTAATTATTAAACATTATTTCTTATTTACTAATAATTAATTCTAATAATAATAATTTATTATTTATTTTAGTAATTATTAATTATAAAATACAATTGATTGTTAATTATGAATTATCAAAAATTAATTACTAAATATTAAATATTATATTACAAATACCAGGGACCCAAGAATACTCAATTTGAACTTCAACAATCTTGCCTTTAGAAACTTGAACGGTGATGAGCTTTGGAAAATCTTTCAATGGAGTGATGTCTATCATAACTTTAGCGTTTGAATAGCTTTATATTCAAAAAAATTCAAATAAGAAACATATCATTCATATCTACTAAAGCTAAAAAAGGTTTATATTTCTAAATGTCAAAAAGATTCATGTATTCTCAATCTCTTATAATACAGAACCTATAGAAGAAACACATATATCTACCAATACAATGGAAATATAATGAATATAAGATTCATCTAACTTTGTGTATGTCTTGACCCTTGATCATTTGCGGCTTGAACCACAGCATCAGCTTTTTTAACAACTACCGATAGGTAAGCGAAGCATGCATATTGATGGTGATCTAAAAATGATAATACATTAATTAGAAATATATCGAAATGGCAACATGAAATCAAATGGGACAACATCAAACTTACAAGATTTAGTATGTTCTCCCTTATAAGGAATGACGATAATATTACATATCCAGTGGCACCTGCAACCAACACTCAAGAGAATTCGCTTTAAACATGCAAGGAGAAGTGTAATGAACTGGGACTTTTCGATCCTCAGAAATCGACACTAATACATCCACTGTATTACATGCCGAGAAATCGAATGTCGGGAAACCCGATTGTTAGGGAAAATAGAAAGAACGAAGAAGATAAGAAGAAAACTAAACAACATAGAATCTCACAGCGGAACGAATAATCTATAATATACCACAAACCTTTACATAAAAGCAAAACTGTAATATGTGTATATATAACCATCAATCAAAGTATGCTAACCTATTTCAGCCTGGATAGTTATAACAGCCTGCCCTCGCAATTACCGATGACACAAAAATGAATACAGCGGAAAATAACCATCTACGTGAATACATCTCTGGGCCTTCAACTCGTCTCTTGAAGCTCTAAACATCCAAACAAATCTGCACTATGCTCGGTCTGACCAGAGCATTATAATAAAATAACACCCGAGTTAGTCTGGAAAACCAGTGTGAGAAAACACACCCAACTGGATTTTAAAGTTATATAAAAATCTTTAAAATCAAAAGGTATCTCGTAAGACCACGCTAAACATAAACACGAACGGGTTTTTACCTTACGATAACCAAAACATTTTATATGAAATCTTCTGATATTATAATAGTATCTAAATACAAATACTTATTAATCTTAGCTGAAATTGTTACATTAATTAATTTCACCATAATAGGTATAAAACTAAAGCCGTAAAGGCACGTATTGGAGAATGGATTCCATACTATGACCAGGTAAGGAACTACCTCCGATGGGTACATCTCTAGAAAAATTCACCCGGGTCTAACAAGAACATCTTGTACCCTACCGCACAGAATCGGCCTACCACTTAACTAGTAGTACCGAATATGTCATCATCCTGGTCTTCCAACCTTAATCGAGATCTCTCATGTACAATTAAATCCATCGAAATAGGGTAATCTAGAAAGATGATGACATACCCTAATGGGAGCGACCCACTTAGCCCTGCTGCATGCCCTGTTTTAGTCATTTCCTGATTGATGAGGCTTGAGGCTACGTTTAACTTTTTGAATAGCAATCTCACTTGGAATGCAAACACTGCCTTCCAAGCAACAATGCAATGATAGCATTCATCCATACAAGTTGTTCTGGGTCTGAACAAACCAATCTCTTCAAAGATCACCATCTTCATTACCCTCAAGGTTTCATAATTCTTAACACTCAAATCGGATCAAAGTGGTTTACGGATAATTAAATCTGATCCCGGTCTCTTCGAAACGATCAATGAATTTGGCCAGATTTGATAGTCAGTTATTTAACTATCAAATTACACACATAAGCAGTCACTAGGTCCATATTATAATCTTTAAAACATTTATTTCAAAATATCTTACAAAGATATATATTCAAATTTCTTTCAATATTTCAATATTTGAAAACAATTTTGAATACTTATATCCATAACATGATATTTTCAAACCATATCAGTACTTAGAAATATTTCCAAGTTCAATTTATAATCCATTACTTAGAAAAATATTTCTATATAAATCCTTTCATAGTTATAATATTTCCAAAACCTTCTACTTCAATACTTAGGAAAATATTACAAGTTTATTTTCCAAAACCATTTCTAATATCAACACTTAGGAATTTTCATAGCTTATCTCAATTATATGAGTATAATTACAAAACAAAAGAGGATTTCCCTTTTTCCACCTAATAAAACATTTACAAATTCATTTGCAAATACTCAACCCATTGTAGCTTATTTTATAAATTTCCGGAATCTATTTCCCATTCTGTTTACAATTTCTAGAAAAATAGATTATACATTCATAATCCCATCTAACAATTTATAACTTCTTTTATGAATTTAAAGTCATTTCCAAAGTTTCTGTATCTAACTATTTTGGAAATTTCTTAAGTTTCCAGAAATCCCATTGTAAGATTTATCTTATAAAGTCATATTCGTTCAAAAAAATCCGGTTTACAATCTCGAGAGTATTTGTAAATAAATTTCAGTTACTTACTTTTAAATTCTACGTAAAATAATAAGTATTTCAAAAAATAATAATTTAATTTCAAAACACGTTTAAGTAATTATTTAAAATATCAAAACCCTTTTAAGAAAAACAACGATAACTCATCTCCAATTCATTTTTATATAAAACTAATCGATTTACAAAGCTTATTATAAAAAATTTAAATTCATTTCCACTAATAGTAAATATTTGGGAAAAAAAACTTCCCGAAATATTTTAATACAGATAACAGTTTTTAAACTACATAGTTTAATAAATAAAAATCCATTTTTAAAACAAACTTAACTTCTTAATAAAAAATATATTTTTAAATTCCAATATAACCAATTTTATATTTATAAATCTCTCTCGATTTATTACAAATCGATTTACGTTTCCAATTTCATAATCCTTTTCCCAAATTCCAAAATAGAATCCACTATTTCTTTCTAAACCGATTTTCATATCTCATTATAAATTCTCACTGTGAAATTATATTTCCAATTTATCAAACGATAATTGTTTCACTTTATTTATAAACATTGTTTATAAATTTCATAAACTCATTTCCAATTTATAACAAGTTTATATTACTAAAATCCATTTATAATTAGATTTCTAATTAAATTTCCATTTATAAATCTATTTCTTAAATAATCCAAATTATATTCCAAAACCATTCTAATCTCAATTTTGACTTCCATTTCGTATTTTAAGAATCTTATTTAAAATCCATTGTTTAAAAATCCTTAATTTAAAATTCTCTATTTGAAACCATTTTATGAAATAGCTAAATAAATATCCAAAATCCAATCGTTTATTTTATCCAAATCAATTCCTTTTTTGAATAATCCCAAAATTCAATATAAATATTTTCATTTCCAAAATCGCCTTTGAATTTCCTTTTTAAACTCAAAAATATTATTTATGGTATTTATAGTACCAAAATTAAGGCCAGTGCTACTATAACATCCAATAAATCAATTCACATCATAATCTATAACAGATTATTCAAAACATATCATATATCACTATATATGAAATTAAAATCAACAATTTTGAGGAATCTAGTTGAATCCCTGCAACCTGTTTCCCTGCAACCACAGATGTCATATAATCACGAAAATATAATCACCACTTCGAGGCAGGATATCGAAATAAAAAGGGTCACCGCTATTATGCGGGGCGCATAGTGTCTCATCCACTCCAATCGGTGGGAAATATACCTAAATGATAATATATATATACACTAATATATATAATATAACATCCAACTGATAGTAATTTATCAATCCGTCCAATCAACCAATAAATAATTTTAACGTTTTAAAATAAAACCAGTTATCCAAAATGAGTGAGATTTACTCCTATTTATTTTCTGTTGTCGCCGAGGCGTTCTAGTTTGGAACTAAAACCGGACGATGTCCAATTTTAGCCCAAAATTCAACCAGCTCCAAATCCGCCTAACCAGTTTCATTGCGAAGCTTTCGTCGTCATGAGTGTAACGCAAAAAGTTTCGTCTCGATTGAACCTCGTATAAGAGCATTATTGTAATGCCCTTGAATTTTAATTAATATTATTCGGGATATTTAATCGGAGAAATTAAATAGAATAATGTGAATAATTAGGGAGATGAGATTAATAAATCCAATGGTCGTGTCTTAATGAATGAACTAAAATAAGACTTAACTAAATTAAGAAGGAGAAATTTCCTAAGGGGTAAACCTGTAAATGGGGCTACATTTCTTAGTATAAATCTCTTCCTCCACTTTAATAAATTTTTACTCTCTCATTCATAACTCCTCACCAACTTTCGGCAGGCCATTAAAAGCTCCAAGAAGAGCATAAATCGAAGAAAAGCTAAGGAATTAAAGCTAGGAAATTATCTCATTCTCCAATCAACTAATCAGGGTAAATAATCATGTTTATCATCTCATTTTTCTGTGTTTGGATCGGTTATGCGTTATACCCGATTCATGTTTGTGATTTTGGTTAGGATATAACCATTTAAACCTTTGTTTGGATAAGACATAGGTGTTTTAAATGTTAATGGGCTAATTAACACGTTTTTATTCGGTTTTGGTTAAATTCCGAGTTGTTTTGATCTTTATATGCTTTGAAATTTTAATATGTTGAAGTATATGATTTATCAGATTTTTGGGGATTTTTCTTAGTGATTTACTAAGGTAATTAAATTATATAAGCCTAAGGGCTAAACTGCAAAATTGCCTTCGAATTAGTCAATTCAGAGGGAATGCTGCAATTTGAAAATTTAATTGGGGAAGAAGAATAGTGTTTTAAGAAAGAGGTTAACTTTTTTATACTTTTTACTATTTGGAAGTACAGGAGAAGGCTCCTCAGCCAAACAAAATTAGACAAGCAAGATAAAACATCACTTCAGTAGTCCAGTTCTGCCTTCGACTCCAACAAGCCCGCTTTTACCCTTTCGTCTAAGACGGAAGGTAAACAATTACACTCCACCTAAGTCGAAAGGTAGGCATAGTGTCGAAGGGAAGATGGGCGAAGGGATGGGGAGGCTGCTTTCTTTGCTTTCGAATAGAAACATAATTGCTTTCGAATAAGTTGAAGGGGGATCCTTCGACTCTATCATTTTATAAAAGACTAAAAATTTTATATATTTAAGAAAGGGTTTCGAAGGGGATCTTCTAAAGTTTAAACCTTTAAGAGAATTGTTTTAAAATGTTTTCTAAAAAGGTGTTTTAATCCTTTCGACTAAGTCGAAGGGATGCTTTTTACAAAGTCGAAGGGAAAGAAGGGGAAGAAGAAGGGGTTACTTATGAACCTCCCATTGTTTTTAAAGTAAAGGTTTTAATGCCTTCGAAAAATTCGAAAGGTAAACCTTCCGACAAGGTCGGAAGTATACTTTCGAAGGGTTAGTTCCAACACCAACACTTCATTATTTTTGAATGGTTTCGAAAGGTTTGATTTCGAAAGGTTTTGACTTCAAAAGGTTCGATTTCAAAAGGTTCGATTTCGAAAGGTTTTGAAGGGGTTACCTTCAATGATTGCGAAAGGTTTTGAGTTTCATTGCTTTCGAAAGGTTTATAAATGGTTTTATAAGGGGGGATACCCTAGGCTTTCGACAAACTCGAAAGGTAAATCCTTTCGACTAGGTCGAAAAGAAACCTTCCGACAGGGTCAAAAGGTGAGACCTTTCGACAAAGTCGAAAGGTATGGTTTTATGGTGCTTTCAAAAGGAAGGCTTCCGAAGGGGCTAGCTTCGGATGTTTATTTTCTTTCGAATGGGACTTCATTCTTTAAAGGGCTGTTTTTAGCCATTTTTCCTTAAGTAAAACTTTGCTAAGTCGAAGGGGTTACTTCAAAGGGTTATAGCATAAAATACTTATCTTTGTTTGAATATGTAAGGGGGATCCTTATATAAAATGAATTTTAATAAACCTTGGGGACACCGGGGTGGGTTTAATGTTTTCGATACATAGTTTGGGGTTACAAACAGAAATATGCTTTCGAAAATATACATTGGGGCTATCAAATATGTTTTTATTTAATTTAACCTAATTGGGGCTACCAATGGGAATAGGTTAAATAGGTGGTATACCTAAGGAAAATAAGTAATCATGGGGATCATGAATTTTTATAAATAATCATGGGGATAATGATGTTTTAATTGGCCAAGCGATGGGTTCTTTGTTAACCTAGGATAACCATGGAATGTGCGGTGGATAGCCCACATCAAATTTCTAAAGTAAAGAATGTTTTGCCAGAGGTGGTTAACCTCGAGATTTGACACCCAAGGGTTCATAGTCATCCTAGGAAAACTATAGAGTGTGCGGTGGATAGCCCACACCATCTTTTATAAAACAATGTATGATGGATAATCTACATTTATTTTAAATGGATTTGGGACGGAAGTCCTATTAAATTACGACAGATAGTCATTATAAAGATTTTAGAGGGGAACTCTAATAAATTGATTTTAGATGGGAAATCTAATAAATTACTTTTAGATGGAATATCTAATAAATGGGTGGATGGGATATCCAATACATATGATTTATGGCTTTATTTCATATTTTGTTAAGACTAATCATTTTGGGTGCAGGGGCATAGTAAATAATCTGCATGTTTTGTTTTGGATACTAGTGAGGGGAAAAACCGTTCCGCTAAGCGGCGTAGTCTCACTAGATATCTATTTATGATAAGAGATGATAGGGGATTATTCATACCAGACTTATTGTTTGACTCGAAGTTTGTGTTTCTCCACAAACTCTCGGGTACTCAAAAATTAATTTGAGTAGTCTGACAGTGGGAGACTTTCAGGTTTTTAGACGAATAAGCTTCCGAAGACGTGCAGGAGGCAATGTTAGCTATATAGGACCTATTTTGTGTATTCCGCTGTGATGTACTAAGAACTGTAAAGTTCATATTATTAGTTCTCCGATCATCATAAGGGGACATCTTCATATGTCGCTCTTATCGTATTTTGTACATGTATATGTGATCCGAACGTGATTAACATCTGGGATTATGTAATTAAATCTTAAATTGTAACTTGCATGAAATGAGAAATTCTATTATTGGAAGTTTAAAATTTTTCATATTCATGTGCTCCTGTGTATCAATATTAACTATGCCGCATTTAGTCATCAAGAAACAACAACTACAGATGACTATAGCATCGGTAGCAGTTAGTTTTGGGCCTCAGATGGCGGGATGTTACAGTTATACATTTTAGAAGTTATCGATAAATTTAATTAAAATCAAAATAGCTAAATACAAATTACAATCCTACCCTCACCCCTTTCTTCTTCATGCTCCCAGAACAATTTCGTGCACAAAATGTACACAGCCATGAATGATAACCCATGATACGATGAAATACTCAACGAATCCCAAAACTGATCACGTCGTTGGCTTCCTTTTGCCGATCTCTACTCGCCTAGCACCGCCACAACACCTCCGCACCACGCCTTAAAAACGCGACCACCACATGTTCTCTCCTCCTTCGAGCTAAAGGTCGCGGGTTCCAATAGTGCATCGCACTTCGAGAACTCATGGCCACTGATGATATTTAACTCACCAAACCCAAATACAAGCTCGAAATTTCCTAATTCCATCTCTAATCCGCAAAAATCAAACCCTTACTTCACTCCTTAGCCACGCCTCCACTGTTGAGCGCTGCCCCTTCCCATAACCCTTCACACTTAAGCTCCAACCATTACTACTCTCAAAGATATGACCTTTTAATTTTTTTTCAGATTCTTATTTTGTTTGTTTTGGATTTTAAAAGGAGAGGATTCCTCTTTTTTCTGTTTGAATTGGTTAAGCAAGAGAGTGGGAAGAAGTATTTTTAAAAGGAAGGTGGTACGGTAACGAATAGGTAGGTTGCGACTGATATGAAAGAATAGTGGCTGAGTAGTTAAATCGAAGATACTATATTATTTAAAATTTGAAATATCTAGTTATAATTACGGACCCCAATCGAGGCGTGCCACTTGGCGTTCCTAATGTTAAACCTCTATTCCGAACGCAGTGGAACAAGTTTTGAGACCTAATTCTATCGTATGTAGAAGATAATTTTTGAACCCAATTATTATATTAAAATTTTGATATTAATTTCAATACATTTCTATCCCGTACGACCAAACAGTGCATCTGATCGCAGTGCAAAGTTCGAGCATTGCTCGAACTTAATTCGCTTGCTAAAGTTTTAGGTGCCACTTGGTGGTACAAGGGGAGTGTAAGTTAGTATATGGAGATGTTTGTTTTGGAGATTGATGGGTCCAACATGGAGGGGGTACTTTCAACACTTTGTTGGCGGGCGGTGGTCTTGTCGGAGGTCGTTGACAAAGTGGAATGGGTAATGGCCATGCCAAAGCTCATTGGGAAAGTATCCATGATGCCTTGTCCGAGAGCTGCTTGAAGTAAAAGAATGTAGGTGGGTTTGGTAGGCTTGCGGGAAAATATAGTATCAAGGTGGAGATTGTTAGATTTGATACAATATTTCCATACTTAAGAAGATTTGGAAGATATTTGAGATAATTGCTTAAATATATTGCCTCTTTTATATGCATTAAAAATGGAAATGGATTAGCTACATAAGAGGAAGAAATATTTGAAAAAGAGTGAAGTAATTAATTAATTCTCTAATTAGATGATTAAAGAAGGAATCTTATCAGACGCATAAAATTGTGGGAAACTAAAAAAATAAAATGGTAAATGTTTCCCGTATGATTTGGAGAATTGATTAGGTATTTATTTATGACCATAAATCAATTACTTCAACCTTAAGTAATAATCCCTATATAAAAGTAGGGATTATGATGAGTAGAAGCATCAGAAACGAATTATCATCTCTTTTGTATTTCTTCATATTATTCTTAGTCTCCATTATTAATCTTGTAATTCTTCTCTCTGAAAGTAATAAAATCTCCTCTCTCCAAGTGGATGTGCACTATCTTTTGATAGTGAAACCACTATAAATTCGTGTGTGAACTTACTATTCACTTTCTTGCATGATTTGCTGATTTGCCATTTTATTTTCAAGTTCTATTTGTTTTGTCGCACTACAACACGATCTTATTGTTTCCGCATGTATTAAGGTTGATTTGCAATCATTTTTGTAAATTCACCACTAAATAACTAAAACTTACATTTGAAGTAGTGGATGCACACTAAAAGAAATGTTACAGATTCAGTGACATATCCATTCATCGAAGGCTAAAAGTATGATACTATTCATAACAAATGGAGGATGAGTAAAGCAAATTCTGCTAGTACTTGTAACTTTCCATAAGCTTCACCAATTGAGAAAAAAAACTGCATCATAAATAATTCACAATGCCAAACATAATACCTGAATCCAAGAACAAATTGAAGCTAAAGCAAGAATTGGAATTCAAAGCAAGGGTATCAGACACACTTATCTGGTTGAAAAAGTAAGAACAGAAGAAAAAAAATATGCACGATTGGTAAGATTATTTCATACACGAGCACCACAAACCCTTAATCTAAAAATGTGGCACAAGTATACTATCACAAATTATTCGTTGAAAAAGCATATTCAACTGAATATCATACCGGAACATCGCTAGTTAAACACATCAGCTCTAAGTTACACTTTGAGCTGCTTAGCATCCAACACTGTTTGCAAATCACAATGACACCTCGGTGGAAGATTATGATATTTAAGGTTGTCATATATTGATCCGATATTGCTCCAACCTACAAAAATTGTATAGGGATAAGCAGATGATGTATTTTGGAAACACAAATTGCTATTTAACTTGAAATTGTAAAATTCAACAACTTAAACAAATAGAAATCACTTGAAAACTATGGAGATACTGAGAACCATCCGACAGCTACATAAAGTAAGCGGTTCTTCTTTCTATGAAAAGTACGTGATCACACGGTTTATGTCTAAAATTACTATTTTCTCAAATGCAACTGAAAGTTGAAACATGTCTATTGCACTGGAAAACTGGGTTTATACCTCTTGCATTAGCAGTTATTTCGTTGAACTGCAAAAATTTATCATACTGAACCTAAAATCACAATAAACAGATAGTTCATATGTAGAAAACAAATACAAATATTTTAACAGCTAATGCATTTTTGAGAGTAACCAAATATTCAAACTGATAATTCACAAGGTCTCTTTCTCATATCGGCTACATCGAAAACAAGCATCGCGAGATCCATATTACGCAATTCTCAAACGAGCTCCAGGCGGTAGCTTACTTCAAGTGATATGGTGAGCAAACCAGATATAGGCTAAACAACTTTGGTTATCACAAGCTCCAGAAACTGGCTGCAGCTAATTAACACTGTCCATCTCGTTCCATTTCTACCTTCAACAACAAGCAAGGAAGCAGACAGCGTAAGTTCTTCAGGCAAGACGAGTTTTCCATAAAGACGACAAGATCCATACGCGGTGTTTCAAATCCAAGCAGCACAAATCCAAATCTTGTTTGAAGTCTCTTTTCATCACAAAATATTTTCAGGCGGAGGACGGGTTATGTTTGTGGTTGGGTACGGAGATGGAGAAAATGGAGAAAAGGAATTTTGTTTTGGTATTGTGCGGTGGAACGAACGTAGGTTAAGGGAAAAAGGGTAAGGGGGAAGTGAAAATTGAAGGTCAGAAATGGTAAAATTGAAAGCAAGATAAAAATGGGAGGAATACAAACTTTATTATAAACTTTTACTTTTGAATTTCAAAAAGCTTCCAAATTTTATGAAATTTTTAATTTTATTTTTGAAACTTTTTAAAATATAATTTTTTTTGAAATACTAAATAATAGATATATGTGTTAATAATAACCATTAAATATCAAGTGTTGAATAGTAAATATTACTTCTTAATTATCAAACATTAATAACTTATTAATTACTAGTTATTAAATATTAGCCTTAGTCATTAATGATTAATTACTTAATAGGAATTATTATCAATTTATAGGGTTATTATTAATTATTAATATTATTAATTATTAATATTATTAATTATTAAATATTAATTAATATTAAATATTATATTATTGATAATTTATTATTAAATATAATTAGTTATAACATATTAATATTGTTAGTTATTAATTATCCATTGTAAAATATTAAATATTAAATATTAATTATGAATTATCGAAAATTAATTACTAAATATTAAATATTACTTATTAATTATTAATATTAATAATTACTTCTTGATTATTAATTATTAATTATTAAACAATAATTCTTATTTATTTAATAATAATAATTTATTAATTATCATAGTAATTATTAATTATTAATTATAAAATACAATTAATTGTTAATTATGAATTATCAAAAATTAATTACTAAATATTACTTCTTAATTATTAATATTAATTATTACTTCTTAATCATTAATTATTAAACATTAATTTTTATTTATTAATTATTAATTATTTAATAATCATTATTATTTAATAATTAATATATTAGTTATTAATTATTGAATAGTATCTATTAAGACTAGCAAAAGAAAGTTGTGAAAATTGGCATCTATTACAACGGGTAAAAGAAAATGGTTGTGATCGACATCTATTACAATGGACAAACAGGGAAAAGGTATTGATGAAAATTGATATCTATTACAATTTTCAAAAAATCGTTGTAATAGGCATCTATAACAAATGAAAAACGTTGTGATAGCTATCTAATACAACAAGCAAAGAAAAAGAGTTATTGAAAAGCGACATCTATTACAAGACAAGATGAAACCGCAAAAGGCTTTTTTACCCGTTGTAAAAACGCCGTTGTAATATGATATTTTTGTTGTAGTGGAAGCTGCTTCAGATGAAGAAACTTGAAATTCAGAACATGTGGATTATGCTTGCTGCATGTTGCATGGGGGTAAAGTTTTTGCAGTTTGATCTGGATATAATAAGTCGGTAGTAAGGGGATTAGTTGCAGTTGGAATTTGAGAGAAGTTTAGCACTAAAAGTATTTGTTTGTTGCATAATGAATGGGGATGTAGAAGTATTGGGTAGAAGTGGAGATTGGTCGAGGAAAAGATTAGATGTTGCAAGTGGGGGAATATTGACATGTGGGGGGTTGTCTGTTTTTTTTATTCGGGAGACAAGGGTGGGGCAGCATAAGCTTCTTGGTCCAATTAACCTAGTTTGAAATGTGAGTCTGTTCTTTGCAATAGCAACTGCTGCATTTGAATGAACTGGCTCAAAGGCTTTCAAATCTTTTCACAGTTGTGTGAAGAATAACCAAAAGACTTTGCATATATTACAAATACCAGGACCCAAGAATACTCATTTGAACTTTAACAATATTGCCTTTAGAAACTTGAACAGTGATGAGCTTGGGCAAAGATTTCGATGGAGTGATGTCTATCATAACTTTAGCGTTTGAATAGCTTTACATTAAAATATTTTGCTTCAATTTTACACAGTTTTGATACTTGTGATTAAATTTTTGCATTACTGGTAATTGAAGATTTTTGGTGAAAAGGCAAGCAAGTTGTCACGTTATTGAAGTGGTTGAAGCTCTTCTTGACGTATAAAGCATATGGCTTTTTTTGGGCTTTTCGCATTTTGTCATATAGTAGTATTTGGCATATGCTTAGTGCATACTTGGTGTAAATTATATGGACATGACTTACAATTATCATTTAATGTTGGTTTATGGATATGTTTAATCTACAAATCAGGGTATGTTTACTATATGTAAATTTGAATAGTTTAATATACAAATTGTTTTGAATGATTTAAATGTGTGCATATGATCGTTGGATGATGTTGATTCAAATATTTTTAATATATCAGATAATGAAGTTTATATATTATTTTAAATCGTGTTAATTCTCTGAGATAGTACTATAGTAAACAAATGCTACAAAAATAAGAAAATAGAAGACAACGTTTAAATCATGCTGTTAAATAGGAGGATACATATATACTTACATCGTTTTTTTTGCGCTGTTAAATATTGCAACAGCGCAATTGAGAAACTACTCAAAGCAAGCATATAATGCTATAAAATTTCTTTTTTTTACAGCGATTAATCAATGCTATATTAAAATGGACATCTTACGCTGAAACTACTGACTGACAACATTTGCTAAGTGCCTAAATGTAAAGTTTTACAGCATTTAGAAACCGCTATAACTCTCAGGCTTCACAGCGTTTATTACAGCATTAATAATGTGCTGTTATACACATAAGATCTATTGCAGCATGTCGTATATGAACGTTTCAAAATGTGTTGTTAAAGGATATGTGATATCCCGGAAATTTGAGCAATATCAATTTATAATCTGTATTAAAAATTAAATTGATTTGATAATCTTTGATAATAAAATTTGAATTTAATTTAATAATCTAATTAAATAAGTATTTAAATTGGTGAATTTTATCTTTTAAAAGCTAGTAAGATATTTTCTATTTGTAATATATATATTTATTTGTATATATTGTAAATAGAAAAGCTTTGGTAAATTGGAAATTTGGATTTAATTTAATATGAACTTTTCAAAGTTATTTAAATAAATAACCTTATAGCTTTAAAATACTTTAGGTAAATGTTTAAATTGTTTAAGATATATTTTAACTTAAGCTTAAATATAAATAAGATTTAACAAAAAGGTTTGTTTTATTTCTTTTTAAAATATTACTTGATAATATAATCTCTTATATAAATTATTTAAATTATCAAATATGTTATTTTCAAATAATAAGTATAATGTATTATTTTTATAAATATGAATTGATTTTAAAGACTATGGAATTGTTATTTTTAAATTGAATAAATAGTTATATATGTATATATATATAACTTAATTTTTAAATTGAATCTTAGGATTTAATTTGATTTGAATTTGAATTTAAAGTTGAAATTCAAAAGAATAGATATTTAAATTGTTTTGGATTTTAGAATATTTGTATAAACTTTTATTTATAAATATAATTAGTTTTGTTTCTTTAAAAAGTAATTTATATATAGATAAGTATTTAATAAATTAAGAAAAAGGCTTTTTATTTACTTTTAAAATATATAAATATAAGTAAAATTACTTAAAAGACAAGTGTTAATATCTAAAGCCTTTATTTTAACATGTGTAAATAAATGATCAACTCTAATGACAAGTGTCCTTATTTATATTCATTTTTCTTTTATATTTATAAATCACAAATTTACTTATATATAAACATATGCATTTCTTCACTTCATTTCTTTCTATTTCCTTTTCAAAACAAGAGAAACTCAAACAAATTCTCTAAACAAAAATCTGATAATGAGTAATCAAAATGCCTCAAAACAAAAATCAAATTCAACAACCTGTAATTCATTTTCCAAATCAAAAGATCAACCTGTAACCAAGTTTCCAAATCAAAAACAAAGGCTTGCAAACATTCTTTTCAAATCTGGAATCAATTCAAAAGTCTGCCTGCATTCATTTTTCAACCTGGAAGCATGCATGTAGTTTAAATCAGTTTAAAGCTCCAGCAACTCAAGTTTAAAATCAAAGAAGCTAAGGAATTCAAGTTTCTCAGTTTCAAGTTTTTTCAAAATAAAGGCTCTGTTCATCTTTATGAAGGTGAGTAACATTTTTTTAAAAAAAATAACAACTTAAGTTGATTCTGGATTTCATGTTAAGTGCTGAATGAAAGATGGTTGCATGTGAATATTTATAGGTAGTTCTGCATATATATGTATTGATGTATGAATATACAAGTGCATTTTTCCTGTATGTATATGTGGATGTATTGTGTGCATATGTGACTATGTACTGTGTTCTTGTTTTGTTTTCCAGGCTCAAAATTTCATTTAATCCCTTACCACTTGATCTAGTTTTTGTTAGGACTAAATTTACAAACAAGAGTTGTTTGATTTATCATAGACAAATGTTTAAAAATTTATTTAAGTCAAACTTCAAGCCGAGTGTCTCTGTAAACCAAAAACAACAGTGCATGTATATAAAAGTGAAAACTCAAACTTTGTAATTCATAAATCCAGGAGTATAAATTGAATACATAAACTATAACATGATTTTTAGCATTAAAATCATAATTTTTAGTTTAGTAATGAAGGTGCAGTTCTGGTTTTAACTAAAAATGAATTTTGGGTAACTCTGTTGATCTCGGTGGATTTGGAATGTTGTAGTTTTCAGTAATGGTAGTGGGATGATCAGTGATGGTAGGAAAAATGGCAGGAAGATAATTAAGGCACTGTGGCGTTGGAAGATGGTCGTTTTAGTTTGTAACCCTAGTTTGGGGGTATTGGTCGGAAATATTCACCACGGCATCTAGGATAGATCGAGTTCAACCGAACTCTGGGAAATGGTAGTTAGGACGTGGATGAAGTCGTGGCCGGAGTCTCTGGCGTTCTGGTGATCAGCAGTGGGAGGACGAGGAGTTGTTGCCAGGTTTTGGAAGTTTTAGTTTTGTTCCAGGTTATGCTAGGATGGCTCGATTCTGATTTTGAGTAAGTACTGGAGTTATGATGATCGTGATATGGTATAGGGAGGATCGTCGACTTGTGGGGGAAATCGTGGATGGTCGGAGGTGACTGCATCTCCGATGCATGTGCACGGTGCACAAATTTTTGGGTTCTGGTGAGTCTGGTTTGAACAGAGGAAGGTTACTCGATTTCTCGAGTTTTCTTGCATGAGAGACTCGAAGTACTTAGGGTTTCGACTCGAAGTAATTTAGGGTGGGGCTCGAGTTCATTAGTGTTGCCAGGTTTTAAAACCTGTCTGTTTTAAATTTAAACTAAATTTAAATTTGTGAAGCAATATCTAAACAGAATTTTAAATCAAAGATTTAATATAGATTCAAGTTTAGTTTGAATTTTAGATTGGAGATAAATAAGTTTTATAAATTTAAATGTTTTAATAAGTTTAAATGTTAGTTATATTTTAAATGGTTTGAATTTTAAAAGGAATTTGATTTAAACTCTTTTAAAAATTCTTTTATAAGATATAAGAATTCTTTAACATGTAAAGGTTTTTAAATTGGTTTTAAATTTTGTTAAAGATAAATTGGTATTCATTTTAAATCTCGAATTTAAAATGAAATTTGAAAATGGATGTTTTCAAATGTATTTGTGAATGATAATTTAACCATGGATAAGAAAATGTTTTATCTTAAAGTTAAAATCATTAAATCTTTAAGGTAATTAAAATGGTTTAAATAATCTAATTAATTAATGATTTGGATTAATTAATTAAGTAAATAAAGGTTTAAATTTATTAATTAAGGTTTAAGTTAATTAATTAAGCAATAATTAATTTGTAATTAAGAATCATAGAGTTGATTTTTAAATTAATGATTAGAAATTAATTAATCAAGTAATTAAGTTATAGTTAACACTTAATTAATTCAATAATTAGGATTAATTAATGGGTTATTAATGGTTAATTAATTTATAATTAATAATAAGAAATGTAAGTTTTAATTACTTTAGAAAAGTAATTAATGAATTTTAAATAGTTAATGAAGATCATTAACTAAGGATTATTAAATAATTAATTAATGTGATTAATTTTAATAATTAATTATATTAATTAATTTAAAGATAATCATTTATGAAAATTGTTTAAATATAATTACTTAATGGAAGTAATTAAGGAATTAATTACTCAATGTAATTAATTAAGTTATTTGATTAGATTAAGTTAATTTATTAAGTTTAATTAATTTAGAATAATCAATGGATGATTTGATAAATAATTACTTAATGTAATTAATAAGGTATGATTATTTAGGGAAGTAAATAATAGATAATTACTGGAAGTAATTAATTGAATGATGATGTATTAATGGAAGTAATTTGAGTTTAATTACTTGTGAATTAATCAAGGGATTTATTAAGAAATTAATTAAGGAGTAATTAATTTATTTAAAGAAGTAATTAAGAGTAGTTAATTACCGAATGAGATTAATCAAGAGTGATTAATAAATGTTGTTTAATTAAAGGTTAATTACCTAATGTAATTAATTTAATTAGAGTAATTAATAATAAAATGTAATTAAGGATCATTAATTAATATAATTAATGATGTAATTAAGAATTGATTAATTAAGAAATAATTAATAAATGAAGTGATTAATTAATGTAATTAATTAAGGATTAATGTAATTAATTTTAGTTGATTAAATTAATTATAGTTAATTAATTAATGAAGTAATTAAAGGTTAATTACTATAAATGGTTAAGGATAATTAATTTGAGTAATTAATTAAAGGATAAATTACCTAAATGCAATTAAAGGGTAATTAGGGGATAATTAATGGATTTGTAATTAATTAATGGTTAAGTAAGCAGGATTTATAGAATGAAGTAATTAATTTAATTCACTTTAAATTAATTAGAGAGGGTATAAATCATTACTTATGAATGGATGAATAATATTGAATGGTTTGCATTGTTTGATATCTCTGATGAGATATATGCTGTGTGATATGGATGTTTTAGTTGAATTGTGATGGTAATATGGATTATCTGCTTATATTGATTATCTATTGTGATATTGTAAATTATCTATCTATGTGAATATAGATAATGAATTGAATTGTTTTAACTTTAGAACAACTTGGCCTTAAAAGATACGTTTTGGATTTCGATGAGACCGGGATCGGGTTTCCAGATTTGGATATCCGAATACCACATCGATCCAAATTAACGATAGGTCGTGAATCTCAAGTGAAGATGAAGATTCAGAGTGCAAGGGTTATTGTCGTTAACTCTGAGGGTGATTCCAAAATGAGTGTAACGAGATAAGGCCTTCGGTTTCGTTCGAACCCGGAATGAACTTGTATGGATTGAATGCTTTCAGCACATCGTCAGGTGGACGATGAGCATTCTAAGATAGATGTGTTCTATTTAAAGGTAATCGTAGCCTCAAGTCTCATCAACCGGGAATGGCTAAAATAGGGGAGGTGCAGCAAGGTTAGTGGGTAGCGCCCAAGTAGGACAAGATTACCTCTGTCTAGATGTCCCTTATTATTTCGGTTTAGTGTGCGGTTGATCATGACAACCGTGGGGTATCTTGTGCGGGAATTATCCAGTAAGGGATGTTCCGGCCTTGTGTTGCAGGGGATTGGGAGTGATCCTCGGTACGGTGATCTAGGCCACGTACTGTGACGGGCGGTACCCTGGTAGCCCTGGCATTGTATGGAATCCAATCTCCAATAAGTGATAACGGACTTGATTGTATAACCCACTTTGTGGCTAGTATGCTGGAATTTAATAATGTAACAATTTCAGCTATTTCTTATTTATTTGAAAACCCTAGACCTATTATAATATAACTGGATTTCCTATCAATGTTTTGGTTAGCGTAAGGTAAAAACTTTTCCATGTTTATGTGTGGGAAGTCTTACGTGATACCTTTGTTTTCAAAAGGTTTTGAAGTTAAGCAAGTTTAACCTGTTACTCACACCAGACCCATGTCTGACCCAAGTGTTTATTTCTGTTTTATAAACTCTTGGGTACTCAAATTTTTACGAGTAGCCAAGGGATTCAGGTTAGCTTTGACGAATTGTGGAGGAGCAATGGAGCAGGAGGCTTCAGCGTTGTAGATATATATAGTAGTTCCGCTATGTTGATCTTTGTATTGATCTCTGTATTGTATTGAGTTGTAATAACTAGACAAGTGTTTATAACTGTCTAGTATGTGATGTATAATCTGTGTAACTCTGATAGATGTTGTATACCATGTAATAGCTTATGTTATTAATATAATTTATTCGTTCCGCTGTTGAGATTCTGATGTTGTTTCTTTCTTTCTTCTCATCTTTTCTCTTTTCTATCCCTTTCTTTCTTATTAATGATGCGTCATTCTATGGAATGAATGGCGGGTCGTTACAGTGGTATCAAGCTCTTGGTTGAGTGAATACCTAGGCTCTGGAGTGGTGTCTATCTTGAGAGAGCGTATTTGTAATTTTTATATAACTATATATATATATATATATATATATATATATATTTACCTATTTGTTGGGTTACCTGTTCGGGTTTTCCAATATGAGTTATAAAGGTAGATAGGGTAGTGGTGTGTGTAACACGACTACCAATGGTTGGAATTTAAGTGTTGAGGTTGGAAGTGTATCTGTCATGACTATAGACTAGGGCTGTCAAAATTTAAGACAACCCTTTAACCCAACCCTTTTAACCCATTTGTAACAGGGTTGGGTTAAACTAATTGAATTATACTTTGCATTGGGTCAAATACCCATTCAGTCCACTTAAAAACAATCCAACCCTGGTTACCCACTTACCCATCCGAAACCCTAAATTTTCAAAATCTCGTTTCTAAAATACGATGTCGGCATCTCTGAATCCCTAATTCACAATCCGCTCGATTCCCTTCAAACAATTGCTCTCGCCTTCACTCGAAATTGTGTGGATCCATCTCTTAACCTTCAAAGTTGAAGCTGTAACAGATCAAAGGTACTATTTTTCGTCTCTTAAAAATCCCTATTTTTCGTTCTGAAAATCGCCAAAGTAAAATATAACCAGGATAACTTCGGTTTTGAAAATGGCTGAAAGGCTGAAATATAATCAAGATAACCGTGTTCAGGCTCGAGGTATGATAATAGCGCTCTAACTTACTTTGATCATCCACGTATACTCAAGTTATTTTGCTCATCTTCTAAACTCGATAAATTTAATCTTTATATTAAAATTGGTACAAGGAGTTCTAAAGTTATCTGATTTAATGGCAAACAATGTTGTTTTATGTGGCTTCCCTGTTGAATAACGTTAAACTGTGAAAGCGTTCAGATAGGCATTTTCGCTGGAATTTTACCTAAAAGCAGCAAATTATTATGAAAAAAAAAATTTCTTCTGGATACATAACTACGAACAAGTTAGAAATGTCATGAAATGGATTGGACATGCTTTTTGATGAACGTCCAGGAAGAAGCGCAAAGTTAGCAAGAAAATAATAATAATGATGATACTGTAACAGATCAAAGCTGTAACATTGTTGAATGTCGCTTTTCTTTTTGGCCACTGTTTTACCAGTCAAAATGATGAAGTCTATAGTTTTTTATTTACTGCTTATTTTAGGTTGACATATAGGGATATTTATGTATTTAAATGGTTAGCATGATTTCTGTATAACAGAATTATGGAAGAATGTGATAAGTCCATACTGTATGACAATTAATTAGCTTGTAACCGCAACAAGATGTGATAAGTTCTCAATGTCTGTTACACTATAAAAATACACACACACACACAAAATTGTGATAGTAAACAAACACATTTTGAAGTTATTCAACATTCAAGAATAGACTCTTTCAAAATAAAAGCAATACATGGTTGTTATTAGTCCCTGCAATTGTTTGTGGCTGTCATGACATTGTTCATTTTTTACTTGTCAGCCCATTTTTTTGGCGATTAATAAAATGGGCACTTTAAAGTCGTAGTTGTCAGTGACATAGGTTTTAAGACAGCAGATGCGTTTCCATTACTTATACACACACTCACTGCTTCTATTTTATTATACTGTCTATCTTCCTATGTAGCATCACTCATATAGCATTTCTTCTTGGTTCATTTAACTTTAAAAAAGACTATGGAGGGTGATGATTTTATGTTTTCCATGGCACCCGATATGCTTAAAAAGTTTGATAAATATTGAAAAGAGTTTAATGTGTTTCTTTCTATTGCTTGTATTTTCGATCCACGTTACAAAGTAAATTATTTATACAATAGTTGGTGTATAAACAATAGTTTGCAACTGTGTTTTCTGGTGAATAAAATCTAATATGGACAGTGCACTGGAATTATTTGTGCTGCTTCCTTCGTGTATATCTCTGTATAACTTAAGTGTAAATTTTAACTGAAGTCGATCATGTTTAAACAAAACTTTAGAAATCTTATTTGTAAGCAGGTATTATTGATGTTTAAATTAGCTTTTATTAGATTTTTTTAGATTCATTTCTCCTGTTAGTTATTAGTTGTTGATTAAGATGTTGAAAATAGTGGCTGGTTTATGATTTAGGACCTATGATTTTAAGGGTTGATTGAATTGAGACATTACAAAGCTTCAAATGAGCATATTTATACAACCTGAAGCTGAATTTTTGTGCATAATAGCAATCTCTTATCAAGAAAAATAAAAGCCAATAAATTTCGTATATTCAGACAGTTACAGTATAATATACCCATTTAATTTTCTATTTCCTTTTTTTTCAAATATCTCATATTAATCTGTGTTCTACACAGACTAGAGGTCTTTAGCTTTGCCCAACTAACAACTATTTGTACATTACAACATATCAAAATAGCAAAACTTATGAAAATGGAACAATACTTAAAATATAATGGCCTCAGAAAAAATATAAAGGTGGATGTTAGACTTAGATCATGCTGGTCCTACTACTGCTTCTCACCTGCACATATGAACAATTTATGAAGATAAAAGAAAAAAGATGATTGGCTCATGATTGCTGATGTGTAAGCACCAATGACTGAGATCTATTTGTACATATCAAGTGGTTAAAGCAATATTTTATAATTGTTCATTATCTCTTTTTCCCAGTTATGTCATATATTTCTCTTTTCAGAGCCAACACAGTTCCTACAATGGAACAGTAATACATCCATAGCTTTTCCAGGTGCGACTTCTTATTCAAGAAACTTTACATTTTTTTTTTCTGTTGTTTAATTTTGTAGCACGTATATCTTTTAGCTTAATTCTAGTATAAAAAACATGCTTATGTTTTTATTTCTGAGATACTGCATGAAAGTTTGACCTGCAAATAACTATAAGCTTATAATTGTAAGCTTTTCAAATAAACATAAAACTAACATATTAAATACCCTCTGATTCTGGGCAGTTTTTATTACTGTTTCTGTTTTTCTTTTAGACAATCCTAAATATAGATAGTTATAGTTGGCAGTTGACAAGTAATTCAAATTTGGTTTGAGTCAAACTGTAATCCTCCTTTCTTCAGCATTAAAAATTTAGTTAAACTGTAATCTTTACTTCATGCATATTTCCATGTAATTTCAAATATAAGTGTTGTCTCACTTGTTCTACTATTTTACAATGCAGGTCTGATTGAAATTAGGCTGAAGAAAGTGTCAAGATCAACGTGTTGTAAAAAGAATCCTGCCGTTCTTGGAAATGTCACAATTTTTAATTGAATTACTTTTTTTTATTGGCTTAGTTTTATGTATGCAGATTTAAAACTTATTTGATGCAGTTTCAGCGTTATTTGTTGCGGTCTCTGTTATTTGGTGTTGTTTTATGATATTTAGTGCAAATTTCATGTTATGCAACAGTGTTTTGGGTTAAACAAACATCAATGTATCAGTTAGTTCATGTGCAATTTTATGTTTTATGTATGCGGTTTTTATTATGTATTAGATGTTTTTTATTTTTTATTTTTTACTTTTTGATGTTTGTTAAACGGGTTGACCCATATATGAAGAGGGTTGGGTCATATTGACCCTTTTAGTAAATGTATTAAAAGGGTTGGGTCTTAAAATGGGTCGGGTCAATTTTGATCCGACCCATCTTGACCCGACCCGACCCGTTTGACGGGTCTACTATAGACCCAATACTGTCTCGAGTAAGCTTTGTTGTAGTGAAGGATTTCACCGATCTCTGAAGGAAACCAGTTGAGGTTCAGAGTCCATCTTTGAAGTGTAGTTTGGATAAGTAGAGTTGGATCTATCTGTTAGGCAGAAGCGAGTAATGGTATCTTGATACCTCAGGTAATAGTAGTTGCGTGATGAGATACAGTGACTATGGATGTTCCCAAAGATGTTTTCTCTAGAACAAGTTTAAGGAAGTGTAAATGCTTCGGTGATTGTGGCTGAGTTTAGCATGGTGTTTCTATTTGGTTTGGGGTTCGAGTTTCTCGAAGAGCTTTGGATTAGGAAATCTTTGGCATCTGTGGCAGCAGTGCAGCTCGGAGTATTCTGTGCGTTGGCAGGAAAGTTTTCTGGCTGAGCAGTTTTTCTTGAGAAGGAGTCCAGAAGCAGCAGAGTGGATCCATTTCTTCGATGGATTGGATAGTTAAGTATGAGCTGTTCTGATTTGTTAAGAGAGAACAGTTTTTCTTTGGAAATAGGTTGGGTTGATCGCAAAAGTGACTTGCGATTGCTAAGTGTTCTCTTGGGTTATCAGAGTTTTTCTGGATGTCTTCAGGAAGTCAGAAGTTTGTCCGCACCTGGAGATTGAGTTTTCTTATCAACTAGAATTCCAGGAGTGATACCGGTGGTTCAGCCTAGTGGAAGGATGGTTCCTAGAGATAGAGTTGGGTAAAGCAGCTCAAGTTTTGATGGAGTATCTGAGTTTTATTTATGGATTTGTTGGACCATATTTCTGGGATATGTTGTCCAGTCTGTTCTTGTGTTCTTCATCAGATCAGAGTGGTGCAACGAAAGCAGTTTGGGAGTGCATCTCTGGATAGGAGAAGTAAGTTTGGAATCTACTGATAATTGTGAAGTAGAGTTGTGTTTTGGATCCCTTCTATGTTCTGATTTGGATAAGAGCTTGGTCTACAAGGTTGAATTGCTAGTTTGGATAACTAGGATTCAATGTATTTTACGTATCTCTGAGGGAGTACATGTTTAATCTGTCTCTGGTTTTAGAACCAGCAGTTCAGGGAGGTTTGGTTGTTGAGTCAGACTCGTCTATAGTCTGATATCCTGTTTAGTTCTGTAGATCTAAATGAGTAGGAGCTCTATAGCTTAGTAGTATTGATTGGTTGGCTTCTGTTGAGCGAGTATCCCGGTATTTATACTTGGGAAACTCTAGGAAATTCTATCCAAAATTTTGTCTGGATAGTTAGAATTGTTTGATTGGATGAATTGGTTGCTATGGTTGTTAACATATGATTGATAATATATGCTTGTGATTTAAAATTAAAATCTTTAATAAGATTATTAAATTACCTTTGTTTAAATTTCGGGGACGAAATTATTTTAAGGGGGGAGGAATGTGATATCCCGGAAATTTGAGCAATATCAATTTAATAATCTGTATTAAAAATTAAATTGATTTGATAATCTTTGATAATAAAATTTGAATTTAATTTAATAATCTAATTAAATAAGTATTTAAATTGGTGAATTTTATCTTTTAAAAGCTAGTAAGATATTTTCTATTTGTAATATATATATTTATTTGTATATATTGTAAATAGAAAAGCTTTGGTAAATTGGAAATTTAGATTTAATTTAATATGAACTTTTCAAAGTTATTTTAATAAATAAACTTATAGCTTTAAAATACTTTAGGTAAATGTTTAAATTGTTTAGATATATTTTAACTTAAGCTTAAATATAAATAAGATTTAACAAAAAGGTTTGTTTTATTTCTTTTTAAAATATTACTTGATAATATAATCTCTTATATAAATTATTTAAATTATCAAATATGTTATTTTCAAATAATAAGTATAATGTATTATTTTTATAAATATGAATTGATTTTAAAGACTATGGAATTGTTATTTTTAAATTGAATAAATAGTTATATATGTATATATATATATAACTTAATTTTTAAATTGAATCTTAGGATTTAATTTGATTTGAATTTGAATTTAAAGTTGAAATTCAAAAGAATAGATATTTAAATTGTTTTGGATTTTAGAATATTTGTATAAACTTTTATTTATAAATATAATTAGTTTTGTTTCTTTAAAAAGTAATTTATATATAGATAAGTATTTAATAAATTAAGAAAAAGGCTTTTTATTTACTTTTAAAATATATAAATATAAGTAAAATTACTTAAAAGACAAGTGTTAATATCTAAAGCCTTTGTTTTAACATGTGTAAATAAATGATCAACTCTAATGACAAGTGTCCTTATTTATTTTCATTTTTCTTTTATTTTTATAAATCACAAATTTACTTATATATAAACATATGCATTTCTTCACTTCATTTCTTTCTATTTCCTTTTCAAAACAAGAGAAACTCAAACAAATTCTCTAAACAAAAATCTGATAATGAGTAATCAAAATGCCTCAAAACAAAAATCAAATTCAACAACCTGTAATTCATTTTCCAAATCAAAAGATCAACCTGTAACCAAGTTTCCAAATCAAAAACAAAGGCCTGCAAACATTCTTTTCAAATCTGGAATCAATTCAAAAGTCTGCCTGCATTCATTTTTCAACCTGGAAGCATGCATGTAGTTTAAATCAGTTTAAAGCTCCAGCAACTCAAGTTTAAAATCAAAGAAGCTAAGGAATTCAAGTTTCTCAGTTTCAAGTTTTTCAAAATAAGGGCTCTGTTCATCTTTATGAAGGTGAGTAACATTTCTTTTTTAAAATAATAACTTAAGTTGATTTTGGAATTCATGTTAAGTGCTGAATGAAAGATGGTTGCATGTGAATATTTATAGGTAGTTCTGCATATATATGTATTGATGTATGAATATACAAGTGCATTTTTCCTGTATGTATATGTGGATGTATTGTGTGCATATGTGACTATGTACTATGTTCTTGTTTTGTTTTCTAGGCTCAAAATTTCATTTAATCCCTTACCACTTGATCTAGTTTTTGTTAGGACTAAATTTACAAACAAGAGTTGTTTGATTTATCATAGACAAATGTTTAAAAATTTATTTAAGTCAAACTTCAAGCCGAGTGTCTCTGTAAACCAAAAACAACAGTGCATGTATATAAAAGTGAAAACTCAAACTTTGTAATTCATAAATCCAGGAGTATAAATTGAATACATAAACTATAACATGATTTTTAGCATTAAAATCATAATTTTTAGTTTAGTAATGAAGGTGCAGTTCTGGTTTTAACTAAAAATGAATTTTGGGTAACTCTGTTGATCTCGGTGGATTTGGAATGTTGTAGTTTTCAGTAATGGTAGTGGGATGATCAGTGATGGTAGGAAAAATGGCAGGAAGATAATTAAGGCACTGTGGCGTTGGAAGATGGTCGTTTTAGTTTGTAGCCCTAGTTTGGGGGTATTGGTCGGAAATATTCACCACGGCATCTAGGATAGATCGAGTTCAACCGAACTCTGGGAAATGGTAGTTAGGACGTGGATGAAGTCGTGGCCGGAGCCTCTAGCATTCTGGTGATCAGCAGTGGGAGGACGAGGAGTTGTTGCCGGGTTTTGGAAGTTTTAGTTTTGTTCCAGGTTATGCTAGGATGGCTCGATTCTAATTTTGAGTAAGTACTGGAGTTATGATGATCGTGATATGGTATAGGGAGGATCGTCGACTTGTGGGGGAAATCGTGGATGGTCGGAGGTGACTACATCTCCGATGCATGTGCACGGTGCACAAATTTTTGGGTTCTGGTGAGTCTGGTTTGAACAGAGGAAGGTTACTCGATTTCTCGAGTTTTCTTGCGTGAGAGACTCGAAGTACTTAGGGTTTCGACTCGAAGTAATTTAGGGTGGGGCTCGAGTTCATTAGTGTTGCCAGGTTTTAAAACCTGTCTGTTTTAAATTTAAACTAAATTTAAATTTGTGAAGCAATATCTAAACAGAATTTTAAATCAAAGATTTAATATAGATTCAAGTTTAGTTTGAATTTTAGATTGGAGATAAATAAGTTTTATAAATTTAAATGTTTTAATAAGTTTAAATGTTAGTTATATTTTAAATGGTTTGAATTTTAAAAGGAATTTGATTTAAACTCTTTTAAAAATTCTTTTATAAGATATAAGAATTCTTTAACATGTAAAGGTTTTTAATTGGTTTTAAATTTTGTTAAAGATAAATTGGTATTCATTTTAAATCTCGAATTTAAAAGTAAATTTGAAAATGGATGTTTTCAAATGTATTTGTGAATGATAATTTAACCATGGATAAGAAAATGTTTTATCTTAAAGTTAAAATCATTAAATCTTTAAGGTAATTAAAATGGTTTAAATAATCTAATTAATTAATGATTTGGATTAATTAATTAAGTAAATAAAGGTTTAAATTTATTAATTAAGGTTTAAGTTAATTAATTAAGCAATAATTAATTTGTAATTAAGAATCATAGAGTTGATTTTTAAATTAATGATTAGAAATTAATTAATCAAGTAATTAAGTTACAGTTAACACTTAATTAATTCAATAATTAGGATTAATTAATGGGTTATTAATGGTTAATTAATTTATAATTAATAATAAGAAATGTAAGTTTTAATTACTTTAGAAAAGTAATTAATGAATTTTAAATAGTTAATGAAGATCATTAACTAAGGATTATTAAATAATTAATTAATGTGATTAATTTTAATAATTAATTATATTAATTAATTTAAAGATAATCATTTATGAAAATTGTTTAAATATAATTACTTAATGGAAGTAATTAAGGAATTAATTACTCAATGTAATTAATTAAGTTATTTGATTAGTTTAAGTTAATTTATTAAGTTTAATTAATTTAGAATAATCAATGGATGATTTGATAAATAATTACTTAATGTAATTAATAAGGTATGATTATTTAGGGAAGTAATTAATTGAATGATGATGTATTAATGGAAGTAATTTGAGTTTAATTACTTGTGAATTAATCAAGGGATTAATTAAGAAATTAATTAAGGAGTAATTAATTTATTTAAAGAAGTAATTAAGAGTAGTTAATTACCGAATGAAATTAATCAAGAATGATTAATAAATGTGGTTTAATTAAAGGTTAATTACCTAATGTAATTAATTTAATTAGAGTAATTAATAATAAAATGTAATTAAGGATCATTAATTAATATAATTAATGATGTAGTTAAGAATTGATTAATTAAGAAATAATTAATAAATGAAGTGATTAATTAATGTAATTAATTAAGGATTAATGTAATTAATTTTAGTTGATTAAATTAATTATAGTTAATTAATTAATGAAGTAATTAAAGGTTAATTACTATAAATGGTTAAGGATAATTAATTTGAGTAATTAATTAAAGGATAAATTACCTAAATGCAATTAAAGGGTAATTAGGGGATAATTAATGGATTTGTAATTAATTAATGGTTAAGTAAGCAAGATTTATAGAATGAAGTAATTAATTTAATTCACTTTAAATTAATTAGAGAGGGTATAAATCATTACTTATGAATGGATGAATAATATTGAATGGTTTGCATTGTTTGATATCTCTGATGAGATATATGCTGTGTGATATGGATGTTTTAGTTGAATTGTGATGGTAATATGGATTATCTGCTTATATTGATTATCTATTGTGATATTGTAAATTATCTATCTATGTGAATATAGATAATGAATTGAATTGTTTTAACTTTAAAACAACTTGGCCTTAAAAGATACGTTTTGGATTTCGATGAGACCGGGATCGGGTTTCCAGATTTGGATATCCGAATACCACATCGATCCAAATTAACGATAGGTCGTGAATCTCAAGTGAAGATGAAGATTCAGTGTGCAAGGGTTATTGTCGTTAACTCTGAGGGTGATTCCAAAATGAGTGTAACGAGATAAGGCCTTCGGTTTCGTTCGAACCCGGAACGAACTTGTATGGATTGAATGCTTTCAGCACATCGTCAGGTGGACGATGAGCATTCTAAGATAGATGTGTTCTATTTAAAGGTAATCGTAGCCTCAAGTCTCATCAACCGGGAATGGCTAAAACAGGGGAGGTGCAGCAAGGTTAGTGGGTAGCGCCCAAGTAGGACAAGATTACCTCTGTCTAGATGTCCCTTATTATTTCGGTTTAGTGTGCGGTTGATCATGACAACCGTGGGGTATCTTGTGCGGGAATTATCCAGTAAGGGATGTTCCGGCCTTGTGTTGCAGGGGATTGGGAGTGATCCTCGGTACGGTGATCTAGGCCACGTACTGTGACGGGCGGTACCCTGGTAGCCTTGGCATTGTATGGAATCCAATCTCCAATAAGTGATAACGGACTTGATTGTATAACCCACTTTGTGGCTAGTATGCTGGAATTTAATAATGTAACAATTTCAGCTATTTCTTATTTATTTGAAAACCCTAGACCCATTATAATATAACTGGATTTCCTATCAATGTTTTGGTTAGCGTAAGGTAAAAACTTTTCCATGTTTATGTGTGGGAAGTCTTACGTGATACCTTTGTTTTCAAAAGGTTTTGAAGTTAAGCAAGTTTACCCCTGTTACTCACACCAGACCCATGTCTGACCCAAGTGTTTATTTCTGTTTTATAAACTCTTGGGTACTCAAATTTTTATGAGTAGCCAAGGAATTCAGGTTAGCTTTGACGAATTGTGGAGGAGCAATGGAGCAGGAGGCTTCAGCGTTGTAGATATATATAGTAGTTCCGCTATGTTGATCTTTGTATTGATCTTTGTATTGTATTGAGTTGTAATAACTAGACGGGTGTTTATAACTGTCTAGTATGTGATGTATAATCTGTGTAACTCTGATAGATGTTGTATACTATGTAATAGCTTATGTTATTAATATAATTTATTCGTTCCGCTGTTGAGATTCTGATGTTGTTTCTTTCTTCTCTTCTCTTCTTTTCTCTTTTCTATCCCTTTCTTTCTTATTAATGATGCGTCATTCTATGGAATGAATGGCGGGTCGTTACAGGATATAACAACATTTTTTCTGTGTTGTTAAAAGCTGTTTCTGGAGTAATGATGCATTTTAGTAACCCTCCGATGGGGTATTTTGTATGGTCCATTGAACATTTAGAACATTATACTTCTTGCCTCTAGCCCCTTTATTTGTTGAGGCTTGAAATTTTACCGCATTAACCCCTTTTGTAACGATCCCAGTTTTAAAGACGAATTTAATTTGTAATTAGATTAAAATTTTGGGAAAAATAAAATAAAATATGTATAATTATTTATTAAAGGTATAGATTGTATTTTTAATCCGTTTTTCTTTATGAAGTTATAAGAAGTATAACTTTTTATCCTTTCAATATAAAAATGTAAGTGTAAGATATAAAAGGAAAATATATGGTATAAATGTAATATTTGAAAATCAAACTATAAATAGAAATAAAAATCTTTAGTCAAACATAGCAAGATATATGTAAACTTTAAAAGAAATGAAATATACTAACTAATAACATCTTGATTCATGTAAGCTGAAGTAGAAACATTGTACTTACCCTATATCACCTCAGCCACCACTTATATATATAAAAATAGATAATAAGGATGAAGGTTTGTACATGGCCGAAGTAATCAAATCATTTAAATACAAAACAAGTAAATATATGAGGCATAAAGTACCAAGGCATTTAATGCCATTGCCTCTTGTACACCATATAGTATGCATCAGCCGAGCTAAGAAAATGTAGGCAAGCAAAATATTAGTATAATAGAACAAAAGAAAGGACTTAAGCAATTAAATGCAGCCTGTATCTTTAGTACACCAGATTATCTTCAGCTCCAAAGAAAATAAAAATCTCTGATCAAATCTTGTACAAATGCAACTTAGCCTCTGCATACTTGTTTTCTTTATTGTCAAGTTTCCTTTCCTTTTTCGTTCATTCAAACAAAGCAAAGCATTCAAACCATTTTCAAAACAAGAGAAAACAACAAACTCTGTAATCTTTTTCCAAAGCCCGAGCAAGGCTATTCACAAATGCAAGCCTGAAATCAATCCAAGCATTTCAGTTGTTTTTTTAAAAGAAATTAAAGCATCTCTCAAAAGAAATCTCTGAAGTTCCTTCCAGTTTCAAATTCTCAAGTTTTAAAGCTTTTCAAGTTTCCAGTTTTCAAATTCAAGCAAATCCAAGCTTCTCTGTTCTTCGAATCATGACAGGTGAGCAACTCACTTACCCCCTATGTTTGCTTTGTTCTGATGTTTGTGGTTTAAGTTTGAAAATGATTTGAAGTGTTGCCTGGCTGTTGAATATGCTTGAATGTTTCATATATATATATGGGGGTGTACATATCTGGGTGTTTCTGTTTATAGGCAACAGGCTTCAGAACTATAAAAAGAAAAAAAATCAAATTTTCTTTCTCTAGTACTTGTTAGGCTCTAAGATTTGAATAAAACATGTTAATATCAATCAGATCCTATTTTTAAAAATAATTCCAAATGAATATATTGTATAATTCTTCCAGAAATAAGAAAGAATAGTGAAAATTTAAATTGGGTCAAAATTTTATAAACTCAATTTTAAGTTTTGAATTCATGATTGAATTCGTAGTTGAAAACTATGAATTTTAATGTGTATATTGTTATCCTGCCTTTTGGCAAGGCCGTGACACCAAGGAATTGACTAGTAATCCAATGACAGTCCGTCCTAGAGATCGGTCATACACAGGCTCACTATGGATATCGACGAATTTTGTCCGAGTTCGGATTGGGCCAAAATTGCTAGGACATGACAAGCTAAACCATGGGAGTCAACGTTTCAAGTTTCGAGTCAATCCGAGTTCATATGCTCAAGTTATGATGGATACAAGTTGAAGGGAAAGGCCATGTTTTCGTATCCATCAAATGGCCTGATTTCGTATCCATCAATGTTGACCTCTCCGTATCCATCGGCAGAAGATATGGTCGAATCCACCAGAGCACTCCACTTCGAATCCATCGAATTTTGCTTTGTTCGAATCCATCAGTAAAGCCCGTATTCGAATCCATAAAACCAAGCCTCGGTTCGAATCCATCAGGCCTTCCTTTACTCCGAATCCATGCAATCGATATACTTCGACTCCATCCCATAATTTACTTCGAATCCACCCTGTTGAGGCAGCTTCGAACCCGTAACCGCTGACTTGCTCTTATCCAACGAGTCAATTAGCCAAGGTGACGTGTCTTCCATCGAAGTAAGCAGGGCGAGGTATGTCGAGTCGAAACAGTCAATGCGGCACAAAGGCCGGATCGAGACGAAGCGCGCGCGCCACCTCACTTCAAGAGCACGTGCAGCCAGCGAGGCGAACAGATGGAGTCGAATTCATGGAGATGAACCAGACAGCCTATGAGGAATCTTAGTTCGTATCGACGATATCTCGTGATCTATTGATCCAAATCCAATGAAATTTTCAGGGAAGCTTGCGTGCACACTGGAGGATGTCCATGCCAAATTTCAGCTCAATTGGACATCATCTTGATCGATACGAAATGGATTCGTACCGATCACAGATCGAGGCGAAACTTTCTGGAAACGGTTGCGTGGGTCCCCTCACGTGCCAGACCAAGTCTCCCGAAGTTTAGGCGAGATCTGAGCCTCCTACGCCTATAAATAGAGCCCCAGAATCAACAGAAAAAGGATCTTTTTTCTCTGAAGCGTCCAAACTCTGCCGGATTGAGATTTGCATCCTACTTTTGCTGTCAATTTCGAATTCTAATCTGTAATCCGCTGTTCATTGTTGTAACCGCTTGTAATCATTGAAAGAGAATCAATAAAATCATCAAAACTTCATAGTGGACGTAGGCTATACGCCGAACCACTCTAAATTGCTTGTCTATGCATTTTACATTTCTGTTTGTTGGAGTTTTTGTTAGATAACCTCTGTTTTACATTTATAATCTTCACTTTATCTCTTCAAATAACTCCCGAAGAGTGTTGTGCCCATTTTTGGTACAAACACTTTGGTGCTTTCACTGAGAAAAAACGCAGTTTTTTCTCCTGCTCTATGGATCTACTACCGTCGTTGGATTGCAAAAATCTAAGGAGAAGATCCAGATCTGTTCATAAGTGGTTCCTTCTATTCTATTCAGATTGCTCCAGATCTAAGAGGAACTACATTCATCATGAATTCCATACCCATATTTTCGAATCCAGAAAAAATGCAATTTTTCGTATCCATGAAAATATGGTGATTTTCGTATCCATGTCTTCGAATCCATGAAAATATGGTGATTTTCGTATCCATGTCTTCGAATCCATGAAAATACGATCGATTTCGTATCCATCATTTCGTACCCAGAAAATATGTCGAAATTCGAATCGATCATTTCGACTCGATCTGCTTCGCAGTGCTCCGTTCGTATCGATCGCAACTGCTCCAATTCGTATCGATACTCACACGCTGTTCGTATCCATCCATCTGCCTCCAATTCATATCGATACTCACAGGTACTTCGTATCCATCACGATGCGCTTCTTCGTATCCATCACGATGCGCTTCTTCGTATCCATCACGATGCGCTTCTTCGTGTCCATCAGGGTGTGTTGTCAGGGAGCACTACTTCGTACCCTTCAGGGTGCGCTACTTCGTATCCATCCATTTACACCCCAATTCGTGTCGATACTCAACTGCAATTCGAATCGATCCAACTTCACCCAATTCGTATCGATACTCAACTGCAATTCGAATCGATCCAATTGTGTCCAATTCGTATCGATACGAAATTTCAAAAAAAAAAAAAATCGGGTACGACCCAGATTTCCTAAAAAGAGGCTAAATAAAAAAAATTCGGGCATGGACCCTAGCCGCAGCGTAGGGCACCCGCATAGCGAATTCAATCACCAATTTAGTGGAGGAACATTCCATCTGTGCTTCTAACTGTTCCATGACTGAACAAGACATAGGAGATCACAACAAAAAATGTTGAGTTGCAATCAAGGAATGGGTAAAGAAATGCTACTCAGCCGTACTCCTAGAGGCTGGAGAACCTAGTTAATATGCCAAGAACTGGGGTTGATTAATATATCATGCTTGTAAGGTGGAATGCAACTTCCTCCAATTGACCAGCTTTCAAACTCCTGAATTGACAACTATGGCACGATGGCTAATATGACGACTCCCCTACGCTGTCTACTCTACCAACTCTGTAACGACCCGGAATTTTCGATCCCGAAAATTCCAGATAGTTAGGAAAATAAGAAAGAGATAGAAGAAGAAGAAACAGAAAACAAACTACAGAACCTCACATTCGCAGCGGATCAAAGTATAATATCAAATAATAACAGTTTACAAAAGAATACTGTATCAGTTGATTACATTTAAATACATCAGAGTTACCACATATACACAATCACTGGACTGATACAAGCAACATGTCCCAGACAAACTACAATATATCACAGCGAAATACACTCCATACGTCTCTGCCATCCAGCTCGTCTCCTGAGCCCCAGTACGTCCTTACCTGAAAATATGTAATACTCGGTCTGACCCGAGCATTACATCAAAGTAACACCCGGGTCAGGCTGGAAACCAGCGTGAGTAAACCCATATAATTTGAAATACTAAGTCCAATTTAAAAGAAAACCCGGGTAACTCGCATCAATTTTACAAATTCACAATTTGTTGTAGACATCACTTATTTCACTCATCAATTCCTAAGCACCCAAACCTTAGATTAAATGACCCAATTTACTTAAATCATTCCATACCAGCATATTGATTTCACACGTCAATCTATAAAGAATCGAAGTGGTTTCGGGTATTTCCCAATACCCGACTCCGGTCTCTTCGAATTCACTGTATCTTAACCCAATTTATTCAATGAATACAATTTTTTTGATTCAAATATTGAATGTCACTTTTACACAAAAATTTATCATCGATAAATAACTACATTATCTCCGTCTACCCAACATATCATCATAAAACATTTCATATCAGAGATATCAACCAATTCAAGGTATTTAACATCGTTTAATCATTCATAAGCAAGATTGCTCACTTCCAAATTAATTAATCACGAACCGTTAATTAATCATCTTTTAATTATCCAACTTAATTAATCATTTTTGATTAATTGTCCTTTAATTACAATAAGTAATTAACTCTCAACTAATTACACAAATTTATTATCATATAACCACTCCATTGATCAATTATCTCTAAATTAATTATACTCATTGTTTAACTAATCTATGATTAGTTTCCTTAATCAATCAACCCTTAATTAATTACATTAGGTAATTAATCCTTAATTACCTCCATTAAATTTATTACTCAATGATTATCAAATCTTGATTATCTTTATCTTTATTTATGACTCACTTATTATAATTGAAATACATTTCAAATCATTCCACTTTGTGAATTTAACTTTTAAATTTAAACTTAAGATTAAAATACTTTCAGTTTAACTTAACAAATTTTGAGTAAACAAATCACAAATCTTCCAAATCAAATGTTTTAAGAAAACTTTTATTTTAGAAAAAGTTTTAAAATTAAATTCAGCTTAAACAAATAAAATAAAACTTGTTTTATAAAACCTGTAAGATCTGCATTTCTCCTGCTTCAGGTTCTGCCCTATATTAGCTCGAGTTTCTACCTGAGTTTCTCCCACTTGCCACACTTAGCTAAATTCAAAACTTATACTGGCCAACTTCTCCTTTAAAACTGGGCCAACTTCTTTTTCTCGAGCAACACACGAATAAACTCGAGCAAATAACTCTCGAACCCGAGCTTCAACCCGAGTAAAGCTCCTTCGTTCCCAAACATCAATGCACGCAGGAACCAGGTGCACGTGCACCATCGCCAACGATGCTCCGGCACCCCTTGACCATCCTCAATATGTCTCCGATCGTCACTACAATGCATTCCAGCCATCGATTCGAAACCACAAAACCCAAATCAAAATCGAGCCTTCTTGTCGAAACTTGAAACCCAACCTCATCTGAAACCCACCTTGACCAGGACATTTCCGACCACCGGAAGCTCTGGAGCTCCGGCCACACTTCCGTCCACGACCCAATCATCTTTTCCCCGCATTTGGCTCGACTCGATGTTCCGACGTCGTAGCATTCACCCAAAACCCAAGCTCGACTAACAACCATCCCTAAACCCTACTACGACCCATTCCGATCACCACGACCAATAGAAAAATCAACTTCCATTTTTCCCAAATGAGTCTACCCTCTAGCTAGCTTCGACCCCAATCCCGACTCCAACTACCACGTCGATCGCCAGAAATTGACGATATACACTATTTCGATCAACCAAAGATATCTCAAGAATCCCAAGCTTTAAAATTTGGATTTTCATACTAAAATTCATGTTTGAATATCATGAATCCAAACATGCACTTACATCATGGAATCATTCTCATAAAATTTTGACCAAATTTTTGTATTTCATTGAAATTTTCTGTTTTCAAATTATTTATGCAGTAAGTATATTTGTAATCTTTTAAAACTTTGAATCACATCTTATAATCATTTTTTTTTTATTTAAAGATCAAATCCTAATATCAATTGGATGAGTGGATTTGAATTTTTTTGGTTCAGGTTTAAGAACTTGTTCTTTTGAACAGAGGCTTGCCATTCCTATTCCAGATAGTTTTCAAACTAAATTTTGCTTAAGTATATTTTTAAAACTTAGATTATGTATAAACACACATATTTTACTTGAATCTCACAGCCTAAAGGAGATTGCCAGAGGAGATTTGAATTTGTTTTAGATCTAAATCTTAAACCTGTAAAAAGAACAGAGGTATATCTATACATACAGACCTGCACACTATATTGTTTCATATTTATTTTATGTAGGTAAATTTTCACTCATGCAAACAATTTACCGCAATATTCCCATAAGATCATCACACACACTAGTTAAAACCAGATGTTGCAATGTTTACTCACCTGAACAAAAAAGCAAAGAACAGAGGAGCCGCATAAATTTTTCTAAATCCTTGCTTCTGAAATGATCTGTAAATTTTGTTACTTGATGCTGATCTTGAATGCACTTAAATTTGTAGAGAAGATTGCTTGAAGATTTGAGGTATTTGAATTTGTTATAGGCTTTACATTTTCCTGTGTTCTCCTATTCGAATGCAAGACAAGGGCAGAGCCCTTTTAAAAAGAAAATGGAGGTGTATAGTGTAAGCTAAGGCTGATTTACTTTTCATATGACTTGAATTAGATTTTTTTTTTCTTTCTTTACGCAGACTTGACTTTGATAAATTATTTTATGTACTTAGATTTTGATGTTCAATGTGCTTGCATTAAATGCTTGCCTCCTTTTTGTCTACAAATGTTTCATATGAGTTGATATATTTATATACTCTTTGTTTGTATGTACCTATATTTGTATTATTTATTTTATCATATTTTCCTTTATGCCATCCTATCTATGATTTGCTTTATTTATAAAAATTTATACACCCATTACTCCATATGGCTATGTACAATGATATATATTTTTATATTGATCGGCTATACATATATTTATACATTTCCAGATTGGAAATACAATATACACCTTAACTTTTGTATACAGACTTTTATTTATGTATTACTTTCTTATTTTTCTATTATATACATATTATCTAGCATCATAAAGTTTTGGCTTTGTACAATCTATCTATATATATATCTCCTTGGATATTATATCTTAATTTTAAATGGTGGAGTTTTATATATTTTTAAATTAATATATTGGTTCAGGTATTCTAATTTTTAGAAATTTATTCATTCGATCAATCAAAGTTAATATTCCGATAATTTAAATCAAATAATTACCCATTTATCAAACGTCTAAAAGTCCGGGTCGTCACAAACTCAAAGCATAGCTGGTCACCGCTGAACCATCTTCAAATGCCCGCATTTTAATCATTCTACGTCCACATGACTAAAATCATTGTATACAACCTCAAGAAGACTTCCTTAGTACCCTATATAGGTCTCCTATTTGGGTGAAAATTAGAAATAATCAACAATCTATGAGCCCATCTTTACCAACTCACCATCCAATCGGTACCACCAAACCACTCAAACGTTGGACAATCGTGCATACATCATTCACCAGTGTTACAAAACCCCTTGGCAATAAAATGGACTTGATCATACTGGCGATTGGAGAATATTTCCCGGTCGAGACCTATTCTTTGAAACCATCCTACATGCAGAACTTCCAATGAAAATTCGACATGTTAACTATGTCGGTTTACTATGTAAATACGACCCCCGACACTACCAAGGGTGACGAGTGCCATTAAACGCGGATGTCTTCCCTCATTCCTTAGAAAAGACAGTCAATCACGGTTAGATATACCAGTTATACTTCTCATATGGATATAGTGAATGACGAAGCTGGCCGTCAATGAATTTATCCAAAGCCCGCAGCCAGTTGCTGCTGATACCCATAAATGAATTCATCACCAGCGCTTATTTCCAGACTTTAGCAAGAGAACTGGTGGACCGCCGCCGACAATTACACCAACATGTCTAGGCCATTTTTGAGTTGATGAATCAGATGAAGGATCAACATAACAAGATAAGGAGGGGACCTGCTCCATACTCTAGATCGGAAAACTCCTCTTCTCTAAATGGCTACCGTGAACGCCAACGCCATAAGGCTGCTCCGGAAAGGATAGCTCCAACAATATGTGCAAGCCCTATAAAACGAAGGACCGGGAACGTCCGACTCCTATCAATCAAAGACTTTGATCAAATTGAACCATTTGCATTAGACTTCCAACTGAGAAGGGCTGGAATGATGTGCAATAGCGATCATACGACGCTGCCTCACTTATCAATGAGATTTGATCTGATCTCTTTCGAATTATTTCTAATTCAATTTCATTTACGTTGCGAAATATGACCTACTTGAATTAAACTACTTGCAAATGATGCAGGTAACCGAGTACTTAAGATTGGGTGCAAAACAACCTCCGTGGACCATGATCAAATCATTGAGACGAGCATGATTCGACCGCTCATCGGCTACTATACGCCCCTGACTGGGGGCAAGGCATCAAAGCGGAAGAGACCGACTAGGTCAGAACTCTAGTACAAAGTGGATACAACCGACCATCCACTCATCCGCCTATGCAACTTAATTAGGAGATGTAAGAAAGACTTGGGGTGATATATCCCAACAATGTACTCTCCATCTCATACTTGAAGCTCGCCAAAATACTTATGCTTCTTCTGATGTCCGATAAAATCAGAATCACACAAAGGGTGGACGCAACGTCACCATCCATGCATCCAATCCTACATTAGACACTTGGGGTTATTTGAGAACACATGTTTAAAGTGGATATGATTTGGCCGTTCACTCCCCAATTTGCATCTGTGATTAGGCAAAACAATCATGCCTTAAACCGACTTCATCAGGGTCCAACCCTCAATTCAAAGTCATCAACGACTGACTGTCTACTCACTAATCATCATGAGCTGTTATTTCAACTCTCTTCCTTAGCTCGATCGAAAGAACGCAAAGTATAAATTGGATGTAAATCGACTGTCTGCTCTCCATTACTTGCACCCGACTTAAGGGAAAATATACAACTCAAAGTGGATGTAGTTCGACCGTCCTTTCCTATGCTCAAGCACAAAGCTTGCCAGAACACTAATCTTACTCCTTAGGCTTGGCAAAAGTGGAATCCAAATGAACATGGACGTGATCCAACCGTCCATAAACTAAATCTCATCCTCCATCAAGGGCAGATAAATGGAAAGTGCCCGGGAACCCACTGATCAATCGCTAAGTGAAACCCCGAGCTCGGGGGCAAGACATCACATCAAGGCCAAAAATGGGGAGATAGACGATAATCCCTCAAATAACTCCGTATTCCCAGAGTGCGAAGCGGAGTATAAACATTCAAACTCCAGACTCCGAGAGCGCGAGCTGGAGTATAAACATTAACCAACTTCGTACTCCCAGAGTGCGAGGCGGAGTATAAACATTCATTCAACTCCGTACTCCCAGAGTGCGAGACGGAGTATAAACATTCACAAAACCCCAGAGTACTCCGAGAGCGCGAGATGGGTATAAATATCAACAAACTCCAGCTTCCGAGAGCGCGAACTGGAGTATAAACATTAACCAACTCCGGATTCCGAGAGCGCGAACCGGAGTATAAACATCAACAAACTCCAGCTTCCGAGAGCGCGAACTGGAGTATAAACATTAACCAACTCCGGATTCCGAGAGCGCGAACCGGAGTATAAACATCAACAAACTCCAGACTCCGAGAGCGCGAGCTGGAGTATAAACATTAACCAACTCCGTACTCCCAGAGTGCGAGGCGGAGTATAAACATTCATTAACTCCGCATTCCCAGAGTGCGAAGCGGAGTATAAACATTCAAACTCCAGACTCCGAGAGCGCGAGCTGGAGTATAAACATTCATTCAACTCCGTACTCCCAGAGTGCGAGGCGGAGTATAAACATTTTCCTAAAATCCCAGAGTACTCCGAGAGCGCGAGCTGGGTACAAACTTTTCACTTAACTCCGTACTCCCAGAGTGCGAGGCGGAGTATAAACATTTTCCTAAAATCCCAGAGTACTCCGAGAGCGCGAGCTGGGTATAAACATTCCTTAACTCCGTACTCCGAAGAGTACGAGACGGAGTATCAGCATTCATCAACTCCGTATTCCCAGAGTGCGAAGCGGAGTATAAACAACTAACTCCAAACTCCCAGAGCGCGAGCCAGAGTATAAGCAACAAACAAATGCGGCTTCGAGGAGGGTGGATCCGTCCACCTAACGACTTCGACCATATCTCAGCCAAGTTACATCACTTGTTCCCGGAGTGCGAACACAGAAAATGAAACTCATAATAGACGTAATAGACCGTCTAGTCAATAAACTCCAGACTCCCAAAGTGCGAACTGGAGTATCAACATCAACTAACTCTAGATTCCCAGAATGCGAACTAGAGTATAAACACCAAATGGGTATGACTAACAACCCATCAACCAACTCCAGTCCTCAAAACATGGTTTGGAGTATGAATACCAAAAGGGATGTGATTCGACTGTCCATCAGTTGGCTATGGTTCCTCGTCAAGTTCTATAGTATAAAAAGAGGATGTGGCTCGACCGCCTGCTTTCTAATCGTCCCCTAACATGGGGGCACACTTGACACACAAAATTGGATGCGATCCGACCATCCAGCCCTAAGCGGGCATGACACAACTGTCCATGCATAACCTCCTGTCCCCTTCACGGGACCCATAACATAATTTTATAGGGATGCACTCCAACCCCACAAGACAAAATTTCTTCCTTGATTCGACAGGGAGACGCAGATTCGCAAAACGAACCTAGCTGAATGTCCAATTCTAAATGGATGTGACTACCCGTTCTACTGCAAACGAACGTGGCACGACCATTCATTCACCAACTCTGACCTGGACTCGACGTGAGGAGTGTAAACTCACTACAGGTGCAGTTAGACCATCCACGAACTAACTCTGCTAACCCAAAACTGGGGGCAGAAGTTCAAATCACCAAAAGAAGAGAAAGGTGACTCGCTACATATCCAGCTTAGCATCCTTTACAACTTAAGGAAATGACTACAAGGAGACCTTAATGCTAACCAATCAGAATGATGCCCGAAGTTCTGGGCAATCACTTATATCGTACCGCCGGATCGACAGGCAATATCGATCTACACCTTTCACATCGTACCGTTGAATCGAAGGTCAATATCGGTCCTCTTCGACTACAAATCGATGTGACCCAAACGTCCATCGAATACCTTTGACCAACAGAGCGCGGATAGAAGAATAAACCATGAATGAGTGTGACTTGACCATTCGTCCTCCATCGCCTTCCTTCGATCCGTCAGGAAGAGCATGAGACCAAATGAGCATGACATGACTGCATTTGAGCTGACTTTATCCCTAGATCTGACGGGAGAACGTAAATCGAAATGGACATGGTTGATCACCCAACTCCAAATGAATGCAATGTGACCATTCATTCATTGACTGTTACCATGATCCGACTAAAAGAGCAATTCAAAACAAGTGCAAACTAAACATCTGCACACTGATTCTTACCCTGAATTCGACAAGGGAAGCATCAATCCTGCATTGGATCTAATTGGACGATTCACTCTTCGGTTTTTGCCAAAAGTACGGTGACCTAAGCAGCGAAGTGAATGTCATTGACCGTCCAGAATCTAGCTTATGTCCGAATGTTGGCAAAATAACAATGTATTCCGTTAAGAGGAAAGAACTAGAACATAATACATGATAGGCACGACTCAGCCTTCCATCGGTTAACTCGATCCCATGATTCAATGGGATAGAATGCAAAATTGAAGCGGACATTATCTACCTTACCACTTATCGAGATATTCCCCAGACTTGGGGGCACGAACAAGAAGATAAGATAATATGATTCAACCATTCATCAGTCAACTCTGGTTCTTAAAGCTTGAACTACAGTATAGACACAGCTAAGACGAGACTAGACCGTCCGCGTAATGCATCCGCCAACCTGAGACTGGGGGCAAAAGATTAATTATCCGAGAGTTGACTATGACAACTTGAACCTATGACCCATGCCTGATATTCATAACAACTCTAGGTTGCGACCGAAAGGATGCCTGTAGATAGAATCATCGGATCAATACCAGGACTTATGGGCGACTGATCATCATTCTGACTTTTCCAATGAGCAATGGATCGTAGGTACATTGAATGAAAAGCGCACCATTCATAAACACGAGTAAATTCAATCTCAAAGCTGGAGCCAGCTATGTAGCAGCATACCGTACAAGGCTAAATTCTACTAATCCTTTGATTCAACGTCCTTATAAGCCTGATCATTTACCATTGCAAATAAACACATGAGGCGCCTACAACCCATCACGAGTATTGTAGATCAGATCACAACTCTACACAATGATGAAGAAAGGGTCAACTGTTTTACTTCAGGTGAATCGTTGATGTGTTCGCTTGGACTCGATCTCACATATATATATATGTGTATATATATATATATATATGGACTCTCGCCAGCCATGAAGAACCCTACATTAAATGTTGACCCAAGGCATGTCCCGGTGAACAAAAACGATGCGACATGGATCCGGAGAGATCTGTTGCACTTAAAGAGGAGGCGAATCTGCTCAAAACCAGTGGGTTTATCCATGATGCCCTCCAACCAAAGTGAGTATCCAATCCTTTACTTATAAAAAAATGAACAAAGAGTGGAGGACATAAATCAACTACTCAGATTTGCATGGGGTATGACAAAGCACGGCTTTCCACTTCCAATGATCGACCAACTGATGGACCTGACCATCATACATGAATTACTCACATCCATGGATGCAAACCCCAGATACAATCAGATATTGAAGCATGTCCTAGACCAGGAATACAACTGTCTCGTTATTAACCTGGGCCTATAGCGCTATGCTGAAATCCCTGGATTCAAACTTGAGAACGCTTATGCCACTTACCTAAAGACGATTAACAGATCATTCAAAAACCATATCGACTGATCGATGAAAGTAGATGTAGTTAATATTCTTGTAAGATCACGACTATCAAACGACCATATCGGTGACTTGACAAAGTTAGAGACACTAATGTACCGAGGACAACAAAGCAGCCTTGATAGATCGCTTAAAGAAACCTTTCATTTTACCCAAACTTTTGGATCGCAAACATTTATACATCAATTGGCCCCTGTCAACACGCGTCATAAGCATCGCAATGCTATGTGAAGAGAAACGAATCCTAAGAGTAGTATATGATGAAGGCTATCTATTGACAAGCTCACCCCGTTAACGTCTATATCGACCAGCCGTTACGATAGGTCCAATAGCGACCTTAGATGTCTTAAAAGTTACTTAACTGGAGTATCAAGCTAGGCCAATTTGATTTCACATATTTCCCTCGAAGAGCTCTCCATGGTCAAACATTAGCATACTTCATACCTGAATCCACCACATCAGACGACTATCCGAAGGACAGTGGTGAACCGTCCAACCGATAGAGAATGTATACAAATGGAACTTCCAATAATCGGCTTTTTAACGTCGAAGTTGCGTTAATGACTGCTAAGGAACGATCAATCTGCCACGCCCTCAAACTCAACTTCCCTGCAACAAATAACGAAGCTAAGTATGAAGCCTTGACGCTCAAACTTGCAAGAAAATTAGCAGTGGAAACTTTGCATATATTCTGTGATTATTGGTTAGTAGTATACCGAGTCAGGGAAGATTATTCAACTAGGGGGCAACGTCTTTCTCCTTATCCTAGCTGGGTCCAAAAACTGCTGGTCAACTTCAACTATTACACCATTACACACATCCTCGGAAAACAAAATAAAAAATTTAAGTCACTGGACAAGCTAGCCAGTTCTGGGGATGCACGGCAAAAAGACTATGTCCCAGTTTAAATGCTTATTATTCCAAGCATTGACATATGATGATCAACTAGATCTTAGATCAGGATCTAGGAGAGGAGTCATGGATGACTTCTATCGAAGATTATCCACAATCGGGGATTCTTATTTAATAGATGAATAAGAAGTTTTAATATCATCCATGAAGCGTCACTGCATGATTATGTCTGGATCATTTAACTCCGTCGATACAAAGCATTACTTTTGTATCCATCGATCCGAGACCCGATATTACGTATTCACCGATACGAAGCATGTATTCCAACCCTTCACATCGATTCAGGAGAGGATCGTTGCGAGGAAGCATTCAAGAACAACCATCAAATGTTGTTACAATGAATTTCACGTCGGTTCAGGAGAGGATCGATACGGAATTCAATATAAGATAAACTGACAACGACTCGTGAACGTCAGCGAGAGTCAGATTAACATATAAGCATGAATGTTGGACTAATCTTCAATATTCCAGATTTACAGGAATTGGAAGCTCATTTGATAATGATTACAACAACAAACGGGTAACCGCTAGCATACAGCAATCGGTCGCAATAATACATGGTACAGCAGTCGACAGTCAACAGTTTACATTATCAAGAAGAACGGTCGAAGGTCACAGCTTCCACCGAAAAGACAATAACTATTCAGAGTAATGATAGCAGTATTTCAAAGCACATCATGTTCTCACAAGACGTACTTTGGGGGGCAAATGTTATCCCGCCTTTTGGCAAGGCCGTGACACCAAGGAATTGACTAGTAATCCAATGACAGTCCGTCCTAGAGATCGGTCATACACAGGCTCACTATGGATATCGACGAATTTTGTCCGAGTCCTGATTGGGCCAAAATTGCTAGGACATGACAAGCTAAACCATGGGTGTCAACGTTTCAAGTTTCGAGTCAATCCGAGTTCATATGCTCAAGTTATGATGGATACAAGTTGAAGGGAAAGGCCATGTTTTCGTATCCATCAAATGGCCTGATTTCGTATCCATCAATGTTGACCTCTCCGTATCCATCGGCAGAAGATATGGTCGAATCCACCAGAGCACTCCACTTCGAATCCATCGAATTTTGCTTTGTTCGAATCCATCAGTAAAGCCCGTATTCGAATCCATAAAACCAAGCCTCGGTTCGAATCCATCAGGCCTTCCTCTACTCCGAATCCATGCAATCGATATACTTCGACTCCATCCCATAATTTACTTCGAATCCACCCTGTTGAGGCAGCTTCGAACCCGTAACCGCTGACTTGCTCTTATCCAACGAGTCAATTAGCCAAGGTGACGTGTCTTCCATCGAAGTAAGCAGGGCGAGATATGTGGAGTCGAAACAGTCAATGCGGCACAAAGGCCGGATCGAGACGAAGCGCGCGTGCCACCTCACTTCAAGAGCACGTGCAGCCAGCGAGGCGAACAGATGGAGTCGAATTCATGGAGACGAACCAGACAGCCTATGAGGAATCTCAGTTCGTATCGATGATATCTCGTGATCTATTGATCCAAATCTAATGAAATTTTCAGGGAAGCTTGCGTGCACACTGGAGGATGTCCATGCCAAATTTCAGCTCAATTGGACATCATCTTGATCGATACGAAATGGATTCGTACCGATCACAGATCGAGGCGAAACTTTCTAGAAACGGTCGCGTGGGTCCCCTCATGTGCCAGACCAAGTCTCCCGAAGTTTAAGCGAGATCTGAGCCTCCTACGCCTATAAATAGAGCCCCAGAATCAACAGAAAAAGGATCTTTTTTCTCTGAAGCGTCCAAACTCTGCCGGATTGAGATTTGCATCCTACTTTTGCTGTCAATTTCGAATTCTAATCTGTAATCCGCTGTTCATTGCTGTAACCGCTTGTAATCATTGAAAGAGAATCAATAAAATCATCAAAACTTCATAGTGGACGTAGGCTATACGCCGAACCACTCTAAATTGCTTGTCTGTGCATTTTACATTTCTGTTTGTTGGAGTTTTTGTTAGATAACCTCTGTTTTACATTTATAATCTTCACTTTATCTCTTCAAATAACTCCCGAAGAGTGTTGTGCCCATTTTTGGTACAAACATATATCACGATTTTTAGTTGAATAAATATTGGGTACTCTCGGGTTGAACGTTATTGGGGTTTTCATCAATTACCAACGACCGGAGGGGAGATGGGCATCGGGATTGTGGCCAGAGGAAGGTTGTAGGTCGGGGGTCACGAGAAAAATGAAGACGCATTTTTCTGATCGCCGTAGTGGCGAGGTGAAAGAGATATAGGGTTTGGGCTGGTTTTGGGACGATGCCATTTCGATGGCTTTTGCAGCATCGTGATGGCGCAGGGAGGCTGTGGTATAGGGGGATAAGGGAGTAGGGTGCTAGGCGGAGTTCCAGGCAGGGCGGTGTGGGTTCTAGTGGTCGCGAATGGTGGTGTGAGGGGAAATAGGAGAGGTGTTTTCTTGGCTGGTGATGGTGGGTTAACTCGATTTTTGTATCGAGCATCATCGTGGAATTTGGGTGTCATAGGAGGTTGTGAGCGTCGAGGGTGACTGGAAGGTGGGGTCTCCGATGGTCGGAGCGACTCCGATGGAGTGTGCACATGCACGGCGGATGCGTGCATCTGGATGTAGCAGGTAGGTAAATAGAACTGAGGAACAAAGTAAAAAGGGAAGAGATGAAGAAGCTCGGTGAAACTCGAAGTGTTATTCGGGAAAACTGGGTTCTGGCTCGAGTGTGGACCGTGTACTTTTAAGTGTTTACCGGGTTGTTTTCCTTTAAAAAAACAAAATTTTAAAAAAACTGAAGCTATCGGGTAATTTTGGGGGAATACTCGAAGCAAGTTAGGAAAATTCTCGGGTGTGACTCGAAGCAGCTCCAAGGCGATACGTTTTCCAGTTTTAAACTTTAAATTCTAAGTCGAAAATTTATTTTTAAAACTATTCTTTTTCAATGAATAATTGTTGATAAGTTGAAAATGGTAATCAAGGGTTTTAAGAAAATTTAAAATTATTTAAGTTAAAGTTATTTTAAACTTATATTTTAGAAGCTATTTTTAAAAACAAAATTTAACAAAGTAATTAAGGAGATGACGAAATATTTTACATTTTCAACTCAACTTAAAAGTAATTAAATTAGTGTTTGGTTAATGTTGATTAAATAATTGATGAATTATAATTACTTAATAGTTACAGAACAATCAATTTAAGAGTGATTAAATATTAATTTAAGTTAATAAATTTATAATCAAAGATAAATTAATTAAGGTAATTAATTAAGAAATAATTAATCTATGAAGGTGATTAAGATTTAATTAATTAATAATTAAGGATTAATTAATTTGAAAATTAAGAATAATTAATCATTAATTAAAGAAATATATATATATATATATAATTATGTGATAGATTGATTATTATTGAAATGCTTTGAGCAGTTTGATATCTCTATTTGTGATTGTGATGCTTTGTGATATAGATTACTTTGTGCTTAGCTGTTATATCTGTGATGAATATATTGTTATATGAATATGCAACCCCTTGACCCGTAAACGGCACTTGAATTTCGATGCGACAGGGAGTCGGATTCCAGTTGGTTATCCGAAACCCACATCGAATTGTAATAATGAATCTTTGTGATTGATAAATTTACTTTATCTATGAATCTGTGAATGAAGATAAGCGTTATCGATTATACCGCTTATCGATATATCTGTGATGATTGATGATGTTGCACTATTGTGTGTAAAACCCCTGGACTACACCATACACACACAAATATGGATTTCACGTGGAAATCGGTTAAATCACAGATTATTTAAATTCAATGTTTTTGAAATTTAAATTTTAATTTCAATTGATTTTGAAATTAGAAATTTGAATTTAAAGTGAAAAGCTTTTGAAATGGGATTTCAAAGATAAAAGATAAAAGTTATTTCAGATAACTTAATCGAGTTTTGGAAATTTAAATAATTTGATTTAAATTTGAATTCAAGTTTGAAATTGAATCCTATGATTTGAAACTAGGGATTAAAAATGTTGTACAAATTATATATGGGTTAAACCATTTTAAAGGTATTGATTTGGGAATTTGAATTTAATTCAAGGGTTTTAACTCGTGTAAATATAACTGGATTTTTCTGAAACGAACTATTTGTTTTCAAATAGTAAAAGGTTTCACATAAGTAAAGAATTTCCAATTTGTGTTGAAAGAATTTCAAGTTTGAAATGTGATTGAAATGTTTTGAAAACTATGAAATGAGTCTTTGATTTCAAAGACCGAATGAGTTAATCTAACTTGAAATAGAATTGTTTTGAAAGGCTATGAATGAATCTTTGGGAACGAGTTTTGAAAGCTATAAGTTAAATCTGGATTTAAAGATTTAACGATTAAACCTATTCAATTGAAATGGAAATTGTTTTGAAATCCATGAATGGATCTTTGTGAACGGGGTGAACTTCGTGAATTAAATCTTTTGTTTAAAAGATTAAAGTGTGGAAATTGTTTAAACCATTGAAGGATTTTGAAATGAATCTTTTATTTAAAAGATTGGAAATGTTAATTTGTTTTACCATTCGAATGAAAAGTTTTAAGCTTTAAGCTGTGATTTAACTGAGACCCCAGTATCCATATGATTTTTTATTGCGCTCGTTATTCGGTTTAGCCGGGAGAGGACCTTTGTGTCATACAACCCATTCTGAATAGTGATACGACGATATGGATTGCATTTGAAGACCGGTGGTGAAGACCGGGTATTTGCGAGAGCGATAGGATGACCTATCGATTTTCTCTGCATCATGGCTCCGGTATAGAGATTCCCTAAGTGATGGGAAGTCCGATCGAGATTGTGAATACCCGGATTTGCAAGGGCTTCTTTGGAAGTGCCTTCGGTTCTATTCGAACCCGGAACAGACTTGTATGGATGTGTGTCTGACGTTACACTTTGAGATGTAAAGCTGGTTTCTATCAAATACATTTCTGTTGGTGGCGGAGAATTTATTCTCTTAGCTTAACACCCTTCTCTAAGACGTACGAGCTTAGAGGTTATGTAGTTGATGGTTACTAGTGATACATTCCCAATTTGGTAATGTGGCATACGAAGTGCTGATGATCATTTGTTGGTCAAAGCGTGCTTTGTGAAAAAGCGTAGTCTTGTGGACGAGACTTCGTCGAGCCTCACAACCCGGTAATGGTCGAAACAGGAATGTTGCAACAAAGGTTTGTAGGGGTAGCGCCCCTAGGGTATGTCATTTCCTTCTGGATAAAGGGTGGTATCATGGTATGGAGCCCAGATACTTACTCATGTGGATACACTTTATTTATTATGTGTGATGTTGGTTACCGAGCGCTCGGATAAAGGTCGGTAACGACCAGGGGATGACATGACTCGTGTGTTAGTTACCTAGTTACAACTGTACAGCGTGAGGTAGCGTCAGTGTGTTAGTTACCTAGTTGCAGCTGTACAGCGTGAGGTAGCGTCGGCCTTTTGTTTGCAGAGATCCGGTTAGGATCCGGGGCGTCTTTCCAGAGGCGTTTCTATTTCGGTAAGGAAGTTCCTTAGCCTGATCATTTGTTGGAAATCCAAATAAACAATACGAACCCAGTACGGTTTTAGTTGTATTACCTGCTATGGAATGTGGCGGTAACCTGCTATTGAACGTAGTAGCTATAGTAGGCATACAACAATAGTTGTATGCTGGCTAAGATTAATATTATATTTTCGAAATGGTTTTCTACACTATGTACTAATAATAATATCAAAAATGATTTGATTTTGCGTAGTAAGCATCTTTGACTATCATAAGAAGAAATCTCCTCCAATTCTGCGTTTGCATTGTGTGTGTGGTGGGAGGTCTTATGGTAGTTTCATTTTCCAAAAGCATTGCGGATTTCAATGTTTAAAAGCCTTTGTTGCTTGTTTTAAAGATAAACTGTTTTTGTTGCTCACACCAGTCCCATGACTGACTCGGAGTTTATTGTTCCCTTTCTAAACTCTGGGTGCCCACAATTTTCCACACGGGCAGTCTAGAGTTGGGTTTCTCAGATATTCAGGTTGAGTAGATTATCTGGAGCTGGTTCAGTTCTTGGATTTCAGGACTGCACTTGCTTCTCCTTGTGGTTCGAGCTTGACATTGGAGTTGTTGGAGTCATTCTCTTTTGTAGATCATTTGGAGTGATCTCTTATGTTCTGTTATTTCCGCTGTATCATTATTTATCTCTGATATTGTTGTATCATATTGATATCATTGTTGTATATCATTCTAGATATTATATTCATTGGATTGTATATGATATCATTGTTTTCTTTCTTCCGCTGTGTTGTTATACTTAATTGTGTTATAAGCTCTGGCGACTCGGATTTGAACGGTCGAATCTACGGCATTCGAGTACGATGTAAAGTATGGATGTCGATTTTCGAACGCGAAAATCCAGACTCGTTACACCTTTCAACTACTGGCTACTCCCTATTCAAATTTATCTACTATGACGATTCTATACTCCGAAAAAGTCTATCGGGGTGTATCCATTACTGAGATCAATTATATGTTCAACCGCTAGAGTCTAAGTCCATTGGGGAATTTCCCATGTATTTGCTCAAATTTTTAAGGCCATCCCTCTAAAGGATCCATTCAGCAAAATAACGCCACGTTAGTGGTTCTTTCTAAGGCCCCTTTCGACTGAATAACCACCTCTTTCAATAATGCTGGCATGTCCTTGGATTTTTGCCTTCTTTTAATCTTATCTGTAATCTAGGTCATGTTTCCTTATTTTATTAAATCTCAAACAGTGAGACCTAAGAAGAGTGATGACCCAGCTATCACCAATCAATTTACGGATAGGTATAAGGAAGTCATGAGATTCCATCTTTACAACGATAACGACACTTGATTCTTACTGAAGAAAGTTGAATGTTCAAGGTCTACTACTTCCTTCTAATAAATTTGTTAGACTTAAACCCGTTAAGAAGTACGAGAATGCTTCTATCGTAGTCAGTGATAGCGGAGAAGAAACCGAGTCCAATTCTGGAGAAAACAAGACTGAGGGTTTCACCATATAACCATTAGACTAGCTTATTTATGCTTTTATTACAACTTAGTCTTAATTTTGATTTCAATCTTATACCTTTCTCCTTGTTGCAGTGACTTCCTCTTCTAAGAAGGTTGGCTCCCTAAATAAGGGAAAGGGGGCCAAGAAAAGGTCCAATTTGTTGGTTCCTGACAAAGATACTCCTAGCTCGAAGAAGCAAGAGGTCTCCGGATCCTCTAAATATGAAAGGTCCAAGGAAAGAATTCAGATCTTCTTACTAAGAAAAACAAGCAAGCAATAGGAAACACAAGGGCTATTTTTGTAGGTGACCTTTTCTATGCCATCACCGAAGCACATGCTAGACCTCCAACTTATGCCTCAGAAATTCAAAAAGCAATCGAATATAGCCTACGAGAGAGCATCAAGGTAGGAATCAATTTGTTCATATATAGGTTAATGATTCCATTTTTTATTCTTAATTTATCACCTCTTTCTAGACTGCGGCAGAAATCTCCATCGTTCAATATGGGTGGTTCAAAATGGAGGAGACAGTGGCCATTACCGAAGCAACGAAAAAGGAGTTTGCGGAATTTAAAACTAAAGTTCAAGAGATGAACACTCAAGTAAAGGAATTAGGTAGGAATACTGGAGAGAGGGATCATAAGATCGGGACCCTTAAGAAAACCTTAAAGGAAAAAAACGAGAGGTTGGAGAAAACTGGGTCCGGGGTGGTTGACCAAAAATATTATATTGCTAGAGAAGAGCATGAGAAGGAGGCTAGAAAACGAGTCTTCCAAGTCTTATTTGATGCTTACGCTCACCACCAAGACTAAAAACATAGCTTTTTCTCTAACCTATCTTGGGAAAAATGTTGCCGCGGTTGAAGCTAACTTTGCTAAAAGGTACAAGGAACATAAAAAGGAAAAGAAAACCGTGACCATTGTGGAGGATGAAGCCGAGCCCCTGGTGAAGGAGGAAAAGCTGCTTCTACTGATGAGGAGGTACAAGAAGATACTCCTGATAATATGCTTGGTGAAGAAAACACACGGTAACTTTACCTTATAACAATATGACATCTATAACTCTAGGCTTGTATAATTTTCTGAATGAAACTTTCTTAATGACATTACAATATTTGAATTACCATTCGTCCTTATACGAGGCAATCGTCACATAATATCTCAGACTAGAGTAGCCAACGTGAAGTTCTTCTTTATTTTCCATCTTTCTTCTTATTAATCTTAATTTGACATTCCTTCGGGGAACCCTGCCTGAACTGCTAAAAAACTCAATGAGACTACGCTTCTCTTTACTAATCTTATGAGGACAAGGTAGTTGAACTTTAAAATCTAAATTTAAACCTTAAGCCCTTTGGGAATAAGAATAATTTCTTCGAGTCAAAGCTAGGTATAAAAACTAAAAGAAGCTTTACCTTGAAGAAAAGTGAGCGCTAAATCAATATCTGACCTCGGGGAATGACATCCCAATCCTTTTTAGATGGATGAAGGAAAGGAAGCTAAGGATGATGTTGCTAATAAATTCATTCCAAGATTACGAAACAATGATTGTTTCAGAGAGCTTTGACTTGCCACCCCGGCTTGCTCATTCGGAAGGATCTCCTCCCTTCATTCTTATACTTTATCCTCTAATGCACTTGATTTTGTAATCCAGTTTTTGTAATATTATTTCTTTACTGAGTTAGGCGTTCCTCTTGGCCTATTCCTTGTAACATTTTCTTGGACAAATTATCATAGCTGTAAATTGAAAAAATATATTATATATCCATATAGATGCAAAGGAACTTCATTCTTTTAGATTTTATTTCTTATGTCGTCACTTTGATTGAGTGTGCTTTAGAATCCTCTCTTTATGGGGTATCTCTTGCCATTGGTATACTCTTATCAGAAGAATAATTCGGTCCCAACCGAGTTCTATTACTGGATACTTGTCCTAAGCCAGCCTAGTGGTACAATCAGGAGTTTCATCTTGTTCTGATTCTATTCTCACTTTACCTCTTCTCTGTTTATGGAGAATATATTCGACACATTAACTTAGGAACTTTTCCCTAGCATTCTTTCCTTGTTGGGAATCTACTCAATTCTAGTCTTATTCATGATACTACTTGACCACGGCTCACTATTATGGGGAATCTACCCAACATTCTAATCTAATGCATGGTACTATTTGACTACGGCTCGTTATTATTGGGAATCTACTCAATATTCTAATCTAATTAGGAATCTACCCAATGCAGGGTACTACTTGACCATGACTCGGTATTATTGGGAATCTACCTAATATTCTAATCTAATTGGGAATCTACCCAATGTATGGTATTACTTGACCATGACTCACTATCATCGGGATTCTAGCCAATATTCTAATCTAATTGGGAATCTATCCAATGCATGGTACTACTTGACCATGGATGTAAGCGAGAATTTACCCAATACATGGTACTACATGACCATGGCTCACTATTAGCATACATTCTACTTTTTGATGTCTTTTTAAACCCAAGTGATGTGACCTTACACTTTATAGTGCATAATTATGGGGGTGCTCTTATGGCGAGGTCTACCAACTTATCGTTGGGTCCAACTCAACAGCCACTTTTAGTGGGAGTCGGCCGTCCACAACCACTTTTGACAGGTGTCGGCCATCTACAACCACTTTTGGCGGGTGTCGGCCATCTACAACCACGCAGGTGCCTGCCGTCAAAAACTGTTTTAGGTTAACAGTCATACAGAATTCTAGTTGTAACTTGGTAAAGGGAAAACAAATCCTTTGAAAAGAGTGTTTTCAGACTATTTTGCAAAAGACATTTGAAATCACACAGTTTATAAATCACATTGTTTGATAGAAGGTTTGATTCGAGTTTGAGAAGGAAAAATATTTATAGAATCAGTATTTTTAGAAAAAGTGAAACTCTCCATTATTCTCGTTAGATCAATGGAAGAGTTTTAGTCCTTAATTTCTAAATGCAATTATGATATGCAAAAGTTCTAAAGAAGAGAGGACACACCAAAAGAAATACCATGGATGCCGAGACTTGAATGTCCCCTTCGAGTAATGACTTGGTAGGCAGGGTTATGCCAAAGAAGAATACACCGGAAACATGTTGGGACTTACTGATTAAACTTCAAGGAATCCGTAACCACGAGATGGTCCCTTAAAGTTAAAACTTTTGCAGAAGAGGTTATAACCGAGAATAGCATATTAATAAAACTGGTATCTTCCATTTGATCGTGGGAATTCGATTTATAAAAAGGAGTCTTCTTGCAACTTCACCTTTGTAGAAAAGCGTCATATGCATTCATTTGACAAGAGTTACATGGAATTCTCCAGGCGTCATGAAACAGAACAAAGTAAATAATTTCGAAATAATATATTCAAACTAACGTTTAATGAATTTGGTTAACTTCCCTTTCTATATGAATTTCTCGACCGCGTAAGAAAACCTTCGGCATTCATTCGTCTTATGCCCGTTTGTCAAATGATAGATACAATACTTCTCACTCTTCGAGTCTTCTTTCTTCGATTGAGGGTCCGAGTAAGGGAAGTCTTTGCGAGTTTCTAGGAATATCCAGGACAAGCTTTGGTTAAGTGGAGTAAGAACCCAATCCCGCTTCAGTTTCTTTCAAGACTCATCATCTTGAATGATTGGGAGGACTCTCTTATCGGAAGAAACCAAACCCATATATATTCAACAATTCGATACGAAGATTCCTATCTTCACTATTAAGGGTCTTAACCGTCTTTTGGAGTTAGGCTAATTCCTGGAGGGATCCTTGCAGATATTCTGAAAGCTGACTGATCTGAGAAGCTTGAAGCTCGTAGATATGATCATATTCTTTGCCATTCTCTTCCTCTAAAATGAGGGTGATCAATCTCTCATTGTAGTCTTCTTCAATGAGCTGAATGCGAAGGTTGAAGGGTAGCTCTGGGATGCTTCTTCATTTTCAGAACTAGACATAATTGACTAGAATGTTCTGTTGGATTTTCAAGAAGAAACAAGGTGTAGAGGTTCGTGCCCTCCTTCGAGTGAAAAACGTGTTAGTTTAAAATTTTGTCTACACCAACACACCGAGATCCGAAAGTATATCTCTGGAAGCTAGTTAGATTATTGAACCGGCAAAGAGATTACCGAGATGTGATGTAATAAAGTTTAGGTTACGAGACGTTGAACCATAGATTTGCAATAGCCATGCAGAGAAGGTAAAGTATAGAGAGTAAATAACACCGAGACTTTTATAGTGGTCATGCTGAAGGCCCCAACATCCAATGTCCTACCCTTATTTTGTCACTTTTACCTAGCCGAGAGGCTTATTACATTGAGTCTACACATCTCCACCATTAATGAGTTGTAAAGAGAGCTCTAATATAGGAAAATATGATTTTATATTTCAATTCTTTTTTTAGCGCCCACCATATTACTGTAGTAGGTGGACCTTTATTTATAGCAAGTTTAAGGTTCTTCCATTAGTGCAAATGTTTTCTATTGGATTGATGACCTGGATTGCTATTTGCGGCTTAGATTTGAACGCTTGTCATCATTTGGTTGAGTGCATTTTGACGTGGATTGTTGACATGACGCTTCTATATATAGCTTCTTGGATAACTTCCATTTAACCAGACCATTGCTCTCGGCCTAGGCTATCTGAGCTGTTGATTGTTGATATTTGCTGAAATGCTTTTGGTTTAGGCAATTGCTACCCTCGGTTAAGCTTCTTTTCTTAGCTGGATAACGATCTTGATCTCGGTTGATGCTTTGACTCATGCTCTCAGACTACATGCTCTTGAATACTAATTCTGGTGCTTAAGCTCTCATTGGAAACCAATCAATGGGTCTCAGAGTTACAAGCCAAGGACTTCCCTTTCAAATATTCGTAATTCATACTTTGTAGAAATTACGGTGTAACAGGTTGTAATGAGGAGGAGGTCGGAACAACATTCTGGTGACAAGTAAATTACACACTTTATACATAACACTAGTTTAAGCTGATTGTCTTTCATTACATATTATGAATTTTATTTTTACTTAGTCTCTCAACTCCATGTACGCGTACAATATGCTCCATCTACCTGAAGTACAGTATAACCACATACGTATATTTATAGGTATACATAAGTATACCCCCGGAATTAGGATACCTTCCCGCTAGTATCAGGCACCTCGTTAGGATTCATCACCAACGCAGTATCACGTCCACGTCCTCGTGACTATCAAGTAGCTCCTGTAGTGCCTAATAACAGCATCACAATTGTTAGCCATATTCTATCCTTTTTTGAAAGACCTCCATAAAGGGTTATCTAGCCTTGACCCTAACAAACAAACTAACAAACAATTATGGTGGTGTATAATCTAAACATAATCCTTACTAGTAGGAGGTGTAGCCGTTTTAAGCGTAACCCTTGTCTTCCCTCTGACTACTCATGACCGATGACGTTATCGACTTATGTACAGCTCCTACTCTCGAATATGGTACAAAACACACATTGGCATAGCATCAAGCCTTGCTCACCGTCCCATTTAGATTACTTAACGCAATTAAGGTAGTACCCACTTATTACTTAATACCCCCTAAAAGGTCGAAGCAGACTCTACTTGTCTTTTGACACTTCGACGGAGGCGAACCTTCCTACTTAGGTATCCCTTACCTAAATGCAAACATATGTAACTCCATGGGTCCAACAGTTGGATATGTCCAACATCAGTAAAATGTATACACAACCATAGATAGCTCTTTTCCATTGGTAGACATGGTGTATAACACTACTGACCTCGCATTCCAACTCATTTTAATGACTATGTTATTCTTATCTATATAAGTTATTAGTTAACTTTATTAATTCACACCCATCAAAAATGCATACTTGAGGCTACGTGTGTGTATATTCAATCTTATTTAATTATTACGCCTCCAACATTCAATGGTTATAGTATTCCTTTACTTTTTCATGTGTTTACTTCTTATTCCATTTATATCAATTTACTATCATTTATTGCTTTCATTAAAAGACCCAAATATCTTTTTTATTTACTTCCCTTTCTCATTGTTGAACTTTTATTTCTTTTCTTTTCAACTTTTATTGCTCTTCCTTATTTAGTGGACTTTCCATTACCTTGTTATTTATACCATTACTTGTCATTATTCATTCTACGCTTGCCTACTTTTTTATCGTTTATTATTTGATTTCTAACTTATCTCCATTGCATACATATTAATTTTTCACTTAGACCGTTATTATTATCACATTTACAATTCTTTAATACATCCTTACCAAAAAAAGAAATTTGTGTTACGTTTGGAATTACAAAAAACATATTTTTTGTAGTTATTGAAACATACAATACAAAATACGCTAAATATCTCTATTTTATACATCTCCTTTCTTTAGGCATATTCTTTGTTATTTCAAATGGTGCACTTTTATTTATGAATCTAAACTTGATAATATATAGAAATTTACATTGCAATGTCTCACATTCCAATGAATTAAAATATTACTTAAATTCCCATAATTTATTATGATAACTCTGATTTATATTTTACTAGAATAAGTCATTTAAAGCTATAAATCTGGAACTACCACATAATTTATCAAAATCGAGATTACTACTACGCAATATTTTCCAGATTCACATACATGAGATATTAAATTTAAGTTATCAATCACAAAATATGTGGGCAGGATTTATAAATTCATTACACGTATACAATTAGGCCCACAACTCCAAGTTTACATTAGACATACAAGAATAGATTCGTAACGATATAAATCGAATATTATATAATAATATATAATTTCCCACTCACATTTTAGCTTTCAAAATTTCCAGGTCTAATCCATGTTATTCAGTTTGATGCCCTTTCCTCCCTATTGAAATACATATACCACAAGTATACATATATCTATTAGAAATCTAGATCGGAGAAGAGATTTAGATTTATTCGATTTAGATTTGGATTTATGATTTTACCTTGACTTTGATGATTTGATTCAACCCTATTCTTCTTCTCGATATCCTCTGCTATTCTCCACTTGTATATATGTATATAAACTATAACTATATTTAGAATTAAGAAAATTGTGGGAAAGTGAAAATGGCAGAGCTTCGGCGTCGCTTAGAAAATATAAAAAGAAAAAGGAGGGGTTGGACATGTATTTATAGGGGTTTGAATCGATACCAACAGTTAGATTAAATTGTTTTAAATTCGGGTCGTTCTGCCACGTCAAAATTCATAATCGACACCCCTACCGATCGACCATCACTTCCTACAGGCGGTCGACCAGCCAGTTAGGGGTCGATCGATCGGCCTCAATTTGGTTAATTAATTATCCGAGTTTCGTTCGTTAATTTGATTCCTTAACAGCCGATCGAGATTATTTCTTTCTACTTTCATTAACGTTAGTTCCACTTAAACATAAAATAAGCATTAATTGAACGTTAACGTTAATCAATGTTGATTAACTATATTTATTTCCTTAATTACATGTATAACTATTTCCGATTTGAAATATTCAAATATTAATAGCTTTTCCATTTGGACACGGATCAGAAAACTTTGCACACCAAAATTGATCAAAAAATCGCCACAAACTCAATGGTACAAGTTTTACAATCAAATTTCGACGTTTGTGAAAATTTTATTTTCGGCGTTATTAATTGTTAATTAATTTCTTTTTAATCAATTATCGTAAAATTTATGGGATGTTACATTCTTCCTCTTAAAATAATTTCGCCTCTGAAATTCCTCACGGGCAGAATCATATAACATAATGCACAACCATTCTAAGTTAATCAACCAATTTGTATGCAACAAGTTTTGTAGCCAATCGTGTACAAATGCATGATATATCACAATACATAGGATACGTATGCAGAATAATTCTAAACGGCGCCTCTTATACGAGTGCATTATGTAGAATAATTTAGAAAATGTGATGCAAACAACCTATATATACTGACAGTTCTATATATATATAAATTTTGAAAATAAAAAACTTTGTTTTGGCATCCTTATTTTTTCACACTTCTTCAGATAGAAGTATAGTTTGGTGAATTTTACATCCATTCTCTAACATCCAAATCCTAGCACACCACTGCAAATATCAAATTTTGAAAAATTCAATTTTCTAAACCTATTTTCTTTATGCTAGAAAAGGGTTTAAATGGAAAACTCCATATTTCCTTCCTTCCCTTGTGTACCCTTCTTCCACTGTACCTTGAAACCTTCTCTTTTGTCCAGATCTTTTTTCTTCATAACTTTTCAAATACAGTCCGTGTAAATATATATTTTAAACAGAGATATTTTAAAATCGGTTTTTTCACCTAATGACAAGGCATGGAGAAAGCGATTCCATAGCTAAAACGACTTTTACCCATGTTACTAACTATATTTTATTTTACTATCATTTTTGTTGCATGGTAAAATTCATAATTGCTATACCGTCAACTTTTCCCTATGCTAAGTATGTGGCATTCCAAAAATCAGAAATCTTCCTCTTTTTCCTCCCAAATCTTTTTAATTCAAAATTTTGAAATACTTGGAAGAATTTTAAAGTTTAAAAATTCCATCACCATTTTTTTCAAACTTTTCATACAAATATTTTATCTCTAGAACCATGAATTTTGAATAAAGATTTTCAAGAATATATAATTTTCAAAACGAATTATGCCACATGGAAAATTTTAATTTTTCAAAAACTTTTTATTATACCTAAAACAACATACAACATACATGTTTATTTATAAATTTTAGCTTTTAAGACATGAAGACACTGACCAATGGCTTCCAATAATCTTTCCTTGTCCTTCGCTCACTAAAATTTATCTTTCAAAAAATTTCTACTTTTTGGCACTTAAATCTTTTTTTAAGAGCTAAATAAATAAATTTTCCTAATTTATTTTATAATTTCCAATCTTCTTCTATTTTCTTTTCTTTAGCATTAATTGAGTGTCTTCCATGAAATTTCCTTATTTTATTGTTTTTTAAATAATAACGCGGTCAACATAGAAAACAAATAAAAATAAACATTTCCATTAATATAGTACGCGGTTCATACAAACAGAAACAACCAATGCTAATAACCCAAACCTAAAAGAAAAACAAATGCTGGAAGGAAATACAACTATTGCTACTATTCACTACTACCTACGGGCTAGGAGAAATTCCTTTGCGAGAGCTAGAACGACGGCCGCACCTGAGTGATCGGATCATGGCGGCTATGCACCTTAGATCATGACCATTGCATTGCGGCTCCGGCTATATCTCCTTCTATTCCTTCAGCATATCCTACTGATGTTCCTACATCGTCCGAAGCTCGACCTCGATCTGGATTTAGGAATCTTGGATCACACCAAATTCGAGGGCTTGGTGTTGCGACTTTATAGCCTTTTGATCTGGCCAAGCAGCCCAATCCATCAGTTCCTACCCCATTTCACCGTGCGCCTGCCCTGCTCCAAACTCCTCGGGTACCTCCTTTATCCTCATCCGCTTGAGTGAAGCTCTGTCCATAGGCACATGCATCCTCTTGTGTTTCCGCTCCTCTCGGAGGGTAACTTCATACTATCAAAAGACGGGAGTGATAAGAATAGAGTATGGGAGGTAGTTCCTTCGAGTCCTTGCTCCCGAGCTTGCATAACAGACCATGATTGGCTTGGATCAGTTGACCTGAATACCACATATGATGGCATGGTTGGCCTTCTGTACGAGGTGGTAGATCTAGTCGAGTGGCTCCAGGTCTTGGGACAATGTTGTGCTGGACAATGTAGGTGACTAGGCATTCTTGGTCCTGCAAGTTCTCTATCTGCCTGGCGCCTATCCCCTGATGAAAATCTATTAAAGAATAGCAGGATCAGTGGTCTCGATATCCTCTAAGTCTCCAGCTGCGAAGAAATGCAGAATCACACTGAATTGCTCATTTATCATCTTAATCTCTACTCCTTCGACTTCAGATGTGAAGCTGGTCTCGTTCTCAACAAATACGGATACTAAATTTGTGTCAAATAGATGCATGCACCTCGGATAACATTCCTGGTCGAATGGGTCATAGCTAAGGATCGGTAGTTGTCCTATGGCCGTAAAAAGATTCCCTAAATCATAGGTGGCAAAGTCTTCGAACTTCACCAGCCGTCCCTGCAGCAACGCAAGGCTTGTTAATTCTTCATAGCTTTCCATAATTTCTTCATGACTTTAGAGCCATGTGACCTCCTGTTGGTTTAGACTTGGGTGTCGGGAGGGTAGGTGTTGCACCGGGGAGGGCATGATTTGGGTTTGGATCTAGATCTGGGGCTTAGAAATTGGTTGATTTTTTGGGGGTGATGAAGCTGCTGCGTCGTTGCTTCGGTGTCTTCGGGGATGGACATCGTCGATGTGAGGGTGCTAGGTGGTCGGCGACTGTTAAACGGGAGGGGGAAATCACTGTCACTTTGACGGAGGATGAGGGTTTACTAAAAAATGAAGGCGGGTCAAATGGACGCGAAATATAACGCTCCAAAACAGCGATCGGTTGACCATTAGCATAGGGTGGTCGATAGCTAACGGTCAATCGGTCTTTCCCAGTGGTCGACTTCTCGTTCCTATTTTAGGCCAAGTTGAACTTGGACCCTTTTCGGGCCAAAATGAATATTAAGTATTAATTATTCGCTAACATTGCTTTGTTTTGTCTCTGTCTTCTCCATCTTCGCTCTAGCCGCTCTGAGGAATTCCTATCTACCCAAATTTCATCATTTCATCATGGTTCATCCGCCTACCGCTTATTATTATTAATTTTTCTTTAGGTTTTAAACTTCTTTCCTGTTATATTTGCCTTATTTTTTAACTCGTACCGCTTCTTATTGTCGACCCCTAAAAAGAATTTCACAGCTTAAAAGTTTTCCATTTTGAAAAAATCAATGAGTTGTATCTCTATTATTTATTTTCAAAACAAATAGCCTTTTATAAAAACCCATTTACTGAAATTTTTTATTTAACTAATTTTAATTTCTAAAAGAAATTTTTATTAAAATAAAATTTATATATTTTATTTTAAAGAAAATTTAATAACTGCTTACTTCTCAAAATAGGGTTTTTCCACCTTTAAATAATTCCTTTGAAAAATCGTTTCAAATATATTGTTTATATATTTTTCTTAAATCTTTTTATATTAAATTATTTTATGTGGGGTCAGACTCATAGTGGAATTTACTTGTCCCTTCTTCTGGACTTTTCTTCTTTTCCATTTACTTATTGAATTATCCTTCTCCCAGAATATTAAAATCTGGTTATCACCTTGGAGTGATTATTAGACATCTACTTTCACGAACTTATTTAATTTTTGCTTTCAGATATCTACACCATATAGACTCTTACATTCCCATTATCTGGACCTAATTTACATCATCAATCGACAATCCTACGGGGATTTACTACTATATAGCAGTCTGTGCTCTACAAGAGAGTCAAGTACTATCCAGCTTCGAGGACCCGTCCATATGTCGCATTCATGCTCTTCTTAAGTCAACGCCTTCCAATACAACCTACCTTCCATGGGGTGATCGGGGTAGACGTACATCTTCAACTCCCAATATTTTTTTAACTCATAATCGACTTATTCATCTTTTCAAAATATGGTTGCAACTAAACTATGGTCGAAATTTATAGGATTTTATGCATATATATGTGTGTGTATGTATATAATCATATATATAATTATAGAAAAAAATACAAATATGTTCACTCAACGTTTCCTAATTCTTAAGATCGACCAACATGGCTCTGATACAAACAGTGACAACCTGCACCCCCATGGATCCGAATTTACGCTACATCAAAAATTCAAGTCCACCAAAATATGGATCATTTGTTTGTTATCCTATAAATAAATAAATGCATATCAAAACACTATCGTTATAAACTCAAGGTGGAATACTAAAGTATAATAAAACATATGGTTACTGACCAATATTGATACTTCTGATATCTAGTGTCTTAGCCAACGTCGAGCATGCATAAGGGAACTTATCCTTCCATTGTCTCACTTGTACCAGTACCTGTTCCATTGTATTTTATTTTAACTCGGTGATCTCGACTCCATGTACGCATATGATATGCCCCATCTACCGAAAGTAGAGTACAATACATATGTGTGTGTACATATATAAGTATATATAAGTACCACAATCCCCTTTGGACCAAGATACCTTCATCGCTAGTTTTTGTAACTCAGCACCTCGTCGGGATCCATCACCACGCAGTATCATGTCCTCGTCGTCGTGTATACCACGGAACTCCCGTAGTGCCTAATAACATCATCACAATTATTAGCCATATTCTATCCATTTTGAAACACCTCCACAAAGGATTATCTAGTCTTACTTCTAACAAACAAACTAGCAAACAACCCTGACAGTGCATGAGCAAAACGTGATCTGCACTAGTAGGAGGTGTATCCGTTTAGGCACAACCCTTGTCTTTCCACTGACCACTCAGGACCGATGACATTCTCTACCTATTTACAACTCCTATTCCCGAATATGGTACCAAACACTCACTGACATAGTGCCTAGCTTTGCTCACCGTCCTATTTAGATTGCCTAATGCAATCGAAGTAATACCCACTTGTTACTTAATACCTCCTAAAAGATTGAAGCAGACTCTACTTGTCCTTTGACACTTCGACCGAGGCAAACTTCCTACTTGGGTATCCCTCACCTATACATGAATGTATATAACTTCATGGGTCTTATAGTTCGATATGTCATATATCAATATAATGTATACACAACCACAGGTAGCCCCTTGCGGTGGACAGGCTTCTGTTGTGCAACAGTACTGGCCTCACATTCCAACCCATTTTAATGAATATGTCATTCTTATCTAAGTTATAACTAATTTTAATAATTCACACCCGTCATAAATGCATAGTTAAAGATATATGTATGCATGTATGTATGTATCTATGTATACGTCTTCATACTTGTATAATTATAACGCCTCCAGCATTCAACTATTATAGTATTCCTTTAATTTTTCATGCGTCTACTTCTAATTCCATTTATATCAATTTACTATCATCTACCGCTTTCTTTAAGAGATCCAAATACCTTTTCTTATTTATTTCCCTTTCTCATTATTGAACTTTTATTTCTATTCTTTTCAGCTTTTACTGCCCTTCCTTATTTAATGACTTTTCATTACCCTTTTATTTATACCATTACTTGTCATTATTCATTCTATGACTTGCATGCTTTTTTATCGCTTATTATTTGATTCCTATCTTATCTCTATTGCATACATATCAATTTTTCACTTAAACCATTATTATTATCACATTTACAATTCTTTAATTCAGCCTTAGGGATTTCTGCATTTTAATACATTGGAATTTCATCTCCTTTAAAAGGAAAGATTAACACTATAAATCTCAATATCTTACCAAAAAGGAAATTTGTGTTACGTTTGAAATTATAAGGAATTATATTTTTGTAGTTATTAAAATAGACCATACAAAATACCATAAATATCCTTATTTTATACATCTCTTATTTTAGCCATATTTCTTGTTATTTCAAAAGGTACACTTTTATTTATGAATCTGAACTTGGTAATCTATAGAAATTTACTTTACAACACCTTAGATTCCAATGAATTAAAATACTACTTAAATTCCCATAATTATTATGATAACTTTATTATATTTTACTTATATAAGTCATTTAAATCTACAAATCTGGAACTACCGCATAATTTATCAAATTTGGGGACTACTACTACCCTTTTTTTAGATTCACATACATGCCATATTAAATTTAAGTTATTAATCATAGAATATGTAGGCAGAGTTTATAAATTCATTACACGTATGCGATTAGGCCAACTACTACAAGTTTACATCTAGGCATAAATGAATAGATTTGTAGCAATGTAAATTGAATATTATATAAAAAATTATAATTTATCACTCACTTTTTAGCTTTCAAAATCTTCAGATCTAATCCATGTTATTCAATTTGACTCCATTCCTCCCTATCGAAATACATATATCGCATGCATACACATATCTATTAGAAATCAGAGAAGAGATTTGGATTTAATTAGATTTGGATTTTTAATTTTACCTTGACTTTGATGATTTGATTCGACCCTTCTTCTTCTCAATATCCTTTGTTATTCTCCACTTGCATTTATGTATATAAACTATAACTATTTTTAGATTTAAGAGTTTGTGGAGTAGAGAAAATGGCAGAGCTCCGTAGTTGCTCATAAAATATGAAAAAAAAGTGAGGGGTTGGACCTGTATTTATAGGAGTTTGAATTAACACCAATTGTTAGATTAAATTATTTTAAATTAGGGCCTTTTGGCCACGTCAAAATTCACAATTGACACCCTAACTGGTCGACCACTGCCCTCTACTAGTCGACCACTAGCGGTCGACCGACCAAAGTTAAGGGTCGATCGATTGACCTTAACTTGGTTAATTAATTATCCGACATTTCGTTCGTTAATTTGATTCCTTAAACGATCAATCGAGATAATTGCTTTCTACTTCTTTTAGCATTAGTTCTACTTAAACATTAAGTAAGTGTTAACTGGCTATTAACGTTAACCAAAATTGGTTAATTATAATTATTTTTCTTAATTATATATAGACTTGAAATATTCAAAGGTTAATAACTTTTTCATTTGAAATCCAATTGGAAACTTTATATATGAAAACTTGTAAGAAAATCACCATGAACCCAATGGTGCAAGTTTCGTAGCCAAATTCTGATGCTTGTAAAAAATTATATTTGGCGTTGCTAATTATTAATTAATTTTTTTAATTAGTTATCATTAAATTTACGGGGGTTACATTATCACTCCAAGAGGAAAGGCTGTTTTTTGACGTTGATTAGCGACGCCATAGTAACATGGCTAAGGTGAGGTATCACTAAAATTATAGCAGTTTCAAAGGTATCATTAATTAGCTATGCCTTAGTGATGTCATAATAGATATCGATGTTTTCATATTGGTGCCGTAAAGATGTTGGAATTATCTATGCCTTTGCAATGCCATAAAAATTCACATCAAATCGATCTGCGTCCTTCTGCAGCTCATCAATTAATGTTGGATCGGCGTCCATGTGCATCCCACGCCCTCCGAATTATGGTAAAATTCAACACGTTTTCAGTCGTCAAATTCAAAACAATCAACGTTGTATATGTCTCCACCCCATCAATATTCTCCCCTATCTCTCATTGAAGAAAACTCATAATTCCATGTTTCCATAAACCCCTTTCAACCCGTTATTTTCAAGTTTACCCTAGCAGAACTTTTCCCAAATCTAAAACCCTAGTATTAGCAATATTGAGGAGGTTCAATAAAGAAATATCCCGCTTCCAAAAAAATCTACCGCCATTTACTGAGTTAAGGAGAGGAGGTCGTGATTCTACACAAGGCACGGGATGTTCGTCTTTGACTTTCCAAGCAACGCCATAATGTTGGATCTAGCAATGAAGAGCTTAAGGGTGGTTGCTTTTTGTTTACCTCGATTTGTAATGTAACCACAATTTGTCATTTCATTTCTTTGTTTTATTTAGATTCTTTAGACCTGATGTTATAAGATGTAATAGGGAAATCGATGAATTTAGGTTGTCAGTGCTTGAACATGAATTCAAACAGAGTACGTGCCATAAGATAGACTTTGATTGCAGCAAGATTTGAATATTGATTGTGGGTATAGTGGGAAGGTTTATGAACATGAGTTATTCTTCCCTTTTCGGTCATTTGATGTATACTGATTTATATACCGTGTGATATGTAACTCGATGTTTGTATAAATTGTTGTTTCAACAAAAGTATTATGGTGTAAAGCTTTGTAAAATTAATCATTGCTACTGTATCTTATTTGAGAAATTCTGTATTCATGATTACTGCCCCAAGAAAACCAGCAAAAAATTATATATAAAATATCAAAACACCACATTTTCTGTAGTGTTATTTTCTTATGGATTTTATTTCAATTTGACCCACTTTTGAAAACATATCACATTTTTAGGCGACTGTTAAAACTAATTACTAATATAGGTCATTTTTGGTCAGCTTACCACAATGTTGGTCAAAATTGCACAGATGACATTTCAAATGTTGCATGTGTTTTTATTTAAACATGATTGGCGCTTTTTGAAAAGGCACCAACTATGTTTTTGTACAAATGGATACCATTTGAGATGGAGTTAGAGGTCGTCGTTTGAGAAGTCATCCACTATGTTTTAATACGTGGCGAAAGAAGGAGCATTTTGAAATAGCTCCTTTAGGCGATTTTTGAAATATCGCTTTTTTTCCTGGCCCTCTATATACAGCAGTGCTCCCCCCTCTCCTCACTCTATTTTTACCAAACTTCTATCATAAAAACTAAATATTCTCCCTTTTATCTTTTGTTGAAATCTCTTATCATTTGCATTAAAAGCAATTAAAGCTTGTGTTTGAGTAGATCTTGGTCAAGAATAACATCTCCTTACTTTGGATCAATCAAGGTTTGAATTTATAAACCCTAATTTTTTGGTAAATTTATAAATGAAAATTATGTAATGTTTATCCGTTGTTATTGTAGAATGACTCCTAATTTGTTCCAATTATTTGTTATTTTGATGGTGAATTGGTTGTTGATGATCAAATGTGTGGAAAGTATGTTGGTAGTTCCTACAAACTGACAAAAGTTCATAAAGGCTCCAACTTAGAACAACTAAAAAAATTGTTTTATAGAGCAACAAAGATAAAGTTAGAGGAGTTTGATATTTTTTTTTTTGAAATGGTACTTTATATACAACATGTCACTAGGATAACATATCACGCTATGCAAGTTTCGAACTTGTGACCTCTCGCACCAAAGCTAAATCACTTAACCACTGGGACAATGGTGCTTGTCCAGAGGAGTTTGATATTGACCTAGTGCAATTGGTCAACCAATTCCGAATCCAAAGCAATAAAAACCATTGATGATGATGATGTCTAATTTTCATTTTCTATTGCATCTAAATCCATAGAGCTATTTATTAGAAAAACTAGAAGGTTGGCAGTAGAACAACCTATACCACCACCTGTAGTTAACTATAGTATTGAAGATTATTCTAGAATGGTGGAGACCACAAACACTGCTCAAGGAATTGTGTCTCCTAGTTACAGTAATCCACCGATGAATGTAATGAACTATAAGCAGTAGCAAATGTTATTCGAAATCTCCTTTCAAGAATATTAGCAAAGTGTGCAATTTTGTTATCCATATCCAACCTAGGATAGTTTTGCACATATAAGTCAAAGGTAATATGTATTTTCTGATCTATTTATTCCATATTATATTCATTGTATTAGAGTTGATACAAAATTGTAATTTTCATTTGTAGCTTTATTCCATAGCAACCTGCAATGCAAAATAGTGCTGAACCAACGAATAGTCATAAGTCTTGTCCAATGCAGCCCACAATCTGAATTATACCACCACTACAACAAAAAAGACTTTTCACAGCGTTTGAAAAACGCTGTTAAAAGTTTTCACAGCGTTTTTAAAAACGCTGTATAACGACATGCGGTCGTTGACCCTAAATTTTTAACTGCAAAATATAAACGCTGTCAAAAACTCACTTTCTACAGCGTTTTTTAAACGCTGTTAATAATTTTTCTACTGCAAGGCATAAACGCTGTTAATAGTTTTCTACTGCAAGGTATAAACGCTGTCGTAGGGATATGCATTTTTTTCCCAATGAATTGACAGCAATGTATAAACGCTGTCGTAGGGATATGCATTTTTTTCCAAAGAATTGACAGCAATGTATAAACGCTGTCGTAGGGATATGCATTTTTTTTCCAAAGAATTGACAGCAATGTTGTGCCATTGCAATATTCACACATATCATTAATATAAACTACATTTAATTATATTTTAATCAGTTAATGTACATAACATAAACAAATCGAACTAAAAATTGTAAAATAAAAGCATAACTATTAATCACTTCCATAAAATAAGTTGAACACAATATCCATGAACAAAGTTTACATAAACCCGTAAACACTACTGCACTACAACAACAACATCACCTACCCTTTCATCAACAACACAGTTGCTTCACCGCATCCACCATCAAACTGTTTCATTGACTCACTGCCTTGCTTCTGCCAGAACTGTTTTCTACCAACCTCTCCATCACAGTTCACTATTTCAGCGTGCCACTATCATTAACATCAAATCCTCTGCATTTCTCCATTGCCTCCACCAAATCATCCACCACAAACTCATCATACCACTTCACAACCCCTACAAGCTGTACCATCCAAACCAACCCCTGTAGTACTTCACCTTCATACAACCAATAACCCACTCCAAAATCAATTACTGCTAAACAATCATCCTACAAAACTTCAGTTCAAAACATACCACACCAGCAAACAAGCCTCACAGTTCAACACCCCAGCCTCAACATTCAACCAAAGACCAACCACCATTCTCTGACATCTTTCTTCCACCATCCTCTCACAGTTCCACAAAGCACAGTTCCACAAACCACCGTTCACTACACCATCCTCTCACAGTTCCACAAACCACCATTCTCTGAAATCTGCATCTTGACATGGTTCAAGAGAGGAGTGCACTAATGTCTCTGTCAATGGAAATGCATATTAGCAAACAATAAATAATAGAATATGACTCAAAAGAAAAAAGTAATTTGAATTTTTATTAGCTAATGGCTATAGACAAAAAGATTATAGTTCATAAATGCAAATTAAAATTACTACACAGAGTGTAAAAACATAATGGTCAAATCAAGTGAAGTTCTAAAAGTTAACAAACATATTATGTAACCACGACTATAGAACACCATATTTGGGGGCCTGCTACAGCATTTATAGAGCCCAGCTAAGGGCTTTAAATTTTCTAACAAAAGCAAAATGTTGGTTAAAGCCAACGAGGGGATATTAAAAAATGAATTCTAGAGGTGGTATTGGATCACATGAACCTTCCTTATTTTCTAAAGGTTGAGGATGAAATATTGTTTAGTGGTAATGGCAGAGAGATCGAGCTGTCAATTTTATCTATATTTAATACCAGTATGCATGCACATCCAATAGACGTGTGCATAATTTTTTTTGACCATAGCTAGAAATAAGTTTAAAAATGGATTATTATTGCATACCTTTATGTTTAATTTTTTGAATTTAATTGAAGTCAATGTAGATACATAAATTGTTTGTGATAGCAGCTTGCTCAAATGCAATGTATAAATATATAAATAATTTGTAAACATAGTTAATTTTTTTAAATATGTTTAATTTTATAAATGTATAATTTACAAAACTTGCTTTGCATTTTGTAAAAGTAAGTCAATTTTTGTAAAATTAGTTAATTTTTATATAAAAGTTTTATAGAATAGATTAATTTTCATAAATTTAGTTAATTTTTATAAAAATATAACTTAGTTAAAAATATTGTTAAAATTAATTAGTTATTATAAATTTATTTAATTTTTATAAAATTTTGATAGTATATAGAAATTTATTTAATTTTTATGAAACTTTAACTTAGTTAATTTTTTATAAAACATAGTTACTTTTTATAAATTATTTATGTTTTATAAAACTTAGTTACCTTTTAGAAAATTATTTAATTATTAAACTTGGTTAACTTAGTAGATGACTCATTCCCTTTCTAAAAGAGGTTCAGTTTAGTTATACCAACATGCTCATTCAAATTAGATGACGATGTGCAATGAACTGTAGTTGGTTTCCAATAGAAGTTGCATTGTTGATACTCATAGGAATAGGTGCAACAAGTTCACGGTATGATTTACTAAAAAGGTTAATTTGCTCGATTTACGATCATTTCAGTTCACTTTTTCAAACCTTTGTCACAGTGGTAGAAAAAGCATATTTTGTTTCGATTATACTTCAGCAAACAAGCCTTAATGATGAATTTTTCCTTCAGTTGATATTCTAACTAATTAGGGATGACCACTAGCCTTAAAACTAGATAAACAAAGTTATAAGGAACTTTTGAGATATTAACTACTTACTATATGAATTGACTGCTAATATCAAATTTTGATAACAGTTACAAACAATGTGACCAACCATCAATTTGAAAAGTATAACCATCATCAGTAAAAGCTAAAAGGTTGCCATTTTGAGCTTTGAAATGATTACCATTTTAGTTTTGTAATGGTTATCATGCATATTGTTACCATGATTTGAAAGTTGAATATATCAACTGTAACAGCCCTAAGTATACATACGTCAAAAATACTTGAATCAGTTATGCTCCACATCAATTTGCATATAAAATAAAAACATAAAGGTGCCAAAATTACTAACGTGTGTAAGAATTAAACATGAGTTCGTAAAGCATTTTTTTAAAGAAAAAGTCTAAGAGTAATAAATTCATGCATGCATGTATGTATAAAACCCTCTGTTAGCAGAATCTCCTAAGCTTGAAAAAACTGGTGCTTCTCAATCAAACTTGGCAAGTAAAAAAGGCAAATAAGCTATAATTACCTCTAGAATAGTGTCAGCACCAAATTTGTTCCTCCACCTGAGCATTTCGGCCCACATGATTATTGCTTTCAAAATCTGTATAAAATAAATAAAAGAATGAAGACATCAGAGAAAGTGCTTCAGCACAAAAACTAATTAGGAACGACTGGGTTTTTACTATATGAAATGCATGGATCTACATGGTATTTTGAAAGGTTTTACATGTAGAATTAGAATTAAGGTAAAATAAATATTAGTTAACATGATTGAGCTACTTGCGTAGCCTTTAAGCAACATTTGGACATCTCCATGTGACTTAGTATAAACTTAAGATGATTGTTCACGCCGTCATTATGTAAACAATTGGAGGTTGTATTTGAACTACTTCAGCAAATGCTGAAATAAAGTGAACTTTTACTTTATGATGTTCAATTCACTAAGTATGTAGATCTATGACTACTTCAAATTAAATTTCAAATAGAGAAAATTTTACTGTAACTTTTTAAATTGTTGAATCAAGAAACAATACAGATATTGTTTTTTTCGAACTGTATAACATCAATTAATCAAAAGTAAAAACAAGAAAGGTTATGTAAAGTAGACAATTGGAAATATTTCATGAATCAGATTTCAAAGAGATCCAGAATCTACATCCTGTCAAAAAATGAAACAGTGATGGAAGAAATATACAAGTAGTGCTATTTAGTCTTTATAATATAAAGTAACTATCCATATTTTTTTTAAATTAGGTAGACATAACTGATGTTTAAAGCACATAAATAAGAGAATATATGAATATATGACTTAAATAGGATCATTGTTTATTTAACAGGTTTCCAGTCCGTTTAGAGATTATATGAAGAAGAACTAATATAAATTAAATGCGGCGCACTTATTAACTCTAATCTGGTACATTACTAATCAATTTTGAAAAGCTCGTATAAATGAATATTGAATGTTACAGACTATAACGTTAAAAGGAATATAGTTTAAATCAACCAAATTTATTTCACTAAATGAAAATAAAAGTGGCTAACTTCAGATGGGAAACATAAAATATTAATACCTTAGTTAATGTACAATAAATACAACATTGATTCCTCATCCAAATGTACGCATTTATCCTTCCTTGTCCTTGTCACCTTTTTTCCTATGCCCACATATGCATTTTTCTTATTTAAACTAATTCATATTGTTATGCATTTATAAAAATGTACGCATTTATTCTTATCACCTGCATTTTTAGCCACATATTGTTACTAATTCATATATAGCTAAAGTTTTGTGCATATGCCCACTATACTTATTGAGTCACTTGAATTACTTTAATTACTATATAATATTCATTTATGATACCATGCGGGCTACTTGCTCAAAAATTTCAACTTTATTTCAATTTACAGTTTATAAATATTTTTTGCTGCTTAATTATATCATTCCTACCAACTTCAAATCTTAATATAACACTCAGTAACGCATAATAATACAGCTTAACGTTTTAATCTATAAATGATAAAATCCTAAGAGCCAACAGTTATGTAGAAGTGAATTGGTGAGTGGTCACGAATATGAGCCAAATACGAATATTAGAGTCTGTGATGCTTCCATTTAATTTATTACCATTTTAGTGCACCGCTTGAAGAATTGAAGAACATTTCGCTTGTTATGTAGCTAAGCTTCTACTGTGCCTATTAATGTGGTTTTAGCACAACATTGAATTATGAGGTAAAACATCTAGCATAAGAGGTGTGGGATAAAATGTACCAGTTTTAGTGTACATTTGTTTAAATAAAAGTTCAATCAGTGGAAAGCAACTTAGACAATGAAAGTTATTCGTTATTCCATTATAAAAAAAAGTTATGGTAGTGCATGTTGCATCACAACATACTCTAAGCTAACAAATTGCAGTGCAATAAAATAAATGATCAGCGTTAACACTAAGCCAAACATAAGTACTAAGCACACTTGACAATGAAATGAATATGAAGTTCCTAAAATACAAGACTATAGTTGGACAAAACAAGTGTGCAATCAAATAAATAGTAAACATTCCATAGCAAAAGGTATAATTGTGCATAAGAAACCATTAAAGTCTAAAACAAGACTTACCAATTATGAAATGGTGTGTATCCATTAATACTTTGTTCACCATGATAACTCCAATTGATATTGACACATTAAACATCCACGTTCTTTGCCAACCTAAAATGGAATTAAATAAAAGTGACCATTATCAGCTTTAAAACCAAAAAATAAAATAAAAGGATTAGTGAATAGATGTTTACGTAATAATTGTCTGAATAATAGAAGAATATTCAGCACCATCATTATCTCTCTCATGTTCTTAACCACCTATAAAGCATACTAGTTAAATATCATCAAACATTGTTTTTTTTTATAGTGGTAGGAAAGTAAATAAATAAATTAGTAAACAAAACTCGTAGTCAAACACAATACTCCTGGCACACTGAAAAGTTACATTACATATAAGCCATTTTGCCAAAAGAAATGAATGACTTTATCCATGCTTCTACTGCTAAATATGAGAAAGTGAAGCTTTTTTTAAAGAAAACAGATGCTTTGTAGAGTCCCATTACCCAGAGGTGCTTAAGGACTTACTTTGAGATGAAGTGATATCTAGCGCATGGATTTTTTTCTGAGGATCCTCAAAGTGGTGATGCATTTACAATCAACAAAATAGCTAGAGAAATCGAAGGAGTTCATGATGAATCATTAAATAGTGTAGATACAGCTGATGTTGTAGTTGAAGAGAAAGAAACCCATGCATTTGAAATTGACCCGATAGGTGGAAAATGTTAAGCAAAGGTTCTTACCTATATTACAGCTCAGTTCTTAACTTCATGTTTCAGCTCAGCTCAATACATCGACGTTCACCTATGAACACATTTTTGCATTGCTTTGCTTTATTTTAATGCTGCAGTCTATCTCTTATTACACCTAAGTGCATGAATTCAAGTTCCAACTCAGCTCATGGAGAAAGTGGTGGATTGATAGTCTAATATATTATAAAAATATGAACGATATAAAAGAATTAAACTTTGGAATCTAAAAGGATGACTGAACCAATAAAGTTGATGCTTCTTTTAATTAGTGTTGATATCACATGAAAAGGATACAGATGCAAAATAAAATGATGCTGATTGTATTATATAAGGCATAGTTGAACCAATAAAGCTTCCTGTCTTCAAAATTTCAATTTCTAAAAATAATGATTTTCTAAACAAAATTTATCTATAGAATACTCGATATTCTGAAACTTTCAGTTTGAAAAATATAAATATTCTTGGTTTATAAAATCAACTTTAAAATGCTTGAATTAAAAAATACAGAAATAAACATTACAATTATCAAAAGTTTTAATTATAGAGTTTTGAATTTTCTTAAACTTGAAATATCAAAAGGTGGTTTTCAAATTCAAAATTTATTGTAATTTCCTAGATGTTAATAGTGATACATGGAAGAAATCATCATTCAGTTTAAAGAACTTAAGATAATCATAACAAAAAGTGTTGAACACTTTCCTCTTAATAGGAGCCTTACAGCAATCAAAAATAAATAAGCTTCTAAACTGGCAATTAGATGAGTAATCAAACATCTTTTATTAAAAACAAACACAACCTAGTAATAAATCAAATAAAAGTATTTTGTTTCATCTACTGAAGCTACCTGAAGCAGTTGAACTTTGTCAGTAGTTCGACTCCATCGAATTCCCAAAAAGTTATCTTGACAATTAATGATCGAACGAAGTTCGACTAAGGGCGGTCCACAAAGCAACATGCTTGAAAATATGAAATCAAAATTAACCAATGACATAAACCTAAAAATCGACGAATCAAATAGACCTAAAACAATGAATTAGTGATACCTAAAGCATGAATAAGGAATTAGGGCAGCGACGATCAAATCCACCAAAGGAAAATCGAAGAACGAGCGAAATTAGAAGGAAATTGAAAATAAAGGAGAACTGAATAAGGGAGAGACAGTATAGATAGAAGAGGGAAAATGAATTATTTTAGCAAAGTGGAAGGAGAGAAGCGGCAAATATTAAACCTAGAGACCTAAGAATATTCTCAGCGTTGGTACGTGAATTAGACTCTTTGTGAAATAAGTTTTACTGCATTTAAGGGCCAAACGTTGACAATATGTGCAGTTAAAAGTAAGTTGTCTTGTAGTGCACAGGAGCAAAAAGTACATTAATTTTGTAACGCTAATAAATTATATTACATTTTGTAACTATGTTAAAAATGTTATATATTCATATTACAACTTTCCAACACATGATATTGATACACAGTCGAACATTCAACCAACAACTGACTTAGGGGTTCCAAATGTATCCGATGACGATAAAGATACAGATGTACACGGCGATCCTACTCTTGATAGCACGACTGTTGCAACTAGACCAGAGAACGATGGGGTATGGATCGATAACATGCAAGTAAACAATGAACCGCTAAACTATTATTTTTGAGTTGAAGAAGATGCTCGTGGAGATAGTGATGAACCGAACATGGAGATACATTTGGATGATGACTGTGTAATGCACAAATTATCTGTGTAATCAAATCTACTCTTTCACATTCGTTCTTTTCTCTAAATGGTCAAACCATTCAATAGAAATCCCTTACTATAATATCGTAACAAAGTATTTACAAAAATGTGTTTGATTATCCTTATCATTTAAGGACATCAAATATGTTGCATTTTGTTTAAACTTATTAGACTGGCATTTCAGTGATCGAGTTCATAGATCTATCTTGTAGTTTTAGTCTAGTGTTACATTTAACACAGTGCGATCTTTATTATAATCAATCAAATTGAATACTCGATCTCATAGTATGGTTTATTGGCTTATTCCAAATGAACTAACTTTATCGAAGTATCATATATTATGAACTGTAACCGTTCCCCATATAACTCTTATATATGATAGTATATGGATCAAATATCCATATTATTATATTGCATTTAGAATTCGAAACTCATAAAATGCAATACACGATCACGACCAAATAAACACATAAGCGACCAAATTATGAATATATTAAGTAATTGTAAAATTAGGCACTTACATCGATATGGAAACATTCACATGCAATAATCATTTATTAGTAAGTATATGTAATATTTCTATTTGTCAATATTCAATTCAATTCATCTGTATATCTTAATCGATAAGCGTTTTATCAATCATATTAAATGCTCAAATTTATCAATATAGATTATTATAACATAATATCATATGGTCTTACAATATTAGAAAGGTTAAATATTATCTTTTCGTTTTTTAATAAGGCCCCCACCGGTCTTTTATCTTTTACCAAACCCTAAGCGAAACATGGAAGTCTTTTGACTTCACTAGTGGGTGTTAGGACTCATATGTTTGACCTTGAGGAAAGCTCAACAAATCATAGACGCGCATATGATGGATAACCCCTTATCGATTGTATCACATATGTTAATCCTGCCTTTACCTTAAGGAAAACTTGACAAGTAAAGTGGGATTATTCACTCGGACCTATCATTTTGCAACGGCCTAAGTATAATATGCGTACCTTGAGGATAGCTCAACAAATATGTGCAGTTATTTTACCTCATCCATTCAATATATTAATAGTAGTACACATAACATCCCTAGCTTGAGGAAAGCTCAATAACTAAAGAGCATGCAAGTAATTTATTAATATATAAATGATAGAGGACAATATTATATTGAAGATTCATAATCTTTAATATATTATATCAAGTGATATTAACTTATGGAATAATGTATTTCTTATGAAATAACCTTTGTGATTTAAGCATCGACCCATATTTTTCGGCTTCAAATTTGAATATTTAATTTATTTAAATATTCAGATTTGAATTGAAATATAACAAAATTTATGTTTCAAATTAAGACCTGATTTTTGATGACATATTTTTAATTTAATTTATAGGATTTTTCCATAATTTTTAATTTGAAAAATAATTAAACTTACATTTGATGCTTTTTGAGGAAAACTTCGGTACTTTTGAAACTTAACAAGATAAGTTAACTTGTCTATTATATTGTTGTTTTATGATCGTCTCACATTGTTGTGTTTTCATTTATATCGTTCGCGGCTCGTACGCGAAAGGGATATGGTATAGCGTCGTACCTCAAAACTTTCAAAATAAAAATATCTCCACAATATCACATCTCTTTTCATATCATCTACGTGCTGCTCGTGGCTTACATTAATTATTTGTACTTTCTTTCCTTTAGCATTGAAGTGTCTTTGCTTATGTATACACCCACAGAGCATGTAAGGAGGGATTCATTTTTTTTGGAGATGGAACACATTTTTTACTTCTCTTGAAAAAATAAAAATAAAAATAGAAAACACATTGTCATTCACAATTTTCTTTCGTTCTTTTCTTCTCTGCCAAGCACAACCATTACTTTTCCTTTCCTTTTTCTTAGATATATGTTGCCGTGTCTTTATGTGTGCTTGCATACGAGTGAGTGCATATGTGTGTGTTTCTTATGTATATATGTGTGCTATGTTTGTGTCCTCTATTGTGCATGTGTATGAAGATGTGTGTGGGTAGTGTATATTAGAGTGCAGGCATGGCAACGTGTGTGCATATGTGTAGTAGGCATAGAGATTGAAAAGGAGAAAGGGAAAAGTGATGTATGCATGCATGTGCATAGAAGAGAAAGGAGGAATGCAATGGAAACGTGAAAGGTGGGAAGATGACCGTGCATGGGGTAGGGTATTAACGTGTACAAGTGAAGAAACGTGCAACATGCATGGCCGTGAATGGTAGTTTGTGCCGGCGCGTGAGGAAGATGGAATGTATGGTGGGCTTTGTAGGCTGCAGCATTTTGGGATTGGGCCTAGTAAGTTTTAAATAATTAAATTGGTATAAATTAGGTATGGTTTATGATTAGCATATAGCATATATTTAAGTTTAGTTTATAAACTTAGGTATAAATTAATTTGTTAGTTTAAACTAGTTTAAACAATTTTAATGAACACAATAGCCTTTGGATATGTGTAAGTGGGCTTGGGTTTTGTTGTTTTGGATTTTGGGGGAGAAAGGATATAAAAGTTTAGTTAATTAAATATGCTATTCAATTATAAGTTTAAAACATGTTTAAACTTTAAATTCTTTAACTCCTCCATACGAAGTCCATTTAGTCTGGATCTTCGACACAAGATTTGTATTAACTAGTAAAACACACTAGTATAGATATTTGACACATTTAGAGAAGTATAATATATTGATAATATATTAGGTATTGAATTTAATTACGTTGAACATAATTAAAATAGCTATGCTTCGTTGGTGCCATTTATTTAGAAGAATCAAACACCGTTCTACTATTTTAGATTGAATAGATTATTTTAGACATATATTTAGCTGAATAAATCCTCATTCCGCTATTATATAATTTTGTGCATTTATTTATATAAACCAGTTAATTCTAATTTATGTGTTATTATTCAATTTGTTGAATTGTTGATAATAATGTGTTGTTATGGTTATGATTTGTTTGGTTGATTGAATTTTGCTCGACTAGTTTATGAGCAATAGCATTTTCTTTTTTTTGCATGGGGTTGGGTAGAGACAAATGTAGGCTACAACTTGTGATTTATTTTACAATTTGACTATAAGGTGTTTAGTAATAATATTAGTTTATTAAATTATTATAATTAGTTATATTAGTTTAATGTTTTAGTCTGAACTTCAATTAAATGAAGTTATTTTGAAGGATGGTTTTCATAAAAGAATTTGTTATGAAATGTTTATGGAAAATGAATTGGTTACAAAAAATTTTGAAAATATTTGTAAATGAAATAATTATAATAAAAGATGTTTATTATAATTTTAGAAAGGAAAGAATATTGCCTTTTGAAATGAAATGGTTTCTTTGAAAAGAAATAGAAATATTTGGAAATGAATATTTTGAAGTTATATTATATAAAAGTGATTTATATAAAGATATATTTTGGGGACTTAAAACCTGGTGGTTTTAAAATGGCTTTCCAAAGGTTTTGGGGGTAATAAACAATATTGTGTTTGGAAGTATTTATGATTATTAGTGCAAAATGATTCGTCACTCTTAAAAACAAAATGATTTTTTATTTTACCGATGATTTGGTTGACCCATAACTAAAAGGGGGTGTAGATGTGTTGTAGCCTTGATATAGTCCGCTCGACGAATAGAGAAATATACATATCTATTTTTTTTGAAAGACTGGGACCCAGTTGCCTTGTTATTTGGAGAAATCTCCCGATCTAGTTGCGTATATTTTGATATGCTTTTACAGTAGTATTTTGGGATTTCCAAATAAATATATCAAAGTGATTTGTCTTAAGATCCCGAAGAAAAATGTAGTTTGATACAAAAGATGTATATATTATTATTTCAAAGGTTTTGAAAAGAAGCCGGGATTCAAAGAGATTGTTTTTGAAAAAAAAAATATTTTGAAAATAACAAGATTTTGTAGATCTAAATGTAAGGAGAAAGTCTAAGTGAGTAGATTTGGTAGCTATATTTACATGTTTTATGCTATGTAGTTGGGAATTGCATATTTGGTTGTTGCATCATAGGCTCTATGAGTCCTATTTGTGGTAAGAAAACTACGTTAGCTTGATCCTACATCTAATTGGATACCCAGTTATATGGAGGTACTAGGCAGTCACAAGTGGTAGTGACGCAGCCTCAATAATAATATTTCTTTTTCCAGTTTATTATCTGTTATTTATCTTGTATTGTTGTATCTTTCTTGTTTACTATTTTATTCCGCATATGGCATGTTTATTGAGTTTACAGGAATAGGTTATTGTTATCTTTCTCATCAGACTTGTGGAGCGGTAGATTTATTGTATATTAAGTCTTCTTTTTATTTAAGCACACATGTAGAATAAATAATTACTCTGATAACTCGTATAATCGAAAGTTGTAGCCTATACATTTAGTAGTGTTATTTATTTATCAGATTTTGATATGTTCATTTGGTAGTTTTCATTAGTAGTTTTAGAATGAGTGGGTTTTTGGAGATTTTGGACTAGTCCGAAAATCTAGGTCGTTACAACGTACGTATTTATCCTTTAAGTCTATTTGGGTTTCTTTGATGTTCCACCTTTAGTTTATATATTAATATTATATAACTTTTATATTATATAACTTTTATATTTCATATTACTTAATTCTTATATATAATATTATATTAATTAAATTTTATTTAATTAATTTTAATCAATTAACATTCTAATTAATTTTATATTATTTTAGTATAACATTTATATTAAATATTTATTACATACTATAACGTTTACAGTATTACACATATATCATATATACGTGTATGTTATTAAATTAACTAAATTTTGATTTATTTAATTAACTAATTAACCTTTAATTGGTTTATTTAATTAAAAAAATTTAATTAAATTATATTAATTTCAAATTTTAATCCATAAACGTGCATGTATGCTAATGCTATTTTAAACATTTTAAAATACGATAAAATATATCATAATATTTAATACGTGCATGTATAGTTTTATTAACTAACTTATTTTATTAATCTAATTAATAAATTTTAAATTTTTCGAAATTAATACATATATTTTCAAACATGTTGAAAATTTTATTATATTAAAATTTTATAATATATCTATACCTTATTTTAAATTTAACTTTTAAATTTAAAATGTTATATTTCTAATTTTCAAATAATTTTGAAAGTTATCCTAAGGCCGAATTCGAATTTGGGTCTCTTCTATTAAGGGCAACCATTTGGGCTCATATATTTGTTCGAGCCAGGTTGTAGCTAAGTAGGATAGAGTACTAAATTATCCAAACCCAATCCTTCGACACTACCTTTCTAGACATCCTACAATCTGGTTGTGAGATTAATTAGTTCATCCTAACATGACAAGTTAGATCTAATAGGCTATTGTTCTCTGATACCATTGTTGGAACTGGACCAACCCACGGTGAAAGTTATGGGTGAATTTCAAATGGTTTTACTCTATTGGATCATTATTGGTTCTATGAAGTCTAATTCATTTAGAACATTTCTAAATTTTATATAAAATAAAATCTTTTATTTTATTTAAATTTACAAATTATACAATTTTATTTAATTTATATTCTAGGCATATAAATGTATGCATATGTATCATATGCATATATGTATGGGTGTGCATACGTAACATGATACCCGTGCAAGGTATAACATGCCCATATATAGATGTTGGGATTTACATCGCAACAGACATGTTAGCTCATCTGATATGTATTGTAGGTCGTTTAGATATATATACGTATGTAAATTTGTTATTTATATAAATATTATAAATCTACACACACACATTTATGTATACGTATATGTAAATTTTATTTAAATAATTTTATGAGAATGAAAATATTTAAATATAGATATATATATATATGTACGTATATATAGTTTATATATATGTAAAATATTAATAATTTATATCTATATATGTATATTATTTTAATACATATTAAAATAATATATATATATATACATAATATAAAGGTTTTCTACAACTTACGAAGTAATATATATATATATGATTATAATGAAAAAATAATATTATATATATATTCATAAAATCAAAAAAAAATTATTTTATTTTTAAACACTTCCATATCATATGCATAGTATAATTTTTTTTATTATTTCAATATATATATATATATATTGATTAATTAGTCAAAAAATAGTAAAATATTAATAAGAAAATACTTTCGAAACATATTATTCAAATTTTAAATTTCAGAAAACCTAACAAGCTATTTTAAGGTTTGGAACATAATTTTTCTTGGTAAAAAATTAATTTTTAGTAATTAATTATTTTTTGTCATATATTATAATAATATTTAAAAAATATAAAAAATTATTCTAAATCCTCATTTTTTGGCCAAGAGTTTATTTCATGATAAAATAAATTTATAAAATTTGAAATTTAATTCGAAACATATTTTATTTTATATAAATTATTCACATTGTGTATTGAGTTAAATAATAATAAATATTTATCAAAAATATTTTACAGCTACCAAAAATTATAGTTACAGTAAATATACATGTATAAATATATATCAGTTATTAGCATGAAATGATGTTATAATTAAATACTAACCATATAAGTATAATTAAATGATATATTAATAGGGGATTTTCACTATAAGGGCCTCTTAGCATCAACTAATTATTTTCTAGGACACGTGTTCAAAATAATTAGTTTCTAGGACACGGGTCGAAAATTAACCCATTCGAATCCATATCTGTCGCCAATTCGAAACAAAACTAGGGCTCAGAAACAAAATCGATCTCTTCTATATCAATTTCCATTCCATTTTCTCTTCCCAATATTTCTGCTTCAGCATCATCGATTTTTGCTTCATCGATTTCAGCTTAAACTAAAATACTTTCATCGAACAATTTCTGCAATCACCTTAAACTTAAATGCGAAAGAAGTAAGCTATATTTTAATTTGATGTAAATGTTTTACTTAGATGATAAATTGTAGTTAAATATTCATTCTTACCGATGTTGATAATAGCTCTTATATTAGAATTAAGGTATTTTATTTCTTGTTATAATTTAACATAATCGACATTTGTTTAATTGAGCATACCTAAATATTCAATGGCAGATGATACTAAACCCTAGGTGTTAAACTGAACAAGTTATCGTTTAGCTGTTAAAAAAGATAAAGGTATCTATCTATTAATGTAAAATTGCAGTTGTCCTGAATTTAAGTCAATTGCAGTTGTCCTGAAGGTATCTATCTGTTAAAAATATAAAGGTATCTATCTTATAATAAATCATATATAAATTTTTATATCAGCTACTACATATATATGACAACTTTTAAGTACAAAAAAATTATTCTTCTCTCTTTCTAACATTTCATTATATATGACAATTTTTATGCAGGGTAAAGATGAACACAAGGTCGTCTAAATCAAAGTTAATCATTCGAAAAACTACTTGCATATTCGTAAACGAAGGTGGAAATCAATGCATAAACATACGACCTATATCTAGTCCTTTCTGCAACGAACACAGCCAGAGAACATCATTATCTTCAACTCCATTGGTAACTGTTTTCCTACTTATGTTTCCTATAATATATAGTTGTACTCTTCAATTTGTATGTACATATTAAATTGGAATCTAGATTCCATATTTTAAATAAAAAATAGCTAAATTTTTTGAGCTTGCATTGTTTACCTTTGTTAGTCTGCTATGCTGTCAGTACATGTATGTATACATGTGTATATACATATGTTTGTGTGTGTGTGTGTACATATATATATATATATGTTTGTGCATTCACTTCAAGTAGTTTGTATTGGATTGATGTGCACTGACTTCGGTTGTTGCTTTATATGCAGTCAGTGATCATGTAGTTTGTCTGCACTTGCATTCTTGTCTTGTCGACATGTCTACATTGGACTCTAGTTTCAATGTGTATGATGTTGCATATTCACTTGATGTTTCACACATGTATATATGTAATGTCTGAACACTTCAATCAGGTTTGGTTGGTTCATTTGCATTGATATTGAGTTGTTTTCATGTTGCATTTTTTTATGTGTATGTTGTGCACTTGTTTGCACTGTCACTTTTGAATCTGACTATTCATTCATGTTGTAGCTTGATTCTCTGACCATATGAGTTTGCATTGTGCACTGCATTCATACATATTGTACCTGTTATTACTCCAAGGCTATTGTGATGATGAAATTTTAATAACTGATCACTAATTTGTAATGGCTAATTTGTTTCTAATGCTTTGTTAAAAAAGATAAAAGCATTTATCTTTTTTATACATAATATTCTGATGGCTATTTTGTGTTTCATTCTCTTTAAGTTTTCAGATTTCTAAATGACCATTACTTAAACAACTAAAAAAGATAAAACAGATTATCTTTCTATACTTTGAAAAAAAAAATAGCCATCAGTACTACATAGTTACTCAACAAAAGGGTTTATTATACTTTATGTGCATTATGATTCTTGAGCAAAATGATATTATCTTCATGAATATGCAGAAATAAATGTAGGATCCCAATTAATGATATTATTTTCATGAATGTAGGATGAAGCTGAACCAACACAGCAAATCTCACAAATGTCTGAAAAAGAACATCTAACAAACTCAGATGACGAGGGAACAATTTCAGAAAAACTAATTGAAGCAAGTTATGATTCTGAAGAAATAAATATTAAAATAGATGACTCAGATGATCTTGACAAATATGAGATTCAAAACAGACTGAAATGACAGAAAAACATCTGTATAGTGGAACATACAGATGTAATTTAGATGATGTGTACAAAGTTATGATGACGGTTAAGGAAAAAAACATTCTATCTTCAGAAGCAAAAAGTTATATCAACAAAACGCCATTCAGAAACTTTTTTAATATGTTTCTCACCAATGGCATAGAACGGCAAAACATACGGAAAAGTGCTTCAAATTTAGACCAACTAATTACTTCTTTTAGTATTAAAGAAAAAGCTTTCAAAATTCGAAACAAACTGTTGAAAATCACACCTGAAGAAGTTAGCCTTATATTTGGAATGAATTTATCTGGAGAGGATTTGTTTTCGATACCAACTTCAAATAAGGCCACAGCAATGGAAAGTTTTTCAGAGTTTCTGACTACAAATTTCAAAGAAAATGACATAATTAGCCAGAAGACAGTCACAAGAAGGTTGAAAAAATGATAGAGGAAGAAAACGGGAATGAAGATTTAGTCAAATTGTTGTTGCTCTTGTTGATTATTACTTTTTTCTTTCCTAACAATCAGAACTACATGCAGTGGGGCTTCTTATCAAAGCTGTTAAACTTAAAAAAAATTGAACTCAATCTCTTGGCCGAGAGCAATTTGGGAAAATGTCATGAAAAATGTTCAAAAATACTATGTTAATCCAAGAAGCACACCTGGATGTACTATGGTCTTACTGGTATGATTTAAAAACTTTAAGTAAATATAAATAAATTTATACTAATGTTTTTTACAAAAATGTTAAATGTTAATGCTTATTTGCATGGTCTTATTGGCAGTATTGGTTTTGTGAAAGGACGCAAATCATCGATGAAAAAGAAAATTTGGAAAGCAAAATCCCAAGGATGAGAAAATGGGACTTGTCAAAATTAAAAGATTTGGACCTTGACGAAATAGACAATGATAAGGTATGCTACTTTTATATACATAAGTACATAATGATTTAAGTACAATTCAGTTTCTGCCCAACTCCACAATTCATCAGTAATTTTACCATGCTTAAAAGCTATAAAAGATAAAAACATTTATCTGTTAATGTAAATGATTTAATAACAAGTTAGGCCTTACTTATATTTGATATATAGTTATACATATTAAACATTTTTCTTGATTTACTCATATTTTAAATTTATTACAGAAAATATACAACTAAATTAAACCCTAGTTAAAAAAGATAAAAGCATATATGTTTTTACAGAAAATGATTTAAGTACATAATGAACTATATATATTTGTTGATAAACAAAATTATATGAGTACATATGTTTATATGTGTCTTATTTAATAGGGATAGTGTTCTAAATTTATGTAGTTTGTAGGTTATTTAATTACATATCTATATTTATACGTAACGACTATTGTGTGTGCATTATAGATTTTCCTGGTCTTCTCTCCTTCCCATATGAATGTGCCTGCATGTTGTATCCATTTATCAAGTGTCTGAAATTTTCTTACCTGTATATTTTTAATAATTTCCGATTTCTAACTTCATAGAAATTCAATGATATTACATGTCCAAATTTAATTTCAAATACCTTCCATGCAGATTTTAAAGAAATTTGCAAATGTAACTAAAGAGGAAAAAGACTTTTTTTCAAAAAAAATATATACTGGGTTGGAATATGACAAATATGCTACGGACTGCTCTAGTAGCATAAAAGAGTTAGAGAGGAAAGTAAACTTTTTATCTACTGAGATGAAAAGTATGGCAGAACTACTGAATGAGGAACAACATTCAAGACAACTGGCTGAACAAAGACTCCACAATCTTGAAATGAAACTTCAAAAGCTGGAAAATTTTGAAGAGCATAATGTGGAGAAAAAAAACGATTTCAAAGAAAAAAGTGAAGCTGAAAAAGGTACGAATAAAAGAAAGATAGTTGGTATGATGCATATAAATAGTTCTGCTAACTTTCCATGTTTTGATTTGATGGAAACTCAAGATTGCATTCTAGAAACTGAACACGGTTTAAAATCTGAAAATATCAAACAACATAGTCAAGAAATTGCTGCAGAAAATCCAATTGTTGTTAAAGATGTCATTCCTAAAGAAAAAAAAAGAAGCAAAAGAATGTTGAAAAGTGTCCACTCATGAAGCATCTAACTGATGAACAGCAACAAAATGTGAAACTTTTTTTCAAAGTTTTGGGAGGAAACAAGTAAGTAATTAAACTACTTTTCACTCACACAAACTTTATATCAACAATCTGTTAGATTAATTATTAGTACTGTTTTGGTTCTGTTTTAGTTTGGTCACCTATCAGTATATCTGTCAACTACTGTACACTCACACACTTGCTCAAAAATAAACAAAAACTAAACAAAACTAAAAAAGATAAATTAATTTATCTTTAACTTTTAATAAATACTTCCATAAAGGCTTCTATTTTGTTTTACTATCAAATGCAAACAACATAGTACGTACTAAACTTAATTTCTTTTATTAACAAACGTCCAATTTTCCAGCGACGAAGCATTTAGTTGTGATGATGAAAACTTCATCACCATAACAAAAATGATGATAGAAGACCTCCTCTATCAACAAAGTATTTGTGGTCAAGTAAGTACAACAAACTAAACTTTCCTTCATTATAATTTATATACTTTATCCATATCATTTTTCAAATGTAGATCATTGATTGGTTTTGGTTCCGAAAAACAAAGCAACTAGAAAAAAGCAATAGCATTATCTATGTTAACACAATTATGACAGTAAGTGAACTATATTCTCAAATTAACATTTTTTTATACAACATAAATTTTCTAAAACAATTTTTTTACAGAAAAGCGCAACGGATGGAAGCTTGGAAAATATCAAGAAAAAAATGTTCAATCCTTTTATGAAAAGAACACTTTTAGATCCATTATGTTGCAACATATTATTCCCAATACATGGCAATGAACATTGGAGAATGCACTTGGAACCACTACGACTCTCTACACTTGACCACGAGATCAAAAACCTGCAGAAGTGGACATACAAAATTTGGCATTAATGTGGTAAGTAAAAATACACAAAAAGTAAGAATGATAAATGTGTTTATATTTATTCTAATTTTCCTTCACTGTTTGTAGAAATCAGCAGTGAACTACCTAAACAAAGAGTTACAAGAAGAAGGGCACAAAACAATTCTCAGGAAAAATTCAGTGCTTAAAAATGTTGACTGTGCTCAACAAAGCAATGGGTAATTTTGAAGATAGTTCAGAATTTTATACAAAAATTCACGATACACAATAACTACCTACACACATATTACCAATTAGATAATATTATTTTCTCACATACAATTACTTAGATAAACATAATACTAATTACAATTCATTATCAAAATAAAGAAAAGATAATCTGTTTTATCATTATATTCAAAGTACTAAACTTCAGAAATACAGGTACGACTGTGGAATTTTTGTGATGATGTTCATGCAAAAAATAGCACAAGGAATGCAGACTACGGAAAAAATTAGACTTGAACAAGTTAATGCATTCAGAGCACAGATAGCTGCACAAATACTATCCGACGAACCATACTGCTGGCTTGACAAGTTTTCCAGCTCTTCTTCAGCCCATAAAAATGTAATGGCTGATGAATGAGATGATGAATTTGTAATGGGTGATGTTAAAAATTAGATAGTGAATTTGGTGATGAATTTGTAAAGGCTGATACTAAATTGATCATAGATTTTAGGGAGTATATTTGAATTTACTAATGAATTACATGATGAATTTGTAGTAACTGATATTGAAAATTCGATGTGAATTTGTAGTAATTGATAGTGAATTTGTAGTAATTGATATTGAAAATTTGATGTGAATTTGTAGTAATTGATAGTGAATTTGTAGTAACTGATCTTAAAAATATGATTCTACTGCGCTTTTAAGAAATATAAATCCTTTTATCTTTTATTGATAATTTATAGTTTTATATTTATTATTATGTTTTCTAATTTCGTTGTTCTACACAGCAAAAAGATGTAGTATGGGCTACTTTTCCTAGATAAGAAGAAGCTTTAAGATTTGTCCAAACACATGCAAACACTTACGTTTTTTGCTACCAAGATCATTTGACTGCACAAAGAAGGTTCCTTGTTTCTACATATGATGAGTTCTGGAGAAGGTACAAAACCATGAATCCTAAGTTACGCCACCATTATGAGGTTATTCAAGTCGGACTGCCTTGCCACTTGTATTATGATTTGGAGTTCAATAAAAAGATTAACACTGGAAAAAATGCCGATGAAATGGTAGATATTCTGATATCTATCACCTTCAAACTGCTAAATGACAAATACAAAATCCAGGGAAATCAAGATTGGGTTTTAGAGCTTGATTCATCTACTGAAGAAAAGTTCTCTCGACATGTGATCATTCATATCCCAAATATTGCCTTCAAAGACAACTCGCATGTTGGAACATTCATCTCTGAGGTATGCTCACGTATAATAAATTTAAGAGTAAGTGATCCACAGTTTGAAAAACTGTACATCAAAAAAGATTCAAGCTCATCAGACAATATGGAGCTTCTTTTTGTTGATACTGGAGTTTATACCCGTAATTGTTGTTTTCGTCTCCCTTTCTCATCAAAAGCAGGGAAGAATGCTTTACTCCTGCCAAGCGGACGCTTTGGATGTAAGAATCTGAATGAGGAACAAGGGTTTATCAAATCACTTATTTGCAGAATAGATGCTAATTTTGATAAGCTATTAGAGTGCAAAATGGATCTGGACTGTTGCAAAATTCTTCATTTTGAATCTGAGGTCAATGATAATAGCACCCACACCGAGGGAGATAAGTCATTACATGATTATGGAAGCAATATACCTAAGTCCTATTGTTCAGGAAAATCTCCCTTTCCAGCTTTGGATGATAAAATTTCATCTTTTGCCTCTCATGGAAATGTTTCGGGTAAAATAAGAAGGTGGTACTGGTTTTCTGCACATGGCTACATAATTTATAGCATGTCCAAAAGTCGATATTGTGAACGAATTCGAAGAGAACATAAAAGTAATCATGTTATGTACATTGTTGATTTCCAAAGAGGTGGCTACTATCAGAAATGCTATGTGACAACCCGGATTTTAATGTCTATTTATCGGATGATTAACTGATGTAATTATTGAAAATATTTATTTTGATTAGTGGAATAAATAAAATTTCAGATAATTAAGATATCTGAATATATAAATTGGGTTAAAAACTATATTGAATATTGCATCATATAATCTTTGAATCATACAAGAAATATAAATTTATATGTATATATATATATATATGATGACAAATACAAGTAGATTTATATATATTAATTAAATAGTGAGAATATATGTGTGTAGGGTGACAATAATATATCTATATGTATATATTTGTCAGGAAGTATGTGTGGATGAAATTGAAAAGAGATTTAAACATGTAAGTATATATGTTAACATAGCTATGCATACATATACGTTTGTAAATTCATATAAAATTATTTGTAAACAAATAGTGGTGACAAGCATTAAATGGTAGCACAATATATCATTTCAAGCCTCCAAAACTCAAGTCAGGTTAGGCAACATCAGGAAATAAAAATAAAATAAAGGAGCTGGTTGTTTCAATCTCTGGAATACGAACATATAAATAAAATAAGTAGAAAAAAAATTTCCTTTGCAAACATAAGAAAAATCATATATGTACATAGATAAAGTGGGATAAGGATGAAAGTATGAAGGACATTTGCATTTAATGCTAGCACAACCTTAGGTCAGTTCAAAATGTTCAACATCATTTCAGTTTATAAAATATTGCCTGGGAAGATAAGAATATAAAAAAATCTTGTACCTGTTATACATCAGTTTGTACATGTTGCTTCTATATGTGTACATCTCTTAACCCATTCGTTCATCATAAATCTGAGCATCTAAAAAAAAGGGCTACAACCTGAAATCACCAAAGCAAAATCTAAGTCATCTAAGTATTAAAAACAAGTTTCCAGTTTCAAACTTTCAAAGATCAAACATTTTTCTTCCAGCATTCAAGTATTCTTCCAGATCAAAAGCTTCAGTTTTCAAAATATCATCATAGCACTTTCAAGCATCTCAGTTTATACCTTCTTTGTTTATCTTCAAAGGTGAGTAAACATCTTATTTTAAAGGCTTAAATAAATTAAAAACTGTGCATGTGATTCCTAGATTGAATTTGTGCTTTGCATGTGTATATACAAAAGTGAATCCTTGTATGTTGTTTGTGATTGAACTGTGTATGTTGGTTCTTCCCTGTTTCATAGTTACAGATTTGAAAACAAATCAAATTTAATGTCTCTGCACCTGTTCTAGGTTTGGTTTGGTTTCAAACAACTTTTATTTGTTCAAACATAGATTTAAGTTTAAAATCTATTTAAGTAAATAAATGGTTTGTCTCTGAGATGGATGATGTTTGTTTGTGTATGTATTTATATATATATATATATACATGAAAATAGGCGTGCATGTTTGTGTACAAGGAAGTTTGCTCTGTTCTAAAACTTACAGACCTAAATAAGTTTAAATTTTCAATTCTTTTTCCCCTGATTCTTGTAACAACCCTGAGATTGCAATTACCGAATAATAAATTAAAATTATGATTTTAAGTTGAAAAGGGAGCTAAACAAAAATTTTGGGAATTTAAATTTGCAATTGGTTTGCAAATTAAAGTATTTTGGGTTTAAAATGGGAAAATTAATATTTTTGGAATTTAATATTTAAAAGGGGAATTTTTAAATGTGATAATGGGTTTAATTGGCTAATGAGACAATTATATGGTTTTGATTAAAACTAGGTTACTACTTAGGATTTTTGTTCAAATGATAACATCAGAAAATTTTCTTTTAAATTTACATATGCACTTAAGTAATTGAACTAAGCCTTATTGGGTTGTAAAACCCTCATAACAAACCCATTAGCCTACCCACTCTATATAATATCTTAAACCCATTTCATAACCCTAACCCTCATCCTCTTCATAAATTCCTAAACCTAAACCTAAGCAAAACTAATGGCCTCCCTTTAGAAGATCCATCTCCTTCTCTTCATAATTAAATTAGTTTAAATCCTAAAAAAAAAGAAGAAAGGTAATGCAATCTCTCCTAATCTCTAATCCTTCTTAATCCTCTTTTTATCTCTTCCATCTTGTTGTAATTATTGTTTTTTTTGTTGATTTTGGGTCCTTGAAGTGGCTTGATCTTTTGCTTTGGAAGAGTTTGGCTTGCTTTGATTGTTGCACTCTAACTATTTGATCATTTGCTTCATTAAGGTAATTACTATCTATTAGTAATTATTGTTAGTTATACCTATTAGTGATAATTGCTAGTTAATTTTGGTGAAAATTTGATGCTAAAAATTGAAAAAAACACCCCAAATCATCTAAAAACTGCAATTTATGTTGGCTGTTTTGGTTCAGCCTGAAAACAGGCTGAAAATTTGGTCTAAGAGCCCAGAACAGACCTGGGTTGCACCCAGGCTGCGGCCCAGGCGTAGTAGGCCAGCCCTAGTGGGCTGGCACACAGTGAACCTCGCGGGTCCGCACTAGGCGGCCCGCTAAACTCCCCAGCCCGCATGGGCTGGGACTTAAGGTTCCCAGCCCAAGCGGGCTGGGACTTAACCTTCCCAGCCCGCGTGGGCTGGGACTTAATTCCCAGCCCAGGCGGGCTGGGACGGATCCCAGCCCGCGTGGGCTGGGATTTAATTCCCAGCCCAGGTGGGCTGGGACGGATCCCAGCCCGCGTGGGCTGGGACATTACTCCCAGCCCACGGGCTGGGACATAATGGATCCCAGCCCGCGTGGGCTGGGATTTAATTCCCAGCCCAGGCGGGCTGGGACGGATCCCAGCCCGCGAGGGCTGGGACATTACTCCCAGCCCAGGCGGGCTGGGCCAGCCCGCGTGGGCTGGGATTTAATTCCCAGCCCAGGCGGGCTGGGCCAGCCCGCGTGGGCTGGGATTTAATTCCCAGCCCAGGCGGGCTGGGGTGGAGAAAAAATCTCCCCAGCCCGAGCGGGCTGGGGCAGGCTGACGCGGGCCGAAGCCCGCGTCGAAAAAAAAAAGCTGCATCCAAACTGTCTGTTTTTAGATTTTTGCCTCCACTTCGCGATGCTGCCACGATCGCATCCGAAGTCGGAATTCGACGTTTTTGGTCTCGTTGGAAAGGTGGAGTTTCGAACTCCACCTCTGGAAAATTTGGGCATCATCGGAGTTCGTTTGATACTTCAAATTTCGTGCCGAAGTCGAACTCTGGTCGCTGTTGGTAAACAGTGTGAATCTTGTTCTGGGTCAAACTTTGAGACGTCGCTGCCACTTCGTCTCAACTCGGAATCTAGAAATTCTTTTTGCATCTTAAAGTAGGAATGTTGGGCTACATGCCTGCAAATTTTCATGACATTTGGATATAGTTTGCTGGTCCAAATAAATTGCCGAACTTGGGTTCGCAGCTGTTTTTGAATGTTTACAAACGCTTAGAATATTTTGATGATTTTCTGGTTTTCATTGATTTCTTTGAGATTTGTCTCTAGATTTCGTACACGGGTTTTATGAATCATTTTCAAAAGATTTTTCACTCCTAAATGGCTTTCGAAATTATTATATAATATTATTTTTAATTATTAAATTAATTACTCCATAATAGGAGACTTTTCAAAAGTCCGTTTTAAAGATGATTTCAAAATCAATTATAAATCCGTTTTACACCAATATTTTCTATAATAAAAATCTCACACTCACTTTTAGCACGTTGAGCGAAGTGTAAAGGTGCTTAAACGATTAGGAAATCTCCGGCCTATGGAACCATGTGTATTTTCTTTCCGGTTAATCCCCAACCTATTCGATTGATCGTTTTGACCTTTGGGTCTAGTTCACCGATGATACGAGGTGGACTTTTTATTGTTTGGAGTGTGAGCTTGCTATTGGTTAGGAAACCGTTTAGTGCGAACGTGGGGTATGGGACTCATTGTTAACACTTTACGGGTTCCTCTCCAAGAAGTTAGTGACACATTTGCCTCTGGGCGGCCAGTACTGGACCTCTGGGTCACCATGCCTCTGGGCAACCGTCTCTGGACACCTGCTCTATGGAGCAGTTTACTTTTCGGCGTGTGCCTCTGGGCCTTTATCCTTCTGGGAAGGATTTCGCCGTTTCGCGCGTTCCGCATCTGTGCGAGTGATCGATCACAACTTTACAGTACTTGGCAACAACGACTCTGGTCGGTGCACGTGCAAAACTTGTATTATCTGATGATTTTTATATCCACTCGAGTACCGCCATTCGGTGTTGGTTCTATGGAACCATACGATGTAAGTGCGATTACCTTGTGGATTCACAGTGTCTCTGGGCACTGCTTTTCAGTGTTTGATTTCATTGACTTTTCAGTATATCCCCATTGCTCTTTGGAGCATCGATCTTTGCTTGGGCATTGATTACAGACTCTGGTCACTCTTGGGATTATTGCCTATGGGCATCTTTTTATAGCTTTGGCTACGCCGATGATATGAGGCGATTTTATATATTCTACACTTTGGTGTTGATTTCTCTTTGGAGATTTTTATTGTTTATTGATGATTAGGGATCGTCATTATATTCATGTGGTTCATAATATACTTCTCTTTGGATAAGTACTGTTTTATTTATGTACCGCATTATTATATATCTCAGTTATTACTGATTGTTTAGCTAGCCTGACCCGAGTGTTTTCGCTCGGGTCAGACCGAGTTGTTTCAGGTTAGGTCTCTGGACTTAGCTGCTCTGTGCTTCCGCTTTGGACTTATCTGCTATGCTTTTGAGATAGCTTATCTTAGTGTCCGCTTATGTTATTATTCAGACTCTTATATGTACATATTTTTGACTCACATGTGTGAGCAGTGGCTTTGTACCCACTTATGATATTTGGATCTGTATTGACGATGTATTGTTCTGGGATTTTATATCTGTTATGTGATTCTGTTCTATGATGTTTTATCATTTATTATTATGCTTTGTCCTGATAGATCTTTAGCCATTTGTAATTTCGTTATAAGTATTTACCGAATATGTCGAACCACTTGACAAACATATATAGATACCATCCTTTCGACGTATTCAGTAGATAGTTATAGCTTGATTACAAATGGTCGCTTCCACTATACTCTATTCTCCGCTTTAATAGACAGTATTACTCCCGTAATACTCTTTGTTACAGTGGGTCTTAGAGTGGGGCGTTACAATTCTCTTTGGACCTTTATGCATAAACAAAATCTATTAGAAATAACAAGATAAAGATTTTAAAAAATATTATTAAGTATATTGATGAATAGGATTACTGGAAATAAGAGATAACAGTAGAAATCAAATAATAAGTCAACAAAATCGCAGTTCATAAATACGATTTGGATTTCATAAATAGAATCATATTGTAAAATGAGGAATTTAGATAAAATTTCAAGATTTTTAAGTTAAAGTCTGGGAAGATTTTGCGAGTTGATCGAAAGTTGTATTTTCATCGATTTCTGGCGATCGGGATAACATTAGATGTCGTGATCGAGGTGGAAGGAGGCTGGAGGTTAGGCGATCATCAGAAAAATACTCACTTAAATTCTAGATGACCATGGTGGCCGAACGACGATGATCTAGGGTTGGGTATACCGTTTTGGTTTGTCATGTTCTCGAGGCATCTACGTCAACGTGGAAGCATCGGGTTGGATTTGAGGTAGGGGAATGGAAGCATGGAACTCTGGCGAAGATGTGGACTCGATGACGCGGTGTTAAATGGTCGGAGTTAGGCGATACGTGGAATTTTTGGTGACTGGGTTCGTTCCAGGTTGGGTTCGTTTGTGCACGATCTCGATTTTGTGTTCGATTCGAGGAACTGGTGGTCGAAATCAAGAGTGGTGGTCAGCGACGACTTGTCGGTAGTTTCATTGATGACCGGATCATCGGAGATCTTCTGTGCATGTGCACGAGTGCCTGTTGTATCAGTGGTGATGGTGGTTGTTGCTGTGTTGGGAAGAAGGAGGTTGTCTCGAGTTTTGATTCGGGTAAATGCAGGTTTGGCTCGAGTCTGACTTCGGGACATTCGTGTGGTTTAATTTATTTTTAACAGTTTGAAAATTTAATCAAAGTTTAAAAGGAAAAAGATGAAAAGAAAAGAAGGATGGTGACTCGGGATTGAGTGCGAGTATGCTCAGGTTTGTCTCGGGTCAAAAATGTTATGATGTTAACAAGTTTTCTTTAGTTAAACATAATTAAGTCTTAATAATTCTCTTAACCATTCTTCTAAATAATAATTGTTTATTTAAATGTTGGTTAATTAAAAGTTGTGTAATTGATTTTAACTATATTTAATTAAGTGAATTCTTAAGTTTATTTAAAACTTAATTAATAATGTAATTAAGTAGTAATTAAGAAGATGAAATGTTTTTATTATTAATTAAACTTAAGGTCTTAAGTTAATTTATAGGTTAATTATAGTTAAATCCAAAGGTTTATTAAATAAGGTTTTAATAATAATTAAGAAGTTAATTAAGATAAATGGTTTATCTTTTATTTAATTAAGGTCTGGGGTAATTAAAGTTTAATTAGTTAATGAAAGTAATTAAAGATTAATTAATTAATAAGTAATTAAAGGTTAAATTATTTAATAGAAGTAATTAAATTATAATTACTTAATAAAATTAATTAAAGGATAATTAATTAATATAATTTATTGGATTAAATTTAATAAATTAGAAATGGTGATAAATTGATCTTGCTTATGGATGATTGAATTGTAATGGATGATTAGATTAATATCTAGTCTAAAAATTGTGATGTACTGTGATATGATATGTTTGGGGTTGATAATGTGGGTTATCGATCGATGATGAATTGTTGTGTAAATGTGACATCCTGTATTAAAATTAATTGTTTTCACTTGAACAACTTGGGTTAAAGATGACATTGGATTCGAAGAGACCGGTGTCGGATATCAGTAAATACCCGAAACCACTTCGATTCTTTATAAATGTGAGTTTGGAAGCAAACAGGCTGGAATGAAATAAGTAAGTATCCTGGATATTTAAACTGGATAACGATTCTTGGATATTGGTTTGAGATAAATAATTGACTTAAATAAGATTAGAACTCGTAGAAAAGTACGAGTTACCCTGGTAAATCACTTAAGTTATATAGCCGGGTATTTCATATTATGGGTTTACTCACGCTGGTTTCCAGCCTGACCCGGGTGTTACTTTATTGTAATGCTCGGGTCAGACCGAGTATTACAGATTTTCAGGTAAGGACGTTCTGGAGCTCAGGAGACGAGCTGGATAGCAGGAACGTATGGAGTGTTTCCGCTATGATATATTTTGTTTATCTGGGATACGTTGATTTGTATATATCCAGTGATTGCGTATATGTATAACTCCGATGTATTAAAATGAAAATTGACTGATATGGTATTCTTTTGTAAACTACTTCTATTTGATATTATATTTTATCCGCTGCGAATGTGAGAATCTGTGTTATGTTCCTATTTCTTCTTCTTCTATCTCTTTCTTCTTTTCTAACTATCTGGAATTTTCGGGATTGAAAACTCCGGGTCGTTACAGTTGGTATCAGAGCGAAGGTTAAGCGAGAACTTTGGCTCTGGTGGGTATACTCATAAGGATAGGGTCAATAGTACCCTAGAATGAGTTGAGCGTATATATACATATGAGAGCGACTTGTTATTTTCTTATATAAGGGTTTTTAAAAAAATGGTTTTAAAACTGGATGATTTTACAAAAGCTTATATCATATTTATAAAGCAATTAAATAAGCAATTAAGTAATATATATATATACACACACACACATATATCCGCATAAGGATTGGATAAAATGAACTATATAAATGAGATGAATTAGAATGGTTTCAAACTAGAAAATAAATGGTTATTGAGTTTAAATAGGATGATTGTTTTCCAATAAACACATAAATGTTTTAAGGAAGTAACCATTTGATGTGAATAACTTGTAAATTAGAAAGAATGTAAATCGAAAGTTTTGAAATTGTTTCAAATGTTAATAGAAAATAATAAAGAGTATTATTCAGAATATTTGAATGTGATCTTATTTTAAAATAAGAGTTGTTTGAAAGCATTAAATGAAACTGTTTGAATTAAAACCAAAAGTGGTTTAAAATTTTAAGGATAACTTAGTGTGTAAAAAAATATATGTATATATGGTGAATATACATAATATCAAAAATAGTTTGAAACAAACTTTAAATGTTGAGTTTAAAAATTTGGAATGAGATGTGATGTCAAGGTGATAAGTTTTTGAACTTATAAGATTATTAATGTGAAGTTTAAAGTTTGAAGTGGGAATTCAAATTTGAGTAAGTTTGACGAGATTAAATTGAATTTAACTTAAAGGAAGTTAAATAAGTTTGGAATAAACAACCTGAATTGGAAATTTCAAGATGAAATTGAGATTTAACTTAGGAAAGTTAAATGGGTTGATTTGGTAGGGAATTATATGTGATCTCAAATAGGTTTGAGATCTGGAATGGGTAGTGGATGATGAATGTTTTAAATAAATTGGATGATAGATTGAGGTAATATCTATTCCATTATTGGAATTAAATGGAATTAAACTTTAATTTGAAATCACTTGAGTAATTTTGATTTTAAAGATAAAAATTAAACTTGAGAAAATGAGATCACTTTGAACATTAAGATTAGAATGTTTAAAATGAACATGTAAGCTGAAATGGTTAACGAGGGGTTCTAGGACTTAATTTGGGTAATAAATTGAATTTTAAAGATTAAATTGTTTAAAAAGGAGTTTGAATTATTATTTGAACTTAGAAATAAGTTTATAGAAGTATGGGTAGATTAAAATGGAAATTTGAAATTTGAACTCAGAATTAAATGGTTTGGCTATTAAATTAAAAGTAAAGGTAAATTTGATTTATGGGATTAAATCAACATTTGAAATAATAACTCGAATTTGTATAATTCAAGATGGTTTAAAGTAAAATGAAATTGGAAGTTAATTGGAAATTGGCAATTGATTGGAAATGGAGATTGGGAAGTTGTACAGTTTGACTCTGGACTATTTTCAAAATAAATTGTTTTAATATAAATCTATATTTCCAAACTATTTACTACACAACCTTTCTTTTTAAACCTAAAACTATCTCAAACTTGTTTTACAATTACTTTTGGAACTATTTAACTATTTTACAACTGTTTTATAAACTAATTACTATTTTCTACTATTTTATAAATAATTACTATTTTTCTACTATTTTATAAATAATTACTATTTTTCAACTATCTTACAATTACTTAACTGTTTTACAGCTATTTTACTAACTAACAATTATTTTTCAACTACTTATCTATTTTTAAAATTTTCAAGCTATTTTCTAAATATAAACTGGTCGGAGTTCAAACTGTTATTGATTTAATACCCAACTGAGTTAAGAAGTGAAGTAACAATCCAAATGGGGATTAAGACAAATGTGAATAAGTGAATAAAATCAAAGTGAGGGTGAATAGAAAGGAAATTGATTTAATTGATAATCAATGAAGATAAATACGTAGGATGTACGTATATTATTCTATTCGCATAGTGGTTTGATCCAGATTCGAGCACAGAATTTCGAGATAATATTATCGATCCGAGTTGGGATTTTTCGCTCGATTTTTGATGGCGAACCTGGATATGGATTTTTGATTGGTTCTGGATATTCTCTATCATAGTTGTGACTATGCAAGGAGAATGATGGTTTCTGATCAAGAAACCAGATCTGAGTCCACATTAGGAAGTTGGGTGGACAATACTAGTTTGGAAGTGAAATTGTGTGATCGGATGAGCGATCAGATTGATATTGCATACGAATGATATGTGGACATCGTACGGGTTTGAATAAAATTGATATTGAAAATTTGTGGATAAAAACTGTAAATGATTTTTGAAATTGAAAGAATATTTTGGGAAATATATAATGAAATAAAGTGGAAATTAGACATTTCTATGATTAAAATTTACTTTATGGAAGTAAGCAATATGGTGAATGACTTTACAAAATAATAATCAAAATTTGAATATTGATTTGGGCTAAACAAAGTTATATATCTTTGTTATATATGGAAAACTCCCCTTGTTGAAACTATTGCCAGAAGAAAATGATTTTTGAAAGTATTTGAAGTATAAAAGTGAATTTATACAAGTACAAATTGATTCAAAGATTTTTCAAAACTTTTATATATATATGTATTTATAAAAAGGATTTTGTGAAAATGATTTTGAGGAAAAAATTTTGGAACCTTTGAATTTTGGGAAGGCTTTTGATTTTTGGGAAAAAAATCAATATTGGAATTTGGAAAGCCTAATTTGAGAATTATCGATTTTGGGAATCGATTTTGAGGAAAAGAGCTTTATATGTGATTCATACTAGGTGTATGATTTGGAAAATACTATATGTGTATAGTATAAAGTGTTTTGAGATTTGCTCTGGGGAAAAAGGCGCTCCCTTGAAATGAACTTCTCAGGAGTGCCACAGGGTGGTACTGCCTTGAGCCTCAAAGGGGGAGGTTCTAAAGTTGATCCTGTGAGGAGTCCGGACAAAACTAGTTCCTGAGGATTATTGTGTAGCGAAAGTCGAGGGGCTGGTGTCTACAGGGGCATTTGGGTTATGCTGTGACGACAGTTTAACTCGATGTCACTGCGATCTACTGCAGACCATAGTGGAAGTCGCGTGTGCCGCTAAGAGCCAACAGTCTACGTTTGATTTTATATCGGTAGACTGCGACACTATGGTAACATAGTGAAAGTTGTGTGTGCCGCTGAGAGCCAACAGTCTATGTTTGATTTTACATCGGTAGACTGCGACCTATGTAAGAGTGGAGAAGTTTCATTTTGACAGCGAAAATCATGTGTGCCGCTGAGAGCCAACAGTTACATGGACTTTTGCTGCGACGGCAACGTAACCCTAGAATGTAACTGCGATTTGTTGTTGGTTCCATGGCGTAATCGAGGGGCGCGGAGACCTACGGTTGCATGGACTTTTGCTGCGATGGCAACGTAACCCAGGATGTAATTGTGACCATGGATGGGGGTCATGATTTCCAGAGCATTTTCACCAAGGATATTTCCTCTATTTTCGAAACCATTTCTATATTTTCAATAAAATTATTTTTCAAGTATTTTCACTAGGTGTTGAAATGGGTCTGCTAAGTACTTATAGATTTTCAGTCCTATGCCTGATCAACGTATGACCGAATTTCTATGAGAACAAGGATGGACTTGTTTAAACATCGAGTTATAAAAGTTTTTTTTAAAACTATTTTAGTAATATTATATAGATTTCTAAAGTGATTTAAAAATGATTAAAGAATATTTATCTGATTTTAAGCATTTTATTAATTCTGGATTCGTTCCTTTTCGAGGACGAAAAGTTCTAAAGGGGGGAGGAATGTGACAACCCAGATTTTAATGTCTATTTATCGGATGATTAACTGTTGTAATTATTGAAAATATTTATTTTGAATAGTGGAATAAATAAAATTTTAGATAATTAAGATATCTGAATATATAAATTGGGTTAAAAACTATATTGAATATTGCATCATATAATCTTTGAATCATACAAGAAATATAAATTTATATGTATATATATATATATGATGACAAATACAAGTAGATTTATATATATTAATTAAATAGTGAGAATATATGTGTGTAGGGTGACAACAATATATCTATATGTATATATTTATCAGGAAGTATGTGTGGATGAAATTGAAAAGAGATTTAAACATGTAAGTATATATGTTAACATAGCTATGCATACATATACGTTTGTAAATTCATATAAAATTATTTGTAAACAAATAGTGGCGACAAGCATTAAATGGTAGCACAACATATCATTTCAAGCCTCCAAAAATCAAGTCAGGTTAGGCAACATCAGGAAATAAAAATAAAATAAAGGAGCTGGCGGTTTCAATCTCTGGAATTCGAACATATAAAAAAAAATAGAAAAACAATTTCCTTTGCAAACATAAGAAAAATCATATATGTACATAGATAAAGTGGGATAAGGATGAAAGTATGAAGGACATTTGCATTTAATGCTAGCACAACCTTAGGTCATTTCAAAATGTTCAAAATCATTTCAGTTTATAAAATATTGCCTGGGAAGATAAGAATATAAAAAAATCTTGTACCTGTTATACATCAGTTTGTACATGTTGCTTCTATATATGTACATCTCTTAACCCATTCGTTCATCATAAATCTGAGCATATAAAAAAAAGGGCTACAACCTGAAATCACCAAAGCAAAATCTAAGTCATCTTAGTCTTAAAAACAAGTTTCCAGTTTCAAACTTTCAAAGATCAAACATTTTTCTTCCACCATTCAAGTATTCTTCCAGATCAAAAGCTTCAGTTTTCAAAAGATCATCATAGCACTTTCAAGCATCTCAGTTTATACCTTCTTTGTTTATCTTCAAAGGTGAGTAAACATCTTATTTTAAAGGCTTAAATAAATTAAAAACTGTGCATGTGATTCCTGGATTGAATTTGTGCTTTGCATGTGTATATACAAAAGTGAATCCCTGTATGTTGTTTGTGATTGAACTGTGTATGTTGGTTCTTCCCTGTTTCATAGTTACAGATTTGAAAAAAAATCAAATTTAATGTCTCTGCACCTGTTCTAGGTTTGGTTTGGTTTCAAACAACTTTTATTTGTTCAAACATAGATTTAAGTTTAAAATCTATTTAAGTAAATAAATGGTTTGTCTCTGAGATGGATGATGTTTGTTTGTGTATGTATTTATATATATATACATGAAAATAGGCGTGCATGTCTGTGTATAGGGAAGTTTGCTCTGTTCTAAAACTTACAGGCCTAAATAAGTTTAAATTTCAATTCTTTTTCCCCTGATTCTCTTTGGACCTTTATGCATAAACAAAATCTTTTAGAAATAACAAGATAAAGATTTTAAAAAAATATTATTAAGTATATTGATGAATATGATTACTGGAAATAAGAGATAACAGTAGAAATCAAATAATAAGTCAACAAAATCGCAGTTCATAAATACGATTTGGATTTCATAAATAGAATCATATTGTAAAATGAGGAATTTAGATAAAAATTTCAAGATTTTTAAGTTAAAGTCGGGGAAGATTTTGCGAGTTGATTGAAAGTTGTATTTTCATCGATTTCTGGCGATCGGGATAACATTAGATGTCGTGATCGAGGTGGAAGGAGGCTGGAGGTTAGGCGATCATCAGAAAAATACTCACTTAAATTCTAGATGACCATGGTGGCCGAACGACGATGATCTAGGGTTGCATATACCGTTTTGGTTTGTTGTGTTCTCGAGGCATCTACGTCAACGTGGAAGCATCGGGTTGGATTTGAGGTAGGGGAATGGAAGCATGGAACTCTGGCGAAGATGTGGACTCGATGACGCAGTGTTAAATGGTTGGAGTTAGAAGATACGTGGAAGTTTTGGTGACTGGGTTCGTTCCAGGTTGGGTTCGTTTGTGCACGATCTTGATTTTGTGTTCGATTCGAGGAACTGGTGGTCGAAATCGAGAGTGGTGGTCAGCGACGACTTATCGGTAGTGTCATTGATGACCGGATCATCGGCGATCTTCTGTGCATGTGCACGAGTGCCTGTTGTATCAGTGGTGATGGTGGTTGTTGCTGTGTTAGGAAGAGGGAGGTTGTCTCGAGTTTTGATTCGGGTAAATGCAGGTTTGGCTCGAGTCTGACTTCGGGGCATTCGTGTGGTTTAATTTGTTTTTAACAGTTTGAAAATTTAATCAAAGTTTAAAAGGAAAAAGAGGAAAAGAAAAGAAGGATGGTGACTCGGGATTGAGTGCGAGTATGCTCAGGTTTGTCTCGGGTCAAAAATGTTATGATGTTAACAAGTTTTTTTTAGTTAAACATAATTAAGTCTTAATAATTCTCTTAACCATTCTTCTAAATAATAATTGTTTATTTAAATGTTGGTTAATTAAATGTTGTGTAATTGATTTTAACTATATTTAATTAAGTGAATTCTTAAGTTTATTTAAAACTTAATTAATAATGTAATTAAGTAGTAATTAAGAAGATGAAATATTTTTATTATTAATTAAACTTAAGGTCTTAAGTTAATTTATAGGTTAATTATAGTTAAATCCAAAGGTTTATTAAATAAGGTTTTAATAATAATTAAGAAGTTAATTAAGATAAATGATTTATCTTTTATTTAATTAAGGTCTGGGGTAATTAAAGTTTAATTAGTTAATGAAAGTAATTAAAGATTAATTAATTGATAAGTAATTAAAGGTTAAATTATTTAATAGAAGTAATTAAAGTATAATTACTTAATAAAATTAATTAAAGGATAATTAATTAATATAATTTATTGGATTAAATTTAATAAATTAGAAATGGTGATAAATTGATCTTGCTTATGGATGATTGAATTGTAATGGATGATTAGATTAATATCTAGTCTGAAAATTGTGATGTACTGTGATATGATATGTTTGGGGTTGATAATGTGGGTTATCGATCGATGATGAATTGTTGTGTAAATGTGACATCCTGTATTAAAATTAATTGTTTTCACTTGAACAACTTGGGTTAAAGATGACATTGGATTCGAAGAGACCGGTGTCGGATATCAGTAAATACCCGAAACCACTTCGATTCTTTATAAATGTGAGTTTGGAAGTGTTATCCCGCCTTTTGGCAAGGCCAGGACACCATGGAATTGATTGGATTCCGAATATCGCTTACCATGGATATCGCTGAGTTTTGTCCGAACCCGGATCAAGCTACAATTGATAAGACATAACTAGGAAAGCAGAGTGAACCAAAGTTCCAAGTTTCAAGTCAATTTGAGTTCATAAGCTCAAGTTATGATCGATTCAAATTGAAGGGAAAAGCCCAGACTTCGTATCCATCACTATGGGTGTAACAACCCGGTATTTCGTACCGATTAATTATCGTCTTTAGACGATTGCTTTTCCTAGCAAATCGTTGTTTGGAATTTTAATTTAACCAGTTGAAATTCTTTTAAAAATTTGTTAAAAGGGTTGTGGGCTTTGAAAATTGTCTTGATCCATATTCTTCTTGGTGCCGTATTTATAAAAGATAACCCGTCCCCTTTTTACTTTGATTCCTTCCGATTGTAAACCCTAAATCATACGAGCGAAAGAAAAGGAAATGGCGGCACGAATTCGTTCTCGCTCGATCGCTCTTGAGGACCACGGCTTCGACTCTTCCTCAATTCGAACGTCTGCTTCAATTCGTCGAAGGGATCTCGTGCTTGGCTTCGTTCGATTTAGTGATGTCACCACTTCCACTTCGAGCTGTTCGATCGCAACAGATGGCTTGGTTCGCGGCTTCTCCCCTTTGATCGAGTTTGACTCGTCTTCTCGACTAGAAAAAGGTGAGTGAGTAACTCTCATTCACATCTAATTTAATCTAGTTATGTGTAAATCTTGTTGTTTGTTTTCTCGGCTATCACTGCTGTGAACTCGAGTGATTTCTTATCACTCACATTTAGTTCAATTTTAATGCTTTCCGCTTTCTTCGATTGGTATAATTTGTTGATTGCCACGGCTTGATTTGCAGTCGATTTCGTGTTTTCTAATTTCGTTGAAATGTGAGTAATTTCTCACATCTAATTCAAACTGCTTAGTAGCTATCTTGATTTCGATCGTGGTGTTCGATTTTCGTGACTTGTTCACCTTTTTACTCCGAACCCTTTATTTTCGTCACATGTTTTATGGCTTCGATCACATCGATTGTTGGCTGCTTGTAAATAGGTGAGTGACTTTTCACTCACCTCTGTAATTCATTCCTAGTTCAGTGCTTCGGCCGCTTGTTTTTCGTTGATGATTTTGACTTGATCTAGAACACGGCTTGACAATGTTGATTTCCCGTTCTGTGTTCTGACTTGTTCATTGCAGTTTTGAGTTTGACTAGACTTCGGCTATGTCTGTTCATCCCTGTAACTACCTCTGTTTCATTTTTGTGCTTTGTCAACTGCAGACTTTAATCCCATATTGTCTGTGCATATATTTGTGAATTTGTGTTGACTTTGAATGGTCGCTTCTATGCATCTCTGCCTTGGTCATCACGGCATTATTGTCTGGTGACAATTGTCTTGACTTGTTCGACCATGTTGATTTTTGATACTTTGCTATTACCTTCCATTTTGGCACTGAATTTATTGTCGACAGTTTTGGGTTCATGTGCATTGTCACTGCATATTTTGTTGCCTCATTATCCTGGTCGTTCTGCTGTTCATGGTTGCCAGTTACATTGTTAAACACTTATACATGTTTTCACTGTGCATATCACTGCCTAGTTTTGATATTTACGAGTATTACTTGATGGCATTGGTTTTGGTGATCACTTGATTATTAAACTGCAGTAGTATTGCTTCATGTCTTTGAGTAGAGTGTTCATGCAGTCGACCTTTGACCAATGTCTATAGCATGAGCCATTAGTTTGCACTTTTGAACTGGTTAGTATTTTTGGGCAGTCTTTACTTTATCCTGCATTCATGTATAAGTCTGGGGTTGAGTCACTGTTCTCCGTAGCATCTCGGTATCACTTGCCTATTGTTGGTTGAAAACTGATCATTCATTTGTATCACTGGTAGCTGTATGATTAACTGTCGTTGAGTTGTATCCATGTGTTTAATATGAGCTTGCTGCAGTGTTCAATTGTGTCGTATTTGCCTATTCGTTCTTGCATCTCGATTCATGTATATTGTCACTAAATTCATTGTGTCGGGATTTGTATTCTTTATTGCCTTTATGTGCTGTTGGCATGTGCATTTGTCCTTGAGGCCTGCTCTTGCACTGTCTCTGAACTGTTGGCACTTATGTAGCATGTTAAACTGGTCCGAGCTTCTGTACTTCACTTGCATTTGATATCACTTGATTTTGATCGTGATAATAGTTTTCATGGGCATGACTGTCACTTCCTATTTAATTCTTACACTTGTATATCCTCAATTGTCACGGCCTAATTCAATTTGCACATGGAGTTTGAGTTGTAGCCTAGTCCCTGTCCACTGTTTCATTATGGTGCCCCTGTAGTTGTTGGTGTCTCTGTACATTGCCTGAGTCACTTGTACTTGCTGCATGCGTGTAGCTTGTAGTTGCATTCTTTTGTAGTTGCAGTTGTACATTTGACTTCCCTGTTTACTTTGTTGACATTGCAACTGTGTAGTCGAACAGATTGGGTCCTTCATTCCAGTCTTCATGTTGCTCTGTGCATACTTGTCTTGTACACTTGAAGGTTGCTGTGTACATGCGTTGATTTTGACTAGTTCTATTTCACTGGTCATTACGTGTTATATACATCCTGTATTTCCTTTTTCTTGGAATTTGGCAGTTTCTATTTTAGTGGTACCTGGGTATACACTACATATTCATGTGTCATTCTTCACTTGCATCTGTTCATCCCTGAGCACTTGCTGACCTGCTGCACTGCCTTGTTCTCGAATCTGATACATTGCATTGATGCCTTGTATCATTTGCATTTTTGTCATTTTGCTTCACTGATGACCTTATCTTCTAATGAGGCTGATTTGCGTCTTTTCTGTTGAGTGTTGTAGTGCCATATCTTTGGTGCTCTCGCCTGCAGTTTGCTATTTCCTTGTGCCTTGCTTTGCGACATGTTGAACTTGTTTCACTTGTTGTCTCTTTCACCGGGTACAGTGTTTCATTTCACTGATGCAGCCTTGCCCTTAAATACAAGTGGTGGCTGCATTTTCGTAGCAGTTTTACCCTCGTCCCTTGTGGTGACTTTATATTCTGTTGTGGCGAGGCGGTGCACGCGTGCGTGCACTGCAGCCACACTGAATTGATAGATTTTAATCGATATTTCTTTTGTTCTTGATTCATCGACCTGTTGCGTAATTCGTAGGCTGTATTGGCGAGGCAGTACACGTTAGCGTGTACTGCAGCCAATTAGCATTGATGTTTTTAAATTGACATTTCAATTGTTTAAACTGCTTTGGATTTCTGTTTTGTGGATTAACACTGTTTAGTGTTATATCTGCCGTTATCCGGTTCTCCTATCGAGAAGTTGGGTATACGAGATTTCTGTGACTGTCGTCCATTTGGTATTTTATTATTATTGCTTCCATGCATTAATAACTGAGTTTGAATTAGACTGACCCGGGTATTATTTTCTTTTGAATTTAATACTCGGGTCAGACCGAGTATTTACAGGTTGTAGATTTTTAGCTTTGGGTTGCTGCTAGAGCTATGAAGACTTTTTATATATCATTTGAAGTGGTCTTCGTCTTGTTGTAGTAGTCAGTGTCTGTTTTAAGATGATAATGTATTCATGTATATTAGTCGATAATGTACTTGTATATATAACTTCTTGAGTCGACAGTTGTAGTTGTATCATTTGTATTGTGTCAAATGTATTGTAACTGATATCAGTTATTATATATATGAGACTTTTCGTTCCATCTTTATTCCGCATTTATGTTATCTGTGTTATTTTTATATCTATTGTCCTAAACTATTATAGCCACTGTGTAGTAGCTTTGAGTTTGTATCGGTATGTCGGGTTTCCTCTAAAAATGAAATGCAATGTTTTATTATCTGACATATCGTTGCTCGCACAAGGCAATTACATAGATGGTCGCTCCTCAACAGCCTTATTCTCCGTGCTAGTTGACAGCACTACACCGTAGTGTTCTTGGCTAGCGTGGGTATAGAGGTGGGGCGTCACAGCTTGGTATCAGAGCTTGGGGTTTAGGACAATTATAAAACATAACTTAGATGGAGCATGTGTTACAACTATTTGTCGATGTTTTATCTCTCATCTTTACATATGATTATTTTTGACTGTTAGGTATGAATTCCTAACGCTTATTCTTGTATTTTCAGCTTTGAATTGATTTAGCCGATGTTGATTTTGTTTTAATTTGGCAAATTAAAGCCATTTTGACTTTTGGACTTTGTTCCACTTTTGTTCTATGCTATGAGTGTCATTGTGTACCTGTTACACTGTGATGAAAAATAGCTGGACCAGTTGCAAATTGAGTGATTTTGATTTCTCATTCACATCTAGTTTGAATCTCAGCGATTTTGAACTTGATATTTTGTGTTTTCCTCATCTTGAATTCCATTCGACTTCGGTCACTTGTTTTTGAGAAATTGCTAATTTCTTGATTTTCAAGACTCTGATTTTGTTTGCCGTTGGTTTCTTTGATAATGATGATTGATTCATTTTGTACTCGACTGCGGCTATTAACTGTTGGCTTCGACATTGACTTGATTCTTACTTTTGTTGAAGTCAATTATGCATTTCTGCTCGTTTTGCTTTGTTTTTCCAGTTGATATCGATTCTTCTTTCCTAATTAGTTGTTATCACCTTTATTGATTTGATAACTTCTATTTTCTGGAATTTTTGGGTGTTCCTATTTTAATAAATTTGGAATCGAATTCTTTGGATTTCATTCACGTCTTCGAATGTGAATTTTAAGTGAATTGATTTGTTTCCTAATTTAATCGATTCTTGATCATTTCTCCGATTTGTTGCTATCATTTATTAGCAACTTTGATGACATTTTCTTCGGGATTTTTGTGAACATACTTTCTGATGGATTCAGTATCGATTTCTTTGGATTCCATTCACATCTTCGTATGTGAATTCTTGTGATTGATTGTTTCTACAATCATTTTTGTGATTTGTCACTTTAAAAATATAAAGGTTTTCTATACTAGTAGTAAATATTAAAATCCTTTTTTCCAAACGATTTCAAAAATTATTTTACTACAAAGCTTTTTCCTAAATCATTTTCCAATCTATTAGTATATACAAGCCTTTATTTCACTCGTATGAGAAATTGAATTAAACGGCCTAGTAAAACAAGTGGTATGAAACGCTTGCGTTTACTTCGTCGGTTAGCTCTTGGACTCGTTCGATTGAACCCTTTTTGTGACAATTTCCTAGTGAAGATTTACAGCTTGTTCGTAAATATTTAAGTTAAGCAAGTGGTTATGGGACATGAAGCTAAACTCATATATTTACTAGCTTGGTGTGATTGACACTTCTTTATGATCATGACGATCATTTTTGTAATTTAGACTAGCAACTGTGCGATGTCTCTTTGTCTGCGAGGGAGACTAGACCCCGCTTTGTGTGATGTTTCGCCATCACATATGTAGGGTAGCGCCCTACGGTCTTCGGGCCATTCCTGTGTGAAAATTTAATGGATGGCTTCCATGAGATAGCCTCTCGTCATGTGATACCGGTCGGTGAGTTTTCATACTCCCATTTTTGTGATAGGCCTTTCCCCTTTTCTTTTTATGATTTAGACTAGCGATTATGCGATGTCTCTTTGTCTGCGAGGGAGACTAGACCCCGCTTTGTGTGATGTTTCGCCATCACATATGTGGGGTAGCGCCCCACGGTCTTCGGACCATTCCTGTGTGAAACTTTATTGGTTAGCCACCATGAGATAGCGTCTCGTTCATGTGATACCGGTGTTTTGGAGTTTTCATACTCCCGTTTTTATGCTAGGCCTCCCCCCCTTCATGTGTTTTCTGGATTTCTTGTGATGATTTCTAGAATTTGTGCTTCACCAATTTTCGTGATTTCTATTGACAAGTTTTGTCAATTTTTGTGTATTGGTGAATTCATGTGTTATTAACTTGTTATGAATACAAGTTTAGGGTATGATATCCCTTTCTATCTTTGAGAAGATTCTTGTGACATTTTTGATGAATGAAAATTCATTTGGTATTATATTTTGATGCCAGTTATTTTGATGAGATTTTGACGTGTTAACTTCAGTAACCGTCAATTTTGAAATGGATTTACAAGCGGTTCTCCCGCAATACTGATATTGCTAATTTAATCACGTATTTTCAAAATTCTTATTTTTTAAAAGTTGTTTCAAAATATAAATTAAAATTGCTTTCAAAATTATTACAATTTGCATTTTCAATAGAATGAGGAAGCGATTTAAACGTTTCAGAAAAATCGAGGACTATGACCCCTTTCTTTTACTGATTCGCTTAATTCCGGACTTGTCCGTTTGAGAATGTGAAATGTTATTTTTAAAACACACAATTCTGCACTTTCAAGGAAACGATAAAGAGATTTAAACGATTTAGCAAAAGTACGGAGTATGAAACCATACTTTTACCACTTCGGTTAATTCCGGACTCGTTAATTGAATATTTATGACTTCTGATTATCGTTTTTGATAATCAGATGTTTGTGTTTCTGATTATCGTTTTGATAATCAGATATTTGTGAAATTTGATTATCGTTCGAGATAATTAAATATTTTTCGATTTGATTAATCGAATGTTTGTGTTTCTGATTATCATTTTTGATAATCAGATATTTGTGAAATTTGATTATCGTTTGAGATAATTAAATATTTTTCGATTTGATTAATCGAATATTTGTGATTTCTGATTATCGTTTTTTATAATCAGATATTTGTGAAATTTGATTATCGTTTGAGATAATTAAATATTTTTCGATTTGATTAATCGAATATTTGTGATTTTTGATTATCGTTTTTGATAATCAGATATTTGTGAAATTTGATTATCGTTTGAGATAATTAAATATTTTTCGATTTGATTAATCGAATGTTTGTGTTCCTGATTATCGTTTTTGATAATCAGATATTTGTGAAATTTGATTATCATTTTTGATAGTTAAACCTATTTGCGATTTGAAAATTCGATTATCGTTTTGATGATTGAATATTTGCGATTTTGAGATTTGAGCTTCGTCTTTTTCTCTGACGATTCAGGTGAGTAATTTGATTTACTCACATTCAATTCGTGCAGTACATGAATTCTGCTCTGTTTTTCCTTTTCTTTCAATTGCTGGAACTCGATTGTTCTTGCTTTTGTTAGTCGATGATGATGTATGGGGTTGTTCATATAGTCATCTGATTTTGATTCCTTGATCCCCACGATTTTGATTCTTTTGATTTGAATCAGTCGAACCTTTTGATTTTAAATCTAATACTTCCCTGTTGACGTTTGCTTTGCTTATGCATTCGATATTGTCATGCTCTTTTGGTTGTTACCTTTTGTCCATTTATTCCTTATGATTGCGAGGACGCAATTTCTTTAAGGAGGGAAGTCTGTAACAACCCGGTATTTCGTACCGATTAATTATCGTCTTTAGACGATTGCTTTTCCTAGCAAATCGCTGTTTGGAATTTTAATTTAACCAGTTGAAATTCTTTTAAAAATTTGTTAAAAGGGTTGTGGGCTTTGAAAATTGTCTTGATCCATATTCTTCTTGGTGCCGTATTTATAAAAGATAACCCGTCCCCTTTTTACTTTGATTCCTTCCGATTGTAAACCCTAAATCATACGAGCGAAAGAAAAGGAAATGGCGGCACGAATTCGTTCTCGCTCGATCGCTCTTGAGGACCACGGCTTCGACTCTTCCTCAATTCGAACGTCTGCTTCAATTCGTCGAAGGGATCTCGTGCTTGGCTTCGTTCGATTTAGTGATGTCACCACTTCCACTTCGAGCTGTTCGATCGCAACAGATGGCTTGGTTCGCGGCTTCTCCCCTTTGATCGAGTTTGACTCGTCTTCTCGACCAGAAAAAGGTGAGTGAGTAACTCTCATTCACATCTAATTTAATCTAGTTATGTGTAAATCTTGTTGTTTGTTTTCTCGGCTATCACTGCTGTGAACTCGAGTGATTTCTTATCACTCACATTTAGTTCAATTTTAATGCTTTCCGCTTTCTTCGATTGGTATAATTTGTTGATTGCCACGGCTTGATTTGCAGTCGATTTCGTGTTTTCTAATTTCGTTGAAATGTGAGTAATTTCTCACATCTAATTCAAACTGCTTAGTAGCTATCTTGATTTCGATCGTGGTGTTCGATTTTCGTGACTTGTTCACCTTTTTACTCCGAACCCTTTATTTTCGTCACATGTTTTATGGCTTCGATCACATCGATTGTTGGCTGCTTGTAAATAGGTGAGTGACTTTTCACTCACCTCTGTAATTCATTCCTAGTTCAGTGCTTCGGCCGCTTGTTTTTCGTTGATGATTTTGACTTGATCTAGAACACGGCTTGACAATGTTGATTTCCCGTTCTGTGTTCTGACTTGTTCATTGCAGTTTTGAGTTTGACTAGACTTCGGCTATGTCTGTTCATCCCTGTAACTACCTCTGTTTCATTTTTGTGCTTTGTCAACTGCAGACTTTAATCCCATATTGTCTGTGCATATATTTGTGAATTTGTGTTGACTTTGAATGGTCGCTTCTATGCATCTCTGCCTTGGTCATCACGGCATTATTGTCTGGTGACAATTGTCTTGACTTGTTCGACCATGTTGATTTTTGATACTTTGCTATTACCTTCCATTTTGGCACTGAATTTATTGTCGACAGTTTTGGGTTCATGTGCATTGTCACTGCATATTTTGTTGCCTCATTATCCTGGTCGTTCTGCTGTTCATGGTTGCCAGTTACATTGTTAAACACTTATACATGTTTTCACTGTGCATATCACTGCCTAGTTTTGATATTTACGAGTATTACTTGATGGCATTGGTTTTGGTGATCACTTGATTATTAAACTGCAGTAGTATTGCTTCATGTCTTTGAGTAGAGTGTTCATGCAGTCGACCTTTGACCAATGTCTATAGCATGAGCCATTAGTTTGCACTTTTGAACTGGTTAGTATTTTTGGGCAGTCTTTACTTTATCCTGCATTCATGTATAAGTCTGGGGTTGAGTCACTGTTCTCCGTAGCATCTCGGTATCACTTGCCTATTGTTGGTCGAAAACTGATCATTCATTTGTATCATTGGTAGCTGTATGATTAACTGTCGTTGAGTTGTATCCATGTGTTTAATATGAGCTTGCTGCAGTGTTCAATTGTGTCGTATTTGCCTATTCGTTCTTGCATCTCGATTCATGTATATTGTCACTAAATTCATTGTGTCGGGATTTGTATTCTTTATTGCCTTTATGTGCTGTTGGCATGTGCATTTGTCCTTGAGGCCTGCTCTTGCACTGTCTCTGAACTGTTGGCACTTATGTAGCATGTTAAACTGGTCCGAGCTTCTGTACTTCACTTGCATTTGATATCACTTGATTTTGATCGTGATAATAGTTTTCATGGGCATGACTGTCACTTCCTATTTAATTCTTACACTTGTATATCCTCAATTGTCACGGCCTAATTCAATTTGCACATGGAGTTTGAGTTGTAGCCTAGTCCCTGTCCACTGTTTCATTATGGTGCCCCTGTAGTTGTTGGTGTCTCTGTACATTGCCTGAGTCACTTGTACTTGCTGCATGCGTGTAGCTTGTAGTTGCATTCTTTTGTAGTTGCAGTTGTACATTTGACTTCCCTGTTTACTTTGTTGACATTGCAACTGTGTAGTCGAACAGATTGGGTCCTTCATTCCAGTCTTCATGTTGCTCTGTGCATACTTGTCTTGTACACTTGAAGGTTGCTGTGTACATGCGTTGATTTTGACTAGTTCTATTTCACTGGTCATTACGTGTTATATACATGCTGTATTTCCTTTTTCTTGGAATTTGGCAGTTTCTATTTTAGTGGTACCTGGGTATACACTACATATTCATGTGTCATTCTTCACTTGCATCTGTTCATCCCTGAGCACTTGCTGACCTGCTGCACTGCCTTGTTCTCGAATCTGATACATTGCATTGATGCCTTGTATCATTTGCATTTTTGTCATTTTGCTTCACTGATGACCTTATCTTCTAATGAGGCTGATTTGCGTCTTTTCTGTTGAGTGTTGTAGTGCCATATCTTTGGTGCTCTCGCCTGCAGTTTGCTATTTCCTTGTGCCTTGCTTTGCGACATGTTGAACTTGTTTCACTTGTTGTCTCTTTCACCGGGTACAGTGTTTCATTTCACTGATGCAGCCTTGCCCTTAAATACAAGTGGTGGCTGCATTTTCGTAGCAGTTTTACCCTCGTCCCTTGTGGTGACTTTATATTCTGTTGTGGCGAGGCGGTGCACGCGTGCGTACACTGCAGCCACACTGAATTGACAGATTTTAATCGATATTTCTTTTGTTCTTGATTCATCGACCTGTTGCGTAATTCGTAGGCTGTATTGGCGAGGCAGTACACGTTAGCGTGTACTGCAGCCAATTAGCATTGATGTTTTTAAATTGACATTTCAATTGTTTAAACTGCTTTGGATTTCTGTTTTGTGGATTAACACTGTTTAGTGTTATATCTGCCGTTATCCGGTTCTCCTATCGAGAAGTTGGGTATACGAGATTTCTGTGACTGTCGTCCATTTGGTATTTTATTATTATTGCTTCCGTGCATTAATAACTGAGTTTGAATTAGACTGACCCGGGTATTATTTTCTTTTGAATTTAATACTCGGGTCAGACCGAGTATTTACAGGTTGTAGATTTTTAGCTTTGGGTTGCTGCTAGAGCTATGAAGACTTTTTATATATCATTTGAAGTGGTCTTCGTCTTGTTGTAGTAGTCAGTGTCTGTTTTAAGATGATAATGTATTCATGTATATTAGTCGATAATGTACTTGTATATATAACTTCTTGAGTCGACAGTTGTAGTTGTATCATTTGTATTGTGTCAAATGTATTGTAACTGATATCAGTTATTATATATATGAGACTTTTCGTTCCATCTTTATTCCGCATTTATGTTATCTGTGTTATTTTTATATCTATTGTCCTAAACTATTATAGCCACTGTGTAGTAGCTTTGAGTTTGTACCGGTATGTCGGGTTTCCTCTAAAAATGAAATGCAATGTTTTATTATCTGACATATCGTTGCTCGCACAAGGCAATTACATAGATGGTCGCTCCTCAACAGCCTTATTCTCCGTGCTAGTTGACAGCACTACACCGTAGTGTTCTTGGCTAGCGTGGGTATAGAGGTGGGGCGTCACAATGGGTGATTTCGTACCCATCACCGAACCCTGGTTCGAATCGATCACTTTCATATCAATCAACTTCGAATCCATCGAAGTACCTCGGTCCGAGTCGGTCTCGTTCGAATCCATCGACAGATCACCTACTTCATACCGGCCAACTCCCATGAGTTCGTGTCGATCAAGAGCGGCCGTGTTTGAATCCATCGAGTTTGTATCGATGGACTCCGTACCCCTCAGCAGATGAAGCACTTCGCGTCCATCAGATCACCTTCATTCGTATCCATCGAAGGGTTCAAGTTCGCATCAATTGACTTCGTATCCATGGAGAAGCTACAAGGCTCGTATCCATCAGAGAAAGGGTTGTTCGACTCCCTTAGCAAAGCCTTGTTCGAATCCATCAGTGATGCTTCATTCGAGTCCATCAAGCCAACTAGCCAAGGTGACGTGTCATCCCTCGATGCGAATGCGCCAAGATATATGGAGTCGACGCGGTCGACTCGGAATGAAGACCGGATCGAGGCAAAGTGTGCGCTCCACGTCATCACAGAGGCGCATGACACCATCGATTCGAAGCCATCAGTTCGAAAAGATGGATTCGAACCAAACAGCCTAGCAAAGAACATCACTTCGTATCGACGATATCTCTCAATCCACTGATCCAAATGCCTTGAAATTTTCACTGGAGGTTGCACACATACTGAGGAACGTCTCCACCAAATTTAAGCTCAATTGGACATCATCTTGATCGATACGAAATGACTTCGTATCGATCACAGATCGACTTGAAACTCTCTGAGGTTGGTCGCATGGGCCCACTCACGTGCCAAAAAAAGTCTCCCGAGATTTGAGCACGATCTTAGCCTCCTACGCCTATAAATAGAGCCCTAGAACCAACATAAAAGGGATCTTTTGATTCTGAAGCGCCCAGACTCTACCGAATCAAGACTTGCGCCATTCCTTTACTGTTGATTTTCGAATTCTGATATGTAATCCGCTGTTATTTGCTGTAATAGCTTGTAATCGTTGAAAGAGAATCAATAAAATCATCAAAACTTCATAGTGGACGTAGGCAATACGCCGAACCACTCTAAATCGCTTGTCTTTGCATTTTACATTTCTGTTTGTTGGAGTTTTTGTTAGATAATCTCTGTTTTATATTTATATTCTTCATTTTATCTCTTTAAAAAACTTCCGAAGAGTGTTGTGCCCATTTTTGGTACAAACACTTTGGTGCTTTCACTGGGAAAACCAGCTTTTTCTCCTGCTCTTTGGATCTACCATCGATACCGGATTGCATGAATCCAAGAGGAAGATCCAGATATCTGATCCGGAATCCTACCACTCTATTCAGATTTGCATAAAATCTAGGAAAGGACTCCACCACTGAAAATGGTTAGCACAAGAACTGGCGCTACCGCTGCAGAGCAAGAAGGCCGGGATAGGCAGAATCCCACGCAGCAGCCTTCTTCTAATCAGGACAATACCGCTCACTCGGATCCGTCAGGGCCAGTCACCCGACAAGAGTTTCAAGTGTTTCTCCAGGAGCTGACCCAAAGCCGTCGGCAGTTGGCTGAACAGTTGCGCGCCAATGTTGAGCTGACCAACCAGCTAAACCGCCTGGGCCACAGAAGGTCAAGGAGGGATGATGCCTCCAGGGCATCTACCGAAAGCTCAGCTTCATCTGACTATCACCACAGGTCTACCCATCCCCGGTTAGAGGGGATTCGCGCTCAAACTACTGGATATCAACCCGCCTTGACTGTTGGGCAATTGAGGGCAGGACCGTCGACCAGCTTCCAAACAGGACCCTCGACACGAGGATGCACTGCCCCACTGTACACCACGGACAACCGCGCTACAACCGCCATGGTAGAAACAAGGGTTGATACCCAGAATCAGTCAGAGCCGAATAATCAACAGCGTGGACATACTCTTGAACCATATGTCCCAGAAGACGCTGAGCCAAGGAGGCGAGATACGGACCGTCGACAGCGCCCGGTCCAGACTCGCACTGTGGAACCCGACCACACCTTAGCTCAGCATGCTCAGAATTTGCCAGTGTCGGATATATCAACCATGATACGTTAGATGATACGCGAGAGTCAGGGGCTCACTAATGATGATTGGGGAATCTCTCGTAGTCATACCCCTTTCACAGACGAAGTGTTACACGCTGAACCCCCTCGGCGATTCAGAATGCCAACTCTCCCAATGTATGAAGGAAATAGTGACCCCAACATATTTTAAAATATGAATGGTCAATGAGTGCTGCAAGGGCTGATGATGCAGTGAAGTGTCGAAGTTTTCCCATCTCTCTGGGGGGAATCGCGACAATGTGGTTTACACGCCTACCACCTAGATCCATTTCTTCATTCGATCAACTGGCCAAGAGGTTTGTAGAATAGTTTCGTATGCATGTTGCTAGGCCCAAAGACGTTAATACCCTATCCAGTGTCACTCAAGCTCATGGAGAGACGCTCAGGCGTTACCTAGAGAGGTTCCACGCACCATGTGTTGAGATCACTAATCCCAACGATAACTCAATCTTGATGGCTTTGACCAAGGGGATTGATCCCGATTCGGAGTTTGGGAATTGGCTAGCTGGAAAACCACCTGCATCGTTGGACCGTTTCTACTCCAAAGCCGCTCAGTTCTTACGGCAAGAGGACGCGAAACAGTCTAGGAAGCAGGACGATGTGAGGCCCAATATTAAGGGAATACAGAGTAATGTAGCAGTTAAACAGTCCGGTGAGAGTTCCGGGAAAGTTCAACTGAATATACATAACAAGCAAGCCCAGTCGAGAGGAAACAATGGCCAGGACAAGAAAAGAGATCAGAACCGAGGTCCACGGCACAGAGCTCAAATGTTTGACAATTACACACCGTTAAATACGTCACTGGAAAGCGTGTACTTACAGACTTGCAACACTGTACAGTATAAGAAGCCTGCTCCGAAACCCTCATCGGAGAGGCAGGTTCAGACAGGGAAGTTCTGTAGATTCCATGAAAGCTACGGCCACAATACCAATGAGTGTCGACATTTGCAGGACCTCATCGAAAAGTTGATCAGAGAAAGGAAGTTGGATCAGTTTGTACGGGCGCTGCAATCTGGTGGAGCGGGCCCTTCAAATCAGAATCATTCACAAAATCAGGAAAGACAGGAAGAACCCGCTCGTGCGGGCGGGAGGTTAGTTATCAACACAATAAGTGGTGGTCCCCACCCAGCAGACAGGAGCTGGGGGGAAATGGAGTCGTATGCTAGTTCTATCAGGCATGCAGACTTCGAATGTTGTAGTAATTATGAAGACGGAACTCCGGTTAAACAACAAAAGATGATATCTGATGATATCGTTTTCAGGGGCCGAGATGCTGACAGGGTCGAAGCCCCTACAATCGACCCACTAGTCATATCTACCCAGGTAGGTCCTGCTTGGATGAAGAGGATCCTGGTTGACAGTGGGAGCTCTGTGAATATCTTGCTTAAACGGGCTTACGACTTAATGAAGATGGAGGCAAAGGATTTGAAACCCTGCCTGTCCCGAATCCACGGTTTTAACGGGAGCGCCACGATACCCATTAGGGTAACCGAACTACCGGTTGAGTTGGGGGTTGGAGAACGCCGGAGAGTCCGGATGCTACAATTTGTTGTTTTAGAGATTGATTCGCCTTATAATGCGTATTTGGGCCGACCGGCCCTAGCCGAGTTCAGGGCGGCCATCGCCCCTTGGTGTTTGACTCTGAAGTTCCCCACCGACCATGGGATTGGAGTCGTTCAAGGAGATCAGGCCACGGGAAGGGCATGTTATGTTGCTGAGCTGCGCGGGGCGCAGCGTAAAGAGAAGGGAAAGGGCGTAGAGGAATCTCTTTGCGTCCGTTCTATCGATAATTGACAACTGATGCCTGGGCCTCGGCCCGGGCACCACAACCAATTCCTAAAAGACCTTGACCCTAGGAACAATGAGGATAGAGACGAATCTAAGGAGAGTCAAGCTTCTCCGGCCGAACTGACTGTGGACGTCCCAATCAGTGAAGATGATGATTCGAGGATGCTAAAAGTTGGGTCTCAACTGAGCAAGCAGACACAACAGGAATTGGTTGAATTCCTCCGGGCGAACCTCGACGTTTTTGCCTGGACACACTCTGACATGTGCGGGATCTCGCCAAACATCGCAAGTCACTCCCTGAATATAGACCCGCGATATGTTCCAGTCAAACAGAAAAGGCGCGGTATGGATCCGGAGAGATCTGCCGCCCTTAAAGAGGAAGTTGATAAGTTACGATCGAATGGTTTTATTCGAGATGCCTTGTATCCAGAATGGGTGTCCAACCCCGTACTGGTTCGGAAGCCGAACGGAAAATAGAGAACTTGCGTCGATTACTCCGACTTAAACAAGGCTTGTCCGAAAGATAGTTTCCCACTTCCTCGGATTGACCAGCTCATGGATTCGACAGCCGGACATGAATTACTATCTTTTATGGACACTTACTTTGGTTACAACCAAATACCCATGCATTTACCTGATCAAGAACATACCAGCTTCGTGACTGACCTGGGACTCTACTGTTACAAAGTCATGCCATTCGGTCTAAAGAACGCCGGAGCAACATACCAACGCTTGGTCAACCGGATGTTCGCCAACCAGATCGGGAAGACCATGGAGGTTTATGTGGATGATATGCTAGTGAAATCTCGATTCTCCACGGATCATGTCAGAGATCTGGATTCGATGTTCCGCATCCTCCGGAAATATAGAATGAAACTCAACCCATTAAAGTGCCACTTCGGCGTTGCGTCTGGAAAGTTCCTCGGGTTCATCATCAACGCTCGAGGAATAGAAGCGAATCCCGAAAAGATCTGGGCAATAAGAAACCTACAAACTCCAAGAACCATAAAGCAAGTCCAGAGCCTCAACGGGAAGGTAGCAGCATTAAGCAGGTTCATCTCGAAGTCCACCGACAAATGCATTCCTTTCTTTGATCTGATCCGGAAGGGAAAGCGAAACTTCGAATGGACCACGGAGTGTAAGGGCGCATTCCGGTCGATGGTTCAACATCTTTCTACACCACCGATCCTATCAAAAACAGTTGACCACGAGCGATTGTACCTCTACCTGGCAGTGTCAGAACATGCGATCAGTGCCGCTTTAGTTCGGGAGGAAGACAAAGTGAAAAACCGGTCTACTATGTTAGTAAACGGCTAACGGGAGCTAAAAGAAATTATCCGAGACTGGAGAAACTGGCCTATTGCTTGGTCATTGCCTCAAGAAAGCTCCGCCCTTACTTCCAAGCTCATCCACTTACTGTGTATACTGATCAGCCGTTACGACAGGTCCTCACGTGGCCTGAGACGTCTGGTAGGTTACTCAAGTGGAACATTGAATTAAGCCAATTCGATATCGCGTACGTTCCGCGGAAAGCCATTCAAGGACAAGTCTTGGCAGATTTCATAGCTGAATTTACCATTCCAGAGGACTTGTCCGAAACCAGTAAATCCCCCGAATACATCTGGAAGTTACATACTGACGGTGCATCAAACGACCGGTGTTCGGGTGCTGGTGTTGTACTTGAGACGCCCGAAGGCCGGTCTATATGCTATGCTTTGAAATTTGATTTTCATGCAACCAATAATGAAGCTGAATATGAAGCCCTCTTAACCGGCCTAAAACTTGCTAGAGATTTGAAGATTATCGCTGTGGAAATTTATTGTGATTCACAGTTAGTGGTATGTCAAGTACGGGGAGAATATCAAGCGAGAGATCGAAGGCTTGCTGCTTACTTGGCTCAGGTTCAGAAAGTACTGAATCAATTTGATTATTATGCCATCTATTATATACCTCGAGAACGCAATCAAAAGGCCGATTCATTGGCGAAGCTGGCCAGCACAAGTGAAGCGCCGCAAATGGGACTTGTCCCCGTTGAAACTTTGACCTCCCCGAGCATCGATCAAATAGAAATGAAATTTGTGTTTGGAACCGCTCCCAGTAGAGAATCATGGATGACTCCGTATCAAAATTACATCGAGAACGGGACATTGCCCGAACACAGAAATGAGAAGAGACAAATTCTGCGAAAAGCTTCATGGTTCGTCATTCAGGACGGAGTCATGTACAGGAGAGGTTACTCTGTTTCTCTCCTCCGATGTATCGCACACGACGAAATCAAACGAGTGTTACATGACGTACACGAAGGAGCGTGTGGCGATCACACCGGTGGGCAAGCTCTTGCTAAGAAGATACTCCGATATGGATACTACTGGCCGATAGTGAACCGAGATGCAGCAAATTATGCCAGAAAATGCGATAGATGCCAGAAGCATGCTCGAATTCCAAGAGCCCCGCCTATCGAGATAACTCAAATGGTCAGTCCCTGGCCATTCGCGATGTGGGGCATCGACATCATCGGCGCTCTACCTCTGGCAAAAGGTGGTGCGAAGTACGCCATCGTCGCCGTCGATTACTTTACGAAGTGGGCTGAAGCTGAAGCTCTCGCAACCATTACGACAAAGAAAGTGATAAACTTTGTGGTTCGCAACATCATTTGTCGATTTGGGCTCCCGCATACCATTATCACCAATAACGGGGCCCAATTCGAGAGCGCAGAATTCAAGAATTTTTGTCAACGGTTTCATATCCATAAAAAGTTCTCGGCAGTCGCACATCCCTATGCAAATGGACAGGTTGAAGCTGTCAATAAAGTTATTAAATCCATCCTCAAGAAACGACTGGAAAAGGCCGGGGGCAAATGGGTTGACGAACTTCCTATGGCATTATGGGCTTATCGAACGACTCACAAGACTGCAACCGGGCATACCCCGTTTTCCCTATCTTACGGCTCAGAAGCCGTTATTCCAGTTGAGACGGAGGTGTTTTCCCATCGCGTAACGTATTACGATCCGAAAACAAACGCTATACTGCTTGCTGAATCTTTGGATCTACTAGATGAAAAACGGGAAGAGGCTGACTTGAGAGCAGCTGCACATCGGAGTCGAATCGCCCGATTGTACAATACCAAAGTTCGCCCTCGAACTTTTGAACTCGACGATCTCGTTCTCAAAAGAATCTATACGGTTCCTTCACATATGAAACCAAATTGGGAAGGACCATACGTGATTACACGAAGACTCGGGGATGGCGCATTCAAACTACTGACCGTTGACGGTCTTGGTTTGCCAAGGGCCTGGAACAGCGAGAGCCTCCGTCGCTATTACACATGACAGGCTTTATTTATGTCATTATATCTTTTCGTTCAGCAATTTGTTTCTGCATTTCGAAATTTGAATTTTGTAATAAGGCAACTGACTTTGCCACATTTTCTTATTTCATCAATAAAATGCCATCTCTTCAAGCCAGAGCTGTGATTCATTGAATACAATGTACGACACCACGATGCACAGAGATCTAAGTCCCATCACATGATGGGATTTATTCAGATAGGGAGTGGCTGTGACACGACCGGTCACTCGCTAAGTGAAACCCGAGCTCGGGGGCAAGCCATTACACCAATGCTAAATAGGATTAACACACAACGATCCTACATTCGACTCCGTATTCCCAGAGTGCGAAGCGGAGCATAAACATTCGACTTCGTATCCCCAGAGTGCGAAGCGGAGTATAAACACTCGACTCCGTATTCCCAGAGTGCGAAACGGAGTATAAACATTCAACTCCGTATTCCCAGAGTGCGAAACGGAGTATAAACATTCAACTCCGTATTCCCAGAGTGCGAAACGGAGTATAAATATCCAACTCCGTTTTCCCAGCGTGCGAAGCGGAGTATAAACATTCGACTCCGTATTCCCAGAGTGCGAAGCGGAGCATAAACATTCGACTCTGTATTCCCAGAGTGTGAAGCGGAGTATAAACACTCGACTCCGTATTCCCAGAGTGCGAAACGGAGTATAAACATTCGACTCCGTATTCCCAGAGTGTGAAACGGAGTATAAACATTCAACTCCGTATTCCCAGAGTGCGAAACGGAGTATAAACATTCAACTCCGTATTCCCAGAGTGCGAAACGGAGTATAAATATCCAACTCTGTATTCCTAGAGTGCGAAACGGAGTATAAACATTCAATTCCGTATTCCCAGAGTGCGAAACGGAGTATAAACATTCAATTCCGTATTCCCAGAGTGCGAAACAGAGTATAAATATCCAACTCCGTTTTCCCAGCGTGCAAAGCGAAGTATAAACAGTCCACTTCGAACTCCCGGAGCGCGAGTCAGAGTGTGAACGCTAACTCAAATTTCCCAGGATATGAGTCGAAGTACTAACGTCAATTTTTAAGTTCCCAAAACGTGAACAACCGTTCATGAGATGACTTGTATCCCCAGAGTGTGGATGACATTATTCATAAGGAAGTAAGTGTAGCCCGCTCGTTCGATCCTCACTCCTTGCGATCCCATGTCGATCATCATAACTTAACCCCAGAACTGGGGGCAGGTTCAAGTGTTAATCACTACCCGAAACTGCATAATGTTTAAATCTGATTCAGTCTCCGTTCACAATTCAAGTCCGAGATTTCCGGACTTGGCAGACAAAACGAGCTATGCTTGAACGTTAAAATAATGCAAGTACACCGGACCGAAGTTCGAACACTGCAGTATTCAAGCATAAAAGGAATATAAGTTGAAACAAGAAGACAAAATTTTATTTCAACTAAATCAAAAGCAATGGTTCATACACGAGCCTTTCCAAAATATTCCTACTAGCAGGGGCCGAACCCGCATCTAAACACGGCCTACAAAAGGGAATAAGATAACAAAGTTCCTGACTACAACAAAAAGGGAAACGCAGGCCTAAAATAAAGAAGAAAAGTCTATCTAATCCTTCCTTCTCCTCAGCTTCTTCTTCTTCTTCGAGGAGCCGCTGGAGCCACCAGTGATCTTTCGTTTAGAGCTTTTCCCCTCAGGCGGGCTCCCCTTGGACGAAGGCATGATGTCGACATCATCCTCCGAGCTGGAATCTATGGGGATGCTTCCCGCGGGAGGAATTGGGGGAACAGAACCAACAGCCGGAGGCGGGACTGATGCACTAGTATCAATGAGCGTGCCCCCGGGAGATACAATCATAAGGGGAGTAGGGCACTGCGCTACTACTCCGCCATCCGCGCTGCCACCATGCGTAGCTGCCGCCATCTCAGCATTAATCTCGGCCAACAACCTTGCTTCTCGCTGCGCTCTGGCCTCACTATGTGCCGTAGTGGCCTGAGTTGAAATATCAGAAGTAGACGAGAATCCGCCCAGGCTGAATGGTAAATCTGCGAAGGGATCACTCTGTCGGCCAAGGAGCTCGTTTATCATCTGTTCATCGAAAGAGAGTGAGCTCCCCTGTGTTACTTCCACCGGCACTGTTGTCACAACGGAGGTCGCTTCAGAGATAATGGCCTCCGACACTTGGCATGACTCCTGGGCTACGGGAGGCGCAGCTGATACTACTTCGATCACTGATTAGAAAAGAAACGTTTGTTAGTATACGCCTCTACTCAAATTCTTCGGTCCAAACAAACAAGAGATCAGTTCAGAATACCTTCCTCGGTTTGGCTCGGGGTTGTCTGGACGATTTCAGAGGGATGCTCCCTAATAGGAGAAAGACGTGGCCGGTCTGGATCATATGCCGGTACAGGCTGGGGATCGATCATCGGAGTTGGCTCAGCTTGAGATGACACGATTATCTCAGAACTCGTAATATGGTGCTCAGCACCAGAGCTTTCTCCGACTTCCTGAGACTGGGCACCAAGCCTCTCCTTCTCATGAGAAACCATGGAGTCATGGAGAACTTTCTTTTCATTATCATTAAGAATGCGGTTCTCCAGCTCGAATTCATCAATGGCTTCATCAGGGTGCCCAGACTTCTCCTCCTCAACCAACAAGTTCCAGGCGTTATAGAGATGCGTTGGGTAATCGTCGAGCCATGTCAAATCTCGGTGCCTTAGCACGTTGGCATTGTAGGTGACGAGTAGCTCTTCTACCTCGGCCTCAATCCTGGCCTCCGCCTATCGCACCTTCTCATCAACCCCAGCTTCAGCTTCGCAGGCTTGTTTCATAGCCGCTTCCTTCTCCTTCCGAAGGACCACCGCCTGATCACAAGCCTCCTGCGCAGAGACATTAGCTGCATCTTTCTCCTTCACCATTTCAGAGAACTTTGATTTTAGCTCGTTAAGCTCCTTGAGAGCGGCGTCTCTTTCGGCGGTGATGGTAGTGTTCCTGTGACCCATGTCCTCGATTGCGGTATAGTGTTCTTGTTTCATCCTGGTCATGGCCGAGTTTACCTCATCGACCTTTTTAAGAGCTTCCATTTCAGACTTACGAGAAGACTCGGCCTCGGTGTTGAGCACTTTCATGATTCGGTCTTTACGACCCAGCTCCTTCTCCAACTTTTCAATGACAACACCCCGATCGAATGCTACTTTGGATGCTTTCCTCGCGGCCCTTGACCACTCCTTGTACTAAAAGAATATGTCTGCGACGTAATCATGAATGGTAGTTTCAGCTGTTGGCGGAATTCTTTTCAAGTGCGGAGGAAAGACGTAGCCGTCAAAGCAGATACCAGGGAATTCCTTCCTCATCTGTGCTAGTTTAAGCGCTCCTTCACTGGTCGAATCAGTCGCGACCGGTGTGGAAGTTGAGGAGGTGGTCATTTCGGTCTTGCAAGGAGGATCGAATCTCGGAGCTTGAGAAGGCGGCTTGGGCCGTGAAACTTCAGGAGGACGGCCAACTACTACCGCGGGCGGTACAAAAGTCCTGGGAGGAGGAGAGCGAGATCGGGATCGGCGCACGTATCCCCTGTCTCTGTCAGACTTCTCCTGACCAGAATGTCCTGAATCATAATCCCTTTCTCCCTCTCTTCCGCGTGGCTCGTAGTAATGACGTTTGTTGCGCAGACTGCCCAGCACAGAACTTCGTCCAGACATCGTACCTGAAAAGCAAAACACGGAAAATCAGTAGCCGTTTACGATATGCTGTTTATGGTTAGGAAACTGTGTTGTGCCGTGAAGAGTGTATGGATGTGTAACCCCCTGAACCAATCAGAAGTGTCGATCGCGCTAGTGGGAAGAGGTTCGCTAACGTCGAAAGTATGTTGCGGTTCATCCGATTCAACGTCATGTTGTTCGGACGCAAGGTCCGGAATTGGAAGGTCAGCGAGACCTTCGAATGGGTTGTCAGCTTGCAAGGAGGGCGCCTCCGAGATTTTAACTCCTGAAGAAGGGCGGTATAAGACCACAGACTTCTGTCTCCCGGATTTAACCTGTTTAAAGGCCGCGGCCTTGCCTTTTCTTTTTTCATCGGAATCCGGGGTCCCGTCGGTAGGCTCGACCAAAGGCTCCTCATTAGTATGAGTTCTTTCGGAGTCAGGTTCCTCGATTATTACGACTTTGGGTTTTTTCCGTTTGACTTTCTCTCTGGAGACCGTCTTTAGCACGCCATCCAGCCTTATGCTTTGCCTCCGCCCAATCAACCCAAGAATTCTGAGATTCCGGTCCGTTAACAACAATTCAATATTCCTTTCTTCACCCGGAATTTCCTGAAGAACCCGGACAATCTCTTTATAGTAACCACCTTCAGGTCGCTGGATTATCGCTGAAAGAAAAGAAAAAAGCAAATATGAGTTCGATTTAGTTCGTGCGTTGCCTTGACAACTACTTGGGAGAAAGACAATACTCACGTCTGAACAGCCATCTTCTGGCAAACCCCGGAGGACATCGGACATAGAACCACTCCGACTTGAAGTAGCTCAGCCTAGTCCACGACCCCGTGACAACTTGGCAGTTTCTTACAGACTCCAAGAATGTGAAAGATGGGCTGTCAGTTCGGCTTTTGAAGTTGAATAGGTATCTTATCTCGGTCGGACGGGGAGGTCGATAGAGGTGCTCTATAAATGCGATGAACAAGCCATTGAGTGAAGCATATCCATTCGTATGTAACTGAGACGGAGCAATTTCCAGGAAAGCCAACACTTCTCTTATATAATCGTTGAACGGAGGAAGTGTACCGGATGCGCATGCATGTCGATTAAAAGCAGTATATCCTTCCGGGGGATTATGCGGTCTGTCGTCCGGTCCCGGCAACATTACATCGTCCAACGACAGGCCATGCCTTAAGCATATTCTCCCTAGCATATCTTCAGAGATATTGGACGGGACAGAATCAGGTGGACTATTGATGAAAGACGCGTCAGGCAACTCGTCTGGAGCCGGATCGATAACTTCTGCCTCGATATCCGGAATCTCAAGTCTGGGAGGGGTTAGATGCTGAGTTTCTTGCTGCTGCGAACTTGACGGTTCCATAACTAGCTAATTCACGAGAAACCATCATTAGACGATAAAAAGCCCGTGCATTCCCCAGTGTAGAGTGTATGAATGAGTTGTGCAGTGCAAGTGTTGTGCATGATTTGAGCAAATTCTGCAGAATTAAAGGAAATATGCAAACGACAAGGTTTCGGGGTCCAGTAGGAATGGCCGTCATCGCTGACCGCCACAACCACGGCATCCAGATACTAACGGTTGATTCAAATTGAAGTTCATTATATTTTCGTTGTTTTTTACTAAGTTATGGTTCCATCGACAAGCTTCGAAAGGCGGCCAAATGTGTAGTCTAACAGTCAAATCCAGATATGCAAAAGCGAAGCTCATCGGAATTATGCTAGAGAATGTCGCATATTCAAGTCCATAGGGATATAGATTCGAATCGATCCCGAGAGGCCCATTTCGAGTCCATCATGATACCAATTTGAATCGATCAAGAGGAGGTCATTCGAATCCATCAAAGCATCAGTTCAAATCGACACCGGGGAACATGTTTCGAGTCGATTATCAGGGGCCAACTTCGTATCGATCAGGGTGAGATGACTTCGAATCGATCTCGAGCCGCTTGGTTCGTACCGGTCGAAAAAGCCTTAGCTTAACATCGATAACGCTCGAATCAACATTTCTCATATCAGATGTAGACGTACGATTCGTATCGATCTGAAGTTAAAGACTTCGTAACAATCATTGACTGATTTTCTCGTATCGATCACTTCGTATCGATACGATTAACCACCATGACCATTGGTTCGAACTGCATCGTCACTGGTCAGTCCCAAGAATCGATTCGAAATCCATGAACATGCCATTGCTCTCATCAATTCGAACGCGACTCCCATATCGGTTCGAAATCGTCTACTCCACTCTTTCTTCTCCAATCTGCAAAAATGCCATGGCCATCATATTTTCGAGCTAGATCTGGTTTTACCAGTTGCCAGAAGAGAAGATTGGTGGAGAAAGAGTAGATCCATGGTGGCCTTATCATTTAGATTCACAGCTGCTTACCTAATTTGGGATTGGGATTCGAAGATCTGAAGGAATACGTCTGATCGAGTTGAAAGTACGGAGTTGTTGTCTCTTCCTGAATCGATCGCAACAGTAAAAGAAAGTGAAAAAGTGAAAAATGGTGAAGTCCCAGGTATTTATATGGAGCCTAGGGTAGAACCGAGTCGACTCGTCTCCCAGTCTGCATGACCGGCCACAGCCGGTTGACTCATGGGTCGAGTCGAAAATTGCGTTTTGAATCCACTTGACCCGAAGTCTCCATCGATACGAAACGGGCAGCGAGCCATCGATACGAAGCGCACAGGGAAGACGCCTGTAGGCGATAAACTCCAACAATGCAAACTCATCGATGCGAACGATCATTTCGTATCCATCAATGGAGACCGCGTCGCTGTAAAAGACTACTTTTCAAACCTTCTATGCCGATTCAGGAGAGGATCGATATGAAGGATCTATTCGAAAACAACCATCAGGCGTTGTTTCAACTCGAATTTCAAATCGGTTCGGTAGAGAATCAATGCGAAATTCGATAACGAGCTAAACTGACAACGACCCATGAACTTGCAACTTTTCAAAGCACGTCATGTTTTCACAAAACGTACTTTGGGGGGAAAATGTTATCCCGCCTTTTGGCAAGGCCAGGACACCAAGGAATTGATTGGATTCTGAATATCGCCTACCATGGATATCGCTGAGTTTTGTCCAAACCCGGATCAAGCTACAATTGATAAGACATAACTAGGAAAGCAGAGTGAACCAACGTTCCAAGTTTCAAGTCAATTTGAGTTCATAAGCTCAAGTTATGATCGATTCAAATTGAAGGGAAAAGCCCAGACTTCGTATCCATCACTATGGGTGATTTCGTACCCATCACCGAACCCTGGTTCGAATCGATCACTTTCATATCAATCAACTTCGAATCCATCGAAGTACCTCGGTCCGAGTCGGTCTCGTTCGAATCCATCGACAGATCACCTACTTCATACCGGCCAACTCCCATGAGTTCATGTCGATCAAGAGCAGCCGTGTTCGAATCCATCGAGTTCGTATCGATGGACTCCGCACCCCTCAGCAGATGAAGCACTTCGCGTCCATCAGATCACCTTCATTCGTATCCATCGAAGGGTTCAAGTTCGCATCAATTGACTTCGTATCCATGGAGAAGCTACAAGGCTCGTATCCATCAGAGAAAGGGTTGTTCGACTCCCTCAGCAAAGCCTTGTTCGAATCCATCAGTGATGCTTCATTCGAGTCCATCAAGCCAACCAGCCAAGGTGACGTGTCATCCCTCGATGCGAATGCACCGAGATATATGGAGTCGACGCGGTCGACTCGGAATGAAGACCGGATCGAGGCAAAGTGTGCGCTCCACGTCATCACAGAGGCGCATGACACCATCGATTCGAAGCCATCAGTTTGAAAAGATGGATTCGAACCAAACACCCTAGAAAAGAACATCGCTTCGTATCGACGATATCTCTCAATCCACTGATCCAAATGCCATGAAATTTTCACTAGAGGTTGCACACATACTAAGGAACGTCTCCACCAAATTTAAGCTCAATTGGACATCATCTTGATCGATACGAAATGACTTCGTATCGATCACAGATCGACTTGAAACTCTCTGAGGTTGGTCGCGTGGGCCCACTCACGTGCCAGAAAAAGTCTCCCGAGATTTGAGCGCGATCTTAGCCTCCTACGCCTATAAATAGAGCCCCAGAACCAACAGAAAAGGGATCTTTTGATTCTGAAGCGCCCAGACTCTGCCGAATCAAGACTTGCGCCATTCCTTTACTGTTGATTTTCGAATTCTGATCTGTAATCCGCTGTTATTTGTTGTAATAGCTTGTAATCGTTGAAAGAGAATCAATAAAATCATCAAAACTTCATAGTGGACGTAGGCAATACGCCGAACCACTCTAAATCGCTTGTCTTTGCATTTTACATTTCTGTTTGTTGGAGATTTTGTTAGATAATCTATGTGTTATATTTATATTCTTCATTTTATCTCTTCAAAAAACTTCCGAAGAGTGTTGTGCCCATTTTTGATACAAAAAGGAAGCAAACAGGCTGGAATGAAATAAGTAAGTATCCTGGATATTTAAACTGGATAACGATTCTTGGATATTGGTTTGAGATAAATAATTGACTTAAATAAGATTAGAACTCGTAGAAAAGTACGAGTTACCCTGGTAAATCACTTAAGTTATATAGCTGGGTATTTCATATTATGGGTTTACTCACGCTGGTTTCCAGCCTGACCCGGGTGTTACTTTATCGTAATGCTCGGGTCAGACCGAGTATTACAGATTTTCAGGTAAGGATGTTCTGGAGCTCAGGAGACGAGCTGGATAGCAGGAATGTATGGAGTGTTTCCGCTGTGATATATTTTGTTTATCTAGGATATGTTGATTTGTATATATCCAGTGATTGTGTATATGTATAACTCTGATGTATTAAAATGAAAATTGACTGATATGGTATTCTTTTGTAAACTGCTTCTATTTGATATTATATTTATCCGCTGCGAATGTGAGAATCTGTGTTATGTTCCTGTTTCTTCTTCTTCTATCTCTTTCTTCTTTTCAAACTATTTGGAATTTTCGGGATCGAAAACTCTGGGTCATTACATGCTACGACCTCGATTGTAGAGGCTATCGATCTCCAATCCACCAAGTACCATGGGATGTATTGTCAAACTGTTATGATATTGTGAACCAAGAAGGCAAGACTGTCTAGAACCAATGCATCTGTCAAATGAAATATTAACTACATAATCACTTCAGTCTATGTTGCTTTTGTATATTGTTAACTAGCAAGTACTTACACAACTGATTTTAAATTTGATAATGAAATTATGGTAATTGATAGTGAATTTGTAATGGCTAATGTTTTTAATGCTGTGTTAAAAAGATAAACGCATTGATGTTTTATTGACAGTATGTTCTATCACTTTTATTGACAATTCTACGCATGCTCTTTTAAAAAGTCTATACATAAGAACATGACTTTTATTGATAGTATGTTTCGGGTAGCAATATACTAGTCGTACTGATCCTTTTTAAACCAAGACAAACACAATAACAAAAACCAGACTATACATAAGAATTAAAAAGAAATATCAATTTATCTTTTTAACAGAACTAACAACATTGTATTCCAAATAACAGTTAAACATAAATAATTGCATACAACCAAAAATAATCAAAATCAGATCATAACCAATTCAACATATGCAATTATTCAAATATTCAACTCAAAGTATTCATACAACAACCAAGTATTCATAGAACAACCAATCAAATACTTTGGACTAAAACAATCAACTCAATTATTCAACTCAAAGTATTCATAGAACAACCAATCTAATACATTGAACTAAAACAATCAACTCAATTATTCAAAAGAACACCCCCTTCTATTATGTCCTAGTTTTTTACACTTTCCACATATGTTTTGCTTAGCATGAAAATCAGCCCCTTCAATCCTATTCGTCCTAGGCCTACCAGCTCCACGAACAGGCTTAGGAGGAAGAACAATAGATGCTTCTTCAGCTTCAATTGCTTCCTTATCAAAAGTTGGAATAGGATTGATCAAATGTGAATACAAAGCTAGATAATACTCAACAGTAAAGTAATTCTCAATATATTCATAAATAGAATTTCTGGTTGAAGAAATACACTTCAAAGCATGCACACAAGGAAAACCTGTCACTTTCCATTGATTGCAACTACAAATGCGATTTTTAAGATCAACCTTTTGAGATGTTGGAGAATGAACTTCAAAAATATACCTACAAAATGTAAAATCAAAAACAGGTAAAATATATGTTAACTTTCCATGTTAACACTTCAAGTCATACTGTTCATATTCTTAAAGATCACAGAAGATATGCTATAAGGGAAGAAAAAAAAGATAATGTATGTTTGCTCATGAATTCTGCATGTGAGCATTGCTCAATATTTCCATTATATATTTACTGTTAAGGTTTAAATTTATAAACTTGAAAATATCTTGTCACAGCTTTCAGTTATACCAAAAACCATAAATACTATAAAAAATAAAACACTCATGCATGTGAATAAACCCTAAGCGCACAAACTAATGCATCATACTCCTATGCACAACATTATTTTTTACCATAACAATATCTCAAAAATAAAACACCATAATGATACTTGCTTTATATTACTTGGTCCTTACATTATTCATATTATCATAAGCCTCAATGCAGACAGAGAGAAAATACGTAGCAAGCGACACCAACAAAATGAAATCATAACACGGGCTACATAGCAGGTTGAAAAAAGATAAATGCATTTATCATTTTTCAGAAACTGTGAACATCATGTAAATAAATATAAATACATACCTAGATGATTTAGAAACACTCCACCCAAATCCTTCTTCCTTCAATTTTAACAAATGAGCTTCCATTTTCGGACATAGCACACTAGTCCACTTTAATGCCTCTTCTCTACGATTAGACATTTGCATCATAAGTTTTACCCTAATTCCATCAAGACAAGCAGTAACATGCAAACTTCTTTCATCCAAAATCCAAGAATTAAAACTCTCAGCTACATTAGACTTATTTTCACCATATCGCTTCCCCAGAAAAAACAAATCGGCCCAATGATCATATGGTTTATCATTCAAATACTCTATAGCTTTGGCACCTCCAATTTCTTTGTACTTGGACATGGCTTTTTCAAACTCATGATGATTAAAAGCTATAGCACAACGCTCAATTAAATGAGCTACCTAAACACCCCTTCCACTTTTCACAATGCTAGCAATATTATTTTGCTTATGATGCAAACAATAAGAATGATGACTATTTGGAAAAAAAATTGGAACACTTAACAATAAACCCCAGTGTCTATCACTTAAAAAAGTTAATATTCTATCACAACTAAGAGCATTCTTTAGGTGATTCAAAAACCAACTCCAACACTCTTCATTTTCTTTGGGAACAAGAGCCATTGCTAATGGGAAAAAACCTGGAAAAAAACAAAAAAAAATAATTCACTGTTTATTAATGTACATTTGAAACAACAAAATGCACTATGTTTGAAACAGTATTATCTAATAGTAAACAATCACATGAACACTATGCCCTTGGCCCAAATAAAAAAGGAAAAATAAATTTGCTAGAGACAATTCATCCTTTTTTCTTTTGTTTTTTCAATTTTTCTACTTGAATGTGTAGTCTATGCAGGAAGGGTAGAAATTGCAAAGATATGATACTTAATTCATGCATACAATACAAAGACTTATATTCGAACTTCTAAAATATATATGCTATTATCTTTTCTATATGATGTTTAAATCATTTGTATATGTTATGTAAGAATTTCAAATAATGAGAAAAATGATAAATATGTTTAACATGTAGTAGTAGCTATGATATATAAGTACGACTTAATATGTTATTTAATTCTTTATCTTAAAAGATAAATGCATTTATCTTTTTTAACTCCTGTATACAGTAACATTTTGTACATCAAATTAAATAACATTAAATCTTTTACAGTGTTTGTTCTGGATCAAATTTACATAAATTCATTTCTGCAATAATTTCACATGCTAAGCCCTAACGCAAAAGAAACTATAATGAATTGAACTGGATATTACTACATTTGAAACAACCAAATGCACTATATTTGAATCAGTACTATATAATAGTGGACTAATCACGTAACCAAAATGCAGTATGTACATAACAAAATTCACTAAAACAATCACTTAAAGAAACAGTACTATGTTACATAAATTTATAACAAGGAACTAATGCACATAGTACAAAGTAAATACAACAGCCAAAAAAATGATCAAAATCAGTACCTTGATTCCCATTTTTTGCAGTGGCAGCCATCAAAATACCACTTTGCCCTTTCAAAAAGGTAGCATCTAAAAACACCATAGGACGACAATAGCTGAATCCAAATATACATGCCTCATAACATATAAAAACTCTCTCAAATTGATTAGTGTCAGAATCCACATCCATACTTGAATAACTATTCAGGTTATTTCTTTCCAATGCCTTCAAATACCAAACTAATTCATTGTAAGATTTCTTTTCATCACCGTAAATATCATTCATAGCCAATTTCTTACCCTTATAAGCAAAATAATAGCTCAGCTCCACATCATAATCTCTTCTAAAACTTTTAATGATATCCTTGGTTTTTCTTTTTGGCTCATCACGAATTTGATTGAAGATTACACTTTTCACAAGATCACTATTAATAGTTGGACTACCAAGTGAACGAAATCCACCACCACAAGTATGATTCAGTTGAATTTTTTTAACAAATAGTTGGTCCAATTGCTTCAGTTTGCAAGAAGCATGAATCCTAAAAGGACAACTATCTATAGCACATCGAACTGTCAATCGTTCTTTACAATTCTTAATATATTGTACTTTAAACCCATTCTTCAAATAATAAGCACTAACCGTTCTACAGAATCCAATAGCAGAATCAAACTGTTGACCAACCCCAGTAAAAAAATTCCATATTTGAATTCTTCTTCAACAACTCATGTAAATCCTTTTCTTAAGTAAAACCAGAATCTAAATCATCATCATAACCTAACATATTATTACTTGACTCACCACCAACTACTGAACCAGAATTGCTACTTTCAATAACAAAATTATCCGTTGAATCAATCTTCAAGCGTAGAAAAAATACCAAAAATTCTTCCTTTTTAAACCAAGACAAACAAAATACAGCTTGAAGATCACTATCCGTTTCAACAAAGGTAGCCTTTGATTCTCGAATATAAAAAATATCAAAGCATAATGGACTAAAATTAATCCACTCCTCGCAAATCCTATTCCTAACAGAAGAAATAGAAGCATCCAATCCAAAACGAGCACTAAAACAATTGTTATTGAAATCAAACACAACTATAACAGATGAATCACACCTGCAAAAAAAATGTAAATAATAATTTGTCAGCGAACAGCATAAAATAATAACAGAAAATAATGAATTTTTATCACAAACAAACAAAACAGATCCTTAAAATCAACAAAAATAAAAAGCAGTACCTTTGACCACCATGATCCATTAAATGATTGCTTGAACTTTGAGTTTCAGATCCCATAGATAGAACTAAAGAAATCGAAGAACAAAATCATAAACAACAATCGACACTTTCTTCCGACGTGATATGAAATCTTGAATGTAACCAATCCGATTTGGGCAAATCTCCTGATCGATTTGGGAAAAACGTGCCTCCCTGATCAATTTAGGAATATCGTGCCTGATCGATTAGCAAAAAATTGCACCTACCTGGTTGATTGATGAAAATCACACATGATCGATGTGAAAAAATCACGCCTGATCGATTTTGAAAAACAGCAAGACGTTTGGATTTGAGAATGAACTGAAACTCAACCGTATTTGTGTTTTTGTCCTGGAAAATTATTGTTTCAAACTCGAGTCCTACAAAATTATTGGACTTGGCTACGAGGCCCTCCTCGCTAATTTCCAGATATTAATATGTATATATTAATTAATTAAATAATAATTATTATATATATATAATTATTCGGCTGTGCATACTCGACCTTTATGTGGAAATTGGTTTTATTAAATGAATACATACATATAACAAATCTAGTATGTAACAACATCAAAACATATATAGCCAACTAACTAACAATTATAATAATAAAATATACGAATAATAAAATATTATCTAGAAATAATAAAATATTATCTAGAAATTATAAACTATATAATACAGTTAAACATACCTAAAACCAATGCCCTGAAGCACACCTTGTAATGATGAACTCTCTCCCCTTTGAAAGTTTTTTGATTCGGCAGACTACTAATCCTCGAACCATTGACCTTTGACTATCGGATAGTAATAGACCTTGAATTAATTGAGCTTGATATGGTGGGGCTCCAAGGAATTGAAGTCCACCGGTAATAGAATATGAAAGTGGATGCAAAAAAACTAACCTTTGATTAGGGTTAAAGTTGTTTAAATAGTGGATGAAAGAGAGAAAATAATGGATCATATCTCATACCAGTTCTCCGTTAATAGGAGCGATCCAAAACCAACAACCTTAACCTAATTAAGCCGCCCCCTTTCAGCCCTATTTCAACCGAAAATGCTTTCCCATCATCATTGGTCAAGATCCCATTTAAGCTTGTAGAATATATTAATATCGTATATCGATTGATATATTTATAACTGCTAAAAATATATTTATTAACATTTATTCCTTAAATCGTAATCAAAATTTTATAACCAATATTTCATAAACATTAATTTATTTATTTATTTATAACAATTATAAACCAATTAAATCCTTTGGTCAAAAGATAATTCATCATTTCGGTTGTGTGACCCTCAAGTGTAAATTTGGTCAGCGATTAACATTGAACTATTCGGATGTTAGCGTTCACACATCACTTAGAAGGTGGTGTGACATTTTGACCAAATTTATCGCTTACTTAGTTTCAATAAATCAAATTTATTTTGTTAAGCATTACTAGGTTGTGACTTTTATTTAACACTAATTCTCTTCATCAAAACTATATCACTTTGAACTTATGGAATTTCGTAACAGTCAAAATTCCAATATCGTCCATATTCAATTCTATAGTCTAAACACAAAGTTCTTGGTTCAATAATAATAATTATTATTAATTGAATTGTTCTAGCCAGAGACTATGACTTTGAGTTGACAGTGATACAAACCCCATATAATTGAGGAGATAAATTCTCTATTAAATAGTGTTTCATTTCCAATACTTCCAACCGACCCAACTGTAGTCACTCGATGTATGTCGTGCCATGATTTGACTATAACCAAAGTAGAGCTTTCATATTGAAGATCCACGGTATTTTCAAGTCGAAAGAACTATGTAAATTAGTCACATCTATATTTTCTATTTGAACTTAGTTACATAATAGATATTCATGAATTCATTATATGAACTGCCATTAATTTACAAACATTTATGGATTTCAAAATTTGGAGTACTATATACTAAACCTTTTATTTTCCAAAGTATTTAAAAAAGCTTAGAAAGTATTTTAAAAAAGCTCAGATCATACCCTACAAATATGTATGTCAGGTTGTATTAAACCTACTATTATTAGATACTACTGCTACATGATAGATGATATGTTCATACTAATTATTTCTTTGAAGCTAATTGCATTATAATATCAATGTTAGAGACTTTCAAATTCTTACAATAATTAGTAATGTATTAAAGAACAACCCGCCACATCATGTGACATCCATATTTCTATTTTCTTATTATTTTTCCCTATTGGCATATGTATAATTTGTTTGGCTTCATTCATTTTTTAAGTTGTTTGAATATATTAATACATTGTACCCCATAATCTTCAATGGTCTGGTAAAATCCGTTACATGTTAAATGAACTATTGTTTTATTCCAGATTTTTGTATCTAATGTCACTTTCATAGTTTCGTGCCTAATGTGACTTTCATCCGATTTTTGTTTCATTGGTATGATTAAAAATTTCATTTACCTTTTTAAGGCATAATTTGTTTATTGGTGCATAGTTACCAAAGAATCTTGACCATTAGTGGTAATATTTATATTTTCTCCTGTTCTCAAACATAGGTACATAAGAAATCCGAGTTGCTGGAAAAAATACATACGAACTAAAAGATTATTCAAATAATAAATTTATAGCATGTTTTGGGAAAGAGTATAAATGTACAAATATATCTTTTATTTTTGCTATAGTAGACAACTATAGATTTAAAGAATAAGGTATAAATATGTGATTTACAAACTTATAATTCTTATTTAAATGTTTTATGTGATCTTACTCGACTAAATTTATTTTTCATAAAATGTGATATTATCCATCTTAATTAGCCTACGTTTAATATATATATGTTATGGTGTTGGTTAATACACGATGAAATGTTTATAAGTAAGTCACGATTTCCACTAACGCATGGCTATCGCCAATTTTTTAAGGATATTACAAAATTATAAATTAATTAACTTTAATTATCTGCAATTATGGATTGGAGTTGTACTTAATTATAATGTTTGTATGGAGTGCCATTTTAAAAAAAACCTACTTTCATTGGCGAGGGATGTAGCAAGGTCCGCCACCGACCCGCTCTCTTTTAATTCATACTCTCACAGATGCACTTTTCGATCCCAGGGGTTTTAGCACGACTAAGAAATTATTACATACCTTCTCAAATTACAAGTCATTAAAGTTCCGTTGCCAAGGCATGAACTCTCTCCCTCTACTAGGGACTAGGGAGCTAGAAACCCTTCCAACTGCACTAGAACTTCAGACATGGAGTGCAATTTTGTTCACCCAATGTTAAAATAACTCTGGTGGTGATGGGTAGAATTCAAGAGGTCCCAAGTAATTGAACCCATGAATCCTCTGAATTGCACCACTCATCACAATGTTATTTTAATAATGACGGTTGGCTTTGCCAAAATTATATTCGTTTATGAGTAAATAAAATTAGATTGGAAAGATCTTATCAAATTATATTTCCATATAGTTGATAAAAGGAATTGCTTTCTATTGATTTAATTTATTGTGAACTCATACTAATTAGATAATTAATTGTATTTGATTCTTTTTTATTGGATTTAATGCGTGGATCAACTAAATATTAATTCATTTTAGTGTTGATAAAATTGATCCTAGTTTATTTCAACATAACATTTGATTTTGTAATGGATCAAAATTGCTTTTTTAATTTTATATTATATATTTTACAAGGAGTGACTTTCTGAAATAATGTTATGTACTTGTATTTATAATATTTGTCCATTTTTTAACAAAAAGGATCATACTCAAAAGGTTGGAATAACTATAGTAGGAAGAAGCACAACCGAGGAGTCAAGTTTATTTGGAAATCAACACAGTGAAAGTGATATGACAAAGAACTTATATATACAAAACTATTAGTTTGCAATTTTGTGTGCTACCAAATGCACTTTGGTTTCCTCTCATTAATGTCATATCCAAAAATAGCAACAAAATTGTTTATTGTGCATGGTGCTTTAGGCTATAATTAGATATATTTATTACCATAGATATTCCTCAAATGAGAAATTAAACTCATCTTCCTCCCTAATTTTAGAAATAATACTAAATGCTTTGGCAATCGATTCACTCAAGTGCCGATGAGCTGCAGTCATGAGAAGATGCTTTGAAGAGTCTGCTTATATATATATATATATGTCTGTATATATATGTATGTATATGTGTGTATATATATATATATGTATATATATGTGTGTGAGTGTGTGTATATATATGTATATATATAGTTTTCTAAAAGAGAAAGGAAATAGTATATTATTCTAAATTTTGTGTAATTCAAATATATTGAAGATTGCATTTTAATTTTTTTAGCCTTCAATAACTGTAGCTTTAAATGATTTTGCTGTTAATGAATATTTAGATAAAATTATTATCTGTAAATTATTTTCATAATTTTGCGAGAAATAACCGTGTGGTAGAATATTGGACGATGTAGAACTTCATTACTAAAGTTCTAATGTTCGATGAAAAAGTCGCATGTGAATTTTAATCGACAAAATTATGATTTATTGTCCATTAATTAATTGTTAAATGATGCAATGTAATTTTGGTATTAAAAAGAGTAAATTTTTAAATGGTTTTATTTGAATTACAATGCTAATAGTAAGGAAAAATGACTTACTTTTAGAAATGCATACAATTTAATTATGCATGATCTATAAACTTACTTGATGAACTAGTTGCCAAATTTGAAGGTCAAGTGGCGAAAAGTATTAATTTACATCTATGGTTTCATTTTTGAAGACAATGTTATATTTATTCATTATGCTTTTTTTCTAAAATTGAATTCCTTAGATTAGGGAAAAAATTTAATAGAGAAGATGCTTACGAAATTCAAAATTTTAATAACATGTTTATTTTTTATATTTGGTTGTTGGTGGTATTATACATGAATATCATGATATCATCTCATCTTGATATTAAGTTGATTAATCATTATTGAATGAGGGTGCCCATTGATGGTAATTAACTCATTTAGTTAACACTGACGAGGATTGGTTCTAGAATTAATATGTAATTAGCTTCTTATTAAAATTAGAATAAAGCTATAGATATATAAATAATATTTAACATGAGTTATTCTGTATTTAGTTATCCATTTAGATTGAACTCAAATTTAAATGGTAAATATATTTATCACCACTTAAATTGTTACAGTCAACAATAAATGTATGTTCATTCTAACGTGGCCCCCAATTTCAAGTTAATAACATTGGAAATTTTTATATTTATTAATAATTATTTAAAAATTGAAATAAATCTAATGTCATTTATTGCACACGTTAAATTGTGATAAATGTATTGACCAATTTAAATTTTAGTAAAATAAAATACAATTGATTTTGATAATGATCATTTTTAACTCTTTAATCTGATTTCAAATTGAATTAGAGTCATATAAATAATATTACCATGCATCTGATAAAAATAATTAATTGCTACGAATTCAATATAGGAAATTAGCATTATCAGTAATGTAATGCTCCCAAGTTAGGAATAACTTATAGTCGACGTTAGTGTTTATTGTATAATTCCATTTGTCTCCAAAAATATTAGTTATACTTGTGCATTTTGAAATTATTTAAACATATTTATCTTTAAATTTTGTCAGTGGTGTTATACAAAAGGTCAATCCAAGAATATTACAAAACAAAAGTGTATAATTTACATTTATATAACTAAAAATAATCTAAAAATGCACGGTAAAAAATTATGTGAATTGTGTACATGTAGCACAGTTCGTAGTTACATTAGTGTTCACCTATACACACCCTTAAGCACATTTCTTCCGCCCCTTTTCACTATAAAAAAGAAGGAGCTTGCTACAGGGTCTGAAATAGGGGAGTAAGAAAGAGTAGGTTTGATGGAAAATTGGAAGGTCTAATGATTCTACAATTATAATTTAACATTGAAAGAGTGTATGGATCATGTATTTATATCTAATGTGTAAGTGTAATAAATAGCTAACTTATAACTGACAAAGTAAAGTAAATAAAACTAAAGAAACAAACACACCAGAGTTTTTATACTGGTTCAGACCTCCCGTCCTACGTCCAGTCCTGAAGCTCCCCTTCGACCTTAACTAGTAAACAACCCTCACTTCGTCTGGAGGAATATGCTTGATACAAAAATCTTTTCTTGACAAGTATGTGTTCTTAGTAACACTAATTTTGACTACGCGGTACAAAATCTTCCTATAATCTTCTTTGAGTGGTATGTGTATGTGAAGCTTTGTTTTTAGGAAGTGATAAAACTGATGTATTGATTATTAGAAATCAGAGTATGCAAAGGGTAAAGAGATAAGATTCGAAAAATTGAAGCGATTTGTTTCTCAAAATACATACATATTTATAGTTGTCAAAGGGTTTTCTTGAAAAGTAACATCCTTTAGTATGTTCTATTTCAGTTTAAGAGTTGCAATGTTTGAGGAAGAAGAGATGCGTTGAAAAGATACGGATACAACAATTAGAATGAAGCAAGTGCGTGTTCATAGTTTTAGCCTGTTACACAGCACGGACGTCTGCCCATAAAATTCAAACGTCTATTTAAATATATATATTTTAAACGGAGAACAGAGTAAGATGTCTAACATATATGGACATACGTCTGATGCCTGTTAATTTCTGCAGTTAACTTGTTTGAAACAATGAAAAACTTATAAAAACTTTGATGTGCAATGTTGTGTAAAAACTACTAAAGAAGATTTTACAACCCATCTATCTACGACTATAACACACTATAATAGCTTTTCTAATGCCAATGATTCTTCTCCTCTACTGGTCGTCTTTAAGTCGCGATATTGTGAGTTCTGAAAGTATTTACCTACAAATAGATGGAATATACAGTATGTGTATAATTGTATAGTTGTTATCATCGAAACCATAGAATAGAGGTTCTAACATACATTGAGGATGATTTTATTTCGAGAAATCCGGGCCTTATAAAATTATTACAAAAAGAATTACTAGTTCAACTTTGAAGAAAAACTAATGTGTAACTCGTGCCTTGCACATTGTAATGGTATGAAACGTAGTATTTAGGCTTTAAATGTTAAAGTTGGAACTTTATTATACAACGCACGATAAATTTAGCGGAATTAATAAACTATAAATTAAAAATGTTATTATAATTTATGTATGGTTTGTATTATGTAGATTATATTTTTTTGGAGTAAAAAAATAACTTTATTATTCATGTAAGCATGAATTGGTATTCATGTTGAAAGTGATATATTTGACTGATTTTAGATGAATTAATAAATATTATTTAACTGGCTTTTTCAAATATGTTAAATTGGAAATTATGTAATTAGTTAAAATATATCTATCTAAGGGTAAATGGTATGAAAAAGTTGAAAAGGATTTTGTAAAAAAATTATAGAGAACTTAATGTAGAGTTATTTGAAGTTAAAAATAGAGTTTTGTACTATAATGTATGATAAATTTTTGAGATAAATAATTATAACTGATTTACAAATTAACTTTGTTATTATTATTTATGAGCATAATTTATAGTATGCATGTGATCTATAACACCCCACACCCCTTAGTATACCCAAAAGGACACACTAAAAGATATAGTGCGTTGTAGGTATAACTAAAGCTAGCAGAGACTAAGATTCACAAGACAAAATAGATAGATAATAACACAGCGGAAGTAATTAAAAACAATAAGTGATTTTAAAAATTAATACTTCAAACAAACCATATATATTCCAAATACCAAATACAATTGTCATATGAAAATAATCTCAGTCTCATTAGAAAAACCAGAGTACAAACACAAACTTTCCCTCAATACAGTACCGATATAATAAAAGAACAAAAGGCTGGAAATAAAAAGAAGGAATACATGATAGGGTCTCTAAGTCTCCAAGAAGCTGCGGTCTATCTTCCTTGCCCCTGATTGCCTATGGGGGTAAAAAGGGAAAAATGTAGAAGTGGGTCAGACTAAAAGTATAGAAATTACTAGAATCTTTAAGCAAAGTAAAAGTAATAGACCTTACAATAGTTCTAGCATATATAAAGGAAACAAAGAGAATAGGAAGAAAAAGGAATAAGCTGGAAATAAATACGAATTACTAAATTAATGCAATTGATTAACTTTGATTGTTTGCACTTTTCTTTGTTAGCTGCTTTGATTAGGCTGAATTTCTAATCCTATAATTAGGCTGAAATCCTAATTCTACCCTTTGATCGGCCTGCTACTCCATAGACCTTACTGCGGACTAGACGCTATATAACTCCCTACACATAAGGTAATGACATCTACAAATGACGCACAAAGTACAATGGTGTCTACGAAAGACGCACAAAGTATTTATTGTGGACTAAACGTTATATAGCTCCCTATACAGAAGACAATGGTGCCTACGAAAGGCACACATACTTAAGCGCTTGGAACTCATAGCGATTACTGAGCACCGAAATGGAAGTCGCACGCGTAACTGCCACCATGCTCATGCTACATGTTGCTCCACTTATTGGATCTTCTTATTACTTGTTCTCCAGCATAAACGTGTCCCTTGTCTCACTTCAGGATTATGTGAAACAACATGTCCATAGAAAAATAGGGGAAATGTTGTTGGTACTGGTCCGTCATCCAAACAATTTCTAGTTGCGCCCCTTGTCCAAATCCTCCGTGATTTGGACTTCTATTTGACCAATTACTACCATTATTAGTATAAGTGTGCCATCATCTCACTTCAGGCTAATGTGAGAACACCATTTTGTCTAATAGGGAATATTTTTTGGTACAGGTTCTACTTTCATCTTTGCTTATTAACTTAGATAAATTATTTTAATAAGCCTTTATTACTATCTTCACTATCTTTGCTTATTAATTTATCCTAAGTATTAAAATAAGCCTCATTCCGTTCTTTTTCTTATTATAACCTACGTTATAATCATGCTTATTACTTAACCCAAGGTCTAAGTGTGAAAATAAGTTTCTTTCATCCTTTACTCTTTTTAGTTATAATTTTAAGTTAAAACTAGGCCAATCTTTTTAATTCAGTCCAATTAATATCATATTTGGACATAATTTCAGTCTTAATTCTATTTTATTACAGTCTTTATAATTTTCATCTTATCTTCCATTATTTCAGAATTCTTATAATTTAATCCAATTTTGCGTTAATTCTATTCTAATCCATACACGAAGAAGAAGAAGGAGAAATAAAAGAAAATTGAAAATTGAAGGAAATCCAAAGCGTAGAAAGAAGATGTAAATAACGCATAAATAACAGTAAATAAACTAAAATACTGTAAATAAATGGAAAAGATATAATTAGCAGAAAAAAACTAAAATTAACTGAAAAGAATAGCTAGAAAGAAATAGATTGAAAATAATTCTAAAAACTGTAAATAAAATTGCTAAAGAGGTTATTCCAAAAATCGTAGTAAATCTACAACTATGGGAAACCATATTATTTTAAATTGCTTAAAAAATCTGAAATAATTACAACCACTCACCTGTGGTCCTTAGCATTTCCTTAGGCCTTCCCGGATTATGACGACCCAGATTTTTTACGGTTGTTAATTGGTAATTAATTGAATTAAATCATTGGAATATTACTTTAGATAAGTCGAACAAATAAAATTCTGATGATTAAAATATCTTAATATAAATATAAATATCTATATAAGTACATAGGTATGTATATATATGAGGATTGGACATACATAAGCATGGACACATATATATATATATATACTAGATAAAATAGTGAATAGGCAAAATATACATAAGTAAGTATGTATGTATATATGTTAAATGAAGGGTGAAAGTGATAAAATAGAAATTTACATATGATGTATGTATGTATGTTATGTAAAATAGTACATATAGAATGTAGATATATATGCATAGATATGTATGTAAACATAAAATGGGACATAGCATTTAATGCATATCCTCTCAAGCTCACAATACATCAAATCTAAGCCTACAAACCTTAAATCAAATCAGTTTTCAGGTTTTACAATTCACACGAGGAAATTGCTAACCATAAGAAAAGAAATAAAATAAAAATTTAAAATTTAAAAGCCTGGAAGAAAAATCTCAGCTGGTAGCTTGCTCTACACACTTCATTCCCTATATACAGATATATGTGGCCGGGCCTATCACTCTGTTCATGTTCTTTCATTTGAAGTAAGTTAAGCAAAAGAAAAAAACAAAAACAACACTGCCATTTAAAAACAAAATCCAACTCAAACAAGAGAGGATCAAAACCAGATCAAAAGCAAGTAGCAGTGTTTCAAAAACATCTCTGTTCAAAAGGAAGGTGAGTAACATTGCTTTTTTAAAAGCTTAAGTAGGAATCTGGATTGCATGTTAATTTCTGGAATGAATATGTTTTGTGTGAATATATATAAGTGAGTTTCTGTATATATATATATATATATATATATATATATATATGAATGTATGGATATGTGTGTATGCTGATGTATTTGTGTATCTCTGTTCTTAGTTTCCAGGCTCAAGATTTATTCAAAAATCATTATCTCTTGAACCAATATCTGTTAGGACTTAGGATTCAAACAACATTTGTTTGTTTAATCATGAATTAAGGTTTAAACTTTATTTAAATGAATTAAAATTGAAATTGCTCTGGAAAACAAAGTATAACAGAAAAGCTTGAGTTTGTGGAAAATTCAAACATCTTAATTCATAAATCCAGGATTATAAACTGAATCCTTAATCAAAGACATGATTTTTAAAAGTGGAACCATAATTTTTAGATTGGGTTTGGATGAGCAATGCGAGTTTGATCAGAAATTGGATTTTGGGTTGTCTTGGGTGATCTGCTTGCTCGGGAAGGTCGGGGTTTCCTCTGGTGGTGGAAGAATGAACATAGAGTGTGGGAAAAATGGCAGGAAGGTGATCAAAGCTTTTTGATGGCGGCGGTGATAGTTTTAAGTCTGTAACCCTAGATTGTGTGATGGTCGGGAATTGGTTTCCCACGGCGCCTTTGGTGGATCTAGTTCTACCAGACTCTGGGAATTGGTAGGGGGGAGTTGCCGAAGGCTTAGCTGGATGCTCAGATGCTCCGGTTGTTGGAGGTATGGGTTCGAGGAGATTTTGGTGAGGTGGTTTGTTCCAGGAATGGTGCAGAGTGGCTCGAATTCGATTTTGAGTGACGATTGAAGAAATTATGGGATAGATCGTCAAAGGGTATGACCTTGGGAAGGTTGTGAAGTTGGCCGGAGGTGGTCGGAGCCACCGTGCATATGCACGGTGCATTTTTGGTTCAGGGTAAAGTCTGGGATTGAAGAAGAAGTGGTACTCGAGTTTTCTCGAGTCATTCGCGTGTGTTGCCCGAAGTTTTGGGGAGTTTGGCTCGAAGTCTTTTGAGGGTTGGCTCGGGTCATTGACCTGTTACAGGTTTTAAAACCTGTTAGGTTTTAAATTCAAAAGTGATTTTAAAATTTAAAAGCAGATTATTTAAACAAAGTTTTTAACCGAGTTTAAGTATGGATTCAAATCAAATTGTATCCTAGTTTTGAAATAAGTAAGTTTTATAAAATTTTAAACAAGATTAAAATGTTTAAAGTATATTTTTAAATAAAAACAGTTTTCCAAGAAAATGTGTTAAAATTTTATATGTACATAACCCGATGTAACGACAGTGTAATTTATTTTTTAAAGTATATTAACCAGGTTTCCAGTTTCCAATATTCTTTCCTGTACATTTAAAGTATAAAATGTATTTTGGGTTTTAAGATATATATTTTAAAGGTTTATTAATTAATGGTTAAAGAATAATTAATTTGTAATTAAAGATTAATTAATTTGTTAAGGGTAATTAAGGGATGAATTACTCAATTGAAATTTATAAAGTGATTGTGGTTAATTTAAGTTAATAAATTTGTAAACTAATTAAAGATAATCACTTGATGATGGATTAAGTATGAATACTTAATGAGATTGATAAGTGTAATTACTTAATGTAAGAAATTAATGGATAAATTACTGGCTGAAATTAATAAGAAGGGGAATTACTTAATGGGAAGTAATTAAAGGATAATTACTTAGTAGAAGTAATTAATGGATATTTACTTGGTGTAATTAATTAAAGGATTAATATAGGAGCTAATTAATTAAGGTAAGTAATTACAAAATGGTTAATTACTGTTTATGATTAATTAAGGTTGATTTATGGAAGTAATTAATTAAGGATCATTAATTACTAGAAGTGATTAAGGATCATTAATGAATGTCATTAATTAATTAAAGATTAATTAATGTGAATGGTTAAGAATAATTAATCTATGTGATTAATTAAAGATTAATTACTTAATGCAATTAAAGAATAATTAATCAAGGAGGATTAATTAAGATGGATGATTATTGTATGATAAATTAATTGGTTTGTAATTAATTAAATAAGCATGATTTAAAAGTAATTAAAGTAATTGATTTAATTCAATTGTGGTTAATTAAATTAATTAGAGATGGTATGGTTTATTAACCTTGCTTATGAATGATTGAATGATATTGTGTGCCTTAGATTAGTTGATATCTCTGGTATGTGATGTGTAATGCTATGTGGTATAATATATTGGGTTAAAATGGTGATATCATGTATTTAAAGTTTGAATTGTATTTCATTTGAATAACTTGGGTTAAGATGACATGGATTCGAAGAGACCGGAGTCGGGTATTTGTAAATACCTGAAACCACTTTGATTAGAAATTTGCAATAATTATTTATATGTGATATCAATAGGCTGGAATGGAATGATTTAAGTGAATTGGACCATTTAATCTAAGTTTTGGTACTTAGAAATTGATGTGTGAAATAAGTGATGTCTCTAACAAATTGTGAATTTGTAAATTGACACGAGTTACCCCGGGTTTTATGTAAGTTTTATGTTGTTGTATTCCATGTTAGATGGGTTTACTCACGCTGGTTTCCAGCCTGACCCGGGTGTTACTTTGATGTAATGCTCGGGTCAGACCGAGTATTACAGATTTTCAGGTAAGGACGTTCTGGAGCTCAGGAGACGAGCTGGATGGCAGGAACTTATGGAGTGTTTCCGCTGTGATATTATTTCTGTTTATCCGAGGCATGCGATGTGTATATGTCCAGTGTTTGTGTATGAGTGTAACTTTGATGTAAAAATATAATTGACAGATACAGGTATTCTTTTGTAAACTGTTATTATTTGATATTATATTTTGATCCGCTGCGATTTGTGAGAATCCATGTTGTGTTTCTGTTTCTTCTTATTCTATCTCTTTCTTCTTTTCCTAACTATCTGGAATTTTCGCGATCGACAATCCCGGGTCGTTACATTTGGTATCAGAGCTGAAGGTTAACCGAGAACCTTGGCTCTGGTGGGTGTACTCATAAGGATAGGGTCAATAGTACCCTAGAATGAGTTGAGTGTGTGTATATATATGAGAGCGTACTTGTTATTTTCTTATATAAAGATTTTAAATGATTTTATATAAGAATATATTTTGATATATATATAAAGCAATATTCCTTAACCAATAAATGTTAAGGTAATTGGTTGTTAAATTATTGGAATTAAATTAAGAGGTAATAGAAATACAACCAAATTGAAATTAAATAAAGGTAAGTTTAAAATGGATTCGAACTAAAATTAAATCTCGAATTTGGGGAAAAGTTTCAGAATAAGATAATAATTGGTTTCCAGATATGATAATCTTGGTTATTATCCTAAATGATTGTTGTGTTTAATAATAAGATGTGTATTAATGAGTAAGCAAAATGAAATGTTTTAGATAAGTATGACTTATAAATTGGAACTGAAGATGATCTAGATTGTGAAGTTTTAAATCTAAGCCAGAAAATTTGGAATTTGTTTCAAATGTTAATAGAAATAATAAAGAGTGTTATTCAGAATATTTTGAATGTGGTCTTATTTTAAAATAAGAGTTGTTGGAAAGCATTAAAGGAAACTGTTTGAACTAGAACCAAAAGTGGTTTAAAATTTAAGGATAACTTAGAGTGTAAAGGAAATAATATGTATATATGAGGAATATACATAATATCAAAAATGGGTTGAAATAAACTTTAGATGTTGAGTTTTAAATTTGGAATGAGATATGAAACCTAAGGTGATAATTTTTTGAACTTATAAGATTATTGATGTGAAGTTTAAATTTTGAAGCAGGAATTCAAATTGGGTAAGTTTAATGAAATTAAATTGAATTTAACTTTGGGAAAGTTAAATAAGTTAACAAGCAACCTGAATTGGAAATTTCAAGATGAAATTGAGATTTAACTTGGGGAGTTAAATGGTTAGTTTGAATTGGGAGTTTGTGTGATCTCAAAATGGGTTTGAGATCTGGAAATTTGAAATGGATGGATGTTTGAAAATAAATTGGATGATATCATCCTATTGTTATTAATAATCTTTAAATTGTGAATTGGATTTGTTTAAATGAATGAGGAATGAAGTGTGGTAATATATCCATTATTGTGATAAAAGGGAAATTAAACTTTAATTTGAAATTAAGGATATGGAATTACTTTGAACGGAAAATTTGAATAATTGAATTGGTAAATTAAAATTGTTTTGAACTCTTATTTGAACTTTGAAATAAGTTAAGTAAAGATAATTTAAAATGGAATTTTGAGAATTGGACTCGGAATTAAATTATTTAAAGATTTGGATTATTGATTTAAAAATAAAGGTTAATTTGATCTAAGGGGTTAAATCAACATTTGAAAATTTGACTCGAATTTATATAATTCGAGATGGTTTAAGGTTGAGATTTAGATTTCATTAGTTCAAATTGAATTTAGTTTGAATTAATTAGAATTGAAGATGGATAAGTGTAAAATTCAAATGGGAAATTTGAATTGGATTAATTTTAAATAAAACTGAAGATTGAATGAGTTCAAATTCAAATGGGAATTGGGATTAATTCATATAGAAATTAAAATGATTTGAAATTGAAGTGGATTCAATTTGAAATTAGTCTAAATTAATTTGAATAATTTGGAATTGTAATTAAAGTGAATATGTTTAAAATCAAATGGAATTTGATTTGAATTTGGAAAGAAATTGAGGTTAATTCAACTTGAATTGGGAATAAATCAAGTTCAAGGGAAATTGAAGTTATTCAAATTAGAATTGAGTCAAATTTAAATGGAAGTGGAACCTTAAATTAAATTGATGGGGAATTGAACAGTTTGGCTCTGGACTATTTTTAAATAAATCATTTTGATATAAACTATTTTAAATCTATTTCCTGACTATTTACTATACAACTTTTCTTTTTAAATCCCAAGACTATCTTATATTTATTTAACAACTACTTTTGAAACTATTTAGCTATTTTACAACTATTTTATAAACTAATTACTATCTTTCTAGCTACTTTATAATTAGTTACTATTTTACAACTAATTTGTAATTATTTTACTATTTTTGAACTATTTATCTATTTTTAAATTTTCAAGCTATTTTCTAAATTTAAGCTGATTAGAGTACAAACTGTTTATGATTAAATACCCAATTGAGATAAGAATTAAAACGGTAATCCAAGAGAGGATTGAAGCAAAGGTGAATAAGTGGATAGAGATTAAAAGGAATGTGAATAGAAAAGGAGAAATTGATTTAGCTAATAATTAATGAAGATAAATACGTAGGATGTACGTATATTATTCTATTCGCATAGTGAATTGATTGATCCAGATTCGAGCACAGAATTTCGAGATAGTATTGTCGATCCGATTTGGGATTTTTCACTCGATTTTCGACGGCGAACTTGGATATGGATTTTTGATTGGTTCTGGATATTCTCTATCATAGTTGTGACTATGCTAGGAGAATGATAGTTTCTGATTAAGAAACTAGACCTGAGTCCGCACTAGAAAGTCGGGTGGATGATACTAGTTCGGAAGTGGAATTGTGTGATCGAGTGAGCGATTAAATTGGTATGGCGTACGGATGATATGTGTACATCGTACGGGTTTGTATGAGATTGATATTGAAATTGGAGATAAGAACTGTAAAATGGTCTTTGTAATGAAAAGTATATTTTGTGGAATATATGATGAGGTAAAATGGAAATTGGAAATTTCTATGATTTAAGATTCACTTTATGAAGAAAGGTAATGTGGTTAATAACTTTATAAAAGAGTAATCAAATTTGAATATTTGATTTGGAATAAACAAAGTTATATATCTTTGTTATATATGGTAAACTTCCGTTGTTGAATCTATTGCCTGAAGAAAAGGGCTTTGAAAGTATTTGAAGTATAAAAGTGAATTTATACAAGTATGAAGTGATTCAAAAATTTCCCAAGGTTATTATATATAGAGGGAATTAGGCACAAGGACAAACTTTGAAAAAAATTTAGGCTGAAGGACACAAAGTTTCATTTTTGGGCTGAAGGACAAACTTTGAAAGAAAATTAGGCTGAAGGAAAATGCTAAATATAGTTAGCATTTTGTACAGTGCAAACATTGTACAAAATGCTAATTATAACTAGCATTATATCCAGTTTTACATTGTACAAAATGCTAGTTGTATTAGCATTGTCCTTCAGCCTAATTATCTTTCAAAGTTTGTCCTTCAGCCTAAAAATAAAACTTGTTGTCCTTCAGCCAAAAATTTTATGAAAATTTGTCCTTGTGCCTATTTTCCACTTATATATATATGTATATATAATGGATTTTGTGAAAATGATTTTGAGGAAAAGTTTTGGGAACCTTTGAATTTGGAAAGGCTTTGATTTTTGAGGAAAATCAAATTTGGAATTTGGAAAGCCTAGTTTGTGAATTATCGATTTTGGGATAATCGATTTTGAGAAAGGAGATTTATATGAAATTCATACTAGGTGTATGATTTGAAAAATACTATATGTGTATAGTATAAAGTGTTTTGAAGTGGCTCTGGGGAAAAAGGCGCCCCCTTGAATGAACTTCTCAGGAGTGCCACAGGGTGGTACTGCCTTGAGCCTCAAAGAGGGGGAGGCTCTAAAGTTGATCCTATGAGGAGTCCGTACAAACTAGTTCCTGAGGATTGTTGGGTAGCGAAAGTCGAGGGCGCTGATGCCTACAGGGGCATTTGGGTTATGCTGTGACGACAGTGTAACTCGATGTCGCTGCGATCTACTGTGTGGACCATAGCGAAAATTGTGTGGAGGATGAGTGCCAATAGTCTACACTTGATTTTGCCGGGATGGCAACATAACATCGGTAGACTGCGATCTATGGTCAAGTGGAGAAGTTTCATTCTTTTGGCAGCGAAATTCGAGGGCGCTGATGCCTACAGTTATATGGGTTTTTGTTGTGATAGCAACGTAAAGCCCGGGTATAACTGCGATCTGTAGCGGGTTCCATGGTGTAATCGAGGGGCGCGAAGGCCTACAGTTATCTATGGATTTTTCCGGGATAGCAACGTAACCATCGGATTAACTGCGACTATGGATGGGGGTGATGATTTCCAGAGCATTCTCACCAAAGATATTTCCTCTATTTTCAAAAACTTTTTTCTATGTTTTCAATAAAATTATTTTCTAAGTATTTTCATTGGGTGTTGAAAACGGGTTTACCAAGTATTTATAGATTTTCAGTCCTACGCCTGATCAACGTATGACCGAATTTCTGTGAGAACAAGGATGGACTTGTTGAGACATCGAGTTATAAAAAGTATTTTTATATAAAAGCTATTTTGGTAATATTATATAGATTTTAAAGTGCTTTAAAATTTTAAAATAAAAGAGTAAAAAGAGTTAAAAAAGTTTAAAGAATAATTTGACTATAATATACAGTAAATTAAAATTCTCGCTTCATTCCTTTTCGAGGATGAAAAGTTCTAAAGGGGGGAGGAATGTGACGACCCAGATTTTTAACGGTTCTTAATTGGTAATTAATTGAATTAAATCATTGGAATATTACTTTAGATAAGTTGAACAAATAAAATTCTGATAATTAAAATATCTTAATATAAATATATATATATATATATAAGTACATAGGTATGTATATATATGAGGATTAGACATACATAAGCATGGACACACATATATATATATACTAGATAAAATAGTGAATAGGAAAAATATACATAAGTAAGTATGTATGTATATATGTTAAATGAAGGGTGAAAGTGATAAAATGGAAATTTACATATGATGTATGTATGTATGTTATGTAAAATAGTACATATAGAATGTAGATATATATGCATAGATATGTATGTAAACATACAAGGGGACATAACATTTAATGCATATCCTCTCAAGCTCACAATACATCAAATCTAAGACTACAAACCTTAAATCAAATCAGTTTTCAGGTTTTACAATTCACACCAAGAAATTGCTGACCATAAGAAAAGAAATTAAATAAAAATATAAAATGTAAAAGCCTAGAAGAAAAATCTCAACTGGTAGCTTGCTCTACACACTTCATTCCCTATATACAGATATATGTGGCCGGGACTATCACTCTGTTCATTTTCTTTCATTTGAAGTAAGTTAAACAAAAGTAAAAAAGAAAACAACACTACCATTTAAAAACAAAATCCAACTCAAACAAGAGAGGATCAAAGCCAGATCAAAAGCAAGTAGCAGTCTTTCAAAAACATCTCTGTTCAAAAGGAAGGTGAGTAACATTACTTTTTAAAAAGCTTAAGTAGGAATCTGGATTGCATGCTAATTTCTGGAATGAATATGTTTTGTGTGAATATATATAAGTGAGTTTCTGTATATATATATATATATATATATATATATATATATATATATATGAATGTATGGATATGTGTGTATACTGATGTATTTGTGTATCTCTGTTCTTAGTTTCCAGGCTCAAGATTTATTCAAAAATCATTATCTCTTGAACCAATATCTGTTAGGACTTAGGATTCAAACAACATTTGTTTGTTTAATCATGAATTAAGGTTTAAACTTTATTTAAATGAATTAAAATTGAAATTGCTCTGGAAAACAAAGTATAATAAGAAAGCTTGAGTTTGTGGAACATTCAAACATCTTAATTCATAAATCCAGGATTATAAATTGAATCCTTAATCAAAGACATGATTTTTAAAAGTGGAACCATAATTCTTAGATTGGGTTTGGATGAGCAATGCGAGTTCGATCAGAAATTGGATTTTGGGTTGTCTCTGGTGATCTACTTGCTCGGGAAGGTCGGGGTTTCCTCTGGTGGTGGAAGAATGAACGGAGAGTGTGGGAAAATGGCAGGAAGGTGATCAAAGCTCTGTGATGGCGGCGGTGATCGTTTTAAGTCTGTAATCCTAGATTGTGTGATGGTCGGGAATTGGTTTCCCACGGTGCCTCTGGTGGATCGAGTTCCACCAGACTCTGGGAATTGGTAGCGGGGGAGTTGCCGAAGGCTTAGCTGGATGCTCAGATGCTCCGATTGTCGGGGAATGGGTTCGAGGAGATTTTGGTGAGGTGGTTTGTTCCATCAATGGTGCAGAGTGGCTCGAATTCGATTTTGTGTGATGATCGAAGAAATTGTGAGCTAGATCGTCAGAGGGTATGGTCGCTGACCTTAGGAAGGTTGCGAAGTTGGCCGGAGGTGGTCGAAGCCACCGTGCATATGCACGGTGCATTTTTGGTTCAAGGTGAAGTCTGGGATTGAAGAAGAAGTGGTACTCGAGTTTTCTCGAGTCATTCGCGTGTGTTGCCCGAAGTTTTGGGGAGTTTGGCTCGAAGTCTTTTGAGGGTTGCCTCGGGTCAATGACCTGTTATAGGTTTTAAAACCTGTTAGGTTTTAAATTCAAAAGTGATTTTAAAATTTAAAAGCAGATTATTTAAACAAAGTTTTTAACCGAGTTTAAGTATGGATTCAAATCAAATTGTATCCTAGTTTTGAAATAAGTAAGTTTTACAAAATTTTAAACAAGATTAAAATGTTTAAAGTATATTTTTAAATAAAATCAGTTTTCCAAGAAAATGTGTTAAAATTTTATATATACATAACCCGATGTAACGACAGTGTTTTTTTTTAAAGTATATTAACCAGGTTTCCAGTTTCCAATATTCTTTCCTGTACATTTAAAGTATAAAATGTATTTTGGGTTTTAAGATATATATTTTAAAGGTTTATTAATTAATGGTTAAAGAATAATTAATCTGTAATTAAAGATTAATTAATTTGTTAAGGGTAATTAAGGGATGAATTACTCAATTGAAATTTATAAAGTGATTGTGGTTAATTTAAGTTAATAAATTTGTAAACTAATTAAAGATAATCACTTGATGATGGATTAAGTATGAATACTTAATGAGATTGATAAGTGTAATTACTTAGTGTAAGAAATTAATGGATAAATTATTAGCTGAAATTAATAAGAAGGGGAATTACTTAATGGGAAGTAATTAAAGGATAATTACTTAGTAGAAGTAATTAATGGATATTTACTTGGTGTAATTAATTAAAGGATTAATATAGGAGCTAATTAATTAAGGTAAGTAATTACAGAATGATTAATTACTGTTTATGATTAATTAAGGTTGATTTATGGAAGTAATTAATTAAGGATCATTAATTACTAGAAGTGATTAAGGATCATTAATGAATGTCATTAATTAATTAAAGATTTATTAATGTGAATGGTTAAGAATAATTAATCTATGTGATTAATTAAAGATTAATTACTTAATGCAATTAAAGAATAATTAATCAAGGAGGATTAATTAAGATGGATGATTATTATATGATAAATTAATTGGTTTGTAATTAATTAAATAAGCAGGATTTAAAAGTAATTAAAGTAATTGATTTAATTCAATTGTGGTTAATTAAATTAATTAGAGATGGTATGGTTGATTAACCTTGCTTATGAATGATTGAATGATATTGTGTGCCCTAGATTAGTTGATATCTCTGGTATGTAATGTGTGATGCTATGTGGTATAATATATTGGGTTAAAACAGTGATATCCTATATTTAAAGTTGGAATTGTATTTCATTTGAATAACTTGGGTTAAGATGACATGGATTCGAAGAGACCGGAGTCGGGTATTTGTAAATACCCGAAACCACTTCGATTAGAAATTTGCAATAATTCTTTATATGTGATATCAATAGGCTGGAATGGAATGATTTAAGTGAATTGGACCATTTAATCTAAGTTTTGGTACTTAGAAATTGATGTGTGAAATAAGTGATGTCTCTAACAAATTGTGAATTTGTAAATTGACACGAGTTACCCCGGTTTTTATGTAATTTTTATGCTGTTGTATTCCATGTTAGATAGGTTTACTCACACTGGTTTCCAGCCTGACCCGGGTGTTACTTTGATGTAATGCTCGGGTCAGATCGAGTATTACAGATTTTCAGGTAAGGACGTTCTGGAGCTCAGGAGACGAGCTGGATGGCAGGAACGTATGGAGTGTTTCCGCTGTGATATTATTTCTGTTTATCCGAGACATGCGATTTGTATATGTCCGGTGTTTGTGTATGAGTGTAACTCTGATGTAAAAATATAATTGACAGATACAGGTATTCTTTTGTAAACTGTTATTATTTGATATTATATTTTGATCCGCTGCGATTTGTGAGAATCAGTGCTGTGTTTTTGTTTCTTCTTCTTCTATCTCCTTCTTCTTTTCCTAACTATCTGGAATTTTCGCGATCGAAAATCCCGGGTCGTTACATTTGGTATCAGAGCTGAAGGTTAACCGAGAACCTTGGCTCTGGTGGGTGTACTCATAAGGATAGGGTCAATAGTACCCTAGAATGAGTTGAGTGTGTGTATATATATGAGAGCGTACTTGTTATTTTCTTATATAAAGATTTTAAATGATTTTATATAAGAATATATTTTGATATATATATAAAGCAATATTCCTTAACCAATAAATGTTAAGGTAATTGGTTGTTAAATTATTGGAATTAAATTAAGAGGTAATAGAAATACAACCAAATTGAAATTAAATAAAGGTAAGTTTAAAATGGATTCGAACTGAAATTAAATCTCGAATTTGGGGAAAAGTTTCAGAATAAGATAATAATTGGTTTCCAGATATGATAATCTTGGTTATTATCCTAAATGATTGTTGTGTTTAATAATAAGATGTGTATTAATGAGTAAGCAAAATGAAATGTTTCAGATAAGTATGACTTATAAATTGGAACTGAAGATGATCTAGATTGTGAAGTTTTAAATCTAAGCCAGAAAATTTGGAATTTGTTTCAAATGTTAATAGAAATAATAAAGAGTGTTATTCAGAATATTTTGAAAAAATAAGAGTTGTTTGAAAGCATTAAAGGAAATTGTTTGAACTAGAACCAAAAGTGGTTTAAAATTTAAGGATAACTTAGAGTGTAAAAGAAATAATATGTATATATGAGGAATATACATAATATCAAAAATGGGTTGAAATAAACTCTAGATGTTGAGTTTTAAATTTGGAATGAGATGTGAAACCTAAGGTGATAAGATTTTGAACTTATAAGATTATTAATGTGAAGTTTAAATTTTGAAGCAGGAATTCAAATTGGGTAAGGTTAATGAAATTAAATTGAATTTAACTTTGGGAAAGTTAAATAAGTTAACAAGCAACCTGAATTGGAAATTTCAAGATGAAATTGAGATTTAACTTGGGAAGTTAAATGGTTAATTTGAATTGGGAGTTTGTGTGATCTCAAAATGGGTTTGAGATCTGGAAATTTGAAATGGATGGATGTTTTAAAATAAATTGGATGATATCATCCTATTATTATTAATAATCTTTAAATTGTGAATTGGATTTGTTTAAATGAATGAGGAATGAAGTGTGGTAATATATCCATTATTGTGATAAAAGGGAAATTAAACTTTAATTTGAAATTAAGGATATGGAATTACTTTGAATAGAAAATTTGAATAATTGAATTGGTAAATTAAAATTGTTTTGAACTCTTATTTGAACTTTGAAATAAGTTAAGTAAAGATAATTTAAAATGGAATTTTGAGAATTGGACTCAGAATTAAATTATTTAAAGATTTGGATTATTGATTTAAAAATAAAGGTTAATTTGATCTAAGGGGTTAAATCAACATTTGAAAATTTGACTCGAATTTATATAATTCGAGATGGTTTAAGGTTAAGATTTAGATTTCATTAGTTCAAATTGAATTTAGTTTGAATTAATTAGAATTGAAGATGGATAAGTATAAAATTCAAATGGGAAATTTGAATTGGATTAATTCGAAATAAAATTGAAGATTGAATGAGTTCAAATTCAAATGGGAATTGGGATTAATTCATATAGAAATTAAAATGATTTGAAATTGAAGTGGATTCAATTTGAAATTAGTCTAAATTAATTTGAATAATTTGGAATTGTAATTAAAGTGAATATGTTTAAAATCAAATGGAATTTGATTTGAATTTGGAAAGAAATTGAGGTTAATTCAACTTGAATTGGGAATAAATCAAGTTCAAGGGAAATTGAAGTTATTCAAATTAGAATTGAGTCAAATTTAAATGGAAGTGGAAACTTAAATTAAATTGATGGGGAATTGAACAGTTTGGCTCTGGACTATTTTTAAATAAATCATTTTGATATAATCTATTTTAAATCTATTTTCCTGACTATTTACTATACAACTTTTCTTTTTAAATCTCAAGACTATCTTATATTTATTTAACAACTACTTTTGAAACTATTTAGCTATTTTACAACTATTTTATAAACTAATTACTATCTTTCTAGCTACTTTATAACTAGTTACTATTTTAAAAATAATTTGTAATTATTTTACTATTTTTCAACTATTTATCTATTTTTAAATTTTCAAGCTATTTTCTAAATTTTAGCTGATTAGAGTACAAACTGTTTATGATTAAATACCCAATTGAGATAAGAATTAAAATGGTAATCCAAGAGACGATTGAAGCAATGGTGAATAAGTGGATAGAGATTAAAAGGAATGTGAATAGAAAAGGATAAATTGATTTAGCTAATAATTAATGAAGATAAATACGTAGGATGTACGTATATTATTCTATTCGCATAGTGAATTGATTGATCCAGATTCGAGAACAGAATTTCGAGATAGTATTATCGATCCGATTTGGGATTTTTCACTCGATTTTCAACGGCGAACCTGGATATGGATTTTTGATTGGTTCTGGATATTCTCTATCATAGTTGTGACTATGCAAGGAGAATGACGGTTTCTGATCAAGAAACAACACCTGAGTCCGCACTAGAAAGTCGGGTGGACGATACTAGTTCGGAAGTGGAATTTTGTGATCGAGTGAGCGATCAAATTGGTATGGCGTACAGATGATATGTGTACATCGTACGGGTTTGTATAAGCCCATATTTTTTCCCAATTCTTCTTTAATTCATAACTTGCTCATATTAGCTCGAATTCTGACGTTCTATATATGAAAATTGACCAGAAAATTACCACATACACAATGGTGCAACTCCCGTGACTCAATCCTGATAATTTCACAAAGTTATTTTACAATTTCATTAATTAACAAATTAATTATTATGGGTTAAATTTCAGGTTGTTGCAATATATATCTTTATAGTTGAATGCATTTTTTACATTTTTATTGTAGTTTGTAACCGATATATATATATATATATTTAGGATCTATTGAAGAATAAACTATTTACTAAGATTATTTAAATAGTTTAAACTTGAGATTTTGTAAGCAAATTAAATACATGGATTTAAACAAAAAAGATTAAGAACAATCTAGGGGGTTGTAAATAATTGTAGAAATGTAAAAATGTAGGTACTCAAAGTTAAAATTAGAATTTTACAATACAATGTATGATAAATTTATTGAGATAAATGAATAATAAATTAAATTCATTTATGTTGTTTATGTATGTTATTTGTGATATCTGATTTATATATCTTTATATTCGAATGAAAAATCAATTTCGCCACTTTTGTTGATATGAAGATGATATACAAATTGAAACCGTCATATTTTAGGATTTATTACATGAGTTAGGAAATATTTATTAATTAAATTTATTTGAATAGTTTAAATTCAAGATTACATAATTAATTAAAATATGTTGACTTAAATGTACAAAATTACATGCTGTATATGCAGGTTTTGTAAACAACCGTAGAAAATTTAAAACGTAGGTATTTGAAGTTAAAACAAGAATTTTACCGTTATTGAACTTTTCATATCTTTATAATTTATTAAACAAATCATAAATCATAAATGAAATTTGATATAGATAAATCATAAACTAAATTTGTTATTATTGGCTGTGTATATAATTATGTTTTGTGACTGATGTATTTATATATCCAAATGAATTTTTTATTGCTCTTTTTAGAATGAATGAATGAATATGGTACAATTATTGAAATTTTCATATCTTTATGATTTATCAGACAAATCCACAAATTATAGTTCACTAAATTTAGTTAAGTAGTTTTAAGATTACATGATTAATTATAATATACGAAGTTAAATGTACAATATTAGAAGGGAACCGATGGGTTCCGTAAAAGGTTATTGAAATTTTAAAATGAAGGTATTTGCATTAGAAAAACATAATTTTGCAATGTACTATATGATAAATTTATCGATAATTTTTTGAATATTTTTTTGATATTTTTTTTCCTATTTTCTGTTCAAAAACCAAATCAGAAATTAGTCGCATGTTTATATGAACAATATTTTAAAAAGATTTCTCTTCAAAGGTGCAAATTGTTGAAATACTTTGCAAAAGTTTAAATGTTTACAGTATTTACTACAATTATTTACAGTCCGGCTGAAACTAAAAATAACATTGTTTTCTTAAATATGTTTTGAGAAGGAACAACTGTGACGGTGTATTTTGAAATTTAAAGTGGGTATTTTGCAAAAGTTCTTTGTTGTTTATATTAAATTGTATATCATGTGACCCATCTATCTTGCTTTAATAAAAATGTAACTTTATCATTTTTGTAACATGAGTATGATGTACATATTGAAATTTTCATATATCCATGAGCAGGTGAACCAGTGAATATCACTTAATTTATATTTATTTAATTAGTTTAAACATAATGTTGCATAACTAATTTAAATATATGAACTAAACCTAAATTATTAAGAGAAAGAGATGTGAGTTTTGTAAATAAATAATTGTGGTAATTTTAAATATAGGTGTTTATAGTTAAATGTAGAGGGGTGAGTTTTGTAAATAAATAATTGTGGTAATTTTAAATATAGGTATTTATAGTTAAATGTAGAATTTTACAATAATTTATAATTAAATGTAGAATTTTACAATGCAGTGTATGATGAATTCATTGAGACAAAAGTATAACAAATTAATCTATATGATTTATAACGATAATCGAATAAAAAAATTAATTTTACCATTTTGTTATGTACAATAGTCGTATGCATATTGAATTGCGGTTCTTTAGTATTTTATTAGAAATATTAACAAATATTACTTGATTGAATTTATTTAAACAGTTTAAATTTTGAATTATGTAATTAACCAAAATGTATGGACTTGAATATAAAATGTTAATCAATGAATACTTTGTAAATAATTATATAAACTTTTAAATTTGAAATGTATGTTTCATATTGTTTGGATCCGGCAAGCAAGAAATTCTTTGAATTAATGTAATCATTCAATGGATAGACAGAATACACACCCTCCACCATTCTCATTCGTTGAATCTAACTTTTCTACGGTATCATCAAATTACAATTCTGCCCTAACTCAAAAGAACAAACCCTAGTTTTGTCGTCAAAACTATGTTCTGCCGAAAGGAGACCGAAGGCAAAGCGAAGAATGGGCTGGAAACAGAAACGAACCGAAATGGACCCGGTATCATGTCAGTCAGAAATCGGTGAAGGCCATTGTTATGCCTCAGATTTGCTGCAAGCTGTTAACAGTGAAGAGAAATGCAACACCAGTTGAAGTTCATCAGGAAACCCATCGGAAAGGATCAAAGGAGAGGCTGCAACTATCAGGTGGAAGGAGTGGATTCTGTTGCTTGAAGAAAGGTTGTGGGATGATTGAATTAGGAGAATATATGAGAGCGTGGGTATGCACGTGCACACTCATGTACAGTTGATAGCAGGTTAATTTAGGCACAATTGTAATCTAGGGTTAAAAGAGGAATTAGGGTTAGCAAGTGACAGTTGTAAGCTACCCTATATATATGCATTACCATATGAACATTCATGTACTAGTTTTGCAATTTAATAAAATCTAAGTTCATTTCCTTTCTGTTCTATTATTCATTCCTCTGCATTTCTTTCTTTTTGCTATCTTCCCTCCATACTTACTCTTCTTGTTTCAGTATATCATACTTCTTGCTCCATCATCTACTCCCTGACCTTCTCATTCTCTCCTCTAAAACCTTGTCAACTTCTGCCCTGCAACCTCTCTTGCTGCCATCATCAACCTCCTTCCTTTTCCCTGACTTCAAGAAACTTGACTCCAACCATACATTACTGCGCCTTATACACCATCACCACCCCTCCATTACAACATGACCATCACAAGAAAAAAAGCAAAAGAATATGGGCCTACCAAATTGGTATCAAAGCCAAATGATGGGCAAGAAGCATCTCCCCATCATTCCATCGATCCTGAAAATGACAATCAAGATGATAACCATCTCTCCATCCCTGATCAAGATCATGAAGCCAAATTATGGCAATGGCACATAAATGAAAAGACCAGTCATACGTTGGAGCAACTTCGGAAGGCATAGCAAGAACTCCATCAAAAATTCCAAGAAAACTTTCAAGAATTGAATGGAAAGATAGATTTACTCTCTGCTACAATGGAATCCTTCATGCCATGATCAAACCACACCTGCAAATACAAGGGCAGCTCCATACATACCACCATATCGGAGATCTCAAGCTAAAAACCTGCAAAAAGAAACAATTCAAAAGGATGTAAGATCGCCATCCAGACCCTATTTTCTAAATTGCACCACTTGCTCCATCAAGAAATTAGAAGAAACAAATCAAAGATTGCCCACAAATATTCAAATGTCAGTCAGCAGCAGAAATTTATGTGTTATATGTTGGAAATTGGGGTCTAAGATTTGTTCCAGATGTAAGAGTGTTAGATACTGCTCCGAAGCATGTCAATTGAAGCATTTGAATGCAGGTCATAAATCGAATTGCAAGCCGCCGATCCCTTCTAATGATGTTAAAGCACAGATGTGTAAAAGGAAGCAACTATGGAATGAGAATGTTGTAGAAAAAGTGACAACGGCTATAAAGGATAATGAACAAGAAGGAACAAAAGAACATATTACATTGCTAGGAGGAGAAGTTAATATCGTTTTACCGAAGAATCAAATGCAAGATCACCAGACGATGGACGAAAGGCGCAAGGCCCATGGATTTGCAGTCTTCGCCTCAGGTAAAATATAGAGAATGGAATGGCACGACCTACAAAAGTAAAGGATGATGAGCCTAGAGTTTTCCTATACCATACATCAACCAATATGAGCCGATCACAGCACTTTGAATTTGGAACACAAGCACCTTACTCTTCTCAAGTCGGCAGTGACATTCTACCTAACTTTTCTGGGCAATTAGGAAGGTCAGATATTCGGCATGAAAAATCAAAACATCGGCTTTGGCCCGAATGTAGAAATAGATCGAGATATCCAGTTGATGCTGGTGATGCTTCAGCTTCTCATAATTTGCTCGACTTACCTTCCTCTTCTTTTCAAAAGAACGAAAGATTGAGAATCAACAATTCCTCCTCTACTACGGGATATAAAAATAAGAAGAGCATGATCCACTTCTTAGGACCTTTAATGCCTCTAAGCAAGCAGTATAATGGAAAGAAGATATTCATATTTGACCCGGGTGGTAGCTCATTGACTAGTGTAAAAATGTTGAAATGGATGGAGAAGCTTCGACTTAACCTTGAGGACAAGGTTGTTTCGAAGGAGGAAGGAGTTGTTATGTCTTAGTTTGTACTTCAGGAAAACAGCAAGCAGAGAGTAATCACAATCATAGCTCAGACCAAAGTTCGTCAGAGAAAGCTTCGGAGGTTGTCAGAGATGAGACTGCTGGTGCTGGAAGAGCCAAGGAGCTGTTGGATGGGGACTGCAGTTGAAAGTATGGGCGGGATCATGTGTAATAGTGTGCACGTGCACAAGTGATATGCTGCATATATTGTTAATTACTTAACTAAAGTTAATTTGTGAATTAGGGTCAGTTTAGAGCCGTTGTAATTAGTCCTATATACATGAAGGTAGTGTGCATGTAAGTACATATGATCAGTTGCAATTTGAATATAATTCTAAGCTTATTTCTTCCTGTGTCTCTTATTCTTCTTCTTCTTGTGCATTTTTCTTCCTGCTATATCTTCCCTGTATCCAACCTTCTTGCTTCAGTAAACTCTTCTTCTTGCATCCATCAATCTACTCCCTGAATATCTCCTTATCTCCCCTAAACATCTAACCTCTCAGACCCTCCAAACTCAGTTAGTTCCTCACTTCTTACCTACCAACTTGCTTGCAAACCAACATGACCTTCACAAGAAACCAAGCTAAAGAATATGGGCCTACCAAATAATGTAATGTCCCACATCGCTTAGTATGGGATAGGTGATGCATATATAACCCATTAGGCACCCTCCCATTACAAGCTGGCTTTTGGAGGTGAGTTCTACCTAATTGGGCCGTAACAAGTGGTATCAGAGCAGGTCACCACTACTCAAAAGTTCGAGTCACGAGAGGGGCGACCTATAGGCTTGAACTGATAGGTGAGTGAAGTCGTCCAAAGAGAAAAGGGCTACCATCGAATCAGTCAATAAGGGAATAGAGTGGGCCGACGTGGACGTCGGACTTTCGAAGAGTGGTGGAATGTAATGTCCCACATCGCCTAGTATGGGATAGGTGATGCATATATAACTCATTAGGCACCCTCCCCGTACAAGCTTGCTTTTGGAGGTGAGTTCTACCTAATTGGGCCGTAACAAGTTGTTATGTCTCAGTTTGTACTTCAGGAAAACAGCAAGCAGAGAATAATCACAATCATAGCTCAGACCAAAGTTCGTCAAAGAAAGCTTCAGAGGTTGTCAGAGATGAGACTGCTGGTGCTGGAAGAGCCAAGGAGCTGTTGGATGGGGACTGCAGTTGAAAGTATGGGCGGGATCATGTGTAATAGTGTGCACGTGCACAAGTGATATGCTGCATATATTGTTAATTACTTAACTAAAGTTAATTTGTGAATTAGGGTCAGGTTAGAGCCGTTGTAAATAGTCCTATATACATGAAGGCAGTGTGCATGTAAGTACATATGATCAGTTGCAATTTGAATATAATTCTAAGCTTATTTCTTCCTGTGTCTCTTATTCTTCTTCTTCTTGTGCATTTCTCTTCCTGCTATATCTTCCCTGTATCCAACCTTCTTGCTTCAGTAAACTCTTCTTCTTGCATCCATCAATCTACTCCCTGAATATCTTCTTATCTCCCCTAAACATCTAACCTCTCAGACCCTCCAAACTCAGCTAGTTCCTCACTTCTTACCCACCAACTTGCTTGCAAACCAACATGACCTTCACAAGAAACCAAACTAAAGAATATGGGCCTACCAAATTGGTATCAGAGCAGGAATTAAATGCAGAATCTCCTGCAAATACAGATCCTGCACGACAACATATTACTCCTGAAGCCAGCAAACAACATCATGCTCCTAAAGCCAGCAATCAAGGTGAGAGCAACCTATCTATGACTGTTCTTGATGAAGAAGAAGACCTATGGGTTAGACAAGAACATATTAATAAAAAAACTGACCATTCTTTGAATCAACTTCAAGAAGCTCAACAAGAACTTCACCAAACACTCTAAGAAAGTTCCCAAAAATCGAATGGTAAGATAGATCTTCTTTCTGTAACTTTAGATTCTTTCATGAAAGAAATGAGCAGCAATAAAAATTCTCCTACTGGTGATCTTCAAGAACCATCTCACCCTTCAAGAAGTACCCCCATACGTTCCTCCTTTCCAAAGAGCAACCATAAGAAACTCCTCAGAACCATCCCATCAATCAAGAAACCATCCTTATATCCCTCCTTTCCAGAGATCCCCTATTAGAAGTGATCAAACACCTCCTGCAAATTCAAGAGTAGCTCCATACATACCACCATATCGGAGATATCAAACTAAAAGTCTTCAAAAAGCAACAGTTCAACAAGATGCGGCCTCACCATCCAATGCAAGACCCCATCTTCGAAATGGTACCGCTTGCTCCATCAAGAAAGTATAAGAAACGATTCAAAAATTGACAATGGATATTCAAATGATGATCGAAAATAAGAATTTATGTGTTGTTTGTCAAAAATCAGGGTCAAAGATTTGTTCTGGATGTAGGGCTGTCAGATATTGCTCTGAAGCATGCCAATTGGAACATTGGAATGCAAGTCACAAATTGAAATGTAAAAGGAGGCGACCAAGAAAAGAGCACGATGTAGAAGTAGAGAAAGATCGTATAGATCTTGTTTTACAAAAGTCTGCAGATAAAATGATAAACGACACTACAGAACTGCAAGCAAGCATTATTTTAATATTAGAATCATGTCAAACTGTGGAAATTGATCAAGACAAAAGCACTATAGTTTCAGCATCTGAAGCCAAGAAAATAGTTTCATCTTCTACACCATTTTTGTTCATTAAAGCTAGGCCAAAGAATTTTCTTAAGCTCGTGAATAATGATCAGTTAATGGAAGCAGAAGATGAGAATGAAATTCAAATTTTAAATCATCAAACTATTTCTTTGAAAAAGCAATTTTCCACGTGGCAGCGTCGTAGTCGAATGCACTATAAAGCAATTACTTTCAAGTATTTAATATTTGCAAAAAATAAGCAACATGGGTGTAATGTTGTTGAGATGCTTGAAGACCAACTAAAAATGCTCCAACTTTGTGAGAGGCTGTTTGTTTTTTATCCTGGTGGCTTCAAAATATCAATCCTAGTAGTTTGCTTAAATATTGAAAGCTACTGCTATGACGACAATGGAGCTTGCTTTAAAAGTAACAACGTAGCATTTTTTGTGTTCGACCTTGAGGACAAGGTCAGTTTTGAAGGAAGGGGAATTGTTATGCCTCAGATTTGCTGCAGGCTGTTAATAGTGAAGAGAAATGCAACACCAGTTGAAGTTCATCGGGAAACCCATCGGAAAGGATCAAAGGAGAGGCTGCAACTATCAGGTGGAAGGAGTGGATTATGTTGCTTGAAGAAAGGTTGTGGGATGATTGAATTAGGAGAATATATGAGAGCGTGGGTGTGCACGTGCACACTCATGTACAGTTGATACCAGGTTAATTTAGGCACAATTGTAATCTAGGGTTAAAAGAGGAATTAGGGTTAGCAAGTGACAGTTGTAAGCTACCCTATATATATGCATTACCATATGAACATTCATGTACTAGTTTTGCAATTTAATAAAATCTAAGTTCATTTCCTTTCTGTTCTATTATTCATTCCTCTACATTTCTTTCTTTCTGCTATCTTCCCTCCATACTTACTCTTCTTGTTTCAGTATATCATACTTCTTGCTCCATCATCTACTCCATGACCTTCTCATTTCTCTCCCCTAAAACCTTGTCAACTTCTGCCCTGCAACCTCTCTTGCTGCCATCATCAACCTCCTTCCTTTTCCTTGACTTCAAGAAACTTGACTCCAACCATACATTACTGCGCCTTATACACCATCACCACCCCTCCATTGCAACATGACCATCACAAGAAAAAAAGAAAAGGAACATGGGCCTATCAACCATTTTTCAGTTCCCGTTGATTTGAGTGCGATCAGGATCGTTTATTTGGTTTAATTCGGCAGTGGAAAATTTGTGCCTTTTTTTGTGAAGCTGCTTCCTTCTATTGTGAGAAAAACCATTCTACAAAATCACTCCAACTGCTGCCATTTCTTGCAGTTTCGTCTTCTAATTGCGTTTTAATCTGATTTTCAGGGTCGACAATCGTTGACTGGAAAGTTCGATTTTGAGGCGTTGTAGTATCAAAAGCTTGCAGACTGCTCCATGTCAGTACGTTAATTTTGCATCCTTTTCTAATATTATGGATGTATCAAATACCTATAGTTACCTTATACGATTACGTATGTATTTTCTTATTAAATATGTAAATTGGAATGCCAATTCTTGTGATTAAGCAAAAATTCACATATGCTTCATGTACAAGTGTCGCTTTGTGCCTCACTGATGTTTTCATTTATTTTCAGACTAATAAATTTAGTTACTTCCATAAAGCATGTTAGGAAAGTAGAAAACAAACCCTTCTCAAATCTTTGCTTTGAGGTAGTGAACATAAACTTTTTAACGGAGAAGAATGAAATCCTTCGAAATGAACATAACCACTATAACATTTGTTTTGTACTTAACATGCTATAATGTCTAAAGTTTAGAACTGTTATACGAAAATGAAACTATTTATTTTTTATAACACTTAACAAAGATTATGACTCTTCCAATCTTGATGGCAATGATTAGATGATTACAACAGCTGATGCATAATGATGGGTTCTAGATGTTAAATTACAAAATCAGCACTGATAAGAATTTCTAATGTAACATAAGATAAAAAGGTGGAACCCAGTGCATGAAGCTCCCGCACGATACGGGCTCTGGGAAGGTCGATAATGTACGTAGTCTTTCCCTCGAATTGTGAAGAGGCTGTTTCCGGACTCGAATCTAGACGTCCAAATCATCATGCGGGTGACCTAACCGTTGCGCCAGGGCTCCACCTCTAATACAACATAAGATGATTAAGGAAAAAGCTAATCTTTTATTTACTACAATTGTGAGTAGTAATAATAAAATAATAGAGCGTATCTCATTCATTGCATGTGGTGATGTCATAAAAACATAGTATTTATACTTCAAATATATTATTAAAATAAAATTTTGCTATGCAATGTTCGATATATCAATCATGAATTAAACTTTTTGTTATTGTTTATGTATAAAAATTTTGTTATGTGATTTATATATTTTTATATTTAAGAGAAAAATCCATGTTACCGTTTTTTAAAACAAGAAAATGGAATATAAATTGAAATCGTCATTCTTTGTAATTTATTAGAGAAACTAATGAATATTAGTCACTTAGATTGATTTAAATTGTATGGATTTATAGTGTTTGGTTAAATACGTAGATTTGAATGTAAAATGATAAGAGAAAAATGATGAAAACTTTGTAAATAACTGTTGAAATCATAAAATTTAAATATATGAATATAAAATCATGGAAAAATTAAGGTAATATGTTGGATAACAATAAATTGATAATTCATATGGATTCAAAAAATTCGAAGAGAATTAAGGGGTGAGGTGAAATTTTTATAACTCCTGAGATGGTTTGTAATTTTTAAACCTTTCTATTATCTAATTGACAATTTATTAAAGTATTGTCATTTTTGTTTTTTATGTGATCCGTATATTTTAATATAAGGATGAAAATTTAGTTTATAACATTTTGTAACAATGAGCGTGAAATACTTGTTGATATTATTATCTTTATTATTTATTAAATAAATTAATAGATAATGGTTAATTAAATTTATTTAAACATATTATAGTTAAATTATTTAATTAATTTAAATATACAGGCTTAAATGTAAATTATATGTGAAAACGGAGAATTGTGGAAATAATAGTAGAAACGAAAAAGTGCAGGCTTGTGAATGTAAAGCGATAGTGTAAAATTAATAAAATATCGTAAAAAATTGCAAAAATAATAAATTGTATTGAGTATTTAAAATAGAATATTAATAATTTAAGTAAAGTTGAAAAAAATGCTAGAATTGATGCGAGGGCCAAAAATTCTTTTGCTTTACTATTATTTAATAGATTGGTTAATTTTCGCAAACTGGTATACCGGTCATTATAAACAAGACTACCATTATATACTAGACCTGACACCTTATTGCACTATATTGCTGATTGTTTTCGGACTCGAAAGGTGCCTTAAATTTGAAGAGCACGGCTTCTAGTTTTTGCAATCTTGTTTCTTCAATTGTAGAAAACACGCTGCTACTGTTGAATGCTGAAGATTTAGAACAGACACTTTCTAAGGTATTGTGCTTTTTCCAATGTATTGCTTACGATTATTGTCTATTTTTATTAGCAAGATGTAAAAAGCATACAAGAAGTGCGTGGCTAGATAATTGCCAATCGTATAGATGTTCGGTATATTTATGCATAAATGGTGTGGATTTGGATTTGACCCCAATATTGATGGGATGTGTAAAGGTGGTTCGTTGGACGTGTGTAATGATTGAGGCAAGGAAATGCGTGGCCAATCATATTTGGATGACCATTTGATTTCAAAAGAAACTAAGAAAGTTAACTTGAAGTTTTACACAGATTGATAGTCACTAGATCAGATAATTTGAATGGTCAATATCATTGCACGTAACCAATATTTGAACAAAATTAAGGAGGTTAAAGCCAAATTTAATTTTGACCTTGAAATTTACATCAATCTAAGTATTAGATTTGCATAAAATCTTATAACATTTCGATTGATTTGCTTCATTTTCTTTTAAAAAAAATTATTTTTCAACATCTTAGAAACATACATCGAACCAACAACTGGGATATATTAAATGAATTTCTTAAATGCTAATCAAAATTTCTTCGCACTAGATTTGCTATTATTTAAACTTACAAATGGTAAATGAATTTCCAATGTTAGTAGGTTGCTCCTACAAAATATGGTAGGGAAATAACTGATCCATGCCATCGTATATCTATGTCTTATCTCTATATAATACACGAAGACAACTTTATAAAGTATCCATCAACAAAAGATATAAAGTAGCGCTCTCCTCGATTAGCGTATCACTCTTTCATTAAAAAATCAGATGAATAAAAAAAACAAAAGATATAAAGTATTAGTCTGAGGTAATCTTGAAGATATAGGTTAATATTTTATATACAATTTCAATTCTGTTATGATTGCTATTCGGTACAACGTGGTGAATTTAATATTTTAGAGAGCCACCTCTAGGAATTTTATTAGAAATTATTTTGTTATAGCTAAATGCACTAATTCTCTTTCATGAATAAATGAGTTAGAGAAGAACCTTTCTTATTTATAATTTCTGTTAGGTTGATGGGATAACATCAAGTAAATGCAATGAAATGTAACTAATTATTAACATCGAAACAAAAATGAAATTTGTTTTAATAACAATGGTTCTTTCATCTTTACTATCGAAGTATGAATTTTTAAATGACCGAATCATGTTTATTTTTTAGTATTTCCTTAACATTAAAATATGAAATTAATTTTTTTACCATGTTAATTTCAAATAAACAAAACATCAAATCAAAAATTCTTAGCGGTGAACGATGAAGATAGATTGAGCTTTACATGTCCAACTCATGTTTCTCCATTAGATAATGCAAATATCGTAGGAATGAACGAGGAAGGTGTTAGTCAGAACTGGATTGGAGGTTCAGTTTATGGCGTCGAAGGTGAAATCCTACGAGAGCTGGAATTAACAACCCGAGATTTTATAACAAATAATTATCGTCAAAGTGACGATTAAATTGTTGTTTATTTCTGTTGGAATTTTAATCGATTGAGTTTCTTTTGAAAATTTTGTTAAAGTAGTAGCCCACATTTTCATTTGAGTATTTTGCCGTGATATCTAACAAAGGCAACCCGTCCCTTTACCTTGAATTCATTTTTTTTTCATTCGAAACCAACCCTAAATCAAAACGAGAAAATAAATGGCGGTCTTGAAATTAGGGCTTCGATTTTCTTGCTTGCGAATCTGGAATTTGATGCTTCTGAGAAATTCTTCGAAGCCGCACTTGCTGTTGTTATTGACAATTGCGTGTAGCTTCGTCAAATCGTTCTCCTCTGGAGATCCTTGCGACTGCTAGGATGAGTTCGTCTTTGCTTCGAAAGTTTGTTGCTTTCGTCGATTGTTGGCTGCTCGAAAAAGGTGAGTGATATTTAATCACTCACATCTAATTTAAAATCTAGTTAGATTTCTGTCTTGTTCCAATTTTGTTTACTTAGACTTTGTTCAAATTCGTATAATTTCATGATTTTGGGTTTCACAGTTTGGTTGTGTGAATTTCTGGTGACTTCGGGCTTGACTTTGATTTGGTGAAAATATGAACTGTTCGATTTTCTTAGTTATTGATTTTAAATTGTTCCATGACTTGCATTGTTCATGGTTGATTTCAATTCTCTGTTGTGTTTCTCGAAGTCTTCCTTGCACACTGGTGGTCTGATTATATCTTTGACTTTCGAAATCATTTTCTTTCACCATGACTTTTGTTCACAGCCTTGATATTCTGTTTACTGGTGATCATAGGCTTTGACATTTGTTTACTGCACTGGTTCACTTGAACTTCGAGTTACATTCTACCCTTACTTTGTTATGCTTTGTGTCTTCACCTTACTTTGATCTTCATTCTGCTCGAATTGTTTACTGTTGTCTTTGATGGGAGCCTCTTCTTTGATCATCTGACTTTGTCTTTACTTGTTTTGCTTTGTATTGACTTTATGCTAGTATCAGTATACTCAAGTCAGTGGTTTGTACGTCTTGTACTTGGTGGAGTTTATTTGCATTATACCACTGTCTCGTTCATCCTTGACCTGTACATGTCTGTTGTACTGCACTGCTTCATTGTTCATTTGAGTTACCTTGTATCTGTGCACTTGTGTACTTTGTGCATTCATCTAGTCTGGTTTCACATGAGTTATAGATGTAGTTGATCATGGTTGCAGTTGTATTCCATTTGAACTAATTCATGTAGACAGTTGTCTTTGAGCATTCATTCCAGTAGTTGTGTTGCCATATTGAGTTGGTTCATGTGGTAGTCTTGATGCATTTGAACTGTAGCTGTTAGTTATGTATACAGATCACTTGTTCACTTCTGTTGAGTTGATCCCTTCTTGAATCTATGCACATGTTGCCTGAGATTGCTGTTTTGGTTCATGTACCTTCCAGTCTCTGTAGCACTGATTCATTTTTGTCTTGCATTTGAATTTGTACAGTCATATAGTTCATATTGCTTTGGTTTCTGTAGCCTTTATAAATGTGCATACATTTGTTCTGAAGTGTAGCTTCACTTGAGTCATTTACTTGATATTGCTTTACTTCCCTGTTGCCATTTTTAGTTGCACTGGTCCTGCTTGCTTCACTGTGTTGTTCACCATTGCATACCACTTCATTTTTATCACTGCACTAATTATTTGCATATAAACTTGGATTTTGGTTGTACTTGTCTCTGTTTCGAGTCTGACATTTTGGAAGTTTCATTGTTGCAGTGGTTCATTTCTGTAGTCACTGCACTGTTGTTTTGGTTATATGTGCATGTTGTAGCTTTGACCATTTGTAGTTGTACAGTCATTGAGTTGCACTTTGATGTTTTTGTATTACTTGAGTACTGGTGCACTGTTGTAGCTGCACTTGAATCTCTTTAGTCACTGTTTACTTGATCCATTTGTGATATCTGTTGAGTCTGGGCATTCTTGTTGTCCAGACTTGTACATGATACTTTTGACCATTTGTTCATCGTTGGTCTTTGCATTTGTACATATGTTATACATTTGCTTGAAATTGATTCTGGCCATTCTTTGTGCTACCATTCATGTGTGTCCAGACCTTGTTCATTCGAGTCTTTGTGTACTTGTCTTGTGTACTTGTCTTGTGCACTTGAATGTGTGTTCTTCATCTTGTTGTCTGGTTTGCTTTGGTCTCTTGAGTCTTTCATTCCAGTCTTCATATATGTACATTTGTTTCAGTTTGGATTTCTTTGACTTCACTGTGTACATGCACAGTTTATTGTCGCAGTGATCATTGAATTTTGGTCAAGGCCATTTGCACTTGTGTTGAATCTGATTTGGATTTGACCTTGTGCTCGTTTGTGAATTTCCGTTGATCTTTTATGCATTTCATACTGTAGTGGCGAGGCAGTACACGCGTGCGTGTACTGCAGCCCAGTCAGATTTGACAATTTTAATTGATATTTCAATTGCTGGATTTGTTTCGTGAGGCCAATTCGACATATTTTTAAAGTGTATTTTGATTTGGTTTAATCTGATGATTTTGTTGTTAAATTGCCGATTTTGGCAATCCTGTTGTTTTCTAAATTATCTTCATCGATAATCTCTTCATTTATCTTTGTTGATATTTTGAATCTGCTGATTTGTTGTATAACAGTATTACGTGTTATATTCACCGTTATCCTACTCCCTTGTTAAAGGATCAGATAGGTGAATTTATTTTGACTGTCGTCTATTTGATGTTTGATTATTATTGCTTCTGTGCATTAATAACTGAGTTTGAATTAGACTGACCCGTGTATTATTTTCTTTTGAATTTAATACTCGGGTCAGACCCGAGTTATTTCAGGTTGTAGATTTCCTGCTTTGAGTTGCTGTTGAGCTATGAAGACTTTTTATATCATTTGGAGTGGTCTTCGTCTTGTTGTAGTAGTCAGTGTGTATGCTTTAAGATGATATGTATTCATGTATATTAGTCGATAATGTACTTGTATATATAACTTCTTGGGTCGACAGTTGTAGTTGTATCATATGTATTGTGTCAACTGTATTGTAACTGCCATCAGTTATATATATATATATATTAGATCTTTTGTTATCTGTGTTCCGCATTCTTTTGTATCTGTGTTATTATTATATATATTGTCCTAAACTATTATGAACCATCGTAGTTCGTTTTATACTAGAATTGGGTATGTCGATGGGAGTAAATAAATGAGAGATGAAAAATTAAAAGTATATACCACTCCTATCGAGATAACCAATACTAGTGTAAGGCCAACTACGGATGGCCGCTCCTATCCAGCCTTATTCTTCGTAATAATAGACAGTATTTCTTTTAATACTCTTTGTTATTATGAGCATAGAGGTGGGGCGTCACAAAGGTGTTAGTCAGAACTGGATTGGAGGTTCAGTTTATGGCGTCGAAGGTGAAATCCTACGAGAGCTGGGATTTTCACTTGTTGATATATCAGCTCCAATCCGTGAGAGAGTGGAGCTAGTTCTTGTGTCGATTTTTATTAGTGAAAGAGTCACTGTTTAAAGGGAATCGTTAGAGGACAAGATTAAAGATTTGGTTTCAAACTTCGATTGGGATGTCTTTAATGTAATTCTTGTTGGGGATATTAAATTTCATTGGGATGGCTTTGATGTAATTCTTGTTGGGATATTAAATTTCATGTATAGAGTGAGTGATTTTTTCCTCTTCATAAACTAGTTATTGATGTTGCTGAATATAATGTACTCAAAACTAATTTATCATTTGTTTTTTCGCTGATTCAACCACTAATACACACATCGGTTTTGAGTACATCAACATCGCTATGAAGAAGAAAAATCAGACTCACTCTATACACGAAGTTTGATACCACAACAAGAATTACTTCAAATCCATCCTAATCGAAGTTTGAAACCGGATCTTCAGTCTTGTCCTTCTCCAACGATTCCTCTTGAACAGTGACTCTTTTACTAATAAAAATCAACGCAGGAGTTTGCTCCACACTTTCACGGATTGGTGATGATATACCAACAAGTGGAAATCTTTGTTCTCGTAGGATTTCCTCTTCAGTTTGTTCATCAAAATGATTGTAATTACACTGTATTACACTGTACCGTTGGAACCACAAGTGCTAAACTAGAAGTTACTTCCTCCTTTCGTTCTCCTTTGTCCGTGATTTCACCTTCGATGCCATCAACCGAATCTCCAATCAAGTTCTGCTCAACACCCACCTCGTTCATTACTGTAATTTTTGCATTATCTAAAGAAGAAACATGAATTTGATTTGTACTAGCTCAATCTATCTTCATTGTTCACCGATAGCGATTTGTTGATTTGATGTTCTGTTTATTTAAAATTACATGGTAAAAAAATTAATTTCATATTTTAGTGTTGAGGAAACTAGTGCGAAGTTGGGCTACGCACATGGCATGTTAAAAATGTTGTGGAAAAATTGCACAAATGTCGAAAAACAATAAAAAAAGATCCTGATGTGCCAATTTGAACATTACTCAATCTAGAAACAATTATTCTACTTCAAATAAATAGTAAATGACTATAAAGAAGAAAATGAAACGTGAAATATTTATACTGGTTCCACTATCATCAAGATAGTGTACGTCCAGTTCAAAGGAGAGATTTTATTACTCATGAGAGAGTTACAAAAGATTACAAGATAAAAGTTTACATATCAAAGCCCTATATTAGGATTAACAAAAAGAGACACTCCATTAGGGGATCGATGGCTGAATGCCAGGACGAGTTTACAATGAAGTCTACCCTTAGTGTATAACCAATGCAAATCCATGAGAGTCGTCGATTAAATTACCAAGATATGGTAAGAATATAATGGAGGCAATTTACAATTGTAACAAATAGTGGAAACATAGCAAGTAATTCACTCATTCCTTTAATTAAATAAGATGGAAATGAATAATCCTAAAGCAATGCGTTTACTGAGAAAGAAATAATATGCATATCATTTTTCATATATCTTATTCCATAACTTTTGCATGTATTTTTTCCTTGTCATCTCATGCAAATGCAATCCAATAATTTATGCATTTTCATCTTAAAAATAATGAACAAACGTGATTACTTTTCTTGTTACCATAACTTCCTTCTCGATGCTCCGAACGACCTTCCGTCTCTTTCATAGTGATGAACACATAATTCTCTTCAAAATGACATATAATTTGACATATAACTAAACTATTTAACATGATTTATTCTTTCTCATGTTCCTATGAATTAACTAATATTTTGAACATTCTCACATACACATCTTACTACTACTATGTTGACATACTGATTAGTTTTGTGCACTTTCCTTCCACGCCATCATTGTTATAGAAACGCTCTCAATTTACTACATCGTTTTGACCATATTCATTTTCCTCTCTTGCTCATAGCTTAATATTATATTGCGTTTCATATTATATTTTGTTAATATCGTTGTTATACCTTCTACTTCCATAATTCCTAAATTTTATCATATTTAACTAATTTTAACGTTTACAAATTATCATGCATGTAGACTGTTTATATGAGTGCACAAAAAAAGTCTAAAACTTTTTAATGTTCATATACTGTATATAGATACTTAGAAATATTAATTACTATATTGATTTACACGATTTAGTTAAAAACATACTCTATTTGGGAATCTATTTGTGCATATGGAAGGTGAAGTTATAACATCGTTTAAAAAAATGGTAATTACGACAGTATTCTAACATGATTTATTCTTTCTCATGTTCCTACGAATTAATGAATATTTTGAACATTCTCACGTACGCATCTTACCACTACTATGTTAACATACTGATTGGCTTGTCTTGAAATATAAGCGGCATCTGAAATGGTCAAGCATCGTTCATTGTTGAAGTAGATGACAATGTAACATCTCTAAGCACGATTCACATAGGAAGTAACTACTTTTGCAAGTATTGCGTGCTGAGATATTCACCCATCTACTTAGGTAATTATAAAGTTACCATATTACTTTCACCTATATTTTCTAGCAATGACAATTTTTTTTAATATTTTGTTTGAAATGATGCAATATCAACACGTGGCCTAATTATTTTATCTTCATTTAGAGTTGTTTAATGATAGATGATTACATTTAATAGCAGGGCAATAACGAATAACCATTCGTATTTAATATATTCCTTTTACTTATACATCTCATAAGCAACCGCAATCAACATATCATTGAGATTTTAATAGCGCTGGTGCTTTATTTTATCCACATATAATTTTGTTGCAGTTTATTGTTGTTGCTTAGAATACCGATCTCTAAAGCTTACAAAATGGAATTGAAATAGTTTCATTAACATTCATTTGATTAGCATGTAGTTAATCATTTTAAAATAGTAGGAATTATTTCGCAAAGATCACAAATATTTAATCAGTTTTATTGTTTTTATAATGGTTGTATAGGGCAAGATTATTTTTAATTTAATTAATAATTGTATCACCTAAGTTTACAAATTCGGAAGAGTGTCATCCTTAATGATATAAAAGATGGGGTAATGTATATTTTGTTGTACATATGATGGGCCCTACCTCATATAAGTTGTACAAATTCCTTAAGCTTCATATTATTTAATTTTTTTCTTAAATAAACCATAATTTGACCATGTAACACATGCATAAATTGAATGGCATGTTATATATTACGTAGATTGTGTTTATAGATACCGTTATTTTTTATTCTAAATATTCAAAATGAAATATATTGTTTGAAGTTCGTACATAACATTATATTTTAAAGTTTCATTAAATTATTTAGATGAGTATCAAATTGTAAGACATATATAAAAATAATAAAATATAACCAAGGATGATACTATTTTATTTTTGACTTACTGAGATCGTAAGAAGTTTAATGACAGATCAACAATGGGAATAAAGAGAACTTAATAAGAAAGGATTAATGAGAAAAATAAATTTTGTTTTATTACTAAAATTGAATAGATCAATACTTAGATAAACATATATATTAATTAATTTAACATATTAATAGAATAGATTATATGTACTTATACTTTTTCAGATTGTATATTTCTAAAATAATATATTTGGATTATAAAATAATTTTGAAATTAATGGCATTAAGTCTAATATTTCGCCAATTTATACATGTTAAGTAAATATAGATGAACTTATAGAAAATCATCATTGTTATCTTTGAATTTTAATATGTTAAAATGTTATTTGTAATAAAATATCATTTTGAATATTTAAAAATAATTATATATTTTATTATTTTCATATTCTAACTATTTAAAATGATATATTTCGTATCAAATTAGTTTTACAATAATATTTCTAAAATTTAGGAAAACTATATACTAAACATATTATTTTATTAATTTATACATTTTTATAAAAATGTAAATAAATTTTTATAGATATATAGTACTGTTATTTCCAAAATTTTACGCTTTAAAATATTAGTTCTAATTTTAGAATAAGTTCAATTTATATTCTGAAATTTAAGAAATTATACGTTAAATATATTATTTGACCGATATACCTATATATGTGAAACAATTGTAAGTATTTATTTATGTAATAAATTTGAAAGATAAATATTGAAGTAATATTTTCCTTTCTGAAATAATGTTAAGAAAATTCGTGATCTTGTGTGCTTTTGCACATGCGCATTGACGCATGTGTATAATGATGGGTTCTAGATGTTATATTACAAAATTAGTACTGACAAGAATTTTTAATGTAACATAAGATGATAAAGAAAAAAACTAATCTTTTTATTTACTACAAGTGTGATTAATAATAATAAAGTAATAGAGCGTATCTCATTCATTGCACGTGGTGATGTCGTAAAAGCATAGTATTCATACTTTAAATATTATTAAAACAAAATTTTGTTATACAATGTTCGATATATCAATCATGAATTAAACTTTTTGTTATTGTTTATGCATATAATTTTTGTTATATAATTTATATATTTTTATATTTAAAAGACAAATCCATGTTACCGTTTAAAAAAAAATAAGAATGTGAAATATAAATTGAAATTGTCATTTTTTTTATAAATTATTAGAGAAATTAATGAATATTAGTTACTTAATTGATTTAAATTGTATGGATTTATAGCGTTCGGTAAATTTAAATACATAGATTTGAATGTAAAATGATAAGAGAAAAACGATGAAAACTTTGTAAATAACTATTGAAATTATAAAATCTAAATATATGAATATGAAATCATGGAAAATTAACGTAATATTTTGGATAACAATAAAATGATAATTCATATGGATTCAAAAAAATCGAAGAGAATTAATGGGTGAGGTGAAATTTTTATAACTACTGAGATGGTTTGTAATTTTTAAACCTTTCTATTATCTACTTGACAATTTATTAAAGTATTGTTATTTTTGTTTTTTATGTGATCCGTATATTTTAATATAAGGATGAAAATTTAGTTTATACCATTTTGTAACAATGAGCGTGATATACTTGTTGACATTATTATCTTTATTATTTATTAAATAAATTAATAGATAATGGTTAATTAAATTTATTTAAACATCTTATAGTTAAATTATTTAGTTAATTTAAATATACGGCCTTAAATGTAAATTATATATAAAAACTAAGAACTTTGAAAATAATAGTAACTAGAAACTAAAAAAGTGCATGCTTGTGAATGTAAAACGATAGTATAAAATTAATAAAATATTGTAAATAATTGCATAAATAATAAATTGTATTGGGTCTTTAAAATAGAATGCTAATAAATATCTAGAGAAAGTTAAGGAGAGTTGAAAAAAAATGCTAGAATTGATGTGATGGCCAAAAATTCTTTTGCTTTACTATTATTTAATAGATTGGTTTGTTTCCACAAACCGATATACCAGTCATTATAAACAGGACAACCATTATATACTAGACTTGACACCTTATTGCACTATATTGCTGATTGTTTTCGAACTAGCAAGGTGCCTTAAATTTGCGAAGCACCGCTTCTAATTTTTGTAATCTTGGTTCTTCAATTGTAGTAAACACAGTACTACCGTTGAATGCTGAAGATTTAAAACACACACTTTCTAAGGTATTGTGATTTTTCCAATGTATTGCTTACGATTAATTTGTCTATTTTTATTAGCAAGATGTAAAAAGCATACAAGAAGTGCATGGCTAGATAACTACGAATCATATAGATGTTCAGTATATTCATGCATAAATGGTCTGGATTTGGACTTGAACTCAATATTGATTGGATGTGCAAAGGTGGTTCGTTGGATGTGTATAATGATTGAGGCATGGACATGCATGGCCAATCATGTTTGGATGACCATTCGATTTCCAAAGAAACCGAGAAAGTTAACTTGAGGTTTTACACAAATTGATAGTCGCTAGATCGGATAATTTTAATGGTCGATATTATTGCACGTTGTGAGAAATGCGGATTACGGATCTTAAGGCTAGAATTAACACTAGAGGGGGGTGAATAGTGTTTTGAGGAATTACTGATTCTTTTTGAGTTTATATTAATTTGAACACAAATGTATGCAATATTCAGACACAGATATGATCACAGAATCAAACATAGATGGAAATATAAAGTAAAAACAATAAAGGAAAGAACACACCGGATTTTATACTGGTTCGGAGTTACCCTACATCCAGTCCCGCAACACAAGTACGAATTTCCTTTCAAAATCAATTCTTACAATTACACCCTCGATTTCAAGGCCACGAGGTACACCACTCCAGATTCACAATCCTCTGGGTAGAGATACATGATTTTACGGGCAACAAGTTCACCCAATTGATTTCCTAGGCTACAATCACACCTTCTCTCACTTGATTGATTTTCCAGGCTACAATCACACCTTTTCCCACTCGATTGATTACAAAGAAGCCTATAACTCTGAATAGCACTGGGATCTTGTTGAGATAGTGATAGAGAATCAAAACAGAGATGATCTAGTTAGATTCAATGGAGATTTCGGCAGAGTAATAGTAAAAATGTATATAAAGAAATGTGGAAGAACAAGAGAAGTGAAATCAGAAAATTATGAATATAAATTCGTTAAAAACATACCCTATTTATAGTAGAACAACAACCATGTCCATTCGTAAAAGATTATGATGAATAGACACTTCTTTTGAAATTCAAACTTTTGAAGTTAACTGACACCATATCGACAAGGGTCCCTAGGGGTTGTCGACATGCCTAAGGAATTTTTGATAATTTGTTTTTCTTTGAAAATAACTTTTATCTTGTATTAACACTATTTTAAACTTTATAAATATACTTTACTATAGTTAAAATACATAAATAAGTATAGAGAATAATATTTTGATATATATAAAATTTTACTATAATTTCATATTTAAATTTAAGTATAAATATTAAAAGTTAAATATATAATAGTTACAAGATAGTTTAAAATCAAGGATAATTTGATATTGAAAATAAAGATTATTTTGAGGCTAAAATATTTTAAAACCAAGATAGATGTTTTTTATTTTAAAAGGAAGATTTTGAAATCATTTTGAAAATAAGATAAAATTTTGTAAAACATTTGAATAAAAGTTAGTGGATACAAAACAATGTTCCACTAGATTTTTCGTAGGTTCCATCCTACTTAGGGTTCCATCCCTTTAACAAACTCGAAGTGGATTCCATTCCACGAATAAAATGGATTTTAAGATGTCAGTGCTTTTCTAGGAGTTTTAACATAATTCTAGACTTGATACTTATCTTAAACTATTGAAATCTTAAACTCTTGATATCTTGATACTCATGAGTCTTCAATCTTGATATCTTGAATCTCTATACTGTACAGTCTTCATTCTTGGTACCTGCATGGTTAAATCCTGCATATACATATATATCTAAACTATAATATTAGTATTTATATTTTATAATCTTATTCTAAGGTTGTTGTCATCAAAACTAATTTCTCAAGGACTAACACACGTAACCAGTATTTGAATAAAATTAAGGAGGTTAAAGCCAAAATTTAGATTCGACCTTGAGATTTACATCAATCTAAGTATTAGATTCGTATAAAATCTTATATCATTTAGATTGATTTGCTTCAATTTTTTTAAATTTTTTTTATTTATCAACATCTTAGAAACATACACCGAACCAACAGCTGGGATATATTAAGCGAACTTCTTAAATGCTAATCAAAATTTCTTCGCACTGGATTTGCTATTATTTAAACCTTACAAATGGTAAACGAATTTCTAATGTTTAGTAGGTTGCTCCTACAAAATTTGGTAGGGAAACTACCGATCCATGCCACCATATGTCTATGTCTATCTCTATATAATACACGAAGACAACTTTATAAAGTATCCATCAACAAAAGATATACAGTAGCGCTCTCCTCGATTAGAGGAACAATCTTTCATAAAAAACTAGAAGAGTAAAAAAACAGAAAATATAAAGTATTAGTCTGAGGTAATCTTGAAGATATAGGTGAGTATTTTTATATTCAATTTCAATTCTATTATGATTGCTATTCGGTACATTGTGGTGAATTTAATATTTTAGAGTCACATCTAGGAATTTTATTAGAAATTATTTTGTTATAGGTAAATGCACAAATTCTCTTTCAAGAATAATTGAGTTAGAGAAGAACCTTTCATATTTATAATTTCTGTTAGGTTGATGGGATAACATCAAGTAAATGCAATGAAATGTAACTAATTATTAACGTTGAAACAAAAATGAAATTTGTTTTAATAACAATGGTTCTTTCATCTTTACTGTCAAAGTATGAATTTATAAATGACCGAATCATGTTTATTTTTTAGTATTTCCTTAACTTTAAAATATGAAATTAATTTTTTTACCATGTTAATTTCAAATAAACAAAACATCAAATCAAAAAATTCTTAGCGGTTAACGATGAAGATAGATTGAGCTTTACATATCCAACTCATGTTTCTCAATTAGATAATACAAATATCGTAGGAATAAACGAGGAAGGTGTTAGTCAGAACTGGATTGGAGATTCAGTTGATGGCGTCGAAGGTGAAATCACCTACAACTGAGAACGAGAGAAGCAAGTAACTTCTAGTTTGACACTTATGGTTCCGAAGGTTTCGTGTAAATTCAATAATTTTGAAGACCTAACCGAAGAGGAAATCCTACGAGAGCCGGGATTTTCACTTGTTGATATATCAGCTCCAATCCGTGAGAGAGTGAAGCTAGTTCCTGTGTCGATTTTTATTAGTGAAAGAGTCACTGTTTAAGGGGAATCATTAGAGGACAAGATTGAAGATTTGGTTACAAACTTCAATTGGGATGGCTTTGATGTAATTCTTGTCGGGATATTAAATTTCATGTATAGCGTGAGTGATTTTTTCTTCTTCATAAGCTATTTATTGATGTTGTCGAATATATTATCATTTTTTTTAGCAAATTCAACCTCTAATACACACATCAGTTTTGAGTACATCAACATCGCTACGAAGAAAAAAAATTAGACTCACTCTATACACGAAGTTTAATACCACAATAAGAATTACCTCAAATCCATCTTAATCGAAGTTTGAAACCGAATCTTCAGTCTTGTCCTTCTCCAACGATTCCTCTTGGACAGTGACTCTTTTACAAATAAAAATCAACGTAGGAGTTTGCTCCACACTTTCACGGATTGGAGATGATATATCAACAAGTGGAAATCCTTATTCTCGTAGGATTTCCTATTCAGTTAGTTCTTCAAAATGATTGTAATTACATTGTACCGTTGGAACCACAAGTGCTAAACTAGAAGTTACTTCCACCTTTCGTTCTCCTTCGTCGGTGATTTCACCTTCGATGCCATCAACTGAATCTCCAATCCAGTTCTTCTCAACACCTACCTCGTTCATTCCTGCAATATTTTATCTAAAGAAGAAACATGAGTTCGATTTGTACTAGCTCAATCTATCTTCATTGTTCACCGCTAGAGATTTGTTGATTTGATGTTCTGATTATTTAAAATTACATGGTAAAAAAATTAATTTCATATTTTGGTGTTGAGGTAACCAATGTGAACCAATGCTACGCACACGACATGTTAAAAATGTTGTGCAAAAATTTCACAAATGCCAAAAAACAATAAAAAAGATCTAGATTTGCCGATTTGAATATTACTCAATCTAGCAATAATTATTCTATTACTTCAAATAAATAGTAAATGACTATAAAAAAAGAAAAAGAAACGCATAATTTTTCTACTGGTTCCACAATCATCAAGATAGTGTACGTCCAGTACAAAGGAGAAAGATTTTATTACTCATTAGAGAATTACAAAAGATTACGGGATAATGGTTTACATATCAAAGCTCTAAATTAGGGTTAACAAGAAGAGATGCTCCAGTAGGGGGTTGGTGGCTGAATGCCAGGATGAGTTTACAATGAAGTATACCCTCAATATACAACCAGTGCAAATCCATGAGAGTCATCGATTAAATTACCAAAATATGGTAAGAAGATAATGGAGCCAATTTACAATTGTAACAAATGGTGCAAACATAGCAAGTAATTCACTCATTCCTTTAATTAACAAAGATGGAAATAAATAATTCCAAAGCAATGCGTTTACCGAGAAAGAAATAATATGCATATCCTTTTGCATATATTTTATTTCATAATGTATGCATGTATTTATTTCCTTGTCATCTCATGCAAATGCAATCCAATAATTTATGAATTTTCATATTAAAAATAATGAACAAACGTGATTACTTTCCTTGTTGCTATAACTTCCTCCTCGATGCTCCAAACGATCTCCCGTCTCTTTTATAGTGAAGAACACATAATCCTCTCAAAATGACATATAATTTGAATCGTAGAATTTCAACATTCCATCTCGATTCAAATTCTCAACATAAAACTCTTAAAAACGAACTCCACCTTCAACCAAAATCTCTTAACGAGATAGATATCAAAAATGAATACTTACCCAATGGGTTTCGACAATGCCATCGCCCATCACACCTTGCTAACGACTTCAGACTATGTCCCCGCCAACAAAATGTTGCAAATACCTGAAGTCAAAAGAAAAGAAGATAGATACTAAAATAATCTCAAAGCCACCAATACCAAAAAATACTCTCAATCACCAGTCGAATCTCTCTCCTCTCACATATCTTATCTGCCAAACAACAAATTTCCCGTGGAAATCAACATAAGATTCTCACATCAACGTTGAGACATAAAGCATGTATAGTTTGCCAAATCCGGTTGTTCCTTAAACACACTAAACTCCTCATCACCAAAGTTCCAAGACTGGAACACTCCTCTCTCAATATAATCTCCTCCATCTTTATCTTTCATATTGCACAAAATCTCATTTTCCATCAAAATGAGTAATAACATAATTACCACCGGATCTACCACTCCTCCTCGAAGCCATTGATGCACAAATTTAACAAACCGCTTGCTCTGATACCAATCTATTGAGCAAAATCTACTGGTCTGATACTAATCTATTGTGCAAAAATTGCACAAATGCGGAAAAAACAATAAACAAGGTCTAGATTTGCCAATTTGAACATCACTCAATCTATCAACAATTATTCTATTACTACAAATAAATAGTAAATAACTATAAAAAAAGAAAAAGAGATGCACAATATTTATACTGGTTACACTATCATCAAGATAGTGTACGGTCAGTCCAAAGGAGAGAGATTTTATTACTCATGAGAGAGTTACAAGAGATTACACGATAAGAGTTTACATACCAAAGCCCTAAATTAGGGTTAACAAGAAGAGACATTTCATTAGGGAATCGTTGGCTGAATTCTAGGGTGGGTTTAAAATGTAGTCCACCCTCAATATATAACCAGTGCAAATTCATAAGAGTCGTCGATTAAATTACCAAGATATGGTAAAAAGATAATGGAGGCAATTTACAATTGTAACAAATGGTACAAACATAGCAGGTAATTCACTCATTTCTTTAATTAGCAAAGATGGAAATAAATAATCCAAAGCAATGCGTTTACTGAGAAATAAATAATATGCATATCCTTTTGCATATATTTTATTTTCCATAACGTGTGCATGTATTTATTTTCTTGTCATCTCATGCAAATGCAATTCAATAATTTATGCATTTCCATATTAAAAATAATGAACAAATTTGATTACTTTCTTTATTACCATGACTTCCTTCTCGATGCTCCGAACGACCTCCTTTCTCTTTCATAGTGAAGAACACATAATCCTCTTCAAAATGACATATAATTTGAATCGTAGAATTTCAACAAAAAATAATGTTAATTAAATTATTAATGTGCTAAAATGGTGTTTCTATATCAATTAAATTTCATTGTTAAAAATAGCAACAAATAGTGAGTTTGTCACATTGAAAATGTAGAACTAAATGAACTTTGAATATTAAAGCGTTGAGTGATGGCAAAATTATGCATGACATACTAGAAGTACAGAACGTACGATATATAAATTTATACCATTAAAGGAAGACTCCAAGAATTAATTTCATCGACGTTACAAAAAGTGGAAATCATCATTATTGATTTACTCAAAAGCAAAAAAAAAAGAAAAAGAAAAAAAAGAAATGGAAAGCAAACCAATATTATTCATCTATTCTACTTTCTTTATTTAGTTACGTCATTGAGTTACTTTAAGTAATAAAAAAATTAACAAATAAAAGGTAGAAAACCTTAATTCTTGACTGAAAGAGGATTGAAATTTAATTTGTTGCAAAACTTGAGTTTTTTGACGATATCTACATTGAACTTGTTAAGATTGAAAATTTATTTGCCTTCGATTAAAGACAATTTTCCATAAACGTGCAAAATAGAAAAGGAGGAATGTATCTCGTCCAATGCAATTTTTTTGCTACAAAAAAATATAAAATGCATATGCTCAATTTATCCATTGAACTTTAGCCCTCATTCATAAGTATCAAATATGTAAAATATAAAATCAAACGAACTATTATGAACTCGAAAAAGATTAGTAGATGCTTGATTAACAAGATAAAATGGAAATACATATCTCTTACTTATATGAAAAAATGCATAGGTAGAAAAATAATTGAAGGTTAAAAACGTAGAGGGAAAATCATTGTTTCAAATTTAAATGCGTTGCAGGAAAAAAGAATCACAAACAAACGAAAGAGATGGCGATGGATTGATATTTATTTTGCAAAGAAAAACGAAGAACTCGTTTTGCGCAGTATATTTATATTCATATCGTATAAGGATTAAGGAGCAAAATAATAATAATGGAGATTATGAAAATAAGAGTTGAGTATAAAAAAGAAAATAAAAATGAAGAAGATATTTATACATTGTTTATATTAATTTTATTCACTATTTATATCGTAAAAAGGTGAATTTCATATTTTTGTGTTAAGGAAACTAGTGCGAACCCATGCTACACACGGTATATTAAAAAAATATTAACTAAATTAGTAAATTATTAATGTGCCGAAATGGTGTTTCTATATCAAATTAAATTTCATAGCTAATAAAGGCAACATATAGTGAGTTTGTCACATTGAAAATGTAGAACTAAATGAACTTTGATTATTAATAAGTTGAGTGATGACTAAATTATACATGACATACTAAAGTAAAGAGCGTATGATATGTAAATTTCATACCATTAAAGGAAGATTCCTAGAATTATTTTCATCAACGTTACAAAAAGTGGAAATCATCAGTATTGATTTACTCTGTAGGAAAAACAGATGGAAAGCAAACCAATATTATTCATATATTCTACTTTCTTTGTGTAGAGTTACTTTAAGCAATAAAAAATCAACAAATAAAAGGTAGAAAACCTTAATTCTTGACTGAAAGAGGATTGGAATTTACTTGCGTTGATTCTATTGCAAAATTTGAGTTTTCGACAATATCTAGATTGAACTCGTTAAGATTGAAAATTTATTTGCCTTCGATTAAAGACAGTTTTCAATATATGTGCAATAGAAAAGGAGGAATGTATAGTGTCCAATGCAATTTTTTAATATAAAAAATATAAAGTGCACAAGCTCAGTTTATTCCTTGAACCTTAACCTTCATTTATAAGTATCAAAATATGTAAAACATAAAATCAAATAAACTATTATGAACCCGAAAGAGATTAGTAGATGCTTGAGTAACAAGATAAAACGGAAGTACATATTTCTGACTTATATGAAAAAATGCACATGTAGAAAATAACTGAAGGTTAAAAATGCAGAGAGAAAATCATTGTTTCAAATTTAAAGGCGTTAAACAAAAGAAGAATCACAAACAAACGAAAGAGGATGGCAATGGATTGATACTTATTTTGCAAAGAAAAATGAAGAATTCGTTTACCGTAGGATAATTATATTCAGATCGTAGAAGGATTAAGGAGCAAAATAATAATAATAGAGATTATGAAAATAAGAGTTGAGTAGAAATAAGAAAAGAAAAATCAAGAAGAAATTTATACGCTGTTTATATTGTTATTTTCAGGTTACTACCGTATTGTACTTCACATTAAATGATGTAGTTTTGTGCACTTTCCTTTCCACACCATCATTGTTATAGTAATGCTCTCAATTTACTGCATCGTTTTGACCGTATTCATTTTCCTCTCTTGCTCATAGTGTTACTATAATCTCGCATTTCATATTATATTTTGTTAATAATGATGTTATACCTCCTACTTCTATAATATCTAAATTTTCTCATATTCAACTAATTTTAATGTTTAAAAATTATTACGCATGTAGACTATTTATATGAGTGCACAAAAAAATGATCGAAACATTTAATGTTCATGTACTGTATGTCAATATATAATAATATTAATTACTATATTAATTTACACGATTTAGTTAAAAACATACTCTATCTGGGAATATGGAAGGTGGAGTTATAACATCATTTAACAAAATAATAATTACCACAATATTTTAACATGATTTATTCTTTCTCATGTTCCTATGAATTAACCAATATTTTGAACATTCTCATATACACATCTTACCACTACTATGTAACATACTGATTAGTTTTGTGCACTTTCCCTCCACACCATCATTATTATAGTAATGCTCTCAATTTATTGCATCGTTTGACCATATTAATTTTCCTCTCTTGCTCATAGCGTTACTATTATATTGCGTTTCATATTATATTTTGTTAATAATGATGTTATACCTCATACTTCCATAATACCAAAATTTTCTCATATTTAACCAATTTTAATGTTTACAAATTATTATGCACGCAGACTATTTATATGAGTGCACAAAAAAATGTCTGAAACTTTTTAAAGTTCATATACTCTATATAGATACTTTAAAATATTAATTACTATATTAATTTACACGATTTAGTTAAAAACATACTCTATTTGGGAATCTACTTGGGAATATGGAAGGTGAAGTTATAACATCATTTAACAAAATAGCAATTACTATAGTATTCTAACATGATTTATTCTTTTTCACGTACCCATAAATTAATCAATATTTTGGACATCACATACACATCTTACCACTACTATGTTAACATACAAATTGGCTTGTCTTGAAATATAAGCGGCATCAGAAATACTCAAGCCACAGTTCATGTTGAAGTAGATGACCGAGTAACATCTCTAAGCACGATTCACATAGGAAGTAAGTACTTTTGTCAAGTATTGTGTATTGAGATATTCACCCATCGACTTAGGTAATTATAAAGTTACCATATTACTTTCACCTATATTTCTAGCAATGACAAAAATAATAATCAAATATTTTGTTTGAAATGATGCAATATCAATACATGACCTGATTATTTTATCTTCATTTACAACTGTTTAATAACAGATGATTACATTCATTAGCGAGGCAATAACTAATAACCATTCATAATTAATATAGACCTTCTACTTATAAATAACCGACCACAATCAACATATCATTGAGATTTTAATACCGCCGATGCTTTATTTTATCCACATATATTTCTATTGCAGTTTATTGATGTTGCTTAGCATACCGATATCTAAAGCTTACAAAATGGAATTGAAATAGTTTCATTAACATTCATTTGATTAGAATGTAGTTAGTCATTTAAAAACCATAGGAATTATTTTGCAAGAATCGCAAATATTTAATCAGTTTTATTGTCTTTATAATGTTTGCTGCATAGGATGAGATTATTTTTAATTTAATTAAGAATTGTATCACTCAAGTTTGCAAATTTGGAGGAGTGTCGCGGTTTATGATATAAAAGATGGGGTAATGTATATTTTAATGTAAAAACTACGTATGATGGGCCCTACCTCATATAAGATGTGCAAATTCCCTAAACTTCGTATTGCCTATTTTTTTCTTAATTAAACCATAATTTGACCGTGCTACACATGCATAACTTAAATGGCATGTTATATATTACGTAGATCGTGTTTAAAGTTTAATTATGTGCAGTTTTTTGGTTATGTAAAATAGGCAGTTCTTGAATTTTCAAGAAAATAAATTAGCCATGACAAGATTTGCATCTTTTATCAAGTATGGTTGTGTTTAAACAAATACACACACGCATACACACAAAATTTGAACGAATCTTATGAATACACAGGCACCGAGAGAATTTGGAGACTGTATTGTAGATTGTAATTTGATTTGGTTGGCTAGGTGGTTCTGAGTTGGAATTATTGCTGCCATGAATTATTATTATAACAAATAAAATAATGACATTCAAGGTGAAATAATATTATATGTTATGCCTTGCTTATGTACCCTTTTCTATGAGTGAATTTTTTCTCAAAAAACTAAGGTTATTTGTTGCTTAGTGATTCGAAATCTGATATATTTTTAATACAATTGGCATATTGCAATGATAAATTGCATGTTTTAAAATATGTTTAACAAATGTTGCTATGTGAATGGATATGAACATTATTTTCTGTATTAGTATGTTGATATGGTAATGTAAAGATGATGTTTGATCACAATTTTTTTTTAAATTTACTTTAGACATTATTAAATGCTTTATATTTAATTGCTCGTTATAATATTACAATTATGTCGAATTGGGTTGGACTTCTTTTAATTGAATTTTGATACAATATTAAATTGTCCTTTTTCTCTGTAGGAAGTATGAGTGCTGTTGGTTTACCGTTATATATCACAATACTATAATGACCAATATTGGTTTATATTTGCAAACTGATGTACCGGTCATTATATTGAGGACATCCATTAGATAGTAGACTTGACAACTTATTGCACTATATTACATATTGTTTTCAGACTTGCAAGGTGCCTTAAATCTGAAGAACAATGTTTATAATTTTTGTAATCTTGATTCTTTAGATACGAGGTAAAAGTACAACTTTCCATGGTAATTTATGAAACCAAGTATAATTGTTTGCAATTGCTATATAAGGTTGAGAACACACTTTCTAAGGTATTGTGCTTTTTCCAATGTTTTGATTATGATTAGTTTGTCTATTTTTTTTAGCTAGATGTAAAAAGCATGCAAGAAGTGTATAGCAAGATATTTGCGAATTGTATATATGTTCAATATATTTATGCATAAAGGGTCTAGATTTGGATTTGACCCAAATATTGATGGGATGTGTAAAGCAGGTTTGTTGGATGTGTATAACGATTGAGGCGTGGAAATGCATGGCAAATCATGTTTGGATAACCATTCCATTTCAGGAGAAATCGAGAAAGTCGATTTGAGGTTTTGCCCAAATTGATAGTCGCTAGATCAGATAATTTTTAATGGTCGACATTATTGCACGTAACCGATATTCGAATAAAATTAAGGAGGCTAAAGCCAAAATGTAATTTTGACCTTGAAATTTACGTCAATCAAGGTATTAGATTTGTATAAAATCTTATGTTATTTCAAATTGATTCGATTCGTTTTCTTTTTTAAATTTATTTATCAACATCTTAAAAACATGCACTAAACCAGCAATTGGGACATATTAAGTGAATTTCTTAAATGCAATTCAAAATTTGTCTCTTGCCAGATTTGCTAACCTTACAAACGGTAAATGAATTTCCAAATATTATAGGCGACCATTGGTCCCTACTCCGAGATCCTTTTCCATGCACTCAATCTCTATACAGTACACGAGGACGGTTTTATAAAATCAAGAGAAGATATAAAGCAGTGCTCTCCTCGATTAGAGGATCGCTCTTTTAACAACAACAAAAAAGCCAAAAGATATATGAGTATTAGTCTGAGGTAATCTTATGGTTATGTTCAATTTCAATTCTGTTGTGATTCCTACTGGGTACATTGTGGTGAATTCAATATTTAAGAGAGTCGCCTCTAGGAATTTTATTAGAAATTATTTTCTCATAGGTAAATGACAAATGTTTTTTTATGACTAATTGAGTTAAAGCAGAACCTTTAATATTTATAATCTCTGATGTTAGGTTCAAGGGATAACATCAAGTAAATGCAATGAAATGTAACTAATTATTAACGTGAATCAAAATGAAAACTATTTTAATAACAATGTATCTTCCATCTTCAGTTATTGGTTTTATTAAGCAAAAACTTTAGGTACTACAACATTTAATAGAAGATCTAATAAAGTTTGCAGTAGCAATGGAAGTTTTGAAGAATATTTTTTTAATATATACTGCACCAAGAGGAAAAAACTTGTGTGTATAACCATGTTTGTTCACTGAATCTCAAAAAACCTTGAGCTCACTGATTTAGGTAATGGCTATATCTCAAAAGGTATTTGTCAAATTTTATTTGCTTTAAGATGAAACTGTTAACTACAATGGATTTAGATTAGGATGCTATCAGGATAGAATGTATTTTTAAAAGGCTTCATATTTTTTAAACAAATATCATATATGATTGACAGTACAATTAAATTGTTCAAATATGTTAGTTTTGCTTTGTTCATGTCTTATGGGTTGGTGTTAAACACATGGATGTTATCAGTCAATTTTAATTGTTTGATGACGAACTGAATCCATCATCATGTTATATACTTACGTAAATCTTATATAACGAAAAAGTACTTGGATATAGAGCATGAAACTTGGGTCAGATATGACAACTGAATCCAAATATGTATAGAAGAAAGTTTTGTTCCTAAAGGGTGTAGAAATTGCATGAAGCATCTTGGAAATACAGGTAATATACCTAATATATTAAAGTAAAATAGTTAACTAGATGTAAATTTAATTTTATATTCTCAATAACTATATACAACCAATGATGACTTTTTGAGTCATATTTTAGTTCATGTACATATTTAGTGTTGTACTTATTTTGATTAATATTCATTACATTTTTAGTGAAATTGTCTTTTCTTCAGAAAAATAAACGGTATTTGTTTGGTTACATATTCTCTACTAAGTAACGATAAATTAGTAAAGTTTCTTATTTTTGGATGCAATAACTCTTTTTACTATTAAAGGACAAACATTAACAAAGCATGACAAGGTACATCTTATAATGCTTTGTAATCCTCTAGCTTCTTCTAAAGCAACAATTAGCTTTTTCAGTTTAAGTGTATTTCAGAGTGAAGCTTGGCTGAGTTTGGTACTGAAACTGTTTGTTAGTTATGATTTCGATGTGCTGCTGAAGTTAAAAGATTTGCAAGGCGAGTATGCAAGAAAATAATAGTTGAAATGAAGACAGACGGGTTCTTACAGCCATCTGTTTTTACTTTTCACTCAAAATATAAAAGGGTTATTTAACTAATATAACAAAAAAACAAAAATAAAGCTCATGAAATACAGATTTAATCTAGCAAACTAATGTGACTAATTTGATTTATCTATTGTATATTACATAGGATTGAACCCATTCCAATTTTCATTAATAGGATTGCCGATCTTTAACATTATGGTAACATGTTACGATGTAGATATTAAAATTCCAAAATAAATCATAATTAAATGTTAAGTTTCGAATTTGTTTTTGATTGTGTGCTATTTTATTACACCCATGATTTATGTTTAACTTCTACAATGTCAAGTTTTATACCTAAAATTATTGTCTATTATAACAACAGAGATGATATTGGATTATCTGCAACAATTTACGGCTACACTTCTAGAGGATATGTCAAGGAGTATCTTAGAAAGATGGAATGTATAGAAAACTGAACTTTGTTCTAGCTATGGTTAACAAGTTGTATATAGCTTTTTTTTACAAGGAATGTTGAGAATGAGCTATTTTAAGTTTAGATAGCAAATCAAGCAAAATTGCATGCTTTGTATTGTATGCCACAACTGCTGAGTTGAGTATATATGGCTTTACCTTTATTCTCACAGTTTTAAAATTTAAATACTCAATTCTCTTTCATTTGGTATAACTTCTGAAAAAGTCACAAATGCAAATCCAATTAGCCACACTTATGTCTAATACATTTAAAATAATTTCATTTTCCTTCCAAGTTTGAATTTAATTAACCTCATTTTATATATCGGTTATATATTTTATAATCATTTACTTTGTTAAAAATATACAATGTATATTTTTATTTATTATGTTCATATTCTTATTTACAAAATTTTATTATAAACCATCCTCAAATCCTACTATATTTTGTAGCTATTTTAAATAAGTTAGCATGATCCTTCGAACTGTATTGGTCGTATTCTTTGAAAATAAACTTAATAGAAATATAAAACGATTCATACATTTATGATAATATTAATAAGAATGAAAAAATTAAAGAAATAAATTATAAAATGAAGAATAATAAATTAAACATTAATATAAAATGAGAGCTACTGTTTTATTTTCTGCATTTTTATTCTGTACTTTTATTTTTGCATTTGTATTGTGAATTCTAAATAATGAGTTTTTATTTTTGCATTTGTATTATGTATTCTGTATTTAAAAATAATTAACGTAAATAAAGTAATAACATAAACAAATAATAAAATAATAACTTTCCCCTTTCGCGTTTCCCCTTTCGTAAACAGAACGCGTTCTCCTTTCGCAAACTTACCCATTTTCCAGCCCCTTTCGTTTGCCCCTTTCATTTGCCCCTTTCATTTCAAAAAAGAACGCATCCGTAGTAGTTACAAAATTTACTGCCAGAAAAATAGTATATTAGACATTGATGCAGTACCATCTTCCAGTATGCGAAGCATGGGCCCCATACCAGTTAGATTTAGATGCTTGATCGGGCTTCAAAAGATGTTTTACATGAGAACACTACAACAAAATACTTTTGTTAAAACAGACAATACCCATGGTAATAGGAGTTTCGCAACAGACCTACATCCATTGTATTATGCGATGTTGTAATCGACCCAAAAAATTTTACAATGTTTTAAAACCATTGTAAAAGCTGTTGTAGTAAATATTTTTTACAACGGTCCACAGTCCGTTGCAGTAGGATCTTTTACAACTTTTTTTGCACATTGCTAAAAAAATTCAAATAAGAAACACATCATTCATATCTACTAAAGATAAAAAAGATTTATATTTTTAAATGTCAAAAAGATTCATGTATTCTCAATCTTTTATAATGCAGAACCCATAGAAGAAATACATATATCTACCAATACAATAGAAATATAATGAATATAGGATTCATCTAACTTTGCGTATGACTTGACCCTTGATCTTTTACAACTTGAACCCCAGCATTAGCTTTTTCAATAACTGCCTGTAGATAAGTGAATCATGTATATCGATGATGATCTAAAAGTAATAATACATTAATTAGAAATATATCGAAAGGGCAACATGAAATCAAATGGGATAGCATCAAACTTACAAGATTTAGTATGGTCTCACTTATAAGGAATGACGATAATATTACATATCCAGTGGCACCTGCAACCAACACTTAAGAGAATTTTCTTTAAACATGCAAGGAGAAGTTGTCTAGTTAAAAGTGGAAGTATCAATTTGTATTTTTTTCCCTTTATATATGCATGTATGTAAATTATGCACTCCAATAGTCTTTTAAAAAAGTGAACTTAAACAAAAAAATTATAATCATTTACTAAAAAAGAAAATCATAAGGAGATAAAGCGTGACATTACAAATGCACCAACATGTTATGAGCAACTTAAAATTTAATTCTATACACTAACCTTAGTACTTTCACCCTTCCATATATCTTATTCTTTCGGACTACAAATATGTGCATCCATTTAAATCTTGTAAGGTGAGGCATCCATGTAGGTATCCATATACAGTTGCCACCTAACTTAAAATAGTCCTCTTCACCCATGATAGGTGCAGAGAAGATGTGGTTGGTGCACCATTTTTTTCTTCACTGGTCAAGTCTTCATATAGCATGTGAAATCTAATACATATAAGTCAAGTAAGCGTAGACCTTACTCCAACCATAGTAATTTTGAAATCATTTTTGTTTCCATCAAACTGGTAAAGACTAACTAAAACATAGATTTGAAGTAATGGATGCACACTAAAAGAAATGTTATAGATTCAGTGATATATCCATTCATCAAAGGCTAAAAGTATTATACCGTTCATAACAAATGGAGGATGAGTAAAGCTAATTCTGCTAGTACTTTTAACTTTCCATAAGCTTCACCAATTGAGGAAAAAAAATGTATCATAAGATAATTCAAAATACCAAACATAATATTGTTGGGGAAAATCTCTTCAGATGATAGTATGGGAATAAAAAACCCAACGCGGTGGAAAAACAACGAACTGCATCGTGATTGTAGTGAGACGGAACAAATAGTGATAAACACCAGAATAGACAGTCACAGATCAATGCAATGCAGAAAAATAAATAACACCGGTATTTATAGTAGGTCCACTACCGCGAGGCAGTGTACGTCCACTTGGGGAGGGGAGATTTGATTAATCAGTAAAAGATTAGAGCTACAAGATTGATTTACTTTTGGAGGCTATACATAAGAAGAATTAACAATACAGACAAAATTCTACAAAGTTTTAGCTCTCTAGGATGGCTGCCATTGTTGTCCAGAAGCTCCGCTATTTATAGAGTGAAGATATGAGGAGGAGTAGCTGTTATATAGCAGCCCGGGGGTTTGGTTTGGCACATCTGGTTCGGCAAGCAGCACAATGGCATTTGGTTCGGCAAAGCCCATATCAATCTGGTGCGGCATCTCCACTTCAAGTCTGGACCGACATTCCCAAATACCCAACGAGATATTTCGTTCGGCATCCATTTGGTTCGGCATGCCGCCGAACGAAGTATTTCATTCGGCATTATCCACTTCATTGCACTGGCCGCCGAACGAAATAACTGGAGCGACAAGTCTGGACCGGCATCTCCCTTATTGGAGCGGCACGCTCAAATACTGAACAAAATATTTCGTTCGCCATCACTTCTCCTTCACCAAATCACCGAACCAAATTTCTCGTCCCGCAAACCATTCCACCGAACGAGACAACTTTCTTCTCTTCACCGAAGTCACTCACCTCCACCGGACGAACTCCACCGGACGAAATCTTTGGTCTGACATCTCCTCCATTGAACCAAATATTTGGTTCGGTATTGTGACGCCCCACCTCTATGCTCACAATAACAAAGAGTATTAAAAGAAATACTGTCTGTTATTACGAAGAATAAGGCTGGATAGGAGCGGTCATCCGTAGTTGGGCCTTACACTAGTATTGGTTACCTCGATAGGTGTGGTGTATATTTTTAATTTTTCAACTCTTATTTATTTACTCCCATCGACATACCCAATTCCAGTATAAAACGAACTACGATGGTTCATAATAGTTTAGGACAATATATATAATAATAACACAGATAAGCTAAATGCGGAACACAGATAATAAAAGTCTCATATATATATAACTGATGTCGGTTACAATACATTTGACACAATACATATGATACAACTACAACTGTCGACTCTAGAAGTTATATATACAAGTACATTATCGAATAATATACATGAATACATATCAACCTAGATCAGATACACTGACTACTACAAAATGGCGAAGACTACTTCAAAAGATATGAAAAGACTTCATAGCTCAAGCGGCAACCCAAAGCAAGATATCTACAACCTGAAATAACTCGGTCTGACCCGAGTATTAAATTCAGAAGAAAATAATACACGGGTCAATCTAATTCAAACTCAGTTATTAATGCACAGAAGCAATAATAATTAAATAGCAAGTAGACGACAGTCACAGAAATCTCGTCTATCCAATCCTTTAACAAGGAAATCGGATAACGGTAGGTATAACACTAAACAGTGTTAAACAACAAATCAGCAAATTCAAATCTTCAACAAAGATAAGTAAAACGATTATCAATGAAGATAATTTAGAAACAACAGAATTGCCTGAACGGGAATTAACAGCAAGTGGTCAAAGTGAAACCCAAGCCAACAAAACAGCGTAAACAACAAAAATCTAATCATCGATATGATAATTAGAAAGCACATAATCTAACTATCTAAAAGATAATTAGATATCAACAAAATCATCAGATTTAACCAAATCAAAATACACTTCAAAATATATTGAATTTGGCAACACAAAACAGTTCCGACAATTGAAATCATCAATGTAAAATGTCAATACTGTGTGGTTGCAGTACACGCACGCGTGCACTGCCTCGCCACTACAGCATGAGATGTCATCACGACACTAAATACTACGGCAAAACGAAACTACAGAGGTCAAGTCACTGCTATGACTCAACACAACTGCAAGGCAAGACTACAAATCATCTCAGCAGCAATGAATCCAACACGCCAACAAGTCACAAGGGAAAGTTAAGGATACTTGTACAAGATTCAAAACTGTACAACCCAAAAATCAAATTACAATGAATCAGGTAGGAACTGCACAACAGGAAGTGGCAGTCACGCCAATGTCAGCAAAATACTGATACAAGCATGTATGTACATGTTAGTAGTGGACACAAGTGATGAGCTAACATAGTACATGGATGCACAATGCAAACTACAACAGAGAAACATACAACATGAAGACCTATATATCAGTGAATATATATATGTATAAGCACTGAACAAAGAAGCAATCTGAATCAAAGACTACACGAAGTCTAATCAACAACTTAAGTGCTGCTAGAATTTAAAGGCGACCTTACTTATGCCCAATACTACATAATCAAATATGCAGACTGCCTCAAATGGTCGAGATGGCTAACATGAATTAACAACTCGAGGGATACTTCAACTACAAGTGAATAGTAAGAGAAGATGTGTAGTCAATGCATGTACTAGCAGTGGGCAGTGAAACCAGAGGCAATGTACAACTGAATGCATCATTGGCCAATACAAGTGCAGACTCAAGTGTAATGCACAGTCCAACCAAAAGTCTACATGCTCACGAAAGACTACACAAATTCAAGAAGGCACCAAACCACAAAGGGACATACAGTGACAACATGCAAAAATAACTCGACATATCAACTGCATCAAAGCTACAACAATGTGTAAGTGAACAGTAGGTGATATAATACTGAACCAAATGAATGACACCCCAAATTACATGAACCAGACTCAAAACTCAGGTGAACCAAACATACCACCATCAAGTGACCAAGGCTACAAATGTGCACAGTGAATGGACAGATGCAACACTGAACAAAAGGTCAGAGGAAGCAGTAATACTCGGTGAAGTACACAGATGAACCAGAAACCACAACAAGCAGATGCAAATACAAGAATACATGTATGCACATATATGAATACACATACATATCTATATCAACGAAATATCACCAGCAATATTACACAATCAAGGTCAGGCCGAAGACCTGAAATTTCATAAAAATCAAGTGACCGAAGTCAAGTGGAATCAAACCCAATGCCAGAGAATTTTAAGCAGCGATTTCTCAGAGGCAAAAATCAAAACCGAGAAGAAGCCGTGGGTCAAAACCCAAGCAGTAATTTATCAAAGTAAATTATCAAGTCAAATGCCAGAAATTCGACACAGTAATGACCAAGGGAACCAAAATCAACCTAATCAGAAATCATCTCAACCATTCAATCCAATTGAAGTCGAAGTCGAGAATGAACAAGTCAAATAAAATATGTAATTGTCGAATTTAAATATATATGAACGAACGAAAATCAAAGCAACAGCCGAAATCACAGAGACGAAATCAATATCGTCAAAATCAAACTCGAAACAGTGATGACCACGAAAAACGACATTTCAAAATCAACTCGAGAAGCAAATATCAATGTATACGAATTTGATTAAGTCAGAGAAAACATCAACTTTGAAACGAAATCGAACAGTCGAAGTATAGTACTGAACTTGAATTAGATTGTGAGTGGAAAAAAATCACTCACCTTTTATTCGACGACCAAGTAACGAGATCCCTCTCTCGATCGAGCAAATCGAAGTCAACAGCCCCACTTTTATCGAAGCCCTAATTCGAATTTTGGACGAAGAAGAATAAACTTGAAATAAATTGGATCGGGGGAAACGAACGGCAATGATAACTATCACGGCAACTAAATAACACATGGGATTCGATTTTAAAAAGCCCCCCAACACTTAACAAATTATTTAAAAGACCTTCAACAGATTAAATTTTCCAAAAACAATTTGCCAGCTGATTAAGTCGTCTAATGACAATAATTTACCAGTGCAAAACCCCGGGTCGTTACAGACTCCCCTCCTTATAAAAATTGCATCCCCGTAATTTTCATAATTAGAGTCGTCAATAACAATTATTTTTCTAACATAAACTGGTTAAGCTAGAAAAATAAGGTCAAGAATACAGATGCCAAAGAAATCCTTTAATTTCATAAAAGAAATTCACAAATTCTCAACAAAAATCTAATTATCAATAGATAATCAGAAAACAGCAAAACTTAATAAATGCAATCATCGGCAATATTCAATTATCAATTAGATAATTAGAATACAAAAATCACAAAACAGAAATATCTAATTATCGATACGATAATTAGAAAATAGCAAAATCTAATTACCAACGAAGATAATTAGAAAACACAAATCGCAATTCGCAAAACTGCAAATATCTAGTTATCCAACAATTAACTAGAAAACACAAACTTCATAATCAGCAAACTCTAACCATCAACAGAGATAGATAGAAAATAGCAATTCAATAAAATCAACATAATCTAGAATCAATTAGAGACTAGAAAATTTCATAATCAACAAAATCAGCAAACATCCAATTATCAAAACGATAGTCAGAAAACACAAATATCAAATTATTAGAAACGATAATCAGAAACAACAATTATCTAATTATCAAAAACGATAATCAGAAATCTCAAGTCAACAAATATCTAATTATCAAAAACGATGATCAGAAATCTCAAATCAACAAATATCTAATTATCAAAAACGATAATCAGAAAACATCAAATATCTAATTATCAAAAACGATAATCAATCCAGTGCTACGTGAACGTGTTTCCTTCGTATCGATCCAGTGCTACTTCATTCGTATCGCTCTTTTGCACCTCACTTCGTATCGATCCCTGAAGCCATTTCGTAACGATAGCTTAGTGACCGTTTCATATCCATACGAACTCATGTGTTTCATATCGATGACTCGAATGTTGTTTCGTATCGACTGCCCCGCACATCCTTCGTATCGATTGTTTTAGTGGCATGCTTCGTATCGATCGTTGGCCGATCGATACGAACTAAGTTGGTGTGAAGACCGATACGAAATACGTATGGACGAGACCGATACGAAGCATAGCTTGTTGATGGATACGAAATGAAACGAACACGATGGATACGAAATAGAGTTGTCACGATGGATTCGAACGAATGCTTGCTCTCTTGATTTTGATCGATAAATATCTTGTACATACGAACTCTGATTGACTTGAAATTTGGAAAGTTGGCTTCCGTAGCTTTGTCTGTCGTGTCATATCAATTGTAGCTCGATCCGGACTTGGGCAAAATTTACCAGTATCCATAGTAGACCTGTGTATAACCGATCTTTGGGACGAACTATCTTTGGTTTCCAGTTAATTTCTTGGTGTCACGGCCTTGGCAAAAGGCGGGATAACAGCAAACGTCCAAAATTTTGAAAAATTCAATTTTCTAAACCTATTTTCTTTATGCCAGAAAAGGGTTTAGAGGGGGAACTCCATATTTCCGTCCTTCCCTTGTGTACCATTCTTCCACTGTACCTTGAAACCTTCTCTTTGGCCCAGATTTTTTTTCTTCCAACCTTTTCAAGTGCAGTCCGCGTAAATATATCTTTTAATAGAGATATTTTAAAACCAGTTTTTTCACCTAATGACAAAGTATGGAGAAAGCGATTCCATAGCTAAAACAACTTTTACTCATGTCACTATATTTTATTTTATTATCATTTTTGTTGCATGGTAAAATTCATAATTGCTATACCGTCAACTTTTCCCTATGCTAAGTATGTGGCATTCCGAAAATCAGAAATCTTCCTCTTTTTCCTCTCAAATCTTTTTAATTCAAAAGTTTGAAATACTTGGAAGAATTTTAAAGTTTAAAAATTCCATCACCACTTTTTTTCAAAAAATTTCATAAAAATATTTTATCTATAGAACCATGAATTTGAATAAAGATTTTCAAAAATATATAATTTCAAAACGAATTATGCCACATGGTAAATTTTAATTTTTCAATTTTTTTGTTTTACCTAAAAAAACAATCAACACACATGTTTATTTATAAATTTCAGCTTTTAAGACATGAAGACACTGACTCGTGGCTTCACAACAATCTTTCCCTGTCCTTCGCTCACTAAAGTTTACCTTTCAAAAAATTTCTACTTTTTGGGATTTAAATCTTTTTTTTAGTAGCTAAATAAATAAATTTTCCTAATTTATCTTATAATTTCTAGTCTTCTCCTATATTCTTTTCTTTAGCATTAATTAAGTGTCATCCATGAAATTTCCTCGTTTTATTGTTTTTCAAATAATACTACGGTCGACATAGAAAACAAATGAAAATAAACATTTCCATTAATATCGTACGCGTTTTATACAAACAGAGACAACTAATGCTAACATCCCAAACCTAAAAAGAGACAAAGGCTCGAAGGAAATACAACTATTGCTACTAATCACTACTACCTAGGGGCTAGGAGAAAGTCCTTTGCGAGAGCTAGAACGAAGACCGCACCTGAGTGATCGGATCATGGCGGCTATGCACCCTAGCTCACGACCCTTGCATTGCAGCTTCGGCTGTATTTCCTGATGTTCCTTTCGTATCGCCTATTGCTACTCCTACATCATCCGAAGCTCGACCTTGATCTGGATCTGAGAATCTCGGATCACTCTAAACTCAGGGGCTTGGTGATGCGGCTTTATGGCCTTTTGATCTGGCCAAGGAGCCCAATCAATCAGTTCCTGCCCCGTTCCACCATGCGCCTGCCCTGCTCCAGACTCCTCAATCACCTCCTTTATCCTTATCCGCTTGAGTGAAGCTCTGTCCATAGGCATAGGTGTCCTCTTATGTGTCGGCTCATCTCGGAGGCTAACTTCATACTGTCGAAAGATGGGAGTGAAAATATTAGAGTATGCGAGGTAGTTCCTCCGAGTTCTTGCTCTTGAGCTTGCATAATAGACCATAATCACCTTGGATCAATTGACCTGAATACCACATATGATGGCATGGCTGGCCTTTTGTATGAGGCGGTAGATCTAGTTGAATAACTCCCGGTCTTGGGACAATGTTGTGCTGGACAATGCAGGTGACTTGGCGGGCTTGGTTTTGCAAGTTCTATGTCTGCCCGACGCTTATCCCCTGATGAAAAATCTATTAAAGAATAGCAGGATCAGTGGTCTCGATATCCTCCAAGTCATCTCCTGCTGTGAAGAAATGAAGGATCCCATCAAATTGCTCATCTATCATCTTAATCTCTACTCCTTCGAGTTCAGATGTGAAGCTGGTCTCGTTCTCAACAAACACGGATACTAAATTTGTGTCAAATAGATGCATGCACCTCGGATAACATTCCTGGTCGAATGAGTCGTAGCTAAGGATCGGTAGTAGTCCAGTCTCTTTGTACTTCCACCAACCATTCCTATGGCAATGTGAAGCTTGTCAATTCTTCAAAGCTTTTCACCATTTCTTCATGACTCTAGAGGCATGCGATCTCCTATGGGGTTAGACTTGGGTGTCATTGCGTGGGGCGGAGGGCATGATTTGGGTTTGGATCTAGATCTAGGGCTTAGAAATTGGTTGATTTTTTGGGGGTGCTGGAGCTGTTGCGTGCTGCTTGGGTGTCGTCGGGGATGGACACTGTCGATACGAGGGTGCTAGGGCGGTCGACGACTGTTAAACGGGAGGGGAAATCACTATCACTTTGAGAGAGGATGAGGGTTTGTTGAAAAATGAAGGCGGGTCGAATGGACGTGAAATATAATGCTCCAAAATAGCGACCTGTTGGCCATTAGCGTAGGGTGGTCGATAGCTAACGGTCAATCGATCTTTCCCAGTGGTCGGCTTCTCGTTCGTATTTTGGGCCAGGTTGAACTTGGACCCTTTTTCGGGCCAAAAATAATATTAAGTATTAATTATTCGTTAATGTTACTTCGTTCTGTCTCCATCTTCTCCATCTTCGCTCTAGCTGCTTTGAGGAATTCCTATCTACTCAAATTTTCATCTACCCATCGCGGTGCATCAGCCTACCGCTTATTATTAATAATTTTTATTTAGGTTTTAAACTTCTTTCCCATTATATTTACCTCATTTTTTTACTTGTACCACTTTCTATTGCCTATCCTTAAAAAAATTCATAGCTTAATAGTTTCCATTTTGAAAAAATCAACAAGTTATATACGTCCTGCTATTTATTTTCAAAACAAATAACTTTTAATAAAAACCCATTTACTGAAATTTTTTATTTAACTAATTTTAATTTCTAAATGAACTTTTTATTAAAATAAAAATTATTTATTTTATTTTTTCAAAAATTTAATAACTACTTACTTTTCAAAAATAGAGTTTTTCTACCTTTAAATAATACCTTTGAAAAATCGTTTCAAATATACTATTTATATATATTTCTCAAATCTTTTCATATTAAATTATTTTATGTAGGTCGGACTCAGAGTGGAATTTACTTGTCCCTTCCTCTGGACTTTTCTTTTTTTTCCATTTACTTATTGACTAATCCTTCTCCCAAAATATTAAAATCCGGCTATCACCTTGGAGTGATTATTACACATCTTCTTTTAGGAACTTATTTAATTTTTTCTTTCACGTATCTGCAACATATAGACTCTTACATTCCCATTATTTGGACCTAATTTACATCTTCAATCGGCAATCCTGCGAGGATTTACTACCATATAGCGGTTTGTGCTCTATAAGAGAATCAAGTACTATCCAGATTCAAGGACCCTTCCATATGTCGCATTCATGCTCTTCTTAAGTCAACACCTTTTGATACAACCTATCTTCCATTGGGTGATCGGGATAGACATATATCTTCAACTTCCTATATTTTTCCAACTCATAGTCAACTTATTCCCCTTTTCAGTATATGGTTGCAACTAATCTATAGTCGGAAGTTATATGATTTCGTGCATATGTGTGTGTGTGTATAATTATAGAAAAAATATAAATATGTTCACTTAATGTTTCCTAATTCTTAAGATCGACCAACCTCGCTTTGATACAAACAGTGACAAGCCGCACCCCGATGGATCCGAATTTATGCTAAATCGAAAGCCCAAGTCCACCAAAGTATGGATCATTGGTTTTCTATTCTGCAAATAAATAAATGCATATCAAAGCACTATCGATATAAACTCACAGCGGAATACTAAAGTATAATAAAACATATGGTTACTGACCAAGATTGATACTTCCTATATCTAGTGTCTTAGTCAGTGTCGAGCATGCATAAGGAAATTTTTCCTTCCATTGTCCCAGTTGTATCAGTACCTATTCCTCTAAGCAATCACGTAGCTTGTAATGAGGAGGGGGTTAGAACAACGTTCTGGTGACTGATAAATTACACACTTTATACATAACACTAGTTTATCTCGATTGCCTTCCATTACATGTTATGTCTTTTATTTTTACTTAGTCATCTCGACTCCACGTATGCGTATGATATGCCTCATCTACCCAAAGTAGAGTATAATACATACGTGTGTATATGTATATAAGTATATATAAGTACCACAATCCCCTTTGGACCAAGACACCTTCCTCGCTAGTATTTGTAACTCAGCACCTCGTCGGGATCCATCACCACTCGTCGTCGTGTATACCATGGAACTCCCGTAGTGCCTAATAACAGCATCACAATTGTTAGCCAGATTCTATCCATTTTGAAAGACCTCCATAAAGGATTATCTAGTCTTGCCCCTAACAAAAAAACTAGCAAACAACCATGATAGTGCATGACCTAAATGTGATCTGCACTAGTAGGAGGTGTAGCCATTTAGGCCTAATCCTTGTCTTTCCGCTGACCACCCAAGACCGATGACATTCTCGACCTATGTACAACTCCTATTCCCAAATATGGTATCAAACACTCACTGACATAGTGCCTAGCTTTGCTCACCGTCCCATTTAGCTTGTCTAACGCAATCAATGAAATACCCACTTGTTACTTAATACCCCCTAAAAGGTTTAAGCGGACTCTACTTGTCCTTTGACACTTCGACCGAGTCGAACCTTCCTACTTGGGTATCCCTCACCTATACATGAATGTATATAACTTCGCGGGTCCTACAGTTGGATATGTTATATATCAATATAATGTATACACAACCACAACTAGCCTCTTGAGGTGGACATGCTGCTGTTGTGCAACACTGCTGACCTCACATTCCAACCAATTTTAATGAATATGTCATTCTAATCTATCTAAGTTATTAGCTAACTTTAATAATTAACCCAGTCATAAATACATAGTTAAAGCTATATATATGTATGTATGTATGTATGTATGTATGTATGTATTCATACTTGTATAATTATCACGCTTCCAACTTTCAACTATTATAGTTTTCCTTTAATTTTTAATGTGTCTACTTCTTTTTCCATTTATATCAATTTACTATCATCTACCGCTTTCTCTATGAGATCTAATTACCTTTTCTTATTTACTTCCCTTTCTCATTATTGAACTTTTATTTCTATTCTTTTTAGCTTTGACTGCCTTTCCTTATTTAATGGACTTTTCATTACCTTTTTATTTATACCATTACTTGTCATTATTCATTATATGATGTGCAATCTTTTTTATTGTTTATTATTTGATTTCTATCTTATCTCTATTGCATACATGTTAATTTTTCACTTACACCATTATTATTATCACGTTTATGATTATTTAATTCAGCCTTAGGGATTTCTACAATTTAACACATTGGAATTTCATCTCCTTCAAAAGGAAAGGTTAACACTGTAAATCCCAATATCTCATAAAAAAGGAAATTTGTGTTGCATTTGGAATTATAAGGAATTGTATTTTTGTAGTTATTGAAATAGTCCGTACAAAATACCATAAGTATCCTTATTTTATACACCTTTTTTAGCCGTATTCCTTGTTATTTCAAACGGTACACTTTTATTTATGAATTTGAACTTGATAATCTATAGAAATTTACATTACAACACCCTGTATTCCAATGAATTAAAATACTACTTAAATTCCCATAATTATTGTGATAACTCTAAATTATATTTTACTTGCATAACATTTAAATCTACAAATCTGGAAGTACCGCTTAATTATCAAATTTTGGGACTACTACTACCCAATATTTTTCATATTCACATACATGCGATATTAAATTTAAGATATTAATCACGGAATATGTAGGCAGAGTTTATAAATTCATTACACGTATACAATTAGGCCCACAACTCCCAGTTTACATCTAGGCATACAGTAATAGATTTGTAGCGATATAAATTGAATATTATATAAAAATATATAATTGCTCACTCATTTTTCAACTTTCAAAATCTTCAAACCTAATCCATGTTATTCAGTTTGACTCCCTTCCCTCCTATCGGGATACATATATCGCATGCATACATATATCTATTAGAAATCTAAATCAGAGAAGAGATTTGGACTTAATTAGATTTAGAGTTATAATTTTACCTTGACTTTGATGATTTGATTCGACCCTTCTTCTTCTTAATATCTTCTGTTATTCTCCACTTGCATTTATGTATATAAACTATAACTATTTTTAGAATTAAGAGTTTGTGAAGAAGAGAAAATGGCAGAGCTCCATCGTCGCTCATAAAATATGAAAATAAAAGTGAGGGGTTAGACTTGTATTTATAGGGGTTTGAATCGACATCAACCGTTAGTTCAACTTAAACACTAAGCAAGCATTAACTGACTATTAACGTTAACCAACATTGGTTAATTATAATTATTTTCTTAATTACATATAGACTTGAAATATTCAAGGTTAATAACTTTTCCATTTTAAATCCAATTGAAAAACTTTATATATGAAAATTTGTTAGAAAATGTCCATGAACCTAATGGTGCAAGCTTCGTCGCCAAATTCCGATGTTTGTAAAAAAGATTACATTCGACATTACTAATTATTAATTAATTTTTTTTAATTAATTATCATAAAATTATGGGGGATACATTATCACTTCAAGAGGAAGGGATGTTTTCTAACATCGATCAACGATGCCATAGTAACGTGGAGAAGGTGAGGTATCTCTAAAATTATAGCAGTTTCTAAGGCATCTTTAATTAGCTATGCATTAGTGATGTCATAATAGCTATCGATGTTTTCATATTGGTGCCGTAAAGACGTTGGAAATTACCTATGCCTTTGCGATGCCATAAAAATTCCCTTCAAATCGATCTGCGCCCTTTTGCATCTCATCAATCAATGTTGGATCGGCGTCCTTGTGCAGTCCACACCTAAAATTCAACACGTTTTCAGTCGTCAAATTCAAAATAATCAACATTGCATATGTCTCCACCTCATCAATATTCTCCCCTATCTCTCATCGAAGAAAACTCTTATTCCCATGTTTCTATAAACCCCTTTTCACCCCGTCATTTTCAAGTTTACCCAAGCAGAACTTTTCCCAAATCTAAGACCCTAATATTAGCAGTATTGAGGAGGTTCAATATAGAAATATCCCGCTTCTAAAAACAATCCACCGCCGTTTACTAAATTGAGGAGAGGAGGTCGCGATTCTACACAAGGCACGGGATGTTCGCCTTTGACTTTCCAAGCAGCGCCATATTGTTGGATCTGGCAATGAAGAGTTTGAGGGTGGTTGCTTTCGTTTACCTCGATTAGTAATGTAACCACAATTGTCATTTTATTTCTTCGTTTCATTTAGATTCTTTGGACCTGATGTTATAAGGTGCAATAGGGAAATCGATGAATTTAGGTTGCATGTGCTTGAACTCGAATTCGAACAGGGTACGTGCCATAAGCTTGACTACGATTGTAGCAAGATTTGAATATGGATTGTAGGTATAGTGGGAAGGTTTATGAACATGAGTTATACTTCCCTTTTCAGTTATTTGACGTATACAAATTCATATCCCGTGTGATATGTACCTTTGTGTGATATATAACTCGGTATTTGTATAAACCGTTGTTTCAACAAAAGTATTGTGGTGTAAAACTTTGTAAAATCAATCGTTTCTACTGTATCTTTTCTGAGAATTTCTATATTCATGATTACTACCCAAGAAAACAAGCAAAAAAATTATATATAAAGTATCAAAACACCTCATTTTCAATAGTGTTATTTGCTTATGGATTTTATTTCAATTTGACCCACTTTTGAAAACATATCACGTTTTTAGGCAACTGATAAAACTAATTACTAATATATGTCAATTTTGGCCAGCTCAGCGCAATGCTAGTCAAAAGTGCACAAATGGCATTTCAAATGTTGCATGCGTTTTTTATTTAAATGTGGTTGTCGCTTTTTGAAAAGGCGCCAACTATGTTTTAATATAAATGGATATCTTTTGAGATGGAGTCAAAGGACGGCGTTTGAGAAGTCGTCCACTATGTTCTAATGCATGGTGAAAGAAGGTGCATTTTGAAATAGCTCCTTTAGGCGATTTTTGAAATATCGCTTTTTTCCTGACCCTCTAAAAACAGCAGTCCTCCCCTCTCTCCTTACTCTAACTTTACCAAACTTCTATCACAAAAATTGAATATTCTCCCTTTTATCTTTTGTTCAAATCTCTTACCATTTTGCATCAAAAGCTATTAAAGCTTGTGTTTGAGTAGATCTAGGTCAGGAATAGCATCTCCTTACTTCAGATCAATCAAGGTTTGAATTTGTAAATCCTAATTTTTTGGTAAATTCGTAAATGAAAATTATGTATTGTTGTATCCATTGCTATTGTAGAAGACTTCTAATTTTGTTCCAATTATTTGCTATTTTGATGATGAATTGGTTGTTGATGATCAAATGTGTGGAAAGATGTTGGTAGTTCTTACAAATTGATATAGTGCAACTGATCAACCGATTCCAGATCCGAAGCAATAAAAACCGTTGACGATGACGACGTTAAATTTTGGTTTTCTATCGCATCTAAATCTGTAGAGCTATTTGTTGGGAAAACTAGAAGGTTGGCGGTAGAACAACCTATATCGCCACCTGTAATTAACTATAGTATTAAAGATTATTCTAGAATGGTAGAAACCATAAACAGTGCTCAAGGAATTGTGCCTCCTAATTATAGTAATCCATCCATGAACGTAATGAACTATGAGCAGCAACAAATGATCTTCGAATATCCTCCTTTCAAGGTTATCGGCAAAGTGTGCAATTTTGCTATCCATATCCAACCTAGGATAGTTTTGCATGTATGAGTCAAAGGTAACATGTATTTTCTAATCTACTTATTTCATATTATGTTCAGTGTATTATAGTTGATACAAAATTTTGATTTTCATTTGTAACTTTATTCCATAGCAACCTGTGATGCAAAATAGTTCTGGACCAACGAATAGTTATAGGTCTTGTCTAGTGCAGCCCACACTCTCTGAATTATACCATATGAGCCAAAAGTGCATTTTATTTTGTAATGCTAATAAATTATATTGCATTTTGTAACTGTAATAAAAATGTTATATATTCATATTGTAACTTTCCAACACATGATATTGATACACAGTCGAACAATTAACCAACAACTGACTTAGTGGTTCCAAATGTATCCGATGACAATATAGATATAGACGTACATGGCGATCCTACTCTTGATAGCATGACTATTGGAACTAGAACCAGAGAATAATAGGGTATGGATCGATAACATGCAAGTAAACAATGAACCACTAAACTATTATTTTGGAGTTGAAGACGATGCACATGGAGATAGTGATGAACCGAACATGGAGATACATTTGGATGATGATCTGTGTAATGCACAAATTATCTGTGTAATCAAATCTACCCTTGTACATTCGTTCTTTTTTCTAAATGGTTGAACCATTCAATAGAAATCCCTTACTACAATATCATAACAAAGTCTTTACAAAAATGTGTTTGATTATCCTTATCATTTTAGGACATCAAATATGTTGCATTTTGTATAAACTGATTAGACTGACATTTCAATGATCGAGTTCTTAGATCTGTCTTGTAGTTTTGGTCTAGTGTTACATTTAACACAATGCGATCTTTATTGTAATCAATCAAATTGAATACTCGATCTCACGGTATGATTTATCGGCTTATTCCAAATGAACTAACTTCATCGAAGTATCATACATTATGAACTGTAATTGTTCCCCATACAACACTTACATACAATTGCATATGAATTAAATATATATAGTCTTGTATTGCATTTCGAATTCGAAACTCATAAAATGCAATACACGATCTCGACCAAATAAACACGTAAGCGACCAAATTACGAATATATTAAATAGTTGTAAAATTAAGCACTTGCATCGGTACGGAAACGTTCACATGCAATAATCATTTATTAGTAAGTATCTATGCAGTTAAAGCACTCGGCAGATTCAATACAGTGGAGGTGCAAAAAGTCATAGAGGGGATACAGTGAAGATATAGCAGGATATAGCGGATGACTCTAAAATAGCATATAAAACTCATACTTAATGTTTTTACAAATATATAAATTATAATTAAATGAAAATTTTACATTCAATTGAATTATAATTAATACACAAATAATTTTAAATAAAAATATGTGCAAATATACTATAAATAAATGTAACACTATTATATAGCATAATTAAATTTAATAGAATATTAGACTATTTTTATTTTTGAAAACAATTAAAAAATTCAATCAAATAAATTAATTTTATAATTTTTATAATGTATAAATGTCATTTTTCAATTCATTTCTTTTAAAGAAGATATAGAAAAAATAGCATAATATAGCGAGAATAACAGGATATAGTGGAAATAGCGAGGCTTAAAGCGGAAAGGCTATATTTGAGACTATATGGAAAAATCGCAGCGGTAGAAAGTCGCTATGAGATATAGCAAGGTTATAGCGAGGTAATGGCGGGGCATTAACTGCACAGGTAAGTATATGTAATATTTCTATTTGTCAATATTCAATTCATTTGTACATCTTAATTGAAAAACGCTTTACCAATCATATTAAATGCACAAATTTATCGATATAGATTATAATAACATAATATAGCATATGTTCTTACAATATTAGAAATGTTAAATGTTATCATTTCATTTTTTAATAAGGTTCCCACTGGTCTTTTATGTTTTACCAAACCCTAAGCAAAACATAGAAGCCTTTCGACTTCACTAGTGGGCGTTAGGACTCGTATGTCTTGGGATCCAACCTTAAGGGAAGCTCAACAAATCATAGGCCCATATACAATGGATAACTCCTTATCGGTTGTATCACATACAACTCCTAACTCGTGGTTTCTTATCCTAATCCTGCCTTTATCTTGAGGAAAACTCAACAAATAAAGTGGAATTATTCACTCGGACCTATCATTTCGCGATGGCCTAAGTATAATACACGTACCTTGAGGAGAGCTCAACAAACACGTGCAGTTATGTTACCTCGTCTATTTAATATATTAATAGTACTACACATAACATCCCTAGCTTGAGAAAAGCTCAATAACTAAAGAGCATGCATGTAATTTATTAATATATAAATGATAGAGGACAATATTATATTGAAGATTCATAATCTTCAATATATTATATTGATTTAATATCGACTTATGGAATAATGTATTTCTTATGAAATACCTCGTGATTAAAGTGTTGGACATATCTAAAATCACAGTGTACGTAAAATACGTATGTAACGACCCGTATTTTTAGGTCTTCGAATTTGAATATTTAATTTATTTAAATATTCAAATTTGAATTAAAATATAATAAAATCTGTGTTTCAAATTAAGATCTGATTTTTGATGATGTGTTTTTAATTTAATTTATTGGATTTTTCCATAATTTTTAATTTGATAAATAACTAAATTTTCGTTTCGGTGCTTTTGAAACTTAACATAATAAGTTAACTCGTCTATTTTATTGTTGTTTTATGATCGTCTCACATTGTTGTACACGATCGTATTTTTCTTTCGTTCGTGGCTCGTACGCGAAAGGGATATTGTGTAGCGTTGTACCTCAAACCTTTTAAAATAAAAATATCTCCACAACATCACCATCTCTTTTCATATCTTTTATGTGCTGCTCATGGCTTGCATTAAATTGTTTGTACTTTCTTTCCCTTAACATTGAAGTATATTTTCTCATGTATACATCAATAGATCACGTAAGGTGGGATTCATTTTTTTTGGAGATGTAACACGTTTTCTTCTCTTGCAAAAAATAAAAATAAAAAACACATCGACATTTACAATTTTCTTTTGTTCTTTTCTTTTCTGCCAGGCACAACCATAACTTTTCCTTTCCTTTTTCTTAGATATATGTTGTTGTGTCTTTATGTGTGCTTGCATATGAATGAGGGCATATGTGTGCTTGTTTCTTATGTATATATGTGTGTTGTATGTGTGTCCTCTACTGTGCGTGTGTATGAAGATGTGTGTGGGTAGTGTATATTTGAGTGCAGGCATGGCAACGTGAGTGTATATGAGTAGCAGGCTTAAAGATTGAAAAGGAGAAGGGGAAAAGTGCTATAGGCATGCATGTGCATAGAAGAGAAAGGAGGAGGGCAGTGGAAACGTGAAAGGTGGGAAGATGACCATGCATGGGGTAGTGTATTAACGTGTACAAGTGAAGAAACATGCAACATGCATGGCTGTGAATGGTAGTTTATGCAGGGGCGTGAGGAAGATGGAATGTATGTGTGGGCTATGTGGGCTAAAGCGTTTTGGAATTGGGCCTAGTGGGGTGTAACGACCCACCTTTTTGGATAGTTTAAATCGACAATAAACTACACATGTCAGACTCAAACCATTCAAAAGGGAGGATTGTTATGGGGTAAATAAGAAAAAGAATAGAAATAAATAAAACAAACACAGAATCTTACAGCGAAATGACAAAATATAATAATCAAATAACAGTTCATGAAGCTGTTTTACTAATAACACTTGATTACACTTTCACAATACAAATCAGAGTTACATACAACAGGGATAAATAAATAATGCAGCGGAACAACATGATGCGGTAGTATAAAATAATAATAGTAATAAATCTTCGTCTTCAACCTGCAGAAATAAGGTCTTCAATACACTGAAAAGCTCAGACTGACCCGAGCGTATTGAAAAGACAAAACACTCAAGTCAGAACTAAAAGATCTTATATAAGTTAAATCAACAGTAAACAAATATGAGTGTAACAGCATCGGAGATGTTTACTATATTTGACATCTTCTATCCAGTGTCTAACGTGCGTGCAATAACTTAAGAGATGTTCAGGATTCCATCTCCTAAGGATCCGTTAAACTATCTACATACATAGTACAATACGCTATTAGAATATTGTCTATAGTAAAGTAAAGTATTAAAATAGCGTTAAGGCGTTACCCATATCCCCTTTAACACATTTTATATAAATGTCGTAGTTTATACAGTACTGTAAACTCCACCATAAACTGGTGGGCTATCAAGGAGCACTCCATAGGTACGACACAAACCAAACTCGTAATGGGCGCGATAAGGCATGTAACATGGCACGCGAGGCAAATGTCCAGGGTAGGATACAACCATTTTGCGGATCTGGACTGGTGGTAATGCATAGAAGCTACTACCGCCCACCTCGGAACACACTCCCAAAATCAAATTGAGGGGTGGCCACCAAATCAACCACAAAGTCATAATACGGTATCGAAGAAGCATGTCCGATCGGAGGTGCAACCTCACTTGGCTCGGCGTGGTTCCTGTTTTAGTCACATCAAGCTGACTCGAGGGAGTCAGGGCTACGTTAATACCTCATACAGAATTGTTCGCCAAACCATCCTACTTTATTCTGGAATCTCCACCACGTGCACGGTTGTTAAAGTGGTTTTCGGTATTGGTAGAGTATGATAATATCCGATCCTGGTCTCTTTAACAACCAAACGCTTATTTCACACCGAATGGTTCTTTTACATTTCCAAAACCGATTCATCATTGATGTCAAAATATCAAATTCAATTCAAACTATATCACCTTCGAAATCATATTTACTTTCGAAATCATATCACATTTGAAATCATATCACTTTCGAAACCATATTCACAAAATAGGTTAAACTCTCATTTCAAATTCATCATATTTTATTAAAATACGTCATTTCACTAGAAAATATCATTTTCAATTTTACATAGGTTATAACATCATCTAACAATATTCAGTTTTAAATCAAGGATTTAAATATAAACAATTCAACCTTGCACGGTTTGAATTTTTAAAAATAGTTTAGATAGTCATAAATAGTTTAAATAGTTTTAAAATAGTTTAAAATGGTATTTTTAATAGTTTAAATAATTTAAAATAGTTTAAAATGGTTTTTTTAAATAGTTCAAATACTTTAAAATAGTTTAAAATAGATTTAAAATAGTTTAAATAGTTTAAAATAGTTTAAAATAGATTAAATTAGTTTAAATATAAATTAAAATAGTTAAATAGTTTAAAATAGGTTAAAATAGTTTAAAAGTAGGTTTAATACAGTTTTAATAGTTTAATATAAAATAGTTTGATTATTGGAAGTGGTTTATATAGTAAATAGTTTGAAAATCTAAATAAAAATCTGAATTTAAAATAATATATCTTTAAACAGTTTACATTAAAATAATTAATTTGAAATTAATATCAAATTTTACTATTTCTTCCATTCAACAAATCTGGATCGTATCCAGATTTCAACAAAACTAAATTTTCTTTTAATAAAATTCCAAAAAATTATTTCAGTTTATATCGATTTCAAATTCATGTTTTAACTATAATCTTAAAGCACTTCAAATTCATAGATTTCAAAGTTTAAATATTCAAACATTTCAATAACTCAATTTCGATACATTTCATTTATATTTCACAATTCAACTTTGAAATACTCAATTAAATTTCTTTAAACAATTCCTTTAAACCAATTCCAATTTCAAAATTAAAGCTTGGATTTTCGAAAATAATTCAGTTTATATAAATCCAATTTTATTTCATATTATCATTTAACAAAATTCAAAAATTAAGAATTTAAAAATCATTTAATTTAACCAATCCAATGTCCATATATAATTTTCTACCCTATGGTCAAGTGATACGGATATCTATTATTTCAACCCGCAATAATTTAAATTTATGGGTATATATCATTTTAACCCGCAATCCCGAGTTAAAATTCAAAATCCATAATATCGCTCGAGTCTATCATTTTAACCATAACGATTTTTCCATAATCTATAAGATCGTTCAGGTATGTATTATTTCAACCCATAGTGATTTACTAAAAATAAACTAAGGGAACTTGCGGTGTGATAACAACATATATAAAATAAATATAATATCCAATCATTCAAATATCAACAATTTAACATCCTTCAAAATCATCATTCCAATCAGCCAATAAATTACAACCATTAACTGCTATCATCATCAAGTATTCAATTAACAATTTAAATTCAATATTAAATTAAATGGAGATTAAATTCAATAAAATTCAGATTTAACTGGAATGACAATTTAAATATACCAATAGCAATCAATCAATTTCAAATCACATCATAAATTTAATTTAACTAACATAAGAACATTTAGTATTCGTGAGTGGGTTAAAACACTCACTTTTGATTTTTCGACGATTTAAAATCCAATTAAAGGCCCAAATTTCAACAGTCACGGAATTCGTCCAAACTTGTTCCATAATGTCTGGAATTTCGATGCGATCGCAACAGAGAAAACCGCGTGCAAATCCGACCTCGTATGCAAAAATATCTACATTAGAACAATTGAAATTCAAATTTGAAAAAAAAAACAAATTAAAAAAAGGCCTCATCACCTGCCCCATCGAAATGAAACCCACGTATCTCCTCCAATACACAATCGTGCAAATAACCATCAGCCGCCATTCTCTTGACCAACAACGCCGCCACCATAGTGCCTAGCACCTCGATCAACCAGTGCCAACCTCTTCCTCTAGTCACGCCGACCCCAACCATGGTGGCACGGCCACTCCAGGCGCATGCGCCGTCGCCGACCTTTCATGCCATTTTCTCGCGAAACCCTTGACTTCCAGCACGAATGAACACCACCCTAAGGACCTGTTCGACTCCCTCTTTCCAACGCCGCTTCCCGATCGTCAAACGGACGACGATTCACCGTTGGATCGTGAAAACCTAATTTCGATGGCCAAGGTTTGTAATGGCCCATTTTTCCGTACCCTTTGAATCGAAAATAAACCACACATGTCTAACCCAAATTGCACGAAAAGATGGATCATTAAAGGTAGAAAGAAAATAAAGACAGAACAAAAATCTCACACGAATGGAATAACATATATTATTTCAATAATAATCTTTACAGCGGAAAATTTTAAAATATTATACCAGAGTCTAACCTAGATTCAGCCTGGACATTTATAAAGCCCTATCCTTACAAATGCTGAGAACAACAAAACAAATGCAATAGATGTAGTGGATAATAGAATACGTCAATACGATGATGAAGATCTCCAGCTCTCCTCTTCCAATTGTCTTCAACTAAACCTAAAATTACTCGGATCTGACCCGAGTATTCAAAATACCCGGATCAGGCTTGACAAACCAGCATGAGATACTCGAAATTTTAAATGCATAGATCATGACAGTGATATCAAAACCTTTGAAAAGAAGGGTATCTCATAAGACCATGTTCACACATAAATACGGACGGGTTTTTACCTTATGATAACCAAAACACTTTTATTACCAAAATAATCTGATATTATCTTTAATGGCATTCTTTTGGAAAACATATTTCAAATAAACTTATTCAAATAAGGTATCAATATCCAGACTAAGTCTAATGGAATATATCCGGACTAGGTCAACGGAATATCCCAAACAGAATATACGATACCAAAAAGGGGTAGCTGAAATGTTTGCAAAGCATTACAGCTATTTTGGGACTACAATCAAAACCATAAAGCTCGTATTGGAATTGGATTTTCCAACATGATAGGAAACTAGTGGAAAGATCAATCTGTATCCACGGCTTACGTCCAAGACTCAGACGCCGTTATTCAACAACACAAATGGCTAAAAGGGGATACAATCTGCGAATAACAGCCAAGGACTCAGACTTCGCGCATCCTTGCCATGAGGTCCAGATGTATCTAGTACCTAGGGCTCAGAACATCTGATAACCCAAATCACTACTATCAGAAATGCGAGCATACATATGACCACATAGAATCCCATCATAACCGGAATGTGAGGCTCGCGAGGCTACAATTACCTTTCGCATATCACATATCGCATCTCCGAATCCCACATTGTCATTCCACGTCACACGACTGATTTTTAGAAAAGTATAACTTCCTGAACTCGTATGTCTCGGGAAAGGGTGTTAAGCTAAGAGAAGTTCAAGGCACTGGCTAAGAAAAGTATTCCTTTCGATCTATTCCACCCCTCGCCTAAAAAGAGAAAACATAGGCCATGTAAGTTCAAGGCACTAGTTGCTCCATCCCTAACCTTAGTTAAACACCTTATTTTATCTTACGAGGCAAATGTACTAGTCGTTTCCGCATACTCAGTTTGTCAATACATTCAATGTTCTTCACTTTTTACTTAAGTGTTACAAACAATTTCTCTTAACTATTTATTCAAACTCTTATTAAAACTTCCAAATCATCTTTAAATTACTTAATTATTCTTTTAAAATTATTCATAAAATATTTGGGAAAGATTTGTTAAGTTTAAAACTACATTTCAAAAGTTATTTAAAACTGCTGCGAAAAGTGTTTTAAAAGCTATATTCTTCGAGGCGATTTTTATATCATTTAGAAATCAATCTTTTCAACTTAAATCTCTTTTAAAACATTTTAAAAGATTTTTAGATTTTATTTAATATTTTTAAACATTTAAAATATCAATTTTAAAGCAACCCCTTTTTTGGATTCCAACTGCAAAACCGCGATGTTTTTAGAAAATTATTTTAGACATATTTCAAACTCTACTTAATGAAAGTTTGATTTTCTTTCTTCATTGGAAAACTATTATCATTATGGACCAAAGAATTTTTATTTCGAAGAAATCCGACGTATAAATCATTCTCTACGTTAATTTGAAGTTACGGGTCGAAATTTACGAACTACCGCTACGCGACGAGCTCGATTTTAACCAATTTTATGAATTGCTTCGGAACTTGTCCGAAACACTTGTTTTAAACCATATTTAAACTATTTTAACTTATTTAAAACAATATTTTCATCATTTCAAACTTATTTTTCATTTCATTTCATATTACAGTTTTATATTATTATAATATCATTTTCAATCTTTTTAGATATTTTGAAATCATTAAGAGGCTAAATAATTTCCATACACACATTTATATGGATTTAATTTCATTTAATTAACTATGCTTACTAACCATTTCTCTTATTATTTATCAAACCAAGTTATCATCCATATCACAAACATATAATCAACCATAATATCAACAAAGTTATGAAACATTTAATCATCCAACATATACCAAACTTTTTATGTAATTAACTTGAAATAGTTTTAGAAATTAGTAACTTAAAATATGAGTACTCACATTTAACTAAATTGTTTAACTTCCTACCAACATCCATTTAATCCAACACTTCGCTAAATCATCTTAACTTCACCAAACCATCATCTAAACAACTCCACCTCACTTTATAGTGCTCGACCATTACTTCACTTCCACTTTCTCTCGACCAAATCTTCCAACAACACCAATAGGGCTCGGCCACACCTTGATACTCCCCTTCTTTCATCATTTCTTCACTTCTTAGATGTTAAACCATATTTTGATAATATTCTAAGGTCTTTGGCAAAGTTTGGTGGAGTTTTGACTTTGTTTGATATGGTTTTGAAAAAGTTAGTAAGGAAATGGAAGAGAAGAAGCAATTAAAGAAGTGAAGAAAAGCTTGAAAAAGGAAGAAGAAGAAGTGTAAAAGAAAGTGAAGAAGTGGGTTGATATTTATAGAAAAAAGTTTGGAATAAAATATTATATTGTAAAATGACCAAAATACCATTTACTTACTTTTTAGACAACCTTATTTTTTCAACACTTAACATCATATTTCAAATCATTACTTTATGTCATTTTCACTTAAAAGGTAAGTAAGGAATATAATAATTATGTTTGGTTAGATTAGATGTTTATTTTTTACTTTGAAATGACATGTTTGTTTTTTTGTGCTTACTTTTTCTTAATTATATTTTATAATTTTCTAAGTATGTTTAGTAAAAGTAAACTTGATTAGTGAATTAATTAATACTTATATTATTTGAATATATGTTCCTATATAAGAAAATAAATGTGCGACAGCGTTGCGACAACTTTTAAATCGACAAAACGTTGATTTTCGATAAAATGTTTTACGGTCACATTTTGACGTTTTAGTTAAACTATGTATTTATGTAAACCAAATTTAAAAATGAATTTGTATTTTGCTATTTAAAAATATAAACACTCATAAATAAATTAAAATAATTTATTTAACCATTGAAACTTACTTTTCTGAAATCAGCATTTTGTCACTTTTGTCAATATAAGCTAATGTTACTATTTTTGTGTATACTTCTCTTTCCAAATCCTATCTAATATTATTTGAATCATATAAACTTACCTATTTTATATTTAAAATCACTTTAAATGGTATATTTTAAAGTGGTCAAATTCCAAATGTAATGGCCCGTTTTTCCGTACCCTTTGAATCGACAATAAACCACACATGTCCAACTCAGATTTCATGAATAAGTGGATCATTAAGGGTAGAAATAAAATAAAGATAGAACAGAATCTCACACGAATGGAATAACATATATTATTTCAATAATAATCTTTACAATGGAAAATTTTAAAATATAATATCAAAGTCTAACCTAGATTCAGCTTGGACAGTTATAAATCCCTGTCCATACAAATGATGAAAACAAAAAACAAATGCAATAGATGTAGCGGATAATAGAATTCGTCCATACGATGATGAAGATCTCCAACTCTCATCTGCAAACTCCAACACCTGAAACTGCTCGGATCTGACCCGAGTATTAAAAATACCCGGATCAGGCTTGATAAACCAGCGTGAGATACTCGAAATTTTAAATGTATAGATCATGACGATGTTATCAAAACCTTTGAAAAAGAAGGGTATCTCATAAGACCATGCTCACACATAAATATGGCCGTATTTTTACCTTATGATAACCAAAACACTTTTATTACCAAAATAATTTGATATTATCTTTAATGACATTCTTTTGGAAAACACTTTTCAAATAACTTATTCAAATAAGGTATCAATATCCGGATTAAGTCTAAGGGAATATATTCGGACCGGGTCAACAGAATATATGATACCGAAAAGGGGTAGCTGAAACGTTTGCAAGTCATTACAGCTATTTTGGGAATACAATCAAAATTGTAAAGCTCGTATTGGAGTTGGATTTTCCAACATGATAGGGAACTCGTGGAAAGATCAATCTGTATCCACAGCTTACGTCCAAGACTCGGACGTCGTTATACAACAACATAAATTGCTAAAAGGGGATACAATATGTGAATAACATCCAAGGACTCAGACTTCGCACATCCCCGCCATGAGGCCTAGACGTATCTGGTACCTAGGGCTCAGAACATATGATAACCCAAATAACTACTATCCGAAATGTGAGCATACATTTGACCACATAGAATCCCATCATAACCGGGGTGTGAGGCCCGCGAGGCTACGATTACCTTTCACATATCACATCTTTGAATGTCGCATTATCATTCCACATCACACGATTGATTTCTAGAATAGTATAACTTCCTAAGCTCATATGTCTCGGGATAGGGTGTTAAGCTAAGAGAAGTTGCATTCTCCACCATCGACTGATATACGTTTATAGAAACCACTCAGTTGTGATTTAGAATACTATGTTAGACAAACATCCATACAAATTCGTTCTGGGACTAAACGAAACCGAAGGCACTCTCCTATTACCACTAGTAGCGAGTAGTCCTTGCAATCCGAAAAAATATCCACAAGGGGGACACCGCTGCTATAAATAACTCTATAATGGAAGCAACCCAGAGCATGTCAACAAGCAGTCCTCGCGCTATGTAGATCCACGGTCTTCAAAAATCATCTTCAACATGTCTTTAATTTCAAACGTATGCATTGGTTCGAAGTGGTTTTTGGATAGGAATCACCCAAATCCGACTCTGGTTCCTTCGAAGCCAATTATCGATAAGAAGATGTTAAGTTCATAAGTGGATATCAACCATCAATCAATTACTTCATCTTTTATAAAATATCTTTTTTAGATATATTCTTTTCAAGTGTATATGGAATCATTAAGCCTCATTTATTAAATCGTTTGATTTATTTAAACCTTTTTTAAATCTTGAAATAATTCCAAATCATTTTCTCTTTTACTTAGGAAAACATTTCCAAATCATTCATTAAATCTTAATCAAAGATTTCTTATATTCAAGTTATAACTTTTAACTTAGGGAAAATATTCCCAAATCATTCAGTAAATCTTAATCAAAGATTTATTTCTTAACTTCAAATCATATTCTTGAAAATCGAAGATTTTCATAATAGAGTACTACTGCTACCTTAGATATGGTAAGTTTCACCTCCAGAGACTAGTGACAAGTAATCCTACATTATCAAGAGCTTTGTCTTCAATAAGTTTTATTTCAAAAATTAGTTTGAAGGGATTTTCAGATAAGAATCACCCAAATCTAATCCCAATTCTTCAGATAGAATCACCCAAATTCAATCCCGATTCCTTCGTACCAATCATCGAATGAAAGATGTTAAGTGGTTAAATAACATTCAAAGAATTTGTTTCTTTTCTTTTATTTTGGAAAAACTTAAATATGATCTTTTTATAGCACCCGGGCTTTCCTTTCGATCTGTTCCACCCCTCGTCTAAAAGATAAAGCGAAGGCTAGGTAAGTTCAGGGCACTGGTTGCTCCATTCCTAACCTTAGTTACACACTTTGTTTTACCATTTAGCTCTTACAGGCGGTACAAATGTACTAGTCGTTTCCGCATACTCAGTTATTAGCTTTATTTTGGAATTAATTAAAAGATTCCAAATTATCTTTTAAACTCTTAATTTTCCTTTTTAAAAACATTCATGATTGATTTTAGGAAAAATCGTTAAGTTCAAACTCATATTCAAAATGTTATAGAATTCGCAACATAAAAGTGCTGCGGAAAGTGCTATATAAGCGTATTCGATTTAAACAACTTTTTAATATTTAAAAATTTATATTTTCCATTCCAAATCTCTTTTAAACCAATTTAATAGATTTATCAAATTTATTTATAAATTTAGTTTACATAAATAAATAGTTTAACTAAAACGTCAAAATGTGACCGTAAAACATTTTGTCGAAAATCAACGTTTTGTCGATTAAAAGTTGTCGCAACGTTGTTGCACCTTTATTTTCTTATATAAGAACATATATTCAAATAGTATGAGTATTAATTAATTCACTAATCAAGTTTGCTTTTATTAAACATACTTAGAAAATTCTAGAATTTCATTAACAAAACGTAAGCATAAAAACATAAAAAGTGTTATAAAAGTTAAAAAGTAAACATCAAATCAAACAAACATAATTATTATATTCTTTACTTAATACTTAAGTGAAAATGACATAAAGTAATGATTTGAAATGTGATTTTTAAAATATGAAATAAATTTGATAAATCTATTAAAATGGTTTAAAAGATATTTGAAATGGAAAATATGAATTTTCAAATATTAAAAAGTTGTTTAAATCAAATAAGCTTATAAAGCATTTTCCACAGCACTTTTCTACTGTCGTTTCTACGACTGTTATCCCGCCTTTTGGCAAGGCCGTGATACCAAGAACTTGACTAGAGACCGAAGACAGTTCGTCTAGAAAGTCGATTATACGCAAGTTCACTATGGATATCGATAAATTTTGTCTGAGTCCGGATCGAGCCAAAACTGGTAGGACATGACAAGCTAAGCTATAAGAGTCAGCATTCCAAATCTCAAGTCAATCCGAGTTCGTATGCTCAAGTTATGGACGATACAAAGTTGGATGAAAACCAATCACCGGTTTCGACTTGCTTCCTTCGACTCACTTCACAACATTCGGAAGAGACAACTTCGACTCGCTTCCTTCGACTCGCTTCACAACATTCGGAAGAGACAACTGCGACTCGCTTCCTTCGACTCGCTCTGATTACCAACTTCTACTCGCTCAGCTTGCCTCCTTCGACTCGCTTCGCAGAAGCCAACTTCGACTCGCTTCGCAGAAGCCATCTTCGACTCGCTCAGTTCACACCCCTCAGGAAAGCCCACTTCAACTCCATCGATACGAAACCACAGTTTGTATCGATCACCTTCGACTCGGTCTCCTACACAGTTCGTATCCATCGTCGATCTTCTGATTGAATCCATCGTGTTGCCATATTCAAACCAATCGACCAGGGTTGAGCTCCTATCGATGCGAACAAGGCAGGGTCTAGGCGCCACGTCATCGAGTCGAGCAGCGACTCGAACAAGACGGAATCGAACAGCGATGCAGACGAGAGCGAGTCGAATAAAAGCGAGTCGAACGCGAAAGTCAACCGAAAATCCTAATTCGTGTCGATCATATCTCCCAATCTACAAGTCCAAATGCTATGAAATTTTCACAGAAGACTACGTGCATGCTAAAGAATGTCCACGCCAAATTTTGACTCCATTGGATGAAATCTTGATCGAGTCGAAATCTGTTCGTGTCGATCACGGATCGGACCGAAACTTCACGGGCTTGGGCGTGCGGGCCTGGTCACATGCCAGAGAGGGTCTCCCGAGATCTGCGAGAAATACCAGCCTCCTACACCTATAAATAGACCTCCAAAGCCAACAGAAAAGGGGTTCTTCTTCCTCTTTGAGATCTCCAATGCCCGGACTCCGCCAGATCCAGATCTGAACTCCATTGCTGCTGCTACCAACGAATTCCACTACTGCAAATCATAATCATCTGCTGTAATTCATTGAATTCACTTGTAATCATCAAACAAAGATCAATAAAGCAAACTACTTCAGAGTGGACGTAGGCAAGATCGCCGAACCACTATAAATCTTGTGTCTCTGTCTATTTCTTTCTGTTTTAAGTTTATTATTCTTCATTTTTATCCTCTACAATACTTAGATCTGAGATCTGTGATTATATATTGCTGATTTGTGTTCATACACTGGTGCTTTCACGATATTTGGGGTTTGTGACCAATTTTGGCGCAAACACTTTGGTGCTTTCATTGAGAGTTGAACTCAGGATTCTATCATTTGGAAATTGAATTTGAAGGCTTAGAGAATTCAGATCTGAAAAGCTATGACAAGGCAATCAAATAGAAGACAAAGTCTAGAGAGAGGTCAACAGGAAGGGAGTCAAGAGGCTTCCTCAGGTGCAAATCAGACATCAATCTACATCACCAGGGATGAGATAGAGACAATGATGAAAAGACAAGAGGGAATAATCCAGAGCTTGCTTCTTCAGATTGGGCAACTTGGAGCGCAAAATCAAGGAGCAACCAGAGTCCAGAACGGAGTAGGACCATCTGGCACAGCCCCAGAACTAGGGGGCACTTGCCCACAGCATGTTGACCTGATCCCAGGAGCAGTACCAAGAGGAGCTGCGCAGCGCGGCGTTGATAGAGAAACAAATGCTCGTTCAGGAGAGCAGACTCCAGGAATCCCTCGTGAACTCGAGGGGAAAATCGAAAACGAAAGACCAGGACTACAACTTGGAGATAGTAACAGACTGGCGGAGATGGTCAGACGAGCCATGAGAGGCGGACTAGTGAATAGAGATCTGGAGGATGTGAATAGGAGTCCCTTTGCTCCTACGATCAAACAAGCCAGGAATCCACCAGAATTCAAGTTACCAACATTGGACATGTATGATGGGAGGACGGATCCTGCGGTTCATCTAACGAAGTACATGAGGCATATGGAAATGATGGGGGCATCGGAGGAGGTCATGGCCCGGTGCTTCCCACTATACCTGGCAGACATAGCAGCATTATGGTTCAAACAACTGGAAGGCGGTTCCATTCGAACATGGACCGATTTGACTGAAAGGTTCATGAGGCAGTTCAGGGTTCACATTTCAAGACCCAAAAATGTGATGAGTTTGGCAACACTAAAGCAAAGAACCAGGGAGTCTTTGAGGAACTTTCTGACATAATTCAATGCAGCTGCAGCTTCGGTGGATCGACCCGATCCATCCATGGTTCTGATGGCAGGTGTATCGGGTATAGCTGATGGCACAAAGTTCAAGAATTCATTGACAAGGGATCCCCCTATGGATCTAGGAAAGTTTTATCACGAGGCTGAAGGATTTTTACGATTAGAGGATGCAAATGCTGAGTGAGAAGAAGGAGTAGGAGTTGATGTTTACGCCATCAAGGGTGAAAATCTTCCTAAAGCGGATTCAGGAATTGACCGAGGGAAACGAAAGGCTGAGGATAATAGTGATGGACCGATGCGACCACGAAAGGAACCAAGATTCACCTCTTACACGGAGTTGAATGAGACTTTGGAGCGAATCTACCAGGATACTAGGGGGCAGATTCTCTATCGAAGGCCGATGAGAAGGGATCCAACCAACAATGAAAGAAGATCCGACAAGTATTGCTTATTCCACGAGCTGAACGGTCATAACACGAATGACTGTAGACACTTGAAGGATGAGGTTGAGGGACATATTCGGAATGGTATGCTATCACAGTATGTAAGAAGGGGAACGACAACGGTGGAACGAGAGCGACCACCACCTGCACCTGCCGGGGATGGCTCAGGATCGCGGCGTCAGCTTGTCATCAATTGATTGGGGTAATGACGAATAAGTAGCAAACTCCACACCAGCGCGGTTAAGTCATTTACACATGTACAGGACCGCGAACGATCCTCAGGCATGCTCTGATACGACTACTAATCGCAACGGTGTGAGTGTTTGCACTTTGACGTCCTTGTTTTCCTTTTATTTTCCATTTCTAATATTTGAACCTGATTTTGTTGAACATTTCTGTTGAAAAACTCATTTTTGAATAAAAGCTTGCCATTTGTGATACCATGACGGCTAAGCCACTTACACATGTAAGGAATCGCGAACGGTCCTCAGGCATGCTCTGAGACGGCGATAAACCGCCACCACAAACAACTCAGAAACTCACTCGAACGTGAAATCTGGCGTTGTTAACACTAAGTCCCCCCCCCCCCCCCGGGCACACAAAATTCGCCTCGAACGGCACCCGACTGCGAACGGTCACAAATCGCCTCGAACGGCACCCGACCACGAACGGTCACAAATCTCCGTGAACGGCACTCGACCGCGAACGGTCACAAATCGCCTCGAACGGCACCCGACCGCGAACGGTCACAAATCGCCTCGAACGGCACCCGACCGCGAACGGTCACAAATCGCCTCGAATGGCACTCGACCGCGAACGGTCACAAATCGCCTCGAACGGCACCCGACCGCGAACGGTCACAAATCGCCTCGAACGGCACCCGACCGCGAACGGTCACCATTCGCCACGAACGGCATCTGACAGCGAACGGTCACATATCACCTCAAATGACATACGATCCCGAACGATCGTCATTCCTGGTCAAATAAAACTATCAATTTCTTTGCAGGTCATCAACAGGATATGAACATCCAGCTTTTGGCATTACAAAACACACCTTCTTATCACAAGGCATGTTTTGGGGGGCAAATGTTATCCCGACTTTTGGCAAGGCCGTGACACCAAGAACTTGACTAGAGACCAAAGACAGTTCGTCTAGAAAGTCGATTATACGCAGGTTCACTATGGATATCGACAAATTTTGTCCGAGTCCGGATCGAGCCAAAACTGGTAGGATATGACAAGCTAAGCTATGAGAGTCAGCGTTCCAAATCTCAAGTCAATCCGAGTTCGTATATTCAAGTTATGGACGATACAAAGTTGGATGAAAACCAATCACCAGTTTCGACTTGCTTCCTTCGACTCGCTTCACAACATTCGGAAGAGACAACTTCGACTCGCTTCCTTCGACTCGCTTCACAACATTCGAAAGAGACAACTTCGACTCGCTTCCTTCGACTCGTTCCGATTGCCAACTTCTACTCGCTCAGCTTGCCTCCTTCGACTCGCTTCGCAGAAGCCAACTTCGACTCGCTTCGCAGAAGCCATCTTCAACTCGCTCAGTTCACATCCCTCAGGAAAGCCCACTTCAACTCCATCGATACGAAACCACAGTTCGTATCGATCACCTTCGACTTGGTCTCCTACACAGTTCGTATCCATCGTTGATCTTCTGATTGAATCCATCGTGTTGTCATATTCAAACTAATCGACCAGGGTTAAGATCCTATCGATGCGAACAAGGCAGGGTCCAGGCGCCACGTCATCGAGTCGAGCAGCGACTCGAACAAGACGGAGTCGAACAGCGATGCAGACGAGAGCGAGTCGAATAAAAGCGAGTCGAACGCGAAAGTCAACCGAAAATCCCAATTCGTGTCGATCATATCTCCCAATCTACAAGTCCAAATGCTATGAAATTTTCACAGAAGACTACGTGCATGCTAAAGAATGTCCACGCCAAATTTTGACTCCATGGGATGAAATCTTGATCGAGTCGAAATCTGTTCGTGTCGATCACGGATCGGACCGAAACTTCACGGGCTTGGGCGTGCGGGCCTGGTCACGTGCCAGAGAGGGTCTCCCGAGATCTGAGCGAAATACCAGCCTCCTACACCTATAAATAGACCTCCAAAGCCAACAGAAAAGGGGTTCTTCTTCCTCTTTGAGATCTCCAACGCCCGGACTCCGCCAGATCCAGATCTGAACTCCATTGCTGCTGCTACCAACGAATTCCACTGCTGCAAATCATAATCATCTGCTGTAATTCATTGAATTCACTTGTAATCATCAAACAAAGATCAATAAAGCAAACTACTTCAGAGTAGACGTAGGCAAGATCGCCGAACCACTATAAATCTTGTGTCTCTGTCTATTTCTTTATGTTTTAAGTTTATTATTCTTCATTTTTATCCTCTATAATACTTAGATCTGAGATCTGTGATTATATATTGTTGATTTGTGTTCATACACTGGTGCTTTCACAATATTTGGGGTTTGTGACCAATTTTGGCGCAAACAACGACTTTTTAAAAGAAAGTTTAAACTTAACAATTTTTTCTAGAATCAATTATGAATATTTTTTTAAAAGGAAAATTAAGAGGAATTGTTTATACCACTTAAATAAAAAGTAAAGAATATAATAATTATGTTTGTTTGATTTGATGTTTATTTTTTGACTTTTATAACACTTTTTGTCATTTTATGCTTACCTTTTGTTAATGACATTCTAGAATTTTCTAAGTATGTTTAGTAAAAGTAAACTTGATTAGTGAATTTATGAATACTTATACTATATGTTCATATATAAGAAAATAAATATGCGACAACGTTGCGACAACTTTTAAATCGACAAAACGTTGATTTTCGACAAAATGTTTTACGGTCACATTTTGACGTTTTAGTTAAATTATGTATTTATGTAAACCAAATTTAAAAATAAATTTGTATATTGCTATTTAAAATTATAAACACTCATAAATAAATTAAAATAATTTTCTTAACCATTGAAACTTACTTTTTTGAAATCAGCATTTTGTCACTTTTGTCGATATAAGAAAATGTTACTATTTCTGTGTATACTTCTCTTTCCAAATCCTATCTAATACTGTTTGAATCGTATAACCTTACCTATTTTATATTTAAAATCACTCTAAATAATATATGTTAAAGTGGTCAAATTCTGCGTTGTTACAAGGTTCATTCTCGATTTCTGGTCAACGATGCATCCAATTAAAAACGAATTGCTGCAGTGGATTAGCTCATCGAGAGCTTTCCAATGATATATAATATGACATAGTTTTGAGGATTTTGATTTTTGATTTGAATTTGAAATTGAATTAGGGTTTGTAATTGGAATTTGGTTTCTGCCATTGAAGAAAAGAACAGACAGAAGTTGATGTACGTACAGAATAAACTAAAATACTACTATGGTTGAGATATAAAGTCTATTTATATGGACATGGCCTGATAAAATGAATTAACATATCGAATTGGTTCGAAACGACAATAACTACCCGAAAAGCCCGTTCTGCTCCCGAAACGAAAGTGGGTCATCCCATATATGAAAATGGATGTTTTCGATATTTTTAAATTCAATGAAATAGGTTTTAAGTCTTAATTCCATTGTATGAAGAAGTTAGTTTTTAAAATCGGCTTATTTCAAATTGAATTCATAAAATCGATTTCTTCGCGTATCGAGCCCGCACGATTAAACGATAAGTCTGATCGCTACGAAACTTGAAATCCTGCAAAAATTCACTGTTATGGATCCGATGAAACTAGTTTCGTTGAAATCCGAGACAGTGGTCAAAATGGCTATTTTCACGTTTATTAAATTAATTTTATCACTTTTCAAATTCAAATTTTATAACTAACAAATTTTAAAATTTTTGATTACCTAGTAATTTATAATCCTTTAAAATTAATTTCCATGTCAAATCCAATATTAAATATTGCATTAATTACAGCGTTCAATTTCAGTTGCAGTAAATTCATTGATTATAATTTAAAAATCCAATAAATTCATTTATTTTGATTTACCACTTATCATTCCATCAATCATTATTTTATGGATATAGTTAACATTGGTTTACCATTTATTTCACCAATATTCTACGGTTATCATTTTAATTCACATTGACTGCAATATTTAAGTAGACTAATTGTAGTTGATTTCCAATTTATTTCAATGAATTAAATATTGAATTTATAATTAAACAATTATTACAACTTACCAATTCAAACACGTTCTATGTTTATTGTTTACCACCAAGTTAATAAATTCACATAATGATTAATCATTCCATATTAACCAATTCCAATAATTACGTACAATTTTACCGTTTAATACAACATTTGGTTTATTTCCTTATTTACGCTTTATAACTAAATTTAACTTTACAATCATTTCAATCAATTGAAATTACATTAAAGTAGTTATCAATTACCTTAAATTAGCATTAATACATCTCATTCTAGTTATTTTTCTCATTAATAAATCTTAAATTTTAAAAAAATTCACAACGTTGCATTCCAAAACTTATTTAATTAATAAATTTTAAATATCGAAAAAATACGGATCGTTACATAGGGTAAGATTTAAGTTTTAAATAATTAAATTGGTTTATAATATGTTAACTTTGGAAGAATATAAAAGTGGTAAGGCTAGTTATGTGCATGCGTTTGGATGTTGGGTAAGAAAGGTTTGTTTATTTTTATATATTTAAGTTTAGTTTATAAACTTAGGTATAAATTAATTAGTTAGTTTAAACTAGTTTAAACAATTTAAAAGAACACGGTAGCTTTTGGATAAAATGTAAGTGGGCGTGGGTTTTGTTGTTTTGGATTTTGGGTAAGTAAGGATATAAAAGTTTAGTTAATTAAATATGCTATTTAATTATAAGTTTAAAACATGTTTAAACTTTAAAAATCAATAACTCCTCCATACTAAGTCCATTTAGCCCGCGTCTTCGACACTAGATTTGTATTAACCAGTAAAACACATTAGTAAAGATATTTGACACTTTTAGAGAAGTAAAATATATTTATAATATATTAGGTATTGAATTTAATTACGCCGAATGTAATTAAAATGGCTATACTTCGTTGGTGTCATTTATTTAGCAGAATCAAACATCGTTCTGCTATTTTACATTGAATAGATTATTTTAGACATCGATTTAGCAGAATAAATCTCCATTCTGCTATTATATAAATTTGCACATTTATTTATATAAACCAGTTAATACTAATTTGTGTGTTATTATTCAATTTGTTGAATTGTTGATAATAATGTGTTGTTATGATTATGATTTGTTTGGTTGATTGAATTTTGCTCGACCAGTTTATGAGCAATAACCTTTTCTTTTGTTTTTGCATGGGGTTGGATAGAAACAAATGTATGTTATAGCTTGTGATTTATTTCACAATTTGACTATAAGGTGCTTAGCAATAATATTGGTTTAGTAAATTATTATAATTAGTTATAATAGTTTAACATTTTAGTTTGAACTTCAATTAAATGAAGTTGTTTTGAAAGATGGTTTTCATAAAAGAATTTGTTATGAAATGTTTATGGAAAATGAATTGGTTACAAAAGAATTTGAAAATATTTGGAAATGAAATAATTATAATAAATGATGTTTATTATATTTTAAAAAAGGAAAGGATACTTGTCTTTTGAAATGAAATGGTTTCTTTGAAAAGAAATAGAAATATCTGGAAATGAATATTTTGAAGTTATATTATATAAAAGTGATATATATAAAGACACTTATAAACCGTATTCTATAAATAAAGAATCTCGAGAACTTAAAACCTATGTAGTTTTAAAATGGCTTTCCAAAGGTTTTGGGAAAAATAAACAATACTGTGTTTGGAAGTATTTATGATTATTAGTGCAAAATGATTTGTCACTTCGGGAAACAAAATGATTTGTTATGTTATCGATGATTCGAGTAACCCATAACTAAAAAGGTGGGAAAGGGAGGTGTAGATGTTCTGTAGCCTCGGTATAGTTCGAACATAGAGATACATATATCTATTTTTTCTGAAAGGATGAGACCCAGTTGCCTTGTTATTGGGAGAAATCTCCCGATCTGGTTGCATATATTTCGATATGCTTTTACAGTGGTATTTTGGAATTTCCAAATAAATATTTCAAAATGAATTGTCTTATGATCTTGAAGTAAAGTATAGTTTGATACAAAAGATGTATATTTTATTATTTCAAAGATTTTGAAAAGAAACCGGGAATTTAGTTCAAATATATTGTTTTCGAAGAAGATTATATTTTGAAAATAATAAGATTTCATAAATCTAAATGTAAGGATTAAGTCTAAGTGGGTAGATTTGGAAGCTACGTTTGCATGTTTTATGCTACGTAGTTGGGAATTTCATATTTGGTTGTTACATCGTAGACTCCATGAGTCATATTTGTGGTAGAAAAACTACGCTGGCTTGATCCTATATCTAATTGGATACCCAGTTAGATAGGGGTATGTAGGCAGTCACAAGTGGTAGTGACGTAGCCTCAATAATAAATATCATTTTTCTGTTTATTATTTGTTATTTATCTTGTATTGGTGTATCTTTCATGCTTACTATTTTATTCCGCGTATGACATGTTTATTGAGTTTGTAGGAATAGGTTATTGCTATCTTTCTCATCGAAGTTGTGCAGCGGTAGATTTATTGTATATTGAGTCTTCTTTGTATTTAAGCACACCAGTAGAATAAATGATTACTCTGATAACTTGTATAATTGAAAGTTGCATCCTATACATTTAGCAGTGTTATACATTTATCAGATTTTGATATGTTCATTTGGTAGTTTTCATTAGTAATTTTAGAACGGGCTGGTTTTAAGAGATTTTGACTGATCCGAAATCCAGGGCGTTACAACGTATGTATTTATCCCTTAAGTCTATTTGGGTTTCTTTGATGTTCCACCTTTAGTTATACATTAATATTATATAACTTTTATATTTCATATTACTTATATAATAGTCTTATATATAATATTATATTGTTAATTAACATTTTAATTAATTTTATATTATTTTAGTATAACATTTATATTAAATATTTATTACATACTATAGCGTTTATAGTATTACATAACATTTTAAAATATCATAAAATATTTCATAATATTTAATATGTGCATATATAATTTTATTAACTAACTTATTTAATTAATTTATTTTATTAATCTAATTAATAAATTTTAATTTTTTTGAAATTTATACATATATTTTCAAACATGTTGAAAATATTATTATATTATAACTTTTATAATATATTTATATCTTATTTTAAATTTAAAATGTTATATTTCTAGTTTTTGGATAATTTTGAAAATTAGCCTAAGGTCGAATTCAAATTTGGACCTCTTCTATTAAGGGCAACCATTTAGGCTTACATATTTGTCCGGGCCAAGTTGGCAGCTAAGTAGGTCAGAGTACTAAATTACTCAAACCCAATCCTTCAACACTACCTTTCTAGACATCCTACTATCTAGTTGTGAGCTTAATTAGTTTACTCCGACATGACAAATTAGATCTAATAGGCTATTGGGCTCTGATACCATTGTTGGAACCGAGCTAACCCGCAGCAAAAGTTATGGGTGAATTTCAAATTGTTTTACTCCATTGGATCGTTATTGGTTCTTTGAAGTCTAATTCATTTAGAACATTTCTAAATTTTGTTTAAATAAAATCTCTTATTTTATTTAAATTTAAAAATTATACAATTTTATTTAATTTATATTCTAGGCATATAAATATACGCATATGTATCATATGCATATATGTATGGGTGTGCATGTGTAACATGATAACCCATGCAAGGTGTAACGTGCCCGTATATAGATGTTGGGATTTACATCGCAACAGACATGTTAGCTCATCTGATATGTATTGTATGTTGTCTAGATATATATAAGCATGTAAATTTGTTATTTGTATAAATATTATAAATCTATACACACACACACATATATGTATAAGTATATGTAAATTTTATTTAAATAATTTTACGAGAATGAAAATATTTAAATATATATATATATATGTACATATATGTAATACATATATATATATATATATTATTGTAATAAATATTAAAATAATAATATATATAGACACACACATAATATAAAGGTTTTTCACAACTTACAAACTAATATGTGTGTGTGTGTGTGATTATAATGACAAAATAATATTAAATATATATATATATATTCATAAGCATATTTATGATATATATATATATATATTCATAAAATCAAATAAAAATATTTTATTTTATTTTTAAACAATTCCAGATCGTATGCACAGTACAAATTTTTTTATTATAATAAAATATGTATATAAATTGATTAATTAGTCGAAAAATAATAAAATATTAATAAAAAAATACTTTTGAAACGTATTATTTAAATTTTAAATTTTCAAAAAATCTAACAAGATATTTTAAGGGTTGGAAAAATTTTCCATAATTTTTCTTACTAAAAATTTAATTTTTATTAATTATTTAATTTTTGCCGTATATTATAATAATATTTAAAAAATATAAAAAATTATTTTACATTCTCATTTTTTGGCCAAGAGTTTATTTCATGGTAAATTAATTTTATAAAATTTGAAATTTAATTCGAAACATATTTTATTTTATATAAATTATTTACATAGTATATTGATTTAAATAATAGTTAATACTTCTTAAAAATATTTTACAGCTACCAAAAATTGTAATTATAGTAAATATACATGTACAAAATATATGTCAATTATTAGCATGAAATGATGTTATAATTAAATACTAACCATATAAGTATAATTAAATGATATATTAATATGTATGTTAATTAATAAAATAATAATTATTATAAATATAATTATTCGGCTATGCATACTCGACCTTTATGTGGAAATTGTTTTTATTAGATGAATACCAACATCAATACAAATAAGAATCGTCACCTAACTAACGATGTAATAATAATATCAATAATAAAGTATGATCTTGAAATTATAAACTATATGATACAGTAAAACATACCTAAAACCAATGCCTTGAAGCATACCTTGTAATGATGAACTCTCCCCCCTTTGCAAGTTTTTCGATTCGGCAGACTGCTACTCCTTGAACCATTGACCTTTGACTATCAGATAGCAATAGACCTTGAATTGATTTGAGCTTGACATGGTGGGGCTCCTAGGAATTGAAGTCGACCAGTAATAGAATATGAAAGTGGCAGTAAAAAACTAACTTTTAATTAGGGTTAGAGTTGTTTAAATAGTGGATGGAAGAGAGAAAATAATGGATCATATCTCATACCAGTTCTCCCTTAATATGAGCCATTCAAAACCAACAACGCTAACCTAATTGAGCTGCCCCCTTTCAGCCCTATTTTAGTCGAAAATGCTTACCCATCATCATGGGCCAAGGCTCGAACACTCTCTCTCTACTAAGGAGCTAGAAACCCTTCCAACTGCACTAGAACTGCAGACATGATGTGCAATTTTGTTCACACCAATGTTAAAATAACACCGGTGGTGATTGATGGAATTCAAGAGCTCCCATGCAATTGAACCCATGAATCCTCCGAATTGCAACACTCATCACAATGTTATTTTAATAATGGCAGTCGGCATAGCCAAAGTTATATTCATTTATGAGTAAACTAAACTAAATTGGAAGGATCCTATCAAATTATATTTCCATATAGCCGATAAAAGGAACTGCTTTCTATTGATTTAATTTAGTTTGAACTCATACTGATTAGATAATTAATTGTATTTGATTCTTTTTTATAGGATTTAATGCGTGGATCAACTAAATTTTAATTCATTTTAGTGTTGATAAATTTGATCCTAGTTTATTTCAATGTAACATTTGATTTTATAATGGATCAAAATTGCTTTTTTAATTTTACTTGGTTATTATATATTTTACAAGGAATGACTTTCTGAAATAATGTTATGTACTTGTATTTATAGTATTTGTCTATTTTTTAACAAAAAAAGATCATACTCAAAAAGTTGGAATAATTATAGTAGGAAGAAGCACAGTTGAGGAGTAAAGTTTCTTTGGAAACTAATACAGTGAAAGTGATATGACAAAGAACTTATATATACAAAACAATTAGTTTGTAATTTTATTGATTTCCTCTTATTAATATCATATCCAAAAATAGCAACAAAATTGTTTATTGCACATCATAATAATATTAATGGTGCTTTGGGCCATAATTAGATATATTTATTACTATAGATATTCCTCAAATGAGAAATTAAACTCATCTTCCTCCCTAATTTTAGAAATATATTAAATGCATTAGCAGTCAATTCACTCAAGTGCCAATGAGGTAGAGTCATGAGAAGATGCATTGAAGAGTGTGTATATATATATATATATATTTATGTATAAGTGTGTGTATATATGTGTGTGTGTGTATTGTTTTCTAAAAGAGAAAGAAAATAGTATATTATTCTAAATTTTGTATAATTCAAAAATACCGAAGACGACATTTTGATTTTATTAGCCTTTCAATAACCGTAGCTTCGAAAGATTTTGTTGTTAATGAATATTTGGATAAAATTATTATCAGTAAATTATTTTCATAATTTTGCGAGAAATAGCTGTGTGGTAGAATGTTGGACGATGTTGAACTTCACTACCAAAGTTCTAATGTTCGATGAAAAAGCCGCCTGTGAATTTCAATCAGCAAAATTATGATTTATTGTCCATTAATTAATTATTAAATGATGCAATGTAATTTTGGTATTAAAACGAGTGAGTTTTTAAATGGTTTTGTTTGAATTTACAATGCTATTAGTAAGGACAAAACGATTTACTTTCAGAAATACATACAATTTAATTATGCATGATCTATAAACTTACTTGATGAACTAGTTGCTAAGTTTGAAGGCCAAGTGGCAAAAGTATTAATTTAAATCTATGATTTCATTTTTGAAGACCATGCTATATTTTATTCATTATGCTTTTAATCTAAAATTGAATTTCTTAGATTAGGAAAAATATATATAAATTTAATAGAGAAGATGCTTACGAAATTCAAAATTTTAATAACATGTTTATTTTTTTGGATTTGGTTGTTGGTGGTATTATACATGAATATTATTATATCTTCTCATCTTTGACATTAAGTTGATTAATCATTATTGAATGAAGGTGCCCATTAATGGTGATTAACTTATTTAATTAACACCAAGGAGGATTGGTTCTAGAATTAAATGAAATTAGCTTCTTATTAAAATTAGAATCAAGCTATAAATATATAAATAATATTTGACTTGAGTTATTTGTATTTAATTATCCATTTAGATTGAACTCAAATTTTAAACGCTAAATTTATTTATCACCACTTACATTGTTACAATCAACAGTAAATGTATATTCATTCTAACGTGGCCCCCAATTTTAAGTTAATTAATATTGAATTTTTTTATATTTATTAATAATTATTTACAAATTGAAATGAATTTAATGTCATTTATTGCACACGTTAAATTGTGATAAATGTATTCACCAGTTTAAATTTTAGTAAAATAAAATACAACTGATTTTGATAAATGATCATTTTTAACTCTTTATTCGATTTCAAGTTGAATTAGAGTCATATAGAGTAATATTACCATGCATTTGATAAAAATAATTAATTGCTAAGAATTCAATATAGGAAATTAGCATTATTTCTAATGTAATGCTCCCAAGTTAGGAATAAGTTATAGTTGACGTTAGTGTTTATTGTATAATTCCATTTGTCTCCAAAAATATTAGTTATACTTTGTGCGTTTTGAAATTATTTAAGCATATTTATCTTTAAATTTTGTCAGTGGTGTTATACCAAAGGCCAATCCAAGAATATTACAAAACATAAGTGTATAATTTACATTTATATAACTAAAAATAATTTAAAAATGCACGGTAAAAAATTATGTGAATTCTGTACGCGTAGCACAGTTCCTAATTAAATTAGTGTTCACTTATACACACCCTTAATCTCGTTTCTTCCACCCTTTTTCACCATTAAAAGAAATTAGGAGCTTGCTACATGGTCAGAAATGGGGGAGTGCGAAAGAGTAGGGTTTGATGGAAAATTGGAAGGTCCATTGATTTTATAATTATAATTTTACATTGCGGACGATTTTCTTTCGAGAAATCCGGGCCTTATAAAATTATTGCAAAAGGAATTACTGGTTCAACTTTGAAGAAAAACTAATGCGTAACTCGTGCATTGCACACGGTAATGGTATGAAACGTAGTATTTAGACTTTTAATGTTAAAGTTGGAACTTTATTATATACAACGTATGATAAATTCAGCGGAATTAATAAATTATAAATTAAAAATGTTATTATCATTTATTTATGGTTTGTGTTATGTAGATTATATTTTTTAGAGTAAAAAAATAATTTTATTATTCTTGTTGGCATGAATTGATATATTTTACTGATTTTAGATGAATTAATAAATATTATTTAACTGGCTTTTTCAAATATGTTAACTTTGAAATTATGCAGTTAGTTAAAATATATTTGTCTAAGGGTAAATAGTATGAAAAAATTGAAAAGGATTTTGTAAAAAATTATAGAGAACTTAATGCGGAGTTATTTGAAGTTAAAAATGCAACTTTTTACTACAATGTATGATAAAATTTTGATATAAATAATTATAATTGATTTACAAATTAAGTTTTTTGTTATTATTTATGAACACAATTTAAAGTACGTATGTGATCTATATCTTTACAGTTGAATGCATTGTTTTTACAATTTTTATTATTGTGTGTAACTGATATATATTTTTAGGATAAGAATAAACTATTCACTAAGATTATTTAAATAGTTTAAACTTGAGATTTCGTAAGCAAATTAAATACGTGGATTTAAACAAAAAAGATTAGGGACAATCTAGAGGGTTGTAAATAATTGTAGAAATGTTAAAATGTAGGTATTCGAAGTTAAAAATAGAATTTTACAATGCAATGTATGATAAATTTATTGAGATAAATGAATAATAAATTAAATTCATTTATGTTGTTTATGCATGTTATTTGTGATATCTGATTTATATGTCTTTATATTTGAATGAAAAATCAATTTCGCCACTTTTGTTGATATGAAAATGACATATAAATTGAAACCGTCATATTTTAGGATTTATTACATGAGTTAACGAATATTATTAAATTTATTTGAATAGTTTAAATCCAAGATTACATAATTAATTAATATATGCTAATGTATATGTACAAAATTACGTGATATACATGCGGGTTTTGTAAACAACTGTAGAAATTTTAAAATGTAGGCATTTGAAGTTAAAATAAGAATGTTACAATGCAATGCGTTAATGTTATTATTGCTTGTGTGTATAATTTTGTTTTGTGACTGACGTATTTATATATCTAAATGAATTTTGTACTGCTCTTTTTAACATGAATATGGTACAATTATTGAAATTTTCATATTTTAATGATATATTAGACAGATCAATAAATAATAGTTCACTAAATTTAGTTAAGTAGTTTTAAGATTACGTGATTAATTATAATATATGAAGTTAAATGTAATATTAGAAGGGAACTGAGGGGTTCCGTAAAAGGTTATCGAAATTTTAAAATGAAGGTATTTGTAATAAAAAAACATAATTTCGTAATATACTATTTGATGAATTCATTGATAATTTTTTAAATATTTTTTTGATATTATTTTCTATTTTTTCTCAAAAACCAAATCTGAACTTAGTCGCATGTTTCTATGAACAATTTTTTTAAAAAAATTCTCTGCAAAGGTGCAAATATTTAAAGTTCTTTGCAAAAGTTTAAATATTCACAGTTTTTACTACAATTATTTACAGCCCGGCAGAAACTAAAAATAACATTGTTTTCTTAAATATGTTTTTGAAAAGAAACAATTGTGACTCTGATATTTTGAAATTTAAAGTGGGTATTTTACAAGTTCCTTATTGTTTATGTTATATTGTATATCATGTGACCCATATATCTCGCTTTAATTAAAATGTAATTTTATCATTTTTGTTAACATGAGTATGATGTACATATTGAAATTTTCATATATTCATTAGTAGGCGAACTAATGAATATCACTTAATTTATATTTATTTAATTAGTTTAAACATAATATTGCATAATTAATTTAAATATATAGACTCAATGAAAAATATTGGGAGAAAGAGATGTGAGTTTTGTAAATAATTGTGGTAATTTTAAATATAGGCATTTATAGTTAAATGTAGAATTTTACAATGCAGTGTATGATAAATTTATTGAGACAAACGGATAACAAATTAATATTATTATTTTTTATATGATTTATATCCATAATCGAATAAAAAATTAATTTTACCATTTTGGTTGATACAATAGTCATATGCATATTGAATTGCGGTTCTTTAGTATTTTATTACTTGATTGAATTTATTTAAACAGTTTAAATTTTGAATTATGTAATTAACCGAAATGTATGAACTTGGATATAAAATGTTAATCGATGAATAATTTGTAAATAATTATATGAACTTTTAAATTTGAAATGTATGTTGCAGATTGTATGGATCCAGCGAGCAAGAAATTCTTTGAATCTAATATTATTCAATGGATGGACAGAATACACGCCCTCCACCGTTCTCATTCGTTGAATCTGATTATTGTACGGTATCATCAAATTACAATTCTGCCCTAACTCAAAAGAACAAACCCTAGTTTCGTCATCAAAACCATGTTCTGCCGAAAGGAAAACGGAGGCAAAGTGAAGAATGGGCTGGAAACAGAAACGAACCGCGTGGACCCCGTATCATGTCAGTCAGAAATCGGTGAAGGCCATTTTTCAGTTCCCGTTGATTTGAGTGCGATCAGGATCGTTTATTTGGTTTAATTCGGCAGTGGAAAATTTGTGCCTTTTTTGTGCAGCTGCTTCCTTCTATTGTGAGAAAAACCATTCTACAGAATCACTCCAACTGCTGCCATTTCTTGCAGTTTCGTCTTCTAATTGCGTTTTAATCTGATTTTCAGGTTCGACAATCGTTGACTGGAAAGTTCGATTTTGAGGCGTTGTAGGATCAAAAGCTTGCAGACTGCTCCATGTCAGTACGTTAATTTTGTATCTTTTTCTAATATTATGGATGTATCAAATACCTATAGTTACCTTATACGATTACGTAAGTATTTTCTTATTAAATATGTAAATTGGAATGTCAATTCTTGTGATTAAGCAAAAATTCACATATGCTTCATGTACAAGTGTCGCTTTGTGCCTCACTGATGTTTTCATTTATTTTCAGACTAATAAATTTAGTTACTTCCATAAATCATGTTAGGAAAGTAGAAAACAAACCCTTCTCAAATCTTTGCTTTGAGGCAGTGAACATAAACTTTTTAACGGAGAAGAATGAAATCCTTCAAAATGAACATAACCACTATAACATTTGTTTTGTACTTAACATGCTATAATGTCTAAAGTTTAGAACTGTTATATGAAAATGAAACTATTTATTTTTTATAACACTTAACAAAGATTGTGACTATTTCAATCTTGATGGCAATAATTTGACGATTACAACAACTGATGCATAATGATGGGTTCTAGATGTTAAATTACGAAATCAGCACGGATAAGAATTTCTAATGTAACATAAGGTAAAAAGGTGGAACCCAGTGCACGAAGCTCCCGCACGATACGGGCTCTGTGAAGGTCGATAATGTACGTAGTCTTTTCCTCGCATTGTGAAGAGGCTGTTTTCGGACTCGAATCTGGACGTCCAGATCACCATGCGGGTGACCTAACCGTTGCGCCAATGCTCCACCTCTAATACAACATAAGATGATTAAGGAAAAAGCTAATCTTTTATTTACTACAATTGTGAGTAGTAATAATAAAATAATAGAGCGTATCTCATTCATTGCATATGGTGATGTCATAAAAACATAGTATTTGTACTTCAAATATATTATTAAAATAAAATTTTGCTATGCAATGTTCGATATATCAATCATGAATTAAACCTTTTGTTATTGTTTATGCATAAAATTTTTGTTATGTGATTTATATATTTAAGAGAAAAATCCATGTTACCGTATTTTAAAATAAGAACGTGGAATATAAATTGAAACCGTCATTCTTTGTAATTTATTAGAGAAACTAATGAATATTAGTCACTTAAATTGATTTAAATTGTATGGATTTATAGTGTTTGGTTAAATACGTAGATTTGAATGTAAAATGATGAAAACTTTGTAAATAACTGTTGAAATCATAAAATTTAAATATATGAATATAAAATCATGGAAAAATTAAGGTAATATGTTGAATAACAATAAATTGATAATTCACATGGATTCAAAAAATTCGAAGAGAATTAAGGGGTGAGGTGAAATTTTTATAACTCCTGAGATGGTTTGTAATTTTAAACCTTTCTATTATCTAACTGACAATTTATTAAAGTATTGTCATTTTTGTTTTTTATGTGATCCGTATATTTTAATATAAGGATGAAAATTTAGTTTATACCATTTTGTACCAATGAGCGTGATATACTTGTTGATATTATTATCTTTATTATTATTTATTAAACAAATTAATAGATAATGGCTAATTAAATTTATTTAAACATGTTATAGTTAAATTATATAATTAATTTAAATATACAGGCTTAAATGTAAATTATATGTGAAAACGGAGAACTGTGGAAATAATAGTAGAAACGAAAAAGTGTAGGCTTGTAAATGTAAAGCGATAGTATACAATTAATAAAATATCGTAAACAATTGCAAAAATAATAAACTGGAAATTAGCCACAAGGACCTCTTTAGCAAGTGCAATTAGTTTCTAGGACACACAACTGAAATAATTACTTTTAAGGACAAAATGCAAAATAATTAGTTTCTAAGGCCTAAAAACCTATGAAATTATGTCCTTGAAAGTAATTGGACTGCTGACTTTGTCCTTAAAATAATTATTCTGCTGATTTTGACCTTGAAATTAAATTTTGTGCATGTGTGTCTTAAAAACTAATTGGACTGCAAAGTTTGTCCTTCTGGTGAAATGCCCCAATAATAAATTGTATTGAGTATTTAAAATAGAATATTAATAAATATATAGAGAAAGTTAAGTAGAGTTGAAAAAAATGCTAGAGTTGATGCGAGGGCCAAAAATTCTTTTGCTTTACTATTATTTAATAGATTGGTTTATTTTCGCAAACTAGTATATCGGTCATTATAAACAAGACAACCATTATATACTAGACTTGACATCTTATTGCACTATATTGCTGATTGTTTTCGGACTCGAAAGGTGCCTTAAATTTGAAGAGCATGGCTTCTAATTTTTGCAATCTTGTTTCTTCAACTGTAGAAAACACGCTGCTGCTGTTGAATGCTGAAGATTTAGAATAGACACTTTCTAAGGTATTGTGTTTTTTCCAATGTATTGCTTACGATTATTGTCTATTTTTATTAGCAAGATGTAAAAAGCATACAAGAAGTGCATGGCTAGATAATTGCGAATCGTATAGATGTTCAGTATATTTATGCATAAATGGTGTTGATTTGGACTTGACCACAGTATTGATGGGATGTGTAAAGGTTGTTCATTGGACGTGTGTAATGGTTGAGGCATGGAAATGCGTGGCCAATCATGTTTGGATGACCATTCGATTTCAAAAGAAACTAAGAAAGTTAACTTGAAGTTTTACACAAATTGATAGTCGCTAGATCGGATAATTTTAATGGTCATATCATTGCACGTAACCAATATTTGAACAAAATTAAGGAGGTTAAAGCCAAATTTAATTTTGACCTTGAAATTTACATCAATCTAAGTATTAGATTCGCATAAAACTTATAACATTTCGATTGATTTGCTTCATTTTCTTTTTAATTTTTATTTATTTATCAACATCTTAGAAACATACACCGAACCAACAACTGGGATATATTAAATGAATTTCTTAAATGCTAATCAAAATTTCTTCACACTAGATTTGCTATTATTTAAACTTACAAATGGTAAATGAATATCCAATGTTAGTAGGTTGCTCCTCCAAAATATGGTAGGGAAATAACCGATCCATGCCACCATATATCTATGTCTTATCTCTATATAATACACGAAGTCAACTTTATAAAGTATCCATCAACAAAAGATATAAAGTAGCGCTCTCGATTAGAGGATCACTCTTTCATTAAAAAACCAGATGAATAAAAAACAAAAAACAGAAGATATAAAGTATTAGTCTGAGGTAATCTTGAAGATATATGTTAATATTTTATATTCAATTTCAATTCTGTTATGATTGCTATTCGGTACATCGTGGTGAATTTAATATTTTAGAGAGCCACCTCTAGTAATTTTATTAGAAATTATTTTGTTATAGGTAAATGCACTAATTCTCTTTCATGAATAAATGAGTTAGAGAAGAACCTTTCATATTTATAATTTCTGTTAGGTTGATGGGATAACATCAAGTAAATGCAATGAAATGTAACTAATTATTAACGTCGAAACAAAAATGAAATCCGTTTTAATAACAATGGTTCTTTCATCTTTACTATCAAAGTATGAATTTTTAAATGAACGAATCATGTTTATTTTTTAGTATTTCCTTAACTTCAAAATATGAAATTAATTTTTTTACCACGTTAATTTCAAATAAACAAAACATCAAATCAAAAAATTCTTAGCGGTGAACGATGAAGATAGATTGAGCTTTACATATCCAACTCATGTTTCTCCATTAGATAATGCAAATATCATAGGAATGAACGAGGAATGTGTTAGTCAGAACTGGATTGGAGGTTCAGTTGATGGCGTCGAAGGTGAAATCACCTACAACTGAGAACGAGAGAAGCAAGTAACTTCTAGTTTGACACTTATGGTTCCGAATGTTTCGTGTAAATTCAATAATTTAGAAGACCTAACCGAAGAGGAAATACTACGAAAGCTGGGATTTTCACTTGTTGATATATCAACTCCAATCCATGAAAGAGTGGAGCTTGTGCTTGTGTCGATTTTTATTAGTGAAAGAGTCACTGTTTAAGGAGAATTGTTAGAGGACAAGATTGAAGATTTGGTTTCAAACTTCGATTGGGATGGCTTTGATGTAGTTCTTGTTGGGATATTAAATTTTTGGCTTTGATGTAATTCTTGTTGGGATATTAAATTTCATGTATACAAGAGTGATTTTTTCCTCTTCATAAACTAGTTATTGATGTTGCCAAATATAATGCACTCAAAACTGATTCATCATTTGTTTTTTAGCTGATTCGACCACTAATACGCACATCAGTTTTGAGTACATCAACATCGCTACGAAGAAGAAAAATAGACTCACTCTATACATGAAGTTTAATACCACAACAAGAATTACCTCAAATCCATCCTAATCGAAGTTTCAAACCGGATCTTCAATCTTGTCCTTCTCCAACGATTCCTCTTGAACAGTGACTCTTTTACTAATAAAAATCAACGCAGGAGTTTGTTCCACACTTTCACGGATTGGTGATGATATACCAACAAGTGGAAATCCTTATTCTCGTAGGATTTCCTCTTCAGTTAGTTTTTCAAAATGATTGTAATTACACTGTACCATTGGAACCACAAGCGCTAAACTAGAAGTTACTTCCTCTTTTCGTTCTCCTTTGTCCGTGATTTCACCTTCGATGCCATCAACCGAATCTCCAATCCAGTTCTGCTCAACACCTACCTCGTTCATTCCTGTAATATTTGCATTATATCTCCATTGTTCACCGCTAGAGATTTGTTGATTTGATGTTCTGTTTATTTAAAATTACATGGTAAAAAAATTAATTTCATATTTTGGTGTTGAGGTAACTAGTGCGAACCTATGCTACGCGCACGGCATGTTAAAAATGTTGTGCAAAAATTGCACAAATGCCAAAAAACAATAAACAAGATCTAGATTTGCCAATTTGAATATTACTCAATCTAGCAACAATTATTCTATTACTCCAAATAAATAGTAAATACTATAAAAAAGAAAAAGAAACGCACAATATTTGTACTGGTTCCACAATCATCAAGATAGTGTACGTCCAATCCAAAGGATTGAGATTTTATTACTAAATGAACTTTGAATATTAAAACGTTGAGTGATGGCTAAATTATGCATGACATACTAAAAGTACAGAACGTACGATATATAAATTTTATACCATTAAAGGAAGACTCCTTGAATTAATTTCATCGACGTTACAAAAAGTGGAAATCATCATTATTGATTTACTCAAAAGAAAAAAAAAGAAAAAAATGGAAAGCAAACCAATATTATTCATCTATTCTACTTTCTTTATTTAGTTACGTCATTGAGTTATTTTAAGTAATAAAAAAATCAACAAATAAAAGGTAGAAAACCTTAATTATTGACTGAAAGAGGATTGAAATTTATTTTGGTGCAAAACTCGAGTTTTTTGACGATATCTACAGCGAACTCGTTAAGATTGAAAATTTATTTGCCTTCGATTAAAGACAATTTTCCCTAAATGTGCAATAGAAAAGGAGGAATGTATCTCGTCCAATGCAATTTTTTTGCTATAAAAAAAATATAAAATGCACATGCTCAATTTATCCATTGAACTTTAGCCCTCATTCATAAGTATCAAATATGTAAAATATAAAATCAAATGAACTATTATGAACCCGAAAAAGATTAGTAGATGCTTGATTAACAAGATAAAATGGAAGTACATATCTCTTACTTATATGAAAAAATGCACAGGTAGAAAAATAATTGAAGGTTAAAAATGTAGAGGGAAAATCAGTTTCAAATTTAAAGGCGTTACAGAAAAAAAGAATCACAAACAAACGAAAGAGATGGCGATGGATTGATATTTATTTTGCAAAGAAAAACGAAAAACTCGTTTTGCGCAGTACATTTATATTCAGATCGTATAAGGATTAAGGAGCAAAATAATAATAATAGAGATTATGAAAATAAGAGTTGAGTAGAAATAAGAAAATAAAAATGAAGATATTTATACATTGTTTATATTAATTTTATTCACTATTTATATCGTTATTTTCACGTTAATCATATTGTATTTCACATTAAATGATGTAGTTTTGTGCAATTTCCTTTCCACACCATCATTGTTATAGTAATGCTCTCAATTTACTGCATCGTTTTGACCATATTCATTTTCCTCTCTTGCTCATAGCGTTGCCATTATATTGCATTTCATATTATATTTTGTTAATAATGATGTTGTGTACCTCCTACTTCCATAACACCTAAATTTTCTCGTATTTAACTTATTTCAACGTTTACAAATTATCACACACATATACTGTTTATATGAGTGCACAAAAAAATGATCGAAACTTTTAATGTTCATGTACTGTATGTCAATATATAAAAATATTAATTACTATATTAATTTACATGATTTAGTTAAAAACATACTCTATTTGGGAATATGGAAGGTGGAGTTATAACATCATTTAACAAAATGATAATTACTAAAGTATTTAACATGACTTATTCTTTCTCATGTTCCTATGAATTAACCAATATTTTGAACATTCTCACATACACATCTTACCACTACTATGTTGACATACCGATTAGTTTTGTGCACTTTCCTTTCCACGCCATCATTGTTATAGTAACCAATATTTTGAACATTCACATGCACGTAGACTGTTTATATGAGTGCACAAAAAAAGTAAAACTTTTTAATGTTCATATAGTGTATATAGATGCTTAAAAATATTAATTGTTATATTAATTTACACGATTTAGTTAAAAACATACTCTATTTAGGAATATATTTGGAAATACGGAAGGTGAAGTTATAACATCATTTAACAAAATAGTAATTACGACAGTATTCTAACATGACTTATTCTTTCTCATGTTCCTACGAATTAATCAATATTTTGAACATTCTCACACACACATCTTACTACTACTATGTTAACATATCGATTGGCTTGTCTTGGAATACAAGCGGCATTTGAAATGGTCAAGCACAGTTCATGTTGAAGTAGATGACCGGGTAACATCTCTAAGCACGATTCACATAGGAAGTAACTACTTTTGTCAAGTAACGCATGTTGAGATATTCACCCATCTACTTGGGTAATTATAAAGTTACCATATTACTTTCACCTGTATTTTCTAGCAATGACAAAAATAATAATATAATATATTTTGTTTGAAACGATGCAATATCAATACATGACCTGATTATTTTATCTTCATTTACAGCTGTTTAATAACAGATGATTACATTCATTAGCGGGGCAATAACTAATAACCATTCATAATTAATATTGACATTCTACTTATACATCTCATAACCGACCACAATCAACATATCATTGAGATTTTAATAGCGCTGATGTTTTATTTTATCCTCATATATTTCTGTTGCAGTTTATTGTTGTTGCTTAGCATACCGATCTCTAAAGCTTACAAAATGGAATTGAAATAGTTTCATTAACATTCATTTGATTAACATGTAATAATCATTTTAAAATAGTAGGAATTATTTTGCAAGGATCACAAATATTTAATCAGTTTTATTGTTTTTATAGGGCGAGGTTATTTTTAATTTAATGAATAATTGTATCACCCAAGTTTACAAATTCGGAAGAGTGTCATGTTTTATGATATAAAAGATGGGGTAATGTATATTTTGATGTAGAAAGTACATATGATGGGCCCTACCTTACATAAGATGTACAAATTCCCTAAACTTCATATTATCTATTTTTTCTTAAATAAACCATAATTTGACCATGTAACACATGCATAACTTGAATGGTATGCTATATATTACGTAGATCGTGTCTAAAATTTAATTATATGCAATTTTTTGGTTATGCAGAACGGGTAGTTGTTGAACTTTCAAAAAAATAAATTAGCCTAGGCAAGCTTTGCATCTTCTATCAAGAATGGGTGTTTTCAAACAAATACACACACACAAAATTTGAACGAATCTTATGAATAGCATTAGAATTTGGAGACTGAATTGTAGATTGTAATTTGATTTGGTTGGCTAGGTGGTTCAGAGTTGGAATTATTGCTGCCATGAATTATTGTTATAAACAATAAAATAAAATAATGACATTCACGATGAAATAATAATACATGTTAAGCCTTGCTTATATACCGTTTTCTGTGAGTCTCTCTCTCTAAAAAACTGACTTTTTTTAATACTTATTGATTCAAAATCTGATATATTTTTAATACAATTGGAATATTGCAACGATGAATTGCATGTTTTAAAATATGTTTAACACATGTAGCTATGTGAAGGGATATGGATGTTATTTTCCATATTAGTATGTTGATATGGTAATGTAAAGATGATGTTTGAGCACAAAATTGTTCTACTTTAGACATTACTAAATGCTTTAATTTAGTTGCTCGCTATAATATAACAATTATGTCGAATTAGGTTGGACTTCTTTTAATTGAATGTTGATACAATATTTAATTATCCTTTTTTCTCTGTGTGGAATATGAGTGCAGTTGGTTTACCGTTATATATCACGATGCTATAATGACCAATATTGGTTTATTTCGCAAACTGATATACCGGTCATTATAAACATGACAACTATTATATACTAGACTTGACACCTTATTGCACTATATTGCTGATTGTTTTCGGACTTGCAAGGTGCCTTAAATTTGAAGAGCAATGCTTCTAATTGTTGTAATCTTGGTTCTTATATTACAGGGTAAAAGTACAGCTTTCCATGGTAATTTATGAAACCAAGTAGAATGGTTTGCAATTGCTATTTAAGATTTAAAATTCAATTGTAGAAAGCACACTGCTACTGTTGAATGCTGAAGATTTAGAACACACACTTTCTAAAGTATTGTGATTGTTCCAGTCTATTGCTTAGGATTAATTTGTCTATTTTTATTAGCAAGATGTAAAAAGCATACAAGAAGTGCATATCTGGATAATTGCGAATTGTATAGACGTTCAATTTATTTATGCATAAAAGGTCTGGATTTGGACTTGACCACGATATTGATAGGATGTGCGAAGGTGGTTCGTTGGATGTGTATAATGATTGAGGCATGGAAATGCATGGCCAATAATGTTTGGATAACCATTCCAAAACAAACTGAGAAAGTTAACTTGAGGTTTTACACAAATTGATAGTTGCTAGTTCATATAATTTTAGTGGTCGATATTATTGCATGTAACCAATATTTGAATAAAATTAAGGAGGTTAAAGCCAAAATTTAATTTTGACCTTGAAATTTACGTCAATCGAAGTATTAGATTTGTATAAAATCTTATATCATTTCGATTGATTCGCGCCATTTTCTTTTCTTTTTTGAATTTATTTATCAACATCTTAGAAACATACACCGAACCAATAATTGGGATATATTAAGTTAATTTCTTAAATGCTAGTCAAAATTTATTTGCACTAGATTTGCTATTATTTGAACCTTAAAAATGGTAAATGAATTTCCTATATTAGTAGGTTGCTTCTAAAAAGTATGGTAGGGAAATTACCGATTCATCCAATCATATATCTATGTCTATCTCTATATAATACACGAAGACAATTTTATAAAGTAACCATCAATAGATGGTATAAAGTAGTGCTCTCCTCGATTAAAGGATCACTCTTTCATTAAAAAGCCAGAAGACAAAAAAACAAGAAACATAAGATATAAAGTATCAGTCTGAGGTAATCCTGAAGATATATGTGAGTATTTTATATTCAATTTCAATTCTGTTATAACCGCTATTCGGTACATTGTGGTGAATTTAATATTTTAGAGAGTCACCTCGAGGACTTCTATTAGAAATTATTTTGTTATAGTTAAATGCACAAATTCTCTTTCATGAATAATTGGGTTAGAGCAGAACCTTTCGTATTTATAATTTCCATAACATCAAGTAAATGCAATGAAATGTAACTAATTATTAATGTCGAAACAAAAATGAAATCTGTTTTAATAACAATGGTTCTTCTTTCATCATTACTATCAAAATATGAATTTCTGAATGACCGAATCATGTTTACTTTTTTGTATTTTCTTAGCATCAAAATATGAAATTAATTTTTTTACCATGTTAATTTCAAATAAACATAACATCAAATCAACGATTTCTTAGTGGTGAACGATGAAAATAGATTGAGCTCTACAAATTCGACTCATGTTTCTCCATTATATAATGCAAATATCATAGGAATGAACGAGGAAGGTGTTGGTCAAAACTAGATTTGAGATTCAGTTGATAGCATCGAAGGTGAAATCACCGATCAAGAAGAACGAAAGAAGAAAGTAACTTCTAGTTTGACACTAGTGGTTATAGAAGTTCTGTGTAGTTACAGTCATTTTATAGACCTAACCCAAGATGAAATCCTATGAGAGTCAGGATTTCCACTTGTTGATATATCAGCTCCAATCCATGAGAGAATGGAGCTAATTTCTGTGTCGATTTTTATTTGTGAAAAAGTCACTGTTTAAGGGGAATCATTGGAGACAAGACTGAAGATCCGGCTTCATACTTCGATTGGGATGACTTTGAGGTAATTCTTATTAGGGATATTAAATTTTATGTATACCGTGAGACATTTTTTTTCTTCTTAATAAACTAGTTGTTGATGTTGCCGAGTATAATGTATTCAAAACCGATTTATTATTTGTTTTTTTAGCTGATTCAACCACCTAATACATACATCAATTTTGAGTACATCAACAACGTTAGGAAAAAGAAGAAAAATCACTCACTCTATACATGAAATTTAATATCCCAACAAGAACAACCTCAAATACATCCCAATCGAAGTTTGAAATTGGATCTTCAATCTTGTCTTTCTCCAATGATTCCTCTTGAATCGTGACTCTTTCACTAATAAAAATCGACGTGGGAGTTTGCTCCACACTCTCATGTATTGTAGTCGATAGATCAATAAGTGGAATTCCTGGCTCTCGTAGGATTCTCGCTTCGGTTAGGTCTTCAAAATGATTGTAATTGCACTGTACCGCTGGAATCACAAGTGCCACACTAGAAGTTACATTCTTCTTTCGTTCTCCTCCGTCGGTGATTTTACCTTCAATGCAATCAATCGAATCTCCAATCCAGTTCTGTCCAACACCTATCTCGTTCATTTCTATGACATTTTCATTATCTAAAGAAGAAACATGAGTTCGATTTGTAGACCTCAATCTAACTTCATTGTTCACCGCTAGAGATTTGATGTTCTGTTTATTTAAAATTACATGGTAAAAAGGTGAATTTCATATTTTTGTGTTAAAGAAACTAGTGCGAACCCATGCTACACACGGTATGTTAAAAATAATGTTAACTAAATTAGTAAATTATTAATGTGTCGAAATGGTGTTTCTATATCAAATTAAATTTCATAGTTAATAAAGGCAACATATAGTGAGTTTGTCACATTGAAAATGTAGAACTAAATGAACTTTGATTATTAAAACGTTGAGTGATGACTAAATTATACATGACATACTAAAGTAAAGAGCGTATGATATGTAAATTTCATACCATTAAAGGAAGATTCCTAGAATTATTTTCATCAACGTTACAAAACATGGAAATCATCATTTTTGATTTACTCTGTAGGAAAAACAGATGGAAAGCAAACCAATATTATTCATCTATTCTACTTTCTTTGTGTAGTTACGTCGTTGAGTTACTTTAAGCAATAAAAAATCAACAAATAAAAGGTAGAAAACCTTAATTCTTGACTGAAAGAGGATTGGAATTTATTTGCGTTGATTCTGTTGCAAAATTTGAGTTTTCAACAATATCTAGATTGAACTCATTAAGATTGAAAAATTATTTGCCTTCAATTAAAGACAATTTTCCATACATGTGCAATAGAAAAGGAGGAATGTATAGTGTCCAATGCAATTTTTTAATATAAAAAATATAAAGTGCACAAGCTCAATTTATTCCTTGAACCTTAACCTTCATTTATAAGCGTCAAATATGTAAAACATAAAATCAAATAAACTATCATTGTTATAAGCTCAATTTATAACACCATCATTGTTATAGTAATGCTCTCAATTTACTGCATCGTTTTGACCATATTCATTTTCCTCTCTTGCTCATAGTGTTACCATAATATCGCATTTCATATTATATTTTGTTAATAATGATGTTATACCTCCTACTTCCATAATATCTAAATTTTCTCATATTTAACTAATTTTAATGCTTAAAAATTATTACGCATGTGGACTGTTTATATGAGTGCACAAAAAAATGATCGAAACATTTAATGTTCATGTACTATATATAGATACTTAAAAATATTACTTACTATATTAATTTACACGATTTAGTTAAAAACGCTCTATTTGGTAATATGGAAGGTGGAGTTATAACATCATTTAACAAAATATTAATTACCACAGTATTTTAACATGATTTATTCTTTCTCATGTTCCTACGAATTAACCAATATTTTGAACATTCTCACACACATCTTACCACTACTATGTAACATACTGATTAGTTTTGTGCACTTTCCTTCCACACCATCATTATTATTGTAATGCTCTCAATTTATTGCATTGTTTGACCATATTCATTTTCCTCTCTTGCTCATAGCGTTACTATTATATTGCGTTTCATATTATATTTTGTTAATAATGATGTTATACCTACTTCCATAATACCTAAATTTTCTCATATTTAACCAATTTTAATGTTTACAAATTATTATGCACGCAGACTGTTTATATGAGTGCACAAAAAAATGTCTGAAACTTTTTAAAGTTCATATACTCTATATAGATACTTAAAAATATTAATTACTATATTTATTCACACGATTTAGTTAAAAACATACTCTATTTGGGAATCTACTTGGGAATATGGAAGGTGAAGTTATAGCATCATTTAACAGAATAGCAATTACTACGGTATTCTAACATGATTTATTCTTTTTCATGTACCCATGAATTAATCAATATTTTGGACATCACATACACATCTTACCACTACTATGTTAACATACTAATTGGCTTGTCTTGAAATATAAGCGGCATCAGAAATACTCAAGCCACAGTTCATGTTGAAGTAGATGACCGGGTAACATCTCTAAGCACGATTCACATAGGAAGTAAGCACTTTTGTCAAGTATTGTGTGTTGAGATATTCACCCATCTGCTTAGGTAATTATAAAGTTACCATATTACTTTCACCTATATTTTCTAGCAATGACAAAAATAATAATATAATATTTTGTTTGAAATGATGCAATATCAATACATGACCTGATTATTTTATCTTCATTTACAGCTGTTTAATAACAGATGATTACATTCATTAGCGGGGCAATAACTAATAACCATTCATAATTAATATAGACCTTCTACTCATACATCTCATAACTGACCACAATCAACATATCATTGAGATTTTAATACCGCTGATGTTTTATTTTATCCACATATATTTCTATTGCAGTTTATTGATGTTGCTTAGCATACCGATCTCTAAATCTTACAAAATGGAATTGAAATAGTTTCATTAACATTCATTTGATTAGAATGTAGTTAGTCATTTAAAAACAGTAGGAATTATTTTGCAAGGATCACAAATATTTAATCAGTTTTATTGTTTTTATAATGGTTGCATAGGATGAGATTATTTTTAATTTAATTAAGAATTGTATCACTCAAGTTTACAAATTTGGAGCAGTGTCGCGCTTTATGATATAAAAGATGGGGTAATGTATATTTTAATGTAAAAACTACATATGACGGGCCCTACCTCACATAAGATGTGCAAATTCCCTAAACTTCGTATTGCCTATTTTTTTCTTAATTAAACCATAATTTGACCGTGCAACACATGCATAACTTGAATGGCATGTTATATATTACGTAGACGGTAGATCGTGTTTAAAGTTTAATTATGTGCAGTTTTTTGGTTATGCAAAATAGGCGGTTCTTGAATTTTCAAGAAAATAAATTAGCCATGGCAAGATTTGCATCTTTTATCAAAAAATGGTTGTGTTTAAACAAATATACACATGCATACACACAAAATTTGAACGAATCTTATGAATACACACGCACAGAGAGAATTTGGAGACTGTATTGTAGATTGTAATTTGATTTGGTTGGCTAGGTGGTTCTGAGTTGGAATTATTGCTGCCATGAATTATTATTATAACAAATAAAATAATGACATTCAAGGTGAAATAATAATATATGTTATGCCTAGCTTATGTACCCTTTTCTATGAGTGAATTTGTTCTCAAAAAACTAAGGTTATTTGGTGCTTAGTGATTCAAAATCTGATATATTTTTAGTACAATTGGGATATTGCAATGATAAATTGCATGTTTTAAAATATGTTTAACACATGTTGCTATGTGAATGGATATGAACATTATTTTCTGTATTAGTATGTTGATATGGTAATGTAAAGACGATGTTTGTCACAATTTTTTTATTTAAATTTACTTTAGACATTATTAAATGCTTTATATTTAGTTGCTTGCTATAATATTACAATTATGTCGAATTGGGTTGGACTTCTTTTAATTGAATTTTGATACAATATTAAATTGTCCTTTTTCTCTGTATGAAATATGAGTGCTATTGGTTTACCGTTATATATCACAATACTATAATGACCAATATTGGTTTATATTCGCAAACTGATATGCCAGTCATTATATACAGGACATCCATTAGATAGTAGACTTGACAACTTATTGCACTATATTACAGATTGTTTTCAGACTCGCAAGGTGCCTTAAATCTGAAGAACAATGTTTATAATTTTTGTAATCTTGGTTCTTTAGATATGAGGTAAAAGTACAACTTTCCATGGTAATTTATGAAACCACAATGTTATTGATAAGCCTATCACATTAGATTAGATTACTGCTAACTGTATAAGAAACTGCTAGTAAATAAAAAATAAATGTCGAAGAAACTTGGCCTTCTCATCATGCAACCACAATGTGTGAAACTGAAGCATCAACAGATGTCAATGATCAACCTGCAAGTAAGGAAATAAAGTGTCAGCAACATAAATGGAAAGAAGCTACTAGCAAGGCAGAACTAAAGAAAAACTAGTACCTTGAGACTGTGCAAGAGATATGCATAATGCTATAGAAAAGGCATATTCTATACACACTCCAACAAAGAAAGGATAACAACATATACAGTATATAAATCCAAGCAAAGAAAATAATGGAGTGCAGACTGAAAATGAATTTTAAGTTTTATTAGACAAAAAAAGATGACATTTTACTTGATAGTACAAGAAACACCAACTCATCTATCTTTGATGTTGAAGAAAATGCTGAAGAATTTGATGTGGATTTAAAATTTTCTTTAAAGAGTCTGAACTGTTGCAAAAATAACTAACAAGATTGAAAACTACTCAATCGAAGGTAATTCCTGATTTTGTTTTTTCTCTATTTTTCTTTTTAAATTCTGGGATAGGCACATGCCTACCCCATTGCAGATGGCCTCCGCCCCTGGGTTGAAGGGATAACATCAAGTAAATGCAATGAAATGTAACTAATTATTAACGTGAATCAAAATGAAAACTATTTTAATAACAATGTATCTTCCATCTTCAGTTATTGGTTTTGTTAAGCAAAAACTTTAGGTACTACAACATTTAATAGAAGATCTAATAAAGTTAGTAGTAGCAATGGAAGTTTTGAAGAATATTTTTTTAATATATACTGCACTAAGAGGAAAAAACTTGTGTGTATAACCATGTTTGTTCACTTGATCTCTAAGAACCTTGAGCTCACTGATTTAGGTAATGGCTATATCTCAAAAGGTATTTGTCAAATTTTTATTTGCTTTAAGATGAAACTGTTAACTACAATGGATTTAGATTAGGATGCCATCTGGATAGAATGTATTTTTAACAGGCTTGATATTTTTAAACAAATATCATATATGATTGGCAGTACAATTAAATTGTTCAAATATGCTAGTCTTGCTTTGTTCATGTATTATGGGTTGGTGTACGAATGTCATCAATCAATTTTAATTGTTTGATGACGAACTGAATCCATCATCATGATATGTACTTACGTAAATCTTATGTAACGAAAAAGTACTTGGAAATAGAGCATGAAACTTGGGTCATATATGACAACTGAATCCAAATAATTATAGAAGAAAGTTTTTTTCCTAAAGGGTGTAGAAATTGCATCAAGCATCTTGGAAATACAGGTAATATACCTAATATATTCGAGTAAAATAGTTAATTAAATGTAAATTTAATTTCTTATTCTCAATAACTATATGCAACCAATGATGACTTTTTGAGTCATATTTTAGTTCATGTACATATTGTCTTTGGCTATGAGTAATTTTGATTGCTTTGTCTTGATCATTGCTGTGTGCATGTTACTAACTAAGCTTTCATATATATCTTATTTCCTTTGTGCATCCAAATATTTCACAAATTTTGATAGCTTTGTATATAGCTACATTAATGATTGTATAGCTACTTGGGTATGTAAAAGGGATAGGAGCTACTTTCTTGCATCTTTTTCTATCTCAAAGCTTATTAGGTAGGCCATCTCCTTTTTCTTTCTTAGTCGCCCTTTAAAAATGGAGAGATTCGTTTTTTTAAACCAAAATATTGGTTGCTATGACTATTTGTAAACTGCTTCGTTTTTGTAGAGTTTTCAGTTTGATAATTGCTGTGTACATGCTACTAAGCTTTTGTATATATGATTTCCTTAGTGCATCCAGACGTTTCATAAATTTTGATAGCTTTGTAATTCATATAACTACTTTTGTAGGTAAAACAGCTAGGAGCTTATTTTTTGCACATCCTTTTCCGCCTCAAGGCTTCATAGGTTGATGTCATCTATATATCTGTTTTGTTTCTGAATTACTCTTTAGATCAAGAGATTTGTTTTAACAAAAATAGGGATGGCAATGACTATCTTGCAATTGTTTTTTTCCCCATATTTTTCTTCTTCTTTACATCATAAATTCTTGGTTTATTACTACAGGTCTCCTTTGAAGCTCCAAGACTGAGAAGCTCTGCCTCACTTTAGACATGAGAAGGAAAATAATGTTTTGTCAAACGCTTCAGACATGAGAAGAAAATGATGTTGTGTTGTCAAAATTATGATGTTTTGCACTTTTTGATGCGTTTGTTTTGTTGCCATTGTTACGTTTGCAGACTGGTTGTTTTGCAGTTTTTCTAATGTGCTTTTGTTCTGTAGTTTGAATACTGCAATTTAGATTGAGAATTTTTGATAAGAGCCCGTCCGTTGAAGGGAATGTATAGGACCCATACAACACATGACTACATGAGCGTGAGCCCATGTGATAACCACTGCATTCGGAGATCACACGTGAGGAACTTTTAAGTCCTAGTGTGAGAAATGCTTCCAGCGTGAAAAATTCTATGATCACTGATCTGGCATCTTTGGTGATACTGAAGATTGTGTGGCGCTTGAACTTAGGTCTTGGTGATCCCCTGATGTAATATAACCTGTGTTGTTTGGAATTGACAATTTTTTGTCAAAAATAACTGAAATTTTTATACCCTCGACGTTGGTTGCAAGGACTATAGAAAAACACTACAAAATGAATTGGACATTTCACATGATTTTATGCATTTTTCAAAGGCAGTGCAGCAACTTAAAATTTTACGCTTGGTAACTGATAACAATTAATTGTCAATTGTGGTCGGGAGGAAAAACATAAATTTTTGCCTATGACGGTTGATCGTCAAAGTGGTCAGTCCGTCGGTTGAAGTAGGATAGTCAGCTGTTTGGCCGGTCGTTTGACTGACCAATATGGATTGGTCGATTGACCGACTAGGGGTCTCTCCGGGGTTTTGATTCAAACTTTGAGACGCCATAATTTTTGCTTAGAACTTTTAGTCGGTTTTGGAGTACTTCGATTCCTCCATCGCCTCCACCATCCGGTCTTGATTTTCGTTGGTTTCGTAGAATTACCTCCATTGGGAGGTGAGCCATATTTGGGGATGAAATCATTCGTCAATGCTCGAGCATGGATCCACATTAGCGAGCGGATTTCTAATGACACGATGCTTGAGACATTGATAAGGAGACGACATGCTCCTTTGAAAACTTCAAGAGGAATGGGATGTCGTGATGAGAGAGGTGGATAAGCACGTTAGACTTCAGAATAATTTTTTTTAATGCTTTGCTGTTACATAATGTCAATGACTTATCATGACAAAATTAATGATGGAGTTTGTCAGTGGTAACCAACTTTAATAGCAATTACTTATCATATGCCAACTTAATCCACAAATCAGTAGTCAAATGTGTATCATATTAAATGTGCTGGACGAAAGCTCCTTATAATGAATAGTACAACATTAACGTGCTTTTATAGAAGGAAAAATAATCTTAGCTTTTGTAGAAGAGAAAACATAAATGACCGCTAATATTTTTCTTCTATTTCTTTATGTTCAAATCTATTTAAGTAAGATGTTGACTCTAATGGTATTTGCCTAATTTATGAACATAAGAATATATAATCTTCCTACTACCATGTATCACTAATACGAGAGAGATTAGCTCTTACAAAATATTGTGAATGATCCTACTAAAATAGGATGGCTATTGTTAGATTCTTTTATATATCATATTAATGATGATGTTTTAAAATATGTGTTACATTTAGGTTGTCATTGAAAACTAATCCTCTTGAGTCAAAATGTCTAATATCCTGACTGTAAGCTCATTTCTCGAGATAGTCAAAACTATAGCTCTATTAGAAGCTGGATAAATATGGGTGTCATAGGAACATTAAAAAGAATATATTCCATTTGTATCCCCTAGTCACGCCGACCCCAACCATGGTGGCGCGGCCACTCCAGGCGCATGCGCCGTCGCCGACCTTCCATGTCATTTTCTCGCGAAATCCTCGACTTCCAGTACGGATGAACACCACCCTAAGGACCTGCTCGACTCCCTCTTCCTAACGCTGCTTCCCGGTCGTCAAACGGTCGACGATCCACCGTTGGATCGTGAAAACCTAATTTCAACGGCCGAGGTTTGTAATGGTCCGTTTTTCCGTACCTTTTGAATCGACAATAAACCACATATGTCTAATCCAAATTGCACGAAAAGATGGATCATTAAGGGTAGAAAGAAAATAAAGACAGAACAGAATCTCACACGAATGGAATAATATATATTATTTCAATAATAATCTTTACAGCGGAAAATTTTAAAATATAATACCAGAGTCTAACCTAGATTCAGCCTGGACATTTATAAAGCCCTGTCCTTACAAATGCTGAGAACAACAAAACAAATGCAATAGATGTAGTGGATAATAGAATACGTCAATACGATGATGAAGATCTCCAGCTCTCCTCTTCCAACCGTCTTCAACTAAACCTGAAACTACTTGGATTTGACCCGAGTATTCAAAATACCGGAATCAGGCTTGATAAACCAGCATGAGATACTCGAAATTTTAAATGCATAGATCATGATAATGATATCAAAACCTTTGAAAAGAAGGGTATCTCATAAGACCACGTCCACACATAAATACAGATGGGTTTTTATCTTATGATAACCAAAACACTTTTATTACCAAAATAATTTGATATTATCTTAATGACATTCTTTTGGAGAACATCTTTCAAATAAACTTATTCAAATAAGGTATCAATATCCAGACTAAGTCTAATGGAATATATCCGGACTGGGTCAACGGAATATCCCAAACGGAATATATGATACCAAAAAGGAGTAGCTGAAATGTTTGCAAAGCATTACAGCTATTTTGGGACTACAATCAAAACCGTAATCTCGTATTGAAATTGGATTTTCCAACATGATAGGAAACTAGTGGAAAGATCAATCTGTATCCACGGCTTACGTCCAAGACTTAGACGCCGTTATTCAACAACACAAATGGCTAAAAGAGGATACAATCTGCGAATAACATCCAAGGACTCAGACTTCGCGCATCCCCGCCATAAGGCCCAGATGTATCTGGTACCTAGGGCTTAGAACATCTGATAACCCAAATCACTATTATCCGAAATGCGAACATACATCTGACCACATAGAATCCCATCATAACCGGGGTGTGAGGCTCGCAAGGCTATGATTACCTTTCGCATATCACATATCACATCTCTGAATGCCACATTGTCATTCCATGTCACACAACTGATTTTTAGAAAAGTATAACTTCCTGAACTCGTATGTCTCGGGAAAGGGTGTTAAGCTAAGAGAAGTTGCCTTCTCCGTCACTTATTGATATACGTTTATAGAAACCACTCAAATGTGATTTAGAATACAATGTCAGACAAACATCCATACAAGTTCATTTTGAAACTGAACGAAACCGAAGGCACTCTCCTACTACCACTGGTAACGAGTAGTCCTTGCAATCCAAAAAAATATCCACAACGGGGAGACCACTACTATAAAAAACTCTATAATGGGAGCGACCCAGAGCATGTCAACAAGCAATCCTCGCGCTATGAAGATCCATGGTCTTCAAAAATCATCATCTTCAACATGTCTTCACTTTCGAACGTATACATTGGTTCGAAGTGGTTTTCGGATAGAAATCGCCCAAATCCAACCTCGGTTCTTTCGAAGCCAATTATCGATAAAAAATGTTAAGTTCATAAGTGGATATCAATCATCAATCAATTACTCCCTCTTTTATAAAATATCTTTCTTAGATATATTATTTTCAATTTATTCCATTTTCTTTTCAAGAATATATGGAATCATTAAGCCTCATTTATCAAATCATTTGGTTTATTAAAGTGGAAATTAGCCACAAGGGTCTCTTTAGCAAGTGGAATTAGTTTCTTGGACACATACCTGAAATAATTACTTTCAAGAACAAAACACAAAATAATTAGTTTCTAGGGCCTAAAAACCTATGAAATTATGTCCTTGAAAGTAATTGGACTGCTGACTTTATCCTTGAAAGTAATTATTCTGCTGACTTTGGCCTTGAAAGTAATTTCTTTGAATGGGTGTCCTAGAAACTAATTGGACTGCAAAGTTTGTCCTTCTGGTGAAATGCCCCTTTATTAAACCTATTTAGATCTTGGAGTAATTCAAATCATTTTCTGTTTTACTTAGGGAAACCTTTCCAAATCATTCTTTTAATCTCAAAGATTTCATATATTTAAATTATAACTTTTAACTTAGGGAAAATATTTCCAAATCATTCATTAAATCTTAATCAAAGATTTCTTTCTTAACTTCAAATCATGTTCTTGTAAATCGAAGATTTTCATAACATAGCACTACTGCCACTTTAAAATATGGTAAATTTCACCTCCAGAGACTAGTGGCAAATAATCCTATATCATGAAGATCTTTGTCTTCAATGATCTTTGTCTTCAATATGTTTTATTTCGAAAATTAGTTTGAAGGGGTTTCCGGATAGGAATCACCCAAATCCGATCTCGGTTTTTCGGATAGGAATCACCTAAATCTGATCCTAATTCCTTTGTACTAATCATAGATAAAAAGATGTTAAGTGGTTAATTAATATTCTAATTTTTTTTCTTTTTATCTTGGAAAAACTTTAAATATGATCTTTTAGAGCATTCGGGTTTTCCTTTTGATCTATTCCACCCATCACCTAAAAGAGAAAACATAGGCCATGTAAGTTCAGGGCACTGGTTGCTCCATCCCTAAGCTTAGTTAAACACCTTATTTTATCTTACCAGATCTCACAAACGAGACAAATGTACTAGTCGTTTCCGCATACTCAGTTTGTCAATACATTTAATATTCTTCACTTTTTACTTAAGTGTTACAAACAATTTCTCTTAACCATTTATTCAAACTCTTGTTAAAACTTCAAAATCATCTTTAAATTACTTAAGTATTCTTTTAAAATTATTCACAAATAATTAGGAATGATTTGTTAAGTTTAAAACAACATTTCAAAAGTTATTTAAAACTGCTGCGAAAAGTGTTGCGAAAAGTGTTTTAAAAAATATATTCTTCGAGACGATTTTTATATCATTTAGAAATCCATCTTTTCAACTTAAATCTCTTTTAAAACATTTTAAAATATTTTTAGATTTTATTTCATATTTTTAAAACATTTAAAAATATCAATTTTAAAGAAATCCCTTTTTTGGATTTCGAACTGCACAACCGCGATGTTTTTAGAAAATTGTTTTGGACATATTTCAAACTCTACTTGATGAAAGTTTGATTTTCTTTCTTCATTGGAAAACTATTATCATTATGGACCAAAGAATTTTTATTTCGAAGAAATCCGACGTATAAACCATTCTCTACGTTAATTTGAAGTTACGGATCGAAATTTACGAACTACCGCTACGCGACGAGCTCGATTTTAACCAATTTTATGAATTGCTTCAGAACTTGTCCGAAACACTTGTTTTAAACCATATTTAAACTATTTTAACTTATTTAAAACAATATTTTTATCATTTCAAACTCATTTTTCATTTCATTTCATATTATAATTTTATATTATTATAATATCATTTTCAATCTTTTTAGATATTTTGAAATCATTAAGAGGCTAAATAATTTCCATACACACATTTATATGGATTTAATTTCATTTAATAAACTATGCTTACTAACCATTTCTCTTATCATTTATCAAACCAAGTTATCATCCATATCACAAACATATAATCAATCATAATATCAACAAAGTTATCAAACATTTAATCATCCAACATATACCAAAAATTTTATGCAATTAACTTGAAATAGTTTTATAAATTAGTAACTTAAAATATGAGTACTCACCTTTAACCAAATCGTTTAACTTCCTACCAACATTCATTTAATCCAACACTTCGCTAAATCATCTTAACTTCACCAAACCATCACCTAAACAACTCCACCTCACTTTATAGTGCTCGACCATCACTTCACTTCCATTTTCTCTTGACCAAATCTTCCAACAACACCAATAGGGCTCGGCCACACCTTGATACTCCCCTTCTTTCATCATTTCTTCACTTCTTAGAAGTTAAACCATGTTTTGATGATATTCTAAGGTCTTTGACAAAGTTTGATGGAGTTTTGACTTTGTTTGATATGGGTTTGAAAAAGTTAGTAAGGAAATGGAAGAGAATAAGCAATTAAAGAAGTGAAGAAAAGCTTGAAAAAGAAAGAAGAAGAAGTGTAAAAGAAAGTGAAGAAGTGGGTTGATATTTATAGAAAAAAGTTTGGAATAAAATATTATTATGTAAAATGACCAAAATACCATTTACTTACTTTTTAAGTAATCTTATTTCAAATCATTACTTTATGTCATTTTCACTTAAGAGGTAAGTAAGTAATATAATAATTATGTTTGGTTTGATTTGATGTTTACTTTTTACTTTGAAATGACATGTTTGTCTTTTTGTGCTTACTTTTTCTTAATTATATTTTAGAATTTTCTAAGTATGTTTAGTAAAAGTAAACTTGATTAGTGAATTAATTAATATTTATACTATTTGAATATATGTTCCTATATAAGAAAATAAAGGTGCGACAACATTGCGATAACTTTTAAATCGACAAAATATTTTATGGTCACATTTTGACGTTTTAGTTTAACTATGTATTTATGTAAACCAAATTTAAAAATAAATTTGTATTTTGCTATTTAAAAATATAAACACTCATAAATAAATTAAAATAATTTATTTAACCATTGAAACTTACTTTTCTAAAATCGGCATTTTGTCACTTTTGTCAATATAAGCAAATGTTACTATTTTTGTGTATACTTCTCTTTTTAAATCCTATCTAATATTATTTGAATCATATAACCATACCTATTTTATATTTAAAATCACTTTAAATAGTATATTTTAAAGTGGTCAAATTCCAAATGTAATGGCATGTTTTTCCGTACCCTTTTAATCGACAATAAACCACACATGTCCAACTCAAATTTCACGAATAAGCGGATCGTTAAGTGTAGAAAGAAAATAAAGATAGAACATAATCTCACACAAATGGAATAACATATATTATTTCAGATAAGAATCGCCCAAATCTAATCCCAGTTCTTCGAATAGGAATCACCCAAATTCAATCCCGATTCCTTCGTACCAATCATCGAATAAAAGATGTTAAGTGGTTAAATAACATTCAAAGAATTTGTTTCTTTTATTTTATTTTGGAAAAACTTAAATATGATCTTTTTAGAGCATCCGGACTTTCCTTTCGATCTGTTCCACCCCTCCTCTAAAAGATAAAACGATGGCCAAGTAAGTTCAGAGCACTGGTTGGTCCATTCCTAACCTTAGTTACACACTTTATTTTACCGTTTAGCTCTTACAGGCGGTACAAATGTACTAGTCGTTTTCACATACTCAGTTATTAGCTTTATTTTGGAATTGATTATAAGATTCCAAATTATCTTTTAAACTCTTAATTTTCCTTTTTAAAAACATTCATAATTGATTTTAGGAAAAATCGTTAAGTTTAAACTCATATTCAAAATGTTATAGAATTCGCAGCATAAAAGTGCTACGGAAAGTGCTATATAAGCTTATTTGATTTAAACAACTTTTTAATATTTGAAAATTTATATTTTCCATTCCAAATCTCTATTAAACCAATTTAATAGATTTATGAAATTTATTTTTAAATTTGGTTTACATAAATAAATAGTTTAACTAAAACGTCAAAATGTGACCGTAAAACATTTTGTCGAAAATCAACGTTTTGTAGATTAAAAGTTGTCGCAACGTTGTTGCACCTTTATTTTCTTATATAGGAACATATATTCAAATAGTATGAGTATTAATTAATTCACTAATCAAGTTTACTTTTACTAAACATACTTAAAAAATTCTATAATTTCACTAACAAAAAGTAAGCATAAAAACACAAAAAGTGTTATAAAAGTTAAAAAGTAAACATCAAATCAAACAAACATAATTATTATATTCTTTACTTAATACTTAAGTGAAAATGACTTAAAGTAATGATTTGAAATGTGATTTTTAAAATATGAAATAAATTTGATAAATCTATTAAAATGGTTTAAAAGCGGAATGGAAAATATGAATTTTCAAATATTAAAAAATTATTTAAATCAAATAAGCTTATAAAGCACTTTCCATGGCACTTTTCTACTGTCGTTTCTACGACCTTTTAAAAGAAAGTTTAAACTTAACGATTTTCTCTAGAATCAATTATGAATGTTTTTTTAAAAGGAAAATTAAGAGGAATTATTTATACCACTTAAACAATAAGTAAAAAATATAATAATTATGTTTGTTTGATTTGATGTTTACTATTATACAACTTTTTGTCTTTTTATGCTTACCTTTTGTTAATTACATTCTATAATTTTCTAAGTATGTTTAGTAAAAGTAAACTTGATTAGTGAATTTATGAATACTTATACTATTTGAATATATGTTTATATATAAGAAAATAAATGTGCGACAACGTTGCGACAACTTTTAGATTGATAAAATGTTGATTTTCGACAAAATGTTTTATGGTCACATTTTGACGTTTTAGTTAAATTATGTATTTATGTAAACCAAATTTAAAAATAAATTTGTATATTGCTATTTAAAATTATAAACACTCATAAATAAATTAAAATAATTTGTTTAACCATTGAAACATACTTTTCTGAAATCAACATTTTGTCACTTTTGTCGATATAAGAAAATGTTACTATTTATGTGTATACTTCTCTTTCCAAATACTATCTAATATTGTTTGAATCATATAACCTTACCTATTTTATATTTAAAATCACTTTGAATAATATATGTTAAAGTTGTCAAATTCTGGGTCGTTACAAGGTTCATTCTCGATTTCTGGTCAAACGATGCATCCAATTAAAAACGAATTGCTGCAGTGGATTAGCTCATCGAGAGCTTTCCAATGATATATAATATGACATAGTTTTGAGGATTTTGATTTTCGATTTGAATTTGAAATTGAATTAGGGTTTGTAATTGGAATTTGGTTTCTGCCATTGAAGAAAAGAACAGACAGAAGTTGATGTACGTACAGAATAAACTAAAAGACTACTAGGGTTGAGAAACAAAGTCTATTTATATGGACATGGCATGATAAAATGAATTAACATATCGAATTGGTTCGAAACGACAATAACTACCCGAAAAACCCGTTCTGCTCCCGAAACGAAAATGGGTCATCCCATATATGAAAATGGATGTTTTTGATATTTTTAAATTCAATGAAATAGGTTTCAAGTCTTAATTTCATTGTATGAAGAAGTTAGTTTTTAAAATCGGCTTATTTCAAATTGAATTCATTAAATCGATTTCTTCGCGTTTCGAGCCCGCACGATTAAACGACAAGTCCGATCGCTACGAAACTTGAAATCCTGCAATAATCTACTGTTATGGATCTGATGAAACTTGTTTCGTTGAAATCCGAGACAGTGGTCAAAATGGCTATTTTCACGTTAATTAAATAAATTATTTTTAAATTAATTTTATCACTTTTCAAATTCAAATTTTATAACTAACAAATTTTATCATTTTTGATTACCTAGTGATTTATAATCCTTTAAAATTAATTTCGATGTCAAATCCAATATTAAATATTGCATTAGTTACAGCGTTCAATTTCAATTGAAGTAAATTCATTAATTATAATTTAAAAATCCAATAAATTCATTTATTTTGATTTACCACTTATTATTCCATCAATCATTATTTTATGGATATAGTTAACATTGGTTTACCATTTATTACATCAATATTCTACGGTTATCATTTTAATTCACATTGACTGCAATATTTAAGTAGATTAATTGTAGTTGATTTCCAATTTATTTCAACGAATTAAATAGTGAATTTATAATTAAACCATTATTACAACTTACCAATTCAAACACGTTCTATTTTTATTGTTTACCGCCAAGTTAATAAATTCACACACTGATTATCCTTATTAACCAATTCCAATTAATTACGTACAATTTTACCGTTTAATACAACATTTGGTTTATTTCCTTATTTACGCTTTATAATCAAATTTAACATTACAATCATTTCAATCAATTGAAATTACATTAAAGTAGTTATCAATTACTTTAAATTAGCATTATTACATCTCATTCTAGTTATTTTTCTCATTAATAAATCTTAAATTTTTAAAATTTTCACAACGTTACATTCCAATACTTAATTTAATTAATAAATTTTAATTATCGGAAAAATACAGATCGTTACATAGGGTAATATTTAAGTTTTAAATAATTAAATTGGTTTATAATATGTTAACTTTGGAAGAACATAAAAGTGGTAAGGCCAGTTCTGTACATGCGTTTGGATGTTGGGTAAGAAAGGTTTGTTTATTTGTATATATTTAAGTTTAGTTTATAAACTTAGGTATAAATTAATTAGTTAGTTTAAACTAGTTTAAACAATTTAAATGAACACGGTAGCTTTTGGATATATGTAAGTAGGCGTGGGTTTTGCTGTTTTGGATTTTGGGTAAGTAAGGATATAAAAGTTTAAGTTAATTAAATATGTTATTTAATTATAAGTTTAAAACATGTTTAAACTTTAAAAATCAATAACTCCTCCATACTAAGTCCATTTAGCCCGCGTCTTTGACACTAGATTTGTATTAACTAGTAAAACACATAAATAAAGATATTTGACACTTTTAGAGAAGTAAAATATATTTATAATATATTAGGTATTGAATTTAATTACGCCGAACGTAATTAAAATGGCTATACTTCGTTGGTGTCATTTATTTAGCAGAATCAAACACCGTTCTGCTATTTTAGATTGAATAGATTATTTTGGACATCCATTTAGCATAATAAATCTTCATTCTGCTATTATAAAAATTTGCACATTTATTTATATAAACCAGTTAATACTAATTTATGTGTTATTATTCAATTTGTTTAATTGTTGATAATAATGTGTTGTTATGATTATGATTTGTTTGGTTGATTGGATTTTGCTCGACCGATTTATGAGCAATAACCTTTTCTTTTGTTTTTGCATGGGGTTGGATAGAAACAAATGTTGGTTATAGCTTGTGATTTATTTCACAATTTGACTATAAGGTGTTTAGTAATAATATTAGTTGATTAAATTATTATAATTAGTTATAATAGTTTAACGTTTTAGTTTGAACTTCAATTAAATGAAGTTGTTTTGAAAGATGGTTTTCATAAAAGAATTTGTTATGAAATGTTTATGGAAAATGAATTGGTTACAAAAGAATTTGAAAATATTTGTAAATGAAATAATTATAATAAATGATGTTTATTATATTTAAAAAGGAAAGGATACTTGTCTTTTGAAATGAAATGGTTTCTTTGAAAAGAAATAGAAATATCTGGAAATGAATATTTTGAAGTTATATTACATAAAAGTGATATATATAAAAGCACTTATAAAATGTGTTTTATAAATAAAGAATCTCGAGAACTTAAAACCTGGTGATTTTAAAATGGCTTTCCAAAGGTTTTGGGAAAATAAACAATATTGTGATTGGAAGTATTTATGATTATTAGTGTAAAATGATTTGTTAATTCGTGAAACAAAATGATTTGTTATGTTACCGATGATTCGAGTAACCCATAACTAAAAAGGTGGGAAAGGGAGGTGTAGATGTTTTGTAGCCTCGGTATAGTTCGCTCGACGAACATAGAGATATACATGTCTATTTTTTTTTGAAAGGATGAGACCCAGTTGCCTTGTTATTGGGAGAAATCTCCCGATCTGGTTGCATATATTTCGATATGCTTTTACAGTGGTATTTTAGAATTTCCAAATAATATTTCAAAATGAATTGTCTTATGATCTCGAAGTAAAGTATAGTTTGATACAAAAGATGTATATTTTATTATTTCAAAGGTTTAGAAAAGAAACTAGGAATTTAGTTCAAAGATATTGTTTTCGAAGAAGATTATATTTTGAAAATAATAAGATTTCATATATCAAAATGTAAGGATTAAGTCTAAGTGGGTAGATTTGGAAGCTACGTTTGCATGTTTTATGCTACGTAGTTGGGAATTTCATATTTGGTTGTTACATCGCAGACTCCATGAGTCATATTTGTGGTAGAAAAACTACGCTGGCTTGATCCTATATCTAATTGGATACCCAGTTAGATATGGGTATGTAGGCAGTCACAAGTAGTAGTGACGCGTATGACATGTTTATTGAGTTTGCAGGAATAGGTTATTGCTATCTTTCTCATCGAAGTTGTGCAGCGGTAGATTTATTGTATATTGAGTCTTCTTTGTATTTAAGCACACCAGTAGAATAAATGATTACTCTGATAACTTGTATAATTGAAAGTCGCATCCTATACATTTAGCAGTGTTATATATTTATCAGATTTTGATATTTCATTTGGTAGTTTTCATTAGTAATTTTAGAACGGGCTGGTTTTAAGAGATTTTGACTGATTTGAAATCCAGGTCGTTACAACGTATGTATTTATCCCTTAAGTTGTAACAACCCATGATTGCGGTTACCAAATAATAAATTAAAGTTGGGATTTTAATTTAATTGGAGCTATTAATGAATTTTTAATGTGGCTAATTTGTTCAAAATTTAGTCATTTTGAATAAATTAATATTTTTGGTCTTAAGTGTAAAATGGAGCATTTCAAGGAAATTAATTAGGGAAATTTGTAATTTATATTATTGCAAAATTTTATATGTGTAAAATAGTGCAATATTTGATTTGGGAAATTAATTTGCAATTTATTTGCAAAATGGTGATTTTGGCTAATATTAACTATAAACGGTGTTTTGGAAAAAATTAGGGGTTAAAATGTAAAATATTATTGATATACCCCACTCTGAGACCCACTGTAACAAAGAGTATTACGGGAGTAATACTGTCTGTTAAAGCGGAGAATAGAGTATAGTGGAAGCGACCATCTATAATCAAGCTATAACTATTTACTGGATATGTCGAACCACTTGAAAATTTTAAATAGATTCCACTTTTCGACGTATTCGATAGATAGTTATAGCTTGATTATAGATGGTCGCTTCCACTATACTCTATTCTCCGCTTTAACAGACAGTATTACTCCCGTAATACTCTTTGTTACAGTGGGTCTCAGAGTGGGGCGTTACAGCTTGGTATCAGAGCGTGGTTTCAGGAATAAGCATAATAAACACAGAACAGATACACTTAGTACAATACATCTTAATTAGATCCGAATTAAATCAAATCCCTTCCTTATGTTTATTGATAGATAAGTTAGGAATATGTTTAGGAATCCGTTATATTCTGTAGTATTCCTTAATTAATTATCTATCATTGAATCATGTCTAACTCTAATTCCCGTTTGACCAATTGAGCGGTGCGAAGGTCTTCTCTCAACTTGACCTTGCCACCGGATTCCATCATCTACGAATCGCAGAAGACAGCATTCCTCTTACAGCATTTCGCACTCGTTATGGTTCTTTTGAGTGGTTGGTCATGCCGTTCGGCTTGACGAACGCTCCGGCTTTCTTCGTCGATCTCATGAATCGAGTATTCCGGAAATACATCGATAGATTCGTTCTGATTTTCATCGACGATATTCTTGCTTATTCTAGATCCGAGGCAGCAGCGATGGCTTGAGTTTCTCGCCTCATACGATTTAGATATTCAGTATACCCTGACAAGGGGAATCGTGTTGCAGATGCGCTCAGTCGCAAACACTCGGCAGTTGTTTCTATGATGATTGCCGAGTGGAATGTTCTTGAGACTCTATCTTTATGTGATATTAGAGATCGAGCTCCATCTTCTGATGCTCCTGTCTTATTATCCAGCTTGGAAGCTCGTCCCATCTTGTTGGATCGCATTGCCCATGCTCAGCGGCAGGATCCAGACTTATTGCATTTCATTCATCTTGAGTCGGGATCCAGTGATGAGACATTGCTGGATTATTCTATTGATTCTCATCGGTGTCTTCGCAGGAAGAACCGTATTTTGGTACCATCTGATTTATCACTTAGGCATGACATTCTGGACGAGTGTCATCGCACTAAGTACACCATCCATCCCGGCTCGAGTAAGATGTATGCCGACATGTGTCGCCCATTTTATTGGGAGGGCATGAAGAGTGATGTTGCAAGTTATGTAAGCCGTTGCATGACTTGTCAACAGATCAAAGCTGAGCACCAGCGTCCATCCGGTCTTCTTCAGCCGCTAGAGATTCCATTGTGGAAATGGGATCAGATATCCATGGATTTCATTAACGGTCTGCCTCGATCGAGGTCAGGCCATACTTCTATTTGGGTCATCGTTGATCGCTTGACCAAATCAGCTCATTTCATTCCTATTAAGTCCACTCGGACTGCTCCTCAGCTTGCCAAGTTATATGTGAAGGAAGTCGTTCGTCTTCATGGCATTCCTAGCTCTATCGTCTGTGATCGAGACACTATCTTTACTAGTCACTTCTGGAAGTGCCTACAGTCAGCTTTGGGCTCAAAGCTGAATCTCTCGACTGCTTATCATCCTCAGACCGACGGTCAGACGGAGAGGGTGAATCGTGTTTTAGAGGATCTTTTGCGCTGTTGTATTCTGGATTTCGGAGGTAGTTGGGAGGATCACTTACCGCTTGTAGAGTTCTCCTACAACAACAGCTTTCAGTCTAGTATCGGCATGGCACCTTTCGAGGCTCTTTACGGAAGGCCATGTCGCTCTCCTGCTTGTTGGTTAGAATCTGGTGAGAAGCACCTTCTTGGTCCAGATTCAGTTCGGGAATCTTCTGAGAAGATTATTCTTATTCGTCAGAGAATGAAAGAGGCGCAGAACCGTCAGAAATCCTACGCGGACAGCCGTAGGAAGCCTCTTGAGTTCTCCATTGGTGATCATGTCTTTATTCGGATATCTCCCATGAAGGGGGTTGTGCGTTTCAGCTCTATAGGGAAGTTGGCTCCTCGCTATGTCGGACCATTTCCTATTACGGAACGCATCGGCCCCGATGCTTATCGTGTGGCTCTACCTGCTCATTTCTCTGGAATACATGATGTGTTCCATGTTTCTCAGCTTCGCAAGTGTGTGCGCGACCCTGATTCTATTATCGAGCCTCATATCATGCCCGATTTGGAGATCTCACCCGATCTATCTATAGAGCAGCAACCTCTTCGTGTGCTTGATTCGGAGATCAGATGTCTTCGAAACAAAGAGGTTCCGCTTGTGAAGATTCAATGATCGTCTAATCTTAAGGACTGCACTTGGGAGACCAGAGAATTTATCAAGCGTACTTATCCTAGTTTTCTTCCATCTTCCGGCACGGGTGAGCATCTATATTTTATCCTCTATATTCCTTTGTGGATTAGATGTTATAGACGACTTCTATATTTAAGGAATTGCGGGGACGCAATTTTCTTAAGGGGGGGAGTCTGTAACAACCCGTGATTGCGGTTACCAAATAATAAATTAAAGTTGGGATTTTAATTTAATTGGAGCTATTAATGAATTTTTAATGTGGCTAATTTGTTCAAAATTTAGTCATTTTGAATAAATTAATATTTTTGGTCTTAGGTGTAAAATGGAGCATTTCAAGGAAATTAATTAGGGAAATTTGTAATTTATATTATTGCAAAATTTTATATGTGTAAAATAGTGCAATATTTGATTTGGGAAATTAATTTGCAATTTATTTGCAAAATGGTGATTTTGCTAATATTAACTATAAACGGTGTTTTGGAAAAAATTAGGGGTTAAAATGTAAACTATTATTGATATAGGATTTTATGAAATGGCTAAAAGTAATTGTTAACATATTTTCATAATTTTCTATGGTTTGAAATGTATTTAGTAATTTGTATGTAGAGTGTACTTAGAGAAAATTGCCTATATATGTATGCACATGAATAATACAAAGTCCTAATGGGTATTAGATCCAATAACCCTAACCATTAGCATATAAAGTATATTTTACTCTCCCATTTCAGCCAACACTTCATTTCATAACCACTAAAACCTAATTAGAAAGCTCCAAAACCTAATCATGGCCTCCTAAGCAAGACTCCAATCTACACCAAATCAAAGAGAGTTAATCCAAACTACTAAAAGAGGTAATAGCAATCACAAAACTCACCTCTAATTCATTCTTTAATTTCTGAAATTATTTTGTAATCCTCTTTTTTTTTGTGCATTTAGATTGTGAAACTCTTTGATCTTCTTTTCATTGCTTGGAAAGAGGTAATATATGCTAGCTGAAATTATAATTAGTTTATTGCTGTTAGTAAATTAGGCATATCTCATTCATCTTAAATCAGAATTAAGATTTTCTTGAAGTTCTGGAAAGCTTATTCTGTAGCCTATAACTTTCATGTTTTGAGCTTTGACTAATTTTGTGGTTTCAATGGTCGAAATCACGTTTGTTTGTCGCTGACCTGACAACAAACTACAGGGTTGATAAAATAAAACCCTGAAATTGATTTGGCCATAAGTTACTCGTTTTTTATCCGAATTAGATAATTTTGGATGTTCCGGAAAGCTTAAAACATATGATACAATTTTTGTTCAGTGAGTTTTCTGTAATATTGCCATTTAGATGACCTGAAATGCGTTCAAAGACAGAAGACCAATTCTGTCTTTAACAAGGTATCTTGAGTTTCAATCTGATATTGTTTTGCATGTATCTCTCTCGTTTCTTATCCAAATCTAATAATTTTGGATGTTCTGGAAAGCTTAGATTTAGAGCTAAAACTTTCATGTTTTTAGTTTCATGAAATTTCGAAGTTAATTTGGTCAAAATTGTACATTCTTACCACTGTCCCGAGAGCACAACGACAGTGATATAAAATTTAGATCTGAGAATTGTTTTAGTCATAGAATTTTCATCTCTAGTCGGAATTTGACGATCTTGGTCATTCCGGAAAGCTTAGAAACTAAGCTACAACTTTCATTTTATTCATTTTGCCAGAATTTGAAGTTTACTATACCAAATTGTGGTTTTTCATCTCTGGCCAGTTAGTGCATAGCTATAGGCCTTAGTCTCTTTTCTCCCGTTGTTTTCAACGTAGAACCCCGACTTTGCGACGCCATCCCGGGCTCGTCCTTTGTCGGATTTCATCGTTTTTAGTCTCGTTGGAAAGGTGGAGTTTCGAACTTCATCTCTGTAAAATTTGGGCATCATCGGTGTTCGTTTGGTACTTCGAATTTCGTGTCGAAGTTGAACTCTGGTCGCTGTTTGTAAACAGTGTAAATCTTGTTCTGGGTCCAACTTTGAGACGTTGCTGCTACTTCGTCTCAACTCGGAATCCAGAAATTCTTTTTGCATCTTAAAGTAGGGATGTTGGACTACATGCCTGCAAATTTTCATGACATTTGGACACAGTTTGCTGGCCCAAATAAATTGTCGAACTTGGGTTCACAGCTGTTTTTGAATGGTTACAAACACTTAGAATATTTTTGATGATTTTCTGGTTTTCATTGATTTCTTTGAAATTTGTCTCTAGATTTCGTACACGGGTTTTATGAATCCTTTTCAAAAGATTTTGCACTCCTAAATGGCTTTCGAAATTATTATATAATATTATTTTTAATTATTAAATTAATTACTCTATAATAGGAGAGTTTTCAAAAGCCGTTTTAAAGTGATTTCAAAAATCAATTGTAAATCCATTTCACACAATTATTTTCTATAATAAAACCCCACACTCACACTTTAGCACTTCGAGCGAAGTGAAAAGGTGCTTAAACGGTTGGGAAAAACTCCGGCTTATGGAACCGTGTGTATTTTCTTTCCGGTTAATCCCCGACCTATTCGATTGATCGTTTTGACCTTTGGGTCTAGTTTACCGATGATATGAGGTAGACTTTTTATTGTTTGGAGTGTGAGCTTGCTATTGGTTAGGAAACCGTTTAGTGCGAACGTGGGGTATGGGACTCATTGTTAACACTTTACGGGTTCCTCTCCAAGAAGTTAGTGACACATTTGCCTCTGGGCGGCCAGTACTGGACCTCTGGGTCACCATGCCTCTGGGCAACCGTCTCTGGACACCTGCTCTATGGAGCAGTTTACTTTTCGGTGTGTGCCTCTGGGCCTTTATCCTTCTGGGAAGGATTTCGTCGTTTCGCGCGTTCCGCATCTGTGCGAGTGATCGATCACAACTTTACAGTACTTGGCAACAACGACTCTGGTCGGTGCACGTGCAAAACTTGTATTATCTGATGATTTTTATATCCATTCGAGTACCGCCATTCGGCGTTGGTTCTATGGAACCATACGATGTAAGTGTGATTACCTTGTGGATTCACAGTGTCTCTGGACACTGCTTTTCAGTGTTTGATTTCATTGATTTTTCAGTATATCCCCATTGCTCTTTGGAGCATCGATCTTTGCTTGGGCATTGATTACAGACTCTAGTCACTCTTGGGATTATTGCCTATGGGCATCTTTTTATAGCTTTGGCTACGCCGATGATATGAGGCGATTTTATTTATTCTACACTTTGGTGTTGATTTCTCTTTGGAGATTTTTATCGTTTATTGATCGTCATTATATTCATGTGGTTCATAATATACTTCTCTTTGGATAAGTACTGTTTTACTTATGTACCGCATTATTATATATCTCAGTTATTACTGATTGTTTAGCTAGCCTGACCCGAGTGTTTTCGCTCGGGTCAGACCGAGTTGTTTCAGGTTAGGTCTCTGGACTTAGCTTCTGTGCTTCCGCTTGGACATTATCTGCTATGCTGATAGATAGCGCTTTTATTTGTCCACTATTCCGCTACTTTGTTATTATTCAGACTTTGATATGTACATATTTTTGACTCACATGTGTGGGCAGTGGCTTTGTACCCACTTTTAGTATTTGGATCTGTATTGATGATGTATTGTTCTGGGATTTTATATCTGTTATGTGATTCTGTTCTGTGATGTTTTTATCATTTATTACTATGCTTGTTTCTGATAGGTCTTTAGCCATTGTAATTTCGTTATAAATATTTATTGGATATGTCGAACCACTTGAAAAAATTAAATAGATTCCACTTTTCGACGTATTCGATAGATAGTTATAGCTTGATTATAGATGGTCGCTTCCACTATACTCTATTCTCCGCTTTAACAGACAGTATTACTCCCGTAATACTCTTTGTTACAGTGGGTCTCAGAGTGGGGCGTTACATAAGTCTATTTGGGTTTCTTTGATGTTCCACCTTTAGTTATACATTAATATTATATAACCTTTATATTATATAACTTTTATATTATATAACTTTTATATTTTATATTACTTATATAATAGTCTTATATATAATATTATATTGTTAATTAACATTTTAATTAATTTTATATTATTTCAGTATAACATTTATATTAAATATTTATTACATACTATAGCGTTTATAGTATTACATAACATTTTAAAATATCGTAAAATATTTCATAATATTTAATATGTGCATATATAATTTTAACTAACTTATTTAATTAATTTATTTTATTAATCTAATTAATAAATTTTAAATTTTTTGAAATTAATACATATATTTTCAAACATGTTGAAAATATTATTATATTATAACTTTTATAATATATTTATATCTTATTTTAAATTTAACTTTTAAATTTAAAATGTTATATTTCTAGTTTTTAGATAATTTTGAAAATTAGCCTAAGGTCGAATTCAAATTTGGACCCTTCTATTAAGGGCAACCATTTAGGCTTACATATTTGTCCGGGCCAGGTTGGTAGCTAAGTAGGACAAAGTACTAAATTACTCAAACCCAATCCTTCAACACTACCTTTCTAGACATCCTACTATCTAGTTGTGAGCTTAATTAGTTCACCCCGACATGACAAATTAGATCTAATAGGCCATTGGGCTCTGATACCATTGTTGGAACCGAGCTAACCCGCAGCAAAAGTTATGGGTGAATTTCAAATTGTTTTACTCCATTGGATCGTTATTGGCTCTTTCAAGTCTAATTCATTTAGAATATTTCTAAATTTTATTTAAATAAAATCTCTTATTTTGTTTAAATTTATAAATTATACAATTTTATTTAATTTATATTCTAGGCATATAAATATACGCATATGTATCATATGCATATATGTATGGGTGTGCATGTGTAACATGATAACCCATGCAAGGTGTAACATGCCCGTATATAGATGTTGGATTTACATTGCAACAGACATGTTAGCTCATCCGATATGTATTGTATATTGTCTAGATATATATAAGTATGTAAATTTGTTATTTATATAAATATTATAAATCTACACACACTTATATGTATAAGTATATGTAAATTTTATTTAAATAATTTTATGAGAATGAAAATATTTAAATATAGATATATATATATATGTACATATATGTAACATATATATATATATTATTGTAATAAATATTAAAATAATAATATATATACACACACACATAATATAAATGATCTTCAAAACTTACAGACTAATATATATGTGTTTGTGTATGTGTGATTATAATGACAAAATAATATTATATATATATATATATATATTCATAAGCATATGTATAATATATATATATATATTCATAAAATCAAATAAAATAATTTATTTTATTTTTAAACAATTCCAGATCGTATGCACAGTACAATTTTTTTTATTATAATAAAATATGTATATAAATTGATTAATTAGACGAAAAATAATAAAATATTAATAAAAAAATACTTTCGAAACTTATTATTTAAATTTTAATTTTTCAAAAAATCTAACAAGATATTTTAATGGTTGGAAAATTTTTCCATAATTTTTCTTGGTAAAAATTTAATTTTTATTAATTATTTATTTTTTGTCGTATATTATAATAATATTTAAAAAATATATAATTTTATTTTACATTCTCATTTTTTGGCCAAGAGTTTATTTCATGATAAAATAATTTTATAAAATTTGAAATTTAATTCGAAACATATTTTATTTTATATAAATTATTTACATAGTATATTGATTTAAATAATAGTTAATACTTCTTAAAAATATTTTACAGCTACCAAAAATTGTAATTATAGTAAATATACATGTATAAAATATATGTCAATTATTAGCATGAAATGATGTTATAATTAAATACTAACCATATAAGTATAATTAAATGATATATTAATATGTATGTTAATTAATAAAATAATAATTATTATAAATATAATTATTCGGCTATGCATACTCGACCTTTATGTGGAAATTGTTTTTATTAGATGAATACCAACATCAATACAAATAAGAATCGTCACCTAACTAAAGATGTAATAATAATATCAATAATAAAGTATGATCTTGAAATTATAAACTATATGATACAGTAAAACATACCCAAAACCAATGCCTTGAAGCACACCTTGTAATGATGAACTCTCTCCCTTTTGAAAGTTTTTAGATTCGAAAGACTGCTACTCCTTGAACCATTGACCTTTGACTATCGGATAGCAATAGACCTTGAATTGATTTGAGCTTGACATGGTGGGGCTCCTAGGAATTGAAGTCGACCAGTAATAGAATATGAAAGTGGCAGTAAAAAACTAACTTTTAATTAGGGTTAGAGTTGTTTAAATAGCGGATGGAAGGGAGAAAATAATGGATCATATCTCATACCAGTTCTCCCTTAATATGAGCCATTCAAAACCAACAACGCTAACCTAATTGAGCTGCCCCCTTTCAGCCCTATTCCTGTCAAAAATGCTTGCCCATCATCATGGGTCAAGATCCATTTAAGCCTGTAGAATATATTATTCAATTAAATATAATTTAATCGCTTATCGATATCGTATATCGATCGATATATTTATAACTATTAAAATTATATTTATTCCTCAAATTGTAATCAAAATTTATAATTAATATTTCATAAACATTAATTAATTTAATTAATTTATAACAATTATAAACTAATTAAATCATTTGGTCAAAAGTGAATTTATCATTTCGATTGTGTGACTTGTCAAGTGTAAATTTAGTCGACGATTAACATCGAACTATTCGGATGTTAAAGTTCACACATATCTTAGAAGGTGGTGTGACATTTGACCAAATTTATCGCTTACTTGGTTTTGATGAATCAAATTTTACTTTGTTAAGTGTTACTCGGTTGTGACTTTTATTTAACACTAATTCTCTTCGTCAAAACTATATCACTTTGAACTTATAGAATTTCGTAACACTCAAAATTCTAATATCATCCATATTCAACTCTATAGTCTAAACACAAAGTCCTTGGTTCAACAATAACAATTTTATTAACTGAATTGCTCTAGCCACAGACAATGACTTTGAGTTGACAGTGATATTAACCCCATATAACTGAGGAGATGAATCCTCTATTGAATAGTGTTTCACTTCCAACACTTCCAACTGACCTAACAATAGTCACTCGATGTATGTCGTACTATGGTTTGACTATAACCAAAGCGGAGCTTTTATACTGAAGATCCACGATATTTTCAAGTCGAGAGAACTATGTAAATTAGTCACATTGACATTTTCTATTTGATCTTAGTTACATGATAGATATTCTTGAATCATTATATGAATTGCCACTAATTTACAAACATTTATGAATTTCAAAATTATTCTCGTGGAATGGAGTACTATACATTAAACCTTTTATTTTCCAAAGTATTTAAAATAAAAAGCTCAGAAAGTATTTAAAAAAAAGCTCAAATCATAATCTACAAATATGTATGTCAGGTTGTATTAAACCAACTATTATTAGATACTATAGCTACATGATAGATGATATGTTCATACTGGTTACTTCTTTGAAGCTAATTGCGTTATAATATTAGTGTTAGAGACTTTCAAATTCTTACCATAATTAGTAATGTATTAAAGAACAACCCGCCACATCATGTTACATCCATGTTTCTAATTTCTTCCTATTAGCATAATTATAATTTGTTTACTTTCATTCATTTTGTAGGTGGTTTGAATGTATTAATACATTGTACCACATCATCTTCAATAGTTTGGTAAAATCTGTTACGTGTTAAATGAACTATTATTTTGTTCTCGATTTTTGTATCTAATGTCACTTTCATAGTTTTGTACCTAATGCGACATTCATCTGATTTTTGTTTCATTGGTATGATTAAAAATTTCTTTTACCTTTTTAAGGCATAATTTGTTTATTAGTGCATAGTTACCAAAGAATCTTCATGTTTTTTCGTATGGACCATTAGTGGTAATATTTATATTTTCTCCGTTCTCAAACATAAGTATACAAGAAATCCAAGTTGCTGGAAAAAATATATACGAAGTAAAAGAATATTCAAATAATAAATTTATAGCATGTTTTGGGAAGAAGTATAAATGTACAGATAGATCTTTATTTTTGCTACAGTAAACAACTGTAGATTTAAAGAATAAGCTATAAATATGTGATTTACAAACTTATAATTCTTATTTAAATGTTTTATGTGATCCTACTCGACTAAATTTAATTTTCATAAAATGTGATATTATCCATCTTAATTAGCCTAGGTATAATATATATGTGCGTTTGTGTGTGTATAAGTATGTATGTGTGTGTGTAGTGGTGTTGGTTAATAGACCATGAAATGTTTGCAAGCAACACATGATTTCCATTAATGCATAGCTATCACCAATTTTCAAGGGATATTACGAAATTATAAATTAATTATCTACAATTATGGATTGAAGTTGTACTTAATTATAATGTTTGTATGGGGTGCAATTTTTTTTTTAAAAAAAATCCTACTTTCGTTGGCTAGAGATTTAGCAAGGTCCGCTACCGACCTACCCTCTTTTAATTCAGACTCTCATAGATGCACTTTTCGATCTCAAGCGTTTTAGCGTGATTAAGAGATTATTACATACCTCTGCAAATAACAAGTCGTTAAAGTGCCGTTGCCAAGGCTCGAACACTCTCCCTCTACTAAGGAACTAGCAACCCTTCCAACTGCACTAGAACTGCAGACATGAAGTGCAATTTTGTTCACACCAATGTTAATATAACACTAGTGGTGATTGATAGAATTCAAGAGCTCGCATGCAATTGAACCCATGAGATCCTCCGAATTGCACCACTCATCACAATGTTATTTTAATAATGGCGGTCGGCGTAGCCAAAGTTATATTCGTTTATGGGTAAATTAAACTAAATTGGAAGGATCTTATCAAATTATATTTCCATATAGCCGATAAAAGGAACTGCTTTCTATTGATTTAATTTAGTTTGAACTCATACTGATTAGATAATTAATTGTATTTGATTCTTTTTTATTGGATTTAATGCATGGATCAACTAAATTTTAATTCATTTTAGTGTTGATAAATTTGATCCTAGTTTATTTCAATGTAACATTTGATTTTGTGATGGATCAAAATTGCTTTTTAATTTTACTTGATTATTATATATTTTACAAGGAATGACTTTCTGAAATAATGTTATGTACTTGTATTTATAGTATTTGTCTATTTTTAACAAAAAAGGATCATACTCAAAAAGTTGGAATAATTGTAGTAGGAAGAAGCACAGTTGAGGAGTAAAGTTTCATTGGAAACCAATACAGTGAAAGTGATATGACAAAGGACTTATATATTTACAAAACTATTAGTTTGTAATTTTAACGCACTTTGATTTCCTCTTATTAATATCATATCCAAAAATAGCAACAAAATTGTTTATTGTACATCATAATAATATTAATGGTGCTTTGGGCCATAATTAGATATATTTATTACTATAAATATTCCTCAAATGAGAAATTAAACTCATCTTCCTCCCTAATTTTAGAAATAATATTAAATGCATTAACAATCAATTCACTCAAGTGCCAATGAGCTAGAGTCATGAGAAGATGCATTAAAGAGTCTTTATATATATATATTTATGTATATGTGTGTGTATATGTGTGTGTGTATTGTTTTCTAAAAGAGAAAGGAAATAGTATATTATTCTAAATTTTGTATAATTCAAAAATACTAAAGACGGCATTTTGATTTTTTTAGCCTTCAATAACCGTAGCTTCGAAAGATTTTGTTGTTAATGAATATTTGGATAAAATTATTATCAGTAAATTATTTTCATAATTTTGCGAGAAATAGCCGTGTGGTAGAATGTTGGACGATGTTGAACTTCACTACCAAAGTTCTAATGTTCGATGAAAAAGCCGCCTGTGAATTTCAATCAGCAAAATTATGATTTATTGTCCATTAATTAATTATTAAATGATGCAATGTAATTTTGGTATTAATAAGAGTGAGTTTTTAAATGGTTTTATTTGAATTTACAATGCTATTAGTAAGGACAAAATGATTTACTTTCAGAAATACATACAATTTAATTATACATGATCTATAAACTTACTTGATGAACTAGTTGCTAAGTTTGAAGGCCAAGTGGCGAAAGTATTAATTTACATCTATGATTTCATTTTTGAAGACCATGTTATATTTTATTCATTATGCTTTTAATCTAAAATTGAATTTCTTAGATTAGGAAAAGATATATAAATTTAATAGAGAAGATGCTTACGGATTCAAAATTTTAATAACATGTTTATTTTTTTGGATTTGGTTGTTGGTGGTATTATACATGAATATTATTATATTTTCTCACCTTTGACATTAAGTTGATTAATCATTATTGAATGAAGGTGCCCATTAATGGTAATTAACTTATTTAATTAACACCAAGGAGGATTGGTTCTAGAATTAAATGAAATTAGCTTCTTATTAAAATTAGAATCAAGCTATAAATATATAAATAATATTTGACTTGAGTTATTTGTATTTAATTATCCATTTAGATTGAACTCACTACAACAAAATCAACATTTTACAACGGTGGAAAACCGTTGTAAATGACCTATTACAACGGTGAGTGCACCGTCGTATTATAAGAAGTTGTAATAGACTAAAATCTTTTACAATTGGGTTTCGATGTTGCAATTAACCGTTGTGATATATCCTATTACAACTGTTATTTTCCATTGTGGTTAACATTTTTACAACAGTTAATAACTGTTGTCAGTATGTAATAATATCGCAATGTAGCATGTACAACATCTATGGTATAACCGTTGTAGTAATCTCTACTATAACTGTTATCCACCCTTGTGATTTCTTATGTTTTACAACTTTTTCTGACAGTTGTAATATTCTTTATTACAATTATAATTGACAGTTGCGATTTAAATCCAAAAAAATATTTACATGCAGCAATTATTCACATATTAATAATCATAGAATTCATTCATATATTAATAATCATAGAATTCATATATTGATGCAGCAACTATAACTGAATCAGATTCATTCATATATTAATGATCATAGTATTCCAACAAAGTACAATGCATATCCAACAAAACAATCTAAAGTAGTCATTCACATCACCAACTAAAACGTTACCAAAACAACATTCTAACATAACCATTCCAAAATACAATGACAGCACAAAATACATAAGAAAGATAAAGTTTTGTATCACAAAACAATACATACCCTAAGGATGTACACTAGTCGATGGCAATGAAGTCATTATGCCAAGCCACGGTTGATCCAACAGCTTCTCTAATGATACACATCTCGGAATTCGGCCTCCACAAGAAAGCTTCTAGATCCACCGCCACATCAATCCAAACTTTACAACCATCCCGTCCTAGTTTTTTAAAGTGCACCAAACAATTAGTATCAGTGGATACCACCGTTCCTTCTGCAACAACTTGCTTTTGCCATGTACCAGTTTAAAATTGGAACCAAATAACTAAAAATTGCAAAAGAAGAAAGTATTTATTTAATAATACAGTACAAATTGCTAGCTTGTTTAAGGAGCGCTATGCCTCTATTTCCGTATTTTATGTCATTAAGCGTAAGCAAAGGTTTAGTGCGAAATCAATAGATTATTAGGCAAGTAACCAGGTTTACTAACGTATATAGTGGGAATGGTAGATGGAACTGCTTTTGTATATTTATCAACGAAGCATGCGCGGCAACATAGTTAATCGACACGTTTCTCTTTTTTATTATAAACCAAGTCACTTATGGACATTAAAGTGTGAAATTATTAATGTAAACCTTTGCTCCAATTGGCTCCTTGGGTATCAGATCTGATAGCTACATGTATTATGTCTGTGGTTTTAACTGTATCATGATTGTTACAACTACAATAATACAGAAAGCTGTTGAAGAGAAAATCTAAATACGAAAATTAACCTATTAAGAGGTGATGCAAAATCTAGAAAGGTGTATCTTGCTCTGAAATAAATTTAAGCAAGCATAAATATGAGCACGTAATGAGACTAGAGTATGCTAAAGTGTGATTGAGATATCACTGGACAAACTATTGTTAAAGAGCATTCCTTTTCCTGATCAAGCTTTCTACACTTCTCTTTTGTCCTCCTTTTCAATATTTCTATCTATCAACGTCCGTAAGATTTTCTTTTGATCCTCTTTTCTACTTTTTTCATAAACCTTTTTAGAATTAAACAATCTTTCTTGACCAGTGGTATAAAAATAAAAATATCATACGTAACCATATGGTTGTTCTGTATGTATATATAAGTACAGTACCACTATTCTACACATACCCCCACTTACATATTATCATATTCTATAGTTTACCTTGATCATATCATATTATCATATACTATAATTCCATTCAAATGGATGCTCAATTATATGGAAGACAATCTAGCACAAGGTGGATACCAACACCTGAACAAATACGAATACTAAAGGATTTGTACTACAACCAAGGAGTTAGATCACCAACTTCTGAACAAATTCAAAGAATTTCTTCAAAGCTGAGGCAGTATGCAAATGCAGAAAAGAGCAACCATGACTCGAAATGACCATGTGTGAAAACGACATATTATATGAATGATAGTGCATTTTGTTTTAAACCTCTAATGATGATTCATACTTATAGATTCATACTCATAGCACCTTCATTAATCATAGTATTAATGGGAGAACTTAGATCAAACACAAAGTTTATAAAGAAACAAAAATACCTATGTGACTATTTTAGTAACCTCAAAAATCGATCCTCTTTTAGTTTTCTACAAATGGTTGGTTACGAAAAGAATTTCACTATAACTCATCCTCCTATAGTTCATTTTCTTGATAAATATCTTAAATCATAATCTTACAATTCAACCAGGTTTCCTTAAACTCAAATTTGAAAAATGAGCACATCTTCGTTTCCAAAATTGAGTTCATGGCTCAAATTTGCGTAAAATAATGAATATTTGTCCCACTAGTGAACTATAATTGTGTGTGCAGTACGCTTACTCCATTTATAGTATGAACTAATATACGAAATACCAATTTGTTATGATAGGTACAACTTTTAACAATGACTTTTATAAAAATTAACGATGTATTATACCTTGTATTTATAAAAATTAATTCAAAAAAAATCTATACCTTGTATTTTGTTAAATCCTATTGCAACCAATCTAACTTTGTTTCTAACATACTTTTCCTGCTTCATTAAATCTATTTTTATACACTCATTTAGTTCCTACAATGGGAAAATCATTGTTGAAAACTCTACAAGTTGAAAACAACAATTTTACCAAATGAGCACTTCATTGTAGACAGTAGGCAGTTGGTGATAAAATGTAAGCAAATAATATAACTTCATTATATAAACCTATAATAGCTTTATAAATGCAAACAATGAAGAACTGAAGCTATATATTTTCACATTTATATGTTATTGCTATAAATAAAATTGGAAAACTGAAACATATAGCAACTAAAAACTGAAACTCATATATTCATTCTAGTGTCATCGTGCATTTAGGAAATAAACCTATAGAAACGGTACCTGAGGCATATTAGCATGAGGAGTCGTTAATTTTCCTCATTAATTGTTTGCTTTCCTTTTATATCCTGTAAAGATTGTATCATTAACCATTTGCTTTACTTTCATTAGCATAGCGCTAATTAACACTTACCATCAAAATCGAAGTAAGCTCCTGTACTTTGGCCTCCAAGCCACTAACTTGGTTTCGTAATGCATGTACTTTACCTAAATTAGCCCGATGAATACGCAGCTAACCCTAAAACCTAGTCCTCTTACACGTCCGCCATGTTCCTGACCAAAAAACATTGACACCCCATCTTAAGTAATTGATGCTGTTCCCTGGGAATCCTGACTCACGGAATTATGCTCTTTTATCTTAGACTACAAATTCAAAAACAACCAATATTTAGCAATTAAAAAAAATATTACATTAACAATAACATAAAACTGCAGTCACTTTATTTATGTTTTTGCTTATATCGTATATTTGAACTTATCCTTAATATGCAATCGGCAACAACTAAATTTGGGGGTTCTCCATTTTTTCTGGTGTGGGCTTTGCACCACAATTCATCTCTACCGATATCAGACATTGCCATTTCCTTTTTCTACAAAAAAGCATAAGAGCTTAAGAGCGTACAAGTGATAATAAATAAAAAATGCTTTAGCAATATTTTCTTACCATTTCTTCTTCCAATCTTGCATAACCTTTTCTGCTCATGGTATGTGGGAGTTTATTCTTTGCTCTCATAGTTTATTCTTTGCTCTCATAGTTTTGCATAACCAATATTTATTGAAATAGGAGTCGAAATCAAGATTTAGTTTCTAAAATTGCAGTTTCTAAATATGATTGCAGTGCAGTTTGTATGGAGATTATTGTGGTGGAGGGGGAGTTGTTGATGAAGTGTGAAGGGTGAGGAACGAAGTGTGATATGAAGGAAACAGAAGTCCACTTACTGGCTAGGGATGGATGTATTGTGTAGTCTTGAAATAGGGACGGCAAAGCAAGTACATTTTGTAATAGAGAAAACAGAGAAAACAAAAAATGCAATTGGAATGTATTGTTTGTAACAGAGAAAACAGAGATGTAAAAATGATAGTGAATAGTATCTGAGTTACTGAAAATGTTTATCTTTTTTCATAAACTGAAACAAACAAAACAAATGCAGTTGCACAAAAATAGAAATTTACTAAATAGAAAAGCCACAAAACAAAGAAGCAAAATATCAAAGTGTCAATGCAAGATGTAAATGTAAATGCATAGGTGAACACAAAACAGGAAAAAAAATGCAAAACAGTAGGCATAACATAACCATTAAAAATATGCAAGCAGTTATACTGAAAAGTCATAATCTAGTACCTGTATACAAGTCCATAGATCATCCCTCAATTCGTCATCGACTTTCTTCCATCCGCTAATTGTTATAGGCACAATCTCCTTTGCTAGAGTGATATCACCTGTATTACCACCACCAGATGAAGCATTGTGTGCAAGTATTGAAAAGAAAACAATGAGAAAAGCTAAAGTGATATCACCTGTATTACCACCACCAGATGAAGCTGAAGCACCCGCACCACAATTATTGCATCACAGGTCAGATATCATTCCACCACTCAAACTGAAATGAAATTTTTCTCATATAAATTAAAAAACATTGCAGATAGGTATAAATATAAGTGTCATGTACATGTATACAATCATTGATTAAATTATGTATACATGTCAACAAGCTTATTTATTAATTTTTGCATAAATGACAAATCTGTTTGGAATATATGTATAGGTAAGTGGAGTCATAACAGTGGAATTACATGTTGGTTTTGATAGTGCTTTTTGAACTATTGCTATACACGGTGAAGAATGACATGTGTATGATGATCAATTTTTAAGGGAGCACTGATCGATGGTGTAAATTACAAAAACATATATTAGTTACCTAACATGTGTATGAGTGGCAAAGTGTGCGGGTAGCGATTCATTAGTCTGTCCATGTCATTTATTTAACTTCACTTTTGCCAAAGTTCAACTTCCTCTGAAAATTATTCAACTTATTTTTGCAGTAGAAATCAGAGTCTCGTCTTTAGATTTGTTAGTTTTTTAGGATATCAGTAGCTGCTGATTGCATTGTATTCATTTGTACTATTTTCATAAACTTTTTTTTACGGCATTGTGTTTCAACTGTTGGAAGAATAACTAATTATTATAACTAGTAAATTCTTAATTTTGTGATATAATTTACTATCACGACTCACACTTTTGTACTTATTTTCATTTATGCTATTGAAGGGGTTTCTTCTTTTGTTAAGCTCTCTTGATTTCTTTTCTTTTTTTACGAGAAGTAGGCAAAATTTTCATTTTCTCTTAAAGAAATAAAAAATAGCTATGTTGTTAACATTCTCTTTAATTCCCTCATTATCTTCTAAATCTCCAAAATCTTAATTTTGTCTCTCCAAATTACGATGGTTTATTTTGATCAAGATTGATTTGAATTTCCAGGTGGCTGGTTAGGTGGCCAGGCCAGTAGCCCGGCCCTTGCGGCACAAGCAGCAGCATGTGCTTCTGCTTTGTGCAGTAGCAGCACCTTGCTGCTGTAGGCAGCAGTACCCACTGCTACCACTTGCAGCAGGGCTGTTGCCTCGCTACTGAGACCGAGGCTCGCTGTTAGCAAAGACCGACATCTCCCCTCCCCTCCGGCACCTCCTACTCGCTCTTGATTTATCTCAAGTTTTCAATATCTATCTCATTTAAAAAAATAGCTTTAATACTCTTTTTGATGTACTTCAACCTTATCTTATAATATAAAGTCTACATTCAATATATATGACATGTTTAAAACAACACAATATGTAAATCAAGCCATTGAAGGAAAAAAACAAAATTCTGGAGCAAGATTGTTTAAAATTGGAAATTCGAAAACTTACTTACAATAAACCCCTTTCTTTAAATTTCATAAATATGGTATGAAATAATCAAATGAAGTATGATCTTGCAAAAAGAAACCACTGTCAATTCTCAAGGAAAACAAAAGCGTGTTACAGTAATTTTTTCTTCATCAAATCTTAGATTTATGCTTTAATTTTTTGATTTGGAAATGATAGTAAAGCTTTATATTTATCAATAATGCAAAAGATCAAGATTCAAGGATTGAATAAGAGGAGAAATCAAAATATAATCTCATTAACCATGTATCGTGTTACATATACCAAAACAAGTCATTGCAAATATAAAAAATAAATTCAAGTTCATTTATAGTAAAGTGATCTTTTATATATATATATGAAAATGAATTACAGATCTCAACTTATAACATTTTCAAAATTGAAACACAACCCAGTTAAATCTCAGTTAAATAGAAACAAAAAACATTGCTCCTTGCCTACTTAATCAAAACATGCAAGCCTTAACCCGCATAATCTATAAAGCATCCAGCATACAAAGGATAAAGTACCAACTCAGAACAGAACAAACACTGCATAAAAATTCTAAATAACCTAGGATAAGATCTATGAACATGATATACGTCTGACCACCCACTCCATCAGTCAAATCCATGAAACTACAAGTATACATAAGACCCATCAGTCAAACCAAAAATTGAATTAAGAATCACACACATAGATACATAATTCCTGATTCGTAATTTGACACTCAAAACCTATAAAATTCCAAAAACTGCAAAACCCAAAACCCAAATCATGAACCTTGATACTCATTGAACACACACACACACACTGATACAATTAGAACACTCAATTAGAACAAATAGAACGAGATGAATATACCTTAAGCATACGATATCGACAGCAGTTTTGAGGACCGAGCACGTTAACGCGAGGAAGAAGATGGAAATAGCGTACACTATCAGCAGCAATTTTGAGGAGCAGATTAGGTTTTTTTTTTTTTATTATGGGTTTGCGAATTGAATCGGTAGTGAGTTTAGTTCTGGGAACTTTTGCCCTAATTAATGAATTGAGCGGCCAATGAAAATAAGGGAGGGAAGTTGTAATTTTTGGGGGAAGGAAAGTAATGTTGGAGGACAACTGACAAAAACAGTTGTTATAAATAATTTTTTTACAACTGGCGTAGATAAGCAGTTGTTAAAGAGGCAGATTACAACTGCTATACAAATAGAGTTGTTAAAAATATCTTTTCTACAACTGTTAAAAATGAACAGTTGTTACAAACTACTTATTACAACTGTTAAAAATGAACAGTTGTAAAGAAAAGGTTGTAATATGATTGCTTTGTTGTAGTGACTCAAATTTTAAATGCTAAATGTATTTATCACCACTTACATTGTTACAATCAACAATAAATGTATATTCTTTCTAAGTGGCCCCCAATTTTAAGTTAATTAATATTGGAAAATTTTATATTTATCAATAATTATTTACAAATTGAAATGAATTTAATGTCATTTATTGCACACGTTAAATTGTGATAAATGTATTCACCAGTTTAAATTTTAGTAAAATAAAATACAATTGATTTTGATAAATGGTCATTTTTAACTCTTTATTCGATTTCAAGTTGAATTAGAGTCATATAGAGTAATATTACCATGCATTTGATAAAAATAATTAATTGCTAAGAATGCAATATAGGAAATTAGCATTATTTGTAATGTAATGCTCCCAAGTTAGGAATAAGTTATAGTTGACGTTAGTGTTTATTGTATAATTCCGTTTGTCTTCAAAAATATTAGTTATACTTTGTGCGTTTTGAAATTATTTAAGCATATTTATCTTTAAATTTTGTCAGTGGTGTTATACCAAAGGCTAATCCAAGAATATTACAAAACAAAAGTGTATAATTTACATTCATATAACTAAAAATAATTTAAAAATGCACGGCAAAAATTATGTGAATTTTGCACGCTTAGCACAGTTCCTAATTAAATTAGTGTTCAGCATTAAAAGGAATTAGGAGCTTGCTACATGGTCAGAAATGGGGGAGTGCGAAAAAGTAGGGTTTGACGGAAAATTGCAAGGTCTATTGATTTTACAATTATAATTTTACATTGCGGACGATTTTCTTCCGAGAAATCCGGGCCTTATAAAATTATTGCAAAATGAATTACTGGTTCAACTTTGAAGAAAAACTAATGTGTAACTTGTGCATTGCACACGGTAATGGTATGAAACGTAGTATTTAGACTTTTAATGTTAAAGTTGGAACTTTATTATATACAACGTATGATAAATTCAGTAGAATCGATAAACTATAAATTAAAAATGTTATTATCATTTATGTATAGTTTGTGTTATGTAGATTATATTTTTTAGAGTAAAAAAATAATTTTATTATTCTTGTTAGCATGAATTGATATATTTTACTGATTTTAGATGAATTAATAAATATTATTTAACTGGCTTTTTCAAATATGTTAACTTTGAAATTATGCAGTTAGTTAAAATATATCCGCCTAAGGGTAAATAGTATGAAAAAATTGAAAAGGATTTTGTAAAAAATTATAGAGAACTTAATGCGGAGTTATTTGAAGTTAAAAATGCAATTTTTTACTACAATGTATGATAAAATTTTGAGAAAAATAATTATAATTGATTTACAAATTAACTTTGTTACTATTATTTATGAACACAATTTAAAGTACGTATGTGATCTATATCTTTACAGTTGAATGCATTTTTTTTACGATTTTTATTATTGTGTGCAACTGATATATATATTTAGGATAAGAATAAACTATTCACTAAGATTATTTAAATAGTTTAAACTTGAGATTTCGTAAGCAAATGAAATACGTTGATTTAAACACAAAAGATTAGGGACAATCTAGAGGGTTGTAAATAATTGTAGAAATGTTAAAATGTAGGTATTCGAAGTTAAAAATAGAATTTTACAATGCAATGTATGATAAATTTATTGAGATAAATGAATAATAAATTAAAATCATATATATTGTTTATGTATGTTATTTGTGATATTTGATTTATATATCTTTATATTTGAATGAAAAACTAATTTTGCCACTTTTGTTGATATGAAAATGATATACAAATTGAAACTGTCATATTAAGGATTTATTACATGAGTTAACGACTATTTATTAATTAAATTATTTCGAATAGTTTAAATCCAAGGTTACATAATTAATTAAAATATGTCGACATAAATGTACAAAATTACGTGATATACACGAGGGTTTTGTAAACAACTGTAGAAAATTTAAAATGTAGGCATTTGAAGTTAAAACAAGAATGTTACAATGCAATGCATTAATGTATTGATATAGATGAATCATAAACTAAATTTGTTATTATTGCTTGTGTGTATAATTATGTTTTGTGACTGACGTATTTATATATCTAAATAAATTTTGCACTGCTCTTTTTAACATGAATATGGTACAATTATTGAAATTTTCATATTTTAATGATATATTAGACAGATCAATAAATAATAGTTCACTAAATTTAGTTAAATAGTTTTATGATTACGTGATTAATTATAATATATGAAGCTAAATGTAATATTAGAAGGGAACCGAGGGGTTCCGTAAAAGGTTATCGAAATTTTAAATGAAGGTATTTGTAGTAAAAAAAAACATAATTTCGTAATATACTATATGATGAATTCATTGATATTTTTTTAAATATTTTTTTGATATTATTTTCTATTTTTTCTCAAAAACCAAATCCGATCGCATGTTTCTATGAACAATTTTTTTAAAAAGTTTCTCTGCAAAGGTGCAAATATTTGAAGTTCTTTGCAAAAGTTTAAATATTTACAGTTTTACAACAATTATTTACAGCCTGGCTGAAACTAAAAATAACATTGTTTTCTTAAATATGTTTTTGAGAAGAAACAATTGTGACTCTGTATTTTGAAATTTAAAGTGGGTATTTTACAAGTTCCTTATTGTTTATGTTATATTGTATATCATGTGACCCATATATCTCGCTTTAATTAAAATGTAATTTTATCATTTTTGTTAACATGAGTATGATGTACATATTGAAATTTTCATATATTCATTAGTAGGCGAACTAATGAATATCACTTAATTTATATTTATTTAATTAGTTTAAACATAATATTGCATAATTAATTTAAATATATAGACTCAATGAAAAATATTGGGAGAAAGAGATGTGAGTTTTGTAAATAATTGTGGTAATTTTAAATATAGGCATTTATAGTTAAATGTAGAATTTTACAATGCAGTGTATGATAAATTTATTGAGACAAACGGATAACAAATTAATATTATTATTTTTTATATGATTTATATCCATAATCGAATAAAAAATTAATTTTACCATTTTGGTTGATACAATAGTCATATGCATATTGAATTGCGGTTCTTTAGTATTTTATTACTTGATTGAATTTATTTAAACAGTTTAAATTTTGAATTATGTAATTAACCGAAATGTATGAACTTGGATATAAAATGTTAATCGATGAATAATTTGTAAATAATTATATGAACTTTTAAATTTGAAATGTATGTTGCAGATTGTATGGATCCAGCGAGCAAGAAATTCTTTGAATCTAATATTATTCAATGGATGGACAGAATACACGCCCTCCACCGTTCTCATTCGTTGAATCTGATTATTGTACGGTATCATCAAATTACAATTCTGCCCTAACTCAAAAGAACAAACCCTAGTTTCGTCATCAAAACCATGTTCTGCCGAAAGGAAAACGGAGGCAAAGTGAAGAATGGGCTGGAAACAGAAACGAACCGCGTGGACCCCGTATCATGTCAGTCAGAAATCGGTGAAGGCCATTTTTCAGTTCCCGTTGATTTGAGTGCGATCAGGATCGTTTATTTGGTTTAATTCGGCAGTGGAAAATTTGTGCCTTTTTTTGTGAAGCTGCTTCCTTCTATTGTGAGAAAAACCATTCTACAGAATCACTCCAACTGCTGCCATTTCTTGCAGTTTCGTCTTCTAATTGCGTTTTAATCTGATTTTCAGGTTCGACAATCGTTGACTGGAAAGTTCGATTTTGAGGCGTTGTAGTATCAAAAGCTTGCAGACTGCTCCATGTCAGTACGTTAATTTTGTATCTTTTTCTAATATTATGGATGTATCAAATACCTATAGTTACCTTATACGATTACGTATGTATTTTCTTATTAAATATGTAAATTGGAATGTCAATTCTTGTGATTAAGCAAAAATTCACATATGCTTCATGTACAAGTGTCGCTTTGTGCCTCACTGATGTTTTCATTTATTTTCAGACTAATAAATTTAGTTACTTCCATAAATCATGTTAGGAAAGTAGAAAACAAACCCTTCTCAAATCTTTGCTTTGAGTCAGTGAACATAAACTTTTTAACGGAGAAGAATGAAATCCTTCGAAATGAACATAACCACTATAACATTTGTTTTGTACTTAACATGCTATAATGTCTAAAGTTTAGAACTGTTATGTGAAAATGAAACTATTTATTTTTTATAACACTTAACAAAGATTGTGACTATTTCAATCTTGATGGCAATGATTTGACGATTACAACAGCTGATGCATAATGATGGGTTCTAGATGTTAAATTACGAAATCAGCACGGATAAGAATTTCTAATGTAACATAAGGTAAAAAGGTGGAACCCAGTGCACGAAGCTCCCGCATGATACGGGCTCTGCGAAGGTCGATAATGTACGTAGTCTTTCCCTCGCATTTTGAAAAGACTGTTTCCGGACTCGAATCTGGACGTCCAGATCACCATGCGGTTGATCTAACCGTTGCGCCAAGGCTCCACCTCTAATACAACATAAGATGATTAAGGAAAAAGCTAATCTTTTATTTACTACAATTGTGAGTAGTAATAATAAAACAATAGAGCGTATCTCATTCATTGCATGTGGTGATGTCATAAAAACATAGTATTTATACTTCAAATATATTATTAAAATAAAATTTTGCTATGCAATGTTCGATATATCAATCATGAATTAAACTTTTTGTTATTGTTTATGCATAAAATTTTTGTTATGTGATTTATATATTTTTATATTTAAAAGAAAAATCCATGTTACCGTTTTAAAAATAAGAATGTGGAATATAAATTGAAACCATCATTCTTTGTAATTTATTAGAGAAACTAATGAATATTAGTCACTTAAATTGATTTAAATTGTATGGATTTATAGTGTTTGGTTAAATACGTAGATTTGAATGTAAAATGATAAGAGAAAAATGATGAAAACTTGTGAAAATAACCGTTGAAATCATAAAATTTAAATATATGAATATAAAATCATGGAAAAATTAAGGTAATATGTTGGATAACAATAAATTGATAATTTGTTATAAAATGAAGAAAATAGAAGCCATTAGAGAGAGAACAATTTTATTCATACATAGATTAGTTATCTATTTACATTACATAGCCTACTTTATATAAAGGCTTTGCAGCTTGGTACAAAACTTATTCCACGATGTGGGACTAAACAAAATAACATAAAGCATATTCACTTCATTATTTACATATATTATAACACTCCCCCTTGAATATGCGTTTTCAAAATCTTGAATGCTCTGATAACTTGAAATTGTCCCTTTTGAAACGTGTATGTGATTGCTCCCCCTCATTATTATCTTGCTTGCATTTATCCATTCAGTCGATATAGATATTGTCTGTTGCCTCATTAAAAACCTCTGTTAGGAAAACCCAGTGGGAAAAACCTTGAACGAGGAAAAGAGTGCAACTTGTAAAATCATATTAAAAAATGATATTCTTTCTAAAAGTTTGTGATACTTCAGGATCAAAACAATGCCTCATTAAAACCTTACTAAGAAAAACCCAATGGGAAAAATCTTAGTGAAGGAAAAAGAGTACAATGACATATTTTATTATCTTATTTCATCAAATGAAGTTTGATACTTCAAGATCAAACTAATGCCTTTACCTTGACCAGCTTTTCTAGCAGCAGCTCTTTCGCGATCCTTCTCCCTTTGATTTCCGCGTGATTTACTGATCCTTGACGACCTTGATATTGATGTGCGCCCTTAATTAGTTGACTTCTTATCTTCAGATCCACGGACATTCTACGAACCAGCTAATCAGGGTTTAACATTTTAAAATCGTGCTGATAACGTGTTATAAAATGAAGAAAATAGAAGCCATTAGAGAGAGAACAATTTTATTCATACATAGATTAGTTATCTATTTACATTACATAGCCTCTTTTATATAAAGGCTTTGCAGCTTGGTACAAAATTTATTCCACGATATGAGACTAAACAAAATAACATAAAGCATATTCACTTCATTATTTACATATATTATAACATAATTCACATGGATTCAAAAAATTCGAAGAGAATTAAGGGGTGGGGTGAAATTTTTATAACTCCTGAGATGGTTTGTAATTTTTAAACCTTTCTATTATCTAACTGACAATTTATTAAAGTATTGTCATTTTTGTTTTTTATGTGATCCGTATATTTTAATATAAGGATGAAAATTTAGTTTATACCATTTTGTAACAATGAGCGTGATATACTTGTTGATATTATTATCTTTGTTATTTATTAAATAAATTAATAGATAATGGCTAATTAAATTTATTTAAACATATTATAGTTAAATTATATAATTAATTTAAATATACAGACTTAAATGTAAATTATATGTGAAAACGGAGAACTGTGGAAATAATATTAGGAACGAAAAAGTGTAGGCTTGTGAATGTAAAGCGATAGTATAAAATTAATAAAATATCGTAAACAATTGCAAAAATAATAAATTGTATTGAGTATTTAAAATAGAATATTAATAAATATCTAGAGAAAATTACGTAGAGTTGAAAAAAAGCTAGAATTGATGCGAGGGTCAAAAATTCTTTTACTTTACTATTATTTAATAGATTGGTTTATTTTCGCAAACTAGTATACCGGTCATTATAAACAAGACAACCATTATATACTAGACTTGACATCTTATTGCACTATATCGCTGATTGTTTTCGGACTCGAAAGGTGCCTTAAATTTGAAGAGCATGGCTTCTAATTTTTGCAATCTTGTTTCTTCAATTGTAGAAAACACGCTGCTACTGTTGAATGCTGAAGATTTAGAACAGACACTTTCTAAGGTATTGTGTTTTTTCCAATGTATTGCTTACGATTATTGTCTATTTTTATTAGCAAGATGTAAAAAGCATACAAGAAGTGCAGGGCTAGATAATTGCGAATCGTATAGATGTTCAGTATATTTATGCATAAATGGTGTTGATTTGGACTTACTACAGTATTGATGGGATGTGTAAAGGTGGTTCGTTGGATGTGTGTAATGGTTGAGGCATGGAAATGCGTGGCCAATCATGTTTGGATGACCATTCGATTTCAAAAGAAACTAAGAAAGTTAACTTGAAGTTTTACACAAATTGACAGTCGCTAGATCGAATAATTTTAATGGTCGATATCATTGCACGTAACCAATATTTGAACAAAATTAAGGAGGTTAAAGCCAAATTTAATTTTGACCTTGAACTTTACATCAATCTAAGTATTAGATTCGCATAAAATCTTATAACATTTCGATTGATTTACTTCATTTTCTTTTTAAAAAAAAATTATTTATCAACATCTTAGAAACATACACTGAACCAACAACTGGGATATATTAAATGAATTTCTTAAATGCTAATCAAAATTTCTTCGCACTAGATTTGCTATTATTTAAACTTACAAATGGTAAATGAATATCCAATGTTAGTAGGTTGCTCCTCCAAAATATGGTAGGGAAATAACCGATCCATGCCACCATATATCTATGTCTTATCTCTATATAATACACCAAGACAACTTTATAAAGTATCCATCAACAAAAGATATAAAGTAGCGCTCTCGATTAGAGGATCACTCTTTCATTAAAAAACCAGATGAATAAAAAACAAAAAACAGAAGATATAAAGTATTAGTCTGAGGTAATCTTGAAGATATATGTTAATATTTTATAATCAATTTCAATTCTGTTATGATTGCTATTTGGTACATCGTGGTGAATTTAATATTTTAGAGAGCCACCTTTAGGAATTTTATTAGAAATTATTGTTATAGGTAAATGCACTAATTCTCTTTTATGAATAAACGAGTTAGAGAAGAACCTTTCATATTTATAATTTCTGTTAGGTTGATGGGATAACATCAAGTAAATGCAATGAAATGTAACTAATTATTAACGTCGAAACAAAAATGAAATCTATTTTAATAACAATGGTTCTTTCATCTTTACTATCAAAGTATGAATTTTTAAATGATCGAATCATGTTTATTTTTTAGTATTTCCTTAACTTCAAAATATGAAATTAATTTTTTTACCATGTTAATTTCAAATAAACAAAACATCAAATCAAATTTTTTTTAGTGGTGAACGATCAAGATAGATTGAGCTTTACATATCCAACTCATGTTTCTCCATTAGATAATGCAAATATCGTAGGAATGAATGAGGAATGTGTTAGTCAGAACTGGATTGGAGGTTCAGTTGATGGCGTCGAAGGTGAAATCACATACAACTGAGAACGAGAGAAGCAAGTAACTTCTAGTTTGACACTTATGGTTCCGAAGGTTTCGTGTAAATTCAATAATTTTGAAGACCTAACCGAAGAGGAAATACTACGAAAGCTGGGATTTTCACTTGTTGATATATCAACTCCAATCCTTGAAAGAGTGGAGCTAGTTCTTGTGTCGATTTTTATTAGTGAAAGAGTCACTGTTTAAGGGGAATCGTTAGAGGACAAGATTGAAGATTTGATTTCAAACTTCGATTGGGATGGCTTTGATGTTATTCTTGTTGGGATATTAAATTTTTGGCATTGATGTAATTCTTGTTGGGATATTAAATTTCATGTATAGCATGAGTGATTTTTTCCTCTTCATAAACTAGTTATTGATGTTGCCGAATATAATGTACTCAAAACTGATTCATCGTTTGTTTTTTAGCTGATTCGACCACTAATACACACATCAGTTTTGAGTACATCAACATCGCTACGAAGAAGAAAAATCAGACTCACTCTATACACGAAGCTTAATACCACAACAAGAATTACCTCAAATCCATCCTAATCGAAGTTTCAAACCGGATCTTCAGTCTTGTCCTTCTCCAACGATTCCTCTTGAACAACGACTCTTTTACTAATAAAAATCAACGCAGGAGTTTGCTCCACACTTTCACGGATTGGTGATGATATACCAACAAGTGGAAATCCTTATTCTCGTAGGATTTCCTCTTCAGTTACTTCTTCAAAATGATTGTAATTACACTGTACCATTGGAACCACAAGTGCTAAACTAGACGTTACTTCCTCTTTTCGTTCTCCTTTGTTCGTGATTTCACCTTCGATGTCATCAACCTAATCTCCAATCCAGTTCTGCTCAACACCTACCTCGTTCATTCCTGTAATATTTGCATTATCTAAGGAAGAAACATGAGTTCGATTTGTACTAGCTCAATCTATCTTTATTGTTCACCGCTAGAGATTTGATGTTCTGTTTATTTAAAATTACATGGTAAAAAAATTAATTTTATATTTTGGTGTTGAGGTAACTAGTGCGAACCCATGCTACGCACACAACATGTTAAAAATGTTGTGCACAAATGCCAAAAAATAATAAACAAGATCTAGATTTTCCAATTTGAATATTGCTCAATCTAGCAACGATTATTCTATTACTTCAAATAAATAGTAAATACTATAAAAAAGAAAAAGAAACGCACAATATTTGTACTGGTTCCACAATCATCAAGATAGCGTACGTGCAATCCAAAGGAGAGAGATTTTATTACTAAATGAACTTTGAATGTTAAAACGTTGAGTGATGGCTAAATTATGCATGACATACTAAAAGTACAGAACATACAATATATAAATTTTATACCATTAAAGGAAGACTCCTTGAATTAATTTCATCGACGTTACAAAAAGTGGAAATCATCATTATTGATTTACTCAAAAGAAAAAAAAGAAAAAAATGGAAAGCAAACCAATATTATTCATCTATTCTACTTTCTTTATTTAGTTACGTCATTGAGTTACTTTAAGTAATAAAAAAATCAACAAATAAAAGGTAGAAAACCTTAATTCTTGACTGAAAGAGGATTGAAATTTATTTTGGTGCAAAACTCGAGTTTTTTGACGATATCTACAGTGAACTCGTTAAGATTGAAAATTTATTTGCCTTCGATTAAAGATAATTTTCCATAAATGTGCAATAGAAAAGGAGGAATGTATCTCGTCCAATGTAATTTTTTTGCTATAAAAAAATATAAAATGCATATGCTCAATTTATCCATTGAACTTTAGCCCTCATTCATAAGTATCAAATATGTAAAATATAAAATCAAATGAACTATTATGAACCCGAAAAAGATCAGTAGATGCTTGATTAACAAGATAAAATGGAAGTACATATCTCGTACTTATATGAAAAAATGCACATGTAGAAAAATAATTGAAGGTTAAAAATGTAGAGGGAAAATCATTGTTTCAAATTTAAAGGCGTTACAGAAAAAAAGAATCACAAACAAACGAAAGAGATGGCGATGGATTGATATTTATTTTGCAAAGAAAAACGAAGAACTCGTTTTGCGCAGTATATTTATATTCAGATCGTATAAGGATTAAGGAGCAAAATAATAATAATAATAATAATAGAGATTATGAAAATAAGAGTTGAGTAGAAAAAAGAAAATAAAAATGAAGAAGATATTTATACATTGTTTATATTAATTTTATTCACTATTTATATCGTTATTTTCACGTTAACCATATTGTATTTCACATTAAATGATGTAGTTTTGTGCACTTTCCTTTCCACATCATCATTGTTATAGTAATGCTCTCAATTTACCGCATCGTTTTGACCATATTCATTTTCCTCTCTTGCTCATAGCGTTGCCATTATATTGCATTTCATATTATATTTTGTCAATAATGATGTTGTACCTCCTACTTCCATAACATCTAAGTTTTCTCATATTTAACTTATTTCAACGTTTACAAATTATTACGCACATATACTGTTTATACGAGTGCACAAAAAAATGTTCGAAACTTTTAATGTTCATGTACTGTATGTCAATATATAATAATATTAATTACTATATTAATTTACACGATTTAGTTAAAAACATACTCTATTTGGGAATATGGAAGGTGGAGTTATAACATCATTTAACAAAATGATAATTACTAAAGTATTTAACATGATTTATTCTTTCTCATGTTCCTATGAATTAACCAATATTTTGAACATTCTCACATACACATCTTACCACTACTGTGTTGACATACTGATTAGTTTTGTGCACTTTCCTTTCCACGCCATCATTGTTATAGTAACCAATATTTTGAACATTCACATGCACGTAGACTGTTTATATGAGTGCACAAAAAAGGTCTAAAACTTTTTAATGTTCATATAGTGTATATAGATGCTTAAAAATATTAATTGTTATATTAATTTACACGATTTAGTTAAAAACATACTCTATTTAGGAATATATTTGGAAATATGGAAGGTGAAGTTATAACATCATTTAACAAAATAGTCTACATGCGTATTCTAACATGACTTATTCTTTCTCATGTTCCTACGAATTAATCAATATTTTGAACATTCTCACACACACACATCTTACCACTACTATGTTAACATACTGATTGGCTTGTCTTGGAATATAAGCGGCATTTGAAATGGTCAAGCACAGTTCATGTTGAAGTAGATGACCGGGTAACATCTCTAAGCACGATTCACATAGGAAGTAACTACTTTTGTCAAGTACCGCATGTTGAGATATTCGCCCATCTACTTAGGTAATTATAAAGTTACCATATTACTTTCACCTATATTTTCTAGCAATGACAAAAATAATACTATAATATTTTGTTTGAAACGATGCAATATCAATACATGACCTGATTATTTTATCTTCATTTACAGCTGTTTAATAACAGATGATTACATTCATTAGCGGGGCAATAACTAATAACCATTCATAATTAATATAAACCTTCTACTCATACATCTCATAACTGACCACAATCAACATATCATTGAGATTTTAATACCGCTGATGTTTTATTTTATCCACATATATTTCTATTGCAGTTTATTGATGTTGCTTAGCATACCGATCTCTAAAGCTTACAAAATGGAATTGAAATAGTTTCATTAACATTCATTTGATTAGAATGTAGTTAGTCATTTAAAAACAGTAGGAATTATTTTGCAAGGATCACAAATATTTAATCAGTTTTATTGTTTTTATAATGGTTGCATAGGATGAGATTATTTTAAATTTAATTAAGAATTGTATCACTCAAGTTTACAAATTTGGAGCAGTGTCGCGCTTTATGATATAAAAGATGGGGTAATGTATATTTTAATGTAAAAACTACATATGATGGGCCCTACCTCACATAAGATGTGCAAATTCCCTAAACTTCGTATTGCCTATTTTTTTCTTAATTAAACCATAATTTGACCGTGCAACACATGCATAACTTGAATGGCATGTTATATATTACGTAGATTGTGTTTAAAGTTTAATTATGTGCAGTTTTTTGGTTATGCAAAATAGGCAGTTCTTGAATTTTCGAGAAAATAAATTAGCCATGGCAAGATTTGCATCTTTTATCAAGAATGGTTGTGTTTAAACAAATACACACACGCATACACACAAAATTTGAACGAATCTTATGAATACACACGCACAGAGAGAATTTGGAGACTGTATTGTAGATTGTAATTTGATTTGGTTGGCTAGGTGGTTCTGAGTTGGAATTATTGCTGCCATGAATTATTATTATAACAAATACAATAATGACATTCAAGGTGAAATAATAATATATGTTATGCCTTGCTTATGTACCCTTTTCTATGAGTGAATTTGTTCTCAAAAAACTAAGGTTATTTGGTGCTTAGTGATTCAAAATCTGATATATTTTTAATACAATTGGGATATTGCAATGATAAATTGCATGTTTTAAAATATGTTTAACAGATGTTGCTATGTGAATGGATATGAACATTATTTTCTGTATTAGTATGTTGACATGGTAATGTAAAGACGATGTTTGATCACAATTTTTAAATTTTTTTTTACTTTAGACATTATTAAATGCTTTATATTTAGTTTCTCGCTATAATATTACAATTATGTCGAATTGGGTTGGACTTCTTTTAATTGAATTCTGATACAATATTAAATTGTCCTTTTTCTCTGTATGAAATATGAGTGCTGTTGGTTTACCGTTATATATCACAATACTATAATGACCAATATTGGTTTATATTCGCAAACTGATATGCCAGTCATTATATACAGGACATCCATTAGATAGTTGTGACGCCCCACCTCTATACCCACGCTAGCCAAGAACACTACGGTGTAATGCTGTCAACTAGCACGGAGAATAAGGCTGTTGAGGAGCGACCATCCATGTAACTTCTTTGTGTGAGTACCGATATGTCAGATAGAATAGAATGCATATCTTTTAAGGAGGAAATCCGACATACCGATATAACCACAAAGCTATCACACAGTGGCTATATATAATCTTCGGAAACAAACATAGAAATAATCATAACATAAATCAGTCACAGACATCCATATCACAAAGGCGGAAGAAGATTTGAATAAATATATAACACATGAAAGTGTACATCAGAGTAGAGGTCAGAAAGATCCATGATAATACAAAAGAATAGCATCACGTGCTATACAAAAGAATAAGTACACAACATAGAGTCTATATCTCAAAAGTGTACAACAAAAAAAAAACTACTAATCTATGTAGTTAGCCAAAAGTCAGAATAATCCTGAAGAGAAGTCAAGCAGAAGCACCTGTAACATCTCGGTCTGACCTGAGTATTATTTATAAGAAAATAATAAACGGACCAGTCTAATTATAAATATCAGATGATATGGTATATAGTAAAAGGCATGACATGAACATGTAATAACCATAACGGCATACTACGATAAGTATGTAAATGATAACCAACAAAAGATTAATCAATATCACAAGAATCTTCTCAAAGATAAAATAGGGTATCATACCCTAGACTTGTATTCATAACAAGTCAATAACACATAAATTCACCAGTGCACAAAAACTGATATCATATCAATGAAAATCATGAAAATTGGTGAAGCACAAAATTCCAGAAATCATCACCAGAAATCCAGAAAATACAAAAAAAAGGGGAGGCCTAACACATGAACGAGAAGCTATCTCATGGAAGCTATCCATTAAATTGCCACACAGGAACGAGAAGCTATCTCATGGAAGCTATCCATTAAATTGCCACACAGGAATGGCCCGAAGACCGTGGGGTGTTACCCCATAGGTGTGAATCAAAATCACACCAATGAGGTTTAGACTAACCTTGAAGACAAAGAGATATGTGTGAACCGAAATCACACAAATGGTGTCTAGTCTAACCTCGCAACAAAGAGACATCGCACAATTGCTAGTCTAAATCATAAAAATGATCGTCATGATCATTAGGAAGTGTCAATTACACTAAGCCAGTAAATATATGAGTTTAGCTTCATGTCCCATAACCACTAGCTTAACTTAAATATTTACGAACAAACTGTAGATCTTCACTAGGAAATTGTCACAAAAAGGGTTCAATCGAACAAGTCCAAGAGCTAACCGACGAAGTGAACGCAAGCGTTTCATACCACTCGTTTTACTAAGTCGTTTAAGTCGATTTTTCATCCGAGTGAAGTAAAGACTTGTATATACTAGTAGATTAGAAAACGGTTTGATAAACGAGTTTGGTATTAAAAATAGAGTTGAAAACATTTTGATGAAAGGGTTTTGATATTTACTACTAGTATTAAAACCTTCAAATCTTTAGAGTGACAAGTCATAAAACGATTGTTGAAACAAATCGAATCACATAAAATTCACATTCGAAGACGTGAGAAAAATCCAAAGAAATCAATTCCCAAAACCATCAAAGTAAAAAGTTCTGTTGAATGTTTTTCGGATAAGATCCCCTACGAAGGGGGGTACGGGGTTCGACCTGCCCGGTCAGGTCGCGGGGGGTCCAGGGGGCAGCGCCCCGTCCGAAACGGTACGGCCTTTTGAAGACAAGTTACAAAATGATTGTAGAAACAGTGAATCATCAAAATTCACATACGAAGACGTGAATCAAATCCAAAGAAATCGATAATAATTGATAACAATAAGTCGATCAACAAAATCGATAAACAATGGAAATTCTAGGGCTGTTATGGTAACAGTAAATTTACCATTACCAGCCAATCGGTTACCATTTTCGAGTGAAATCGGTATACCAGTTTAATCGGTACGGTAACGGTAAATTTACCATTTTCTACGGTAAATCATCGGTAACATTTCCTCAATACCAGCGGTAATGGTAATTTTACCAGTCAATTTATAATACATGTATATTCATGTAACATGCATTATTATAGGCATTTAAAACCAAGCAAATGATTAAATTTAGTTTATTAACCAGGTGAAATAATGTTAAATACACTTCACTTCTTTCTCATTTATGTCTTTTATTAAGTAACACTATAAATTGTATAATGAAGCACCGTTATGGTGTGAATACGTGTTATGTTACTAACTTTTTTAGACAAACGGTAATTTACCATTACCAGTGTAACGGTTACCAGATTATCGATATACCAGTCTTCGGTATACCAGCCTATCGGTAATGGTAACGGTAAGCAATTTTCGCTTACCAGTAAAAATGGTACGGTAACGGTATTTGTGAAATGGTAACGGTAACCATTACCATAACAGCCCTAGGAAATTCAATCCAGAAAAGCCTAAACATGCAGAAATGCATGCTTCCAGACGTCTGATTTGGAATCCAGACGTCTGGATTTGTTTTCTGGAAATAGCTCAGGAAACCACCCAGACGTCTGGAATAGCAAATCAGACGTCTGAGCCATTACCAGACGTCTGGTTTTGATTCCAGACGTCTAGTTTCGTTCTCTGGAAAATTATCCAGAGAACACCCAGACGTTTGAAACCTCAAGTCAGACGTCTGAGACTCGTCCAGACGTCTGATCTTGAATTTCAGACGTCTGGAAATAGTCTCTGGCATTTTTTTAAATAAAGCGTGCACACATTTTTCTCTCCAGGTTCAAACCAGACGTTTGGTCACCTGGTCTGGGCAACATTTTGCCTAGGCCAAAGTGGCCAAAACGATTCGGGAGCGATCGGATGAGCAATGACGACTAAGGATTTACGCCAAGCGGCAACCCGGCCTTAAAGGCTCCTCGATACACTCCGAATATCAATGTCCAAATGTCCATAGAAAGATTTTCATAAAATTGGACCAAAACACCAAAATTGAAGAATTCACAAAACCAATTCAAATCACAACAAGTGAACACGAAATAGATGATAGGAATTCATACCTAACAACAAAGATAGTTATAGGCATAGATGTGAGATAAAAATCTCACCTTTTACACAAAAACAATGAAGAGGAAGCTATAGAGCAAGGCAAAGACAAACACTCTTCAATTCCAACTCAACAAGCTTGAATCTAAGCTTAAAAGAGACATTTCCTAAATTAGGTTTAGGAAATTTCTGAAATTGAAAGGAGAACGAGTTGGAGAAGAAGAAGAGGATGCTTACCTAAGCTTCTCTTGGAATTTGGAGCAAAAGCTTGGATTTGCAATTGAAACTAGGGTTTTGAATTTCTATTTCCCATTCTCTTTCACCATTGTTGCTTTAGAACTGAAAAGAGGAGGAAGTGAGAGTGAATGAGGAGGAGTGGTTCAGATTTGAGTATAAGTTGGCTAGTGGCTGAACCCAAACCCAAACCCAAAGTGAAAATCGTCAAATTTTTGACTAGCTCCAAACATATCGAAGCTTACACACAAAAAGATCGCAAACGACATTTTGAACTCAATGGAGGTGGTCTCGAGTCCTAATTCGACTGTTTGCAAAAAGTAGCTTTTCGGACTATAATCCGACGAACGATGTTATATTTAAATATAAAATCGATAAATATGCGGGTTGTTACAATAGTAGACTTGACAACTTATTGCTCTATATTACATATTGTTTTCAGACACGCAAGGTGCCTTAAATCTAAAGAACAATGCTTATAATTTTTGTAATCTTGGTTCTTTAGATACGAGGTAAAAGTACAACTTTCCATGGTAATTTATGAAACCAAGTATAATTGTTTGCAATTGCTATATAAGGTTTAAAATCCAATTGTAGAGAACACACTGCTACTGTTGAATGCTGAAGATTGAGAACACACTTTCTAAGGTATTGTGCTTTTTCCAATGTTTTGCTTTTGATTAGTTTGTCTATTTTTGTTAGCTAGATGTAAAAAGCATGCAAGAAGTGTATAGCTAGATATTTGCGAATTGTATAGATGTTCAATATATTTATGCATAAAGGGTCTAGATTTGGATTTGACCCCAATATTGATGGGATGTGTAAAGCTGGTTTGTTGGATGTGTATAACGATTGAGGCGTGGAAATGCATGGCAAATCATGTTTGAATAACCATTCCATTTCAGGAGAAATCGAGAAAGTCGATTTGAGGTTTTGCCCAAATTTATAGTCGCTAGATCAGATAATTTTTAATGGTCGACATTATTGCACGTAACCAATATTTGAATAAAATTAAGGAGGCTAAAGCCAAAATGTAATTTTGACCTTGAAATTTACGTCAATCTAGGTATTAGATTTGTATAAAATCTTATGTTATTTCAATTGATTTGATTCGTTTTCTTTTTTAAATTTATTTATCAGCATCTTAAAAACATGCACTAAACCAGCAATTGGGACATATTAAGTGTATATGTTAAATGCTATTCAAAATTTGTCTCTTGCCAGATTTGCTAACCTTACAAATGGTAAATGAATTTCCAAATATTATAGGCGACCATTGGTCTCTACTCCGAGATCCTTTTCCATGCACTCAATCTCTATACAGTACACGAAGACAGTTTTATAAAATCAAGAGAAGATATAAAGCAGTGCTCTCCTATGAGTATTAGTCTAAGGTAATCTTATGGTTATGGTCAATTTCAGTTCTGTTGTGATTCCTACTGGGTACATTGTGGGAATTCAATATTTAAGAGAGTCACCTCTAGGAATTTTATTAGAAATTATTTTGTTATAGGTAAATGACAAATGCTTTTTCATGAATAATTGAGTTAGAGCAGAACCTTTAATATTTATAATCTTTGTTGTTAGGTTGAAGGGATAACATCAAGTAAATGCAATGAAATGTAGCTAATTATTAACGTGAATCAAAATGAAAACTATTTTAATAATAATGTATCTTCCATCTTCAGTTATTGGTTTTGTTAAGCAAAAACTTTAGGTACTACAACATTTAATAGAAGATCTAATAAAGTTAGTAGTAGCAATGGAAGTTTGAAGAATATTTTTTTAGTATATACTGCACCAAGAGGAAAAAACTTGTGTGTATAACCATGTTTGTTCACTGGATCTCTTGAGCTCACTGATTTAGGCAATGGCTATATCTCAAAAGGTATTTGTCAAATTTTATTTGCTTTAAGATGAAACTGTTAACTACAATGGATTTTTAAAAGGCTTCATATTTTTTAAACAAATATCATATATGATTGAGAGTACAATTAAATTGTTCAAATATGTTAGTTTTGCTTTGTTCATGTATTATGGGTTGGTGTTAAACACACGGATGTCAATAATCAATTTTAATTGTTTGATGACGAACTGAATTCATCATAATGATATAAACTTACGTAAATCTTATATAACGAAAAAGTACTTGGAAATAGAGCATGAAACTTGGGTCAGATATGACAACTGAATCCAAATATGTATAGAAGAAAGTTTTGTTCCTAAAGGGTGTAGAAATTGCATCAAGCATCTTGGAAATACATGTAATATACCTAATATATTCGAGTAAAATAGTTAACTAGATGTAAATTTAATTTCATATTCTCAATAACTATATACAACCAATGATGACTTTTTGAGTCATATTTTAGTTCATGTACATATTTAGTGTTGTACTTATTTTGATCAATATTCATTACATTTTTAGTGAAATTGTCTTTTTTTCAGAAAAATAAATGGTATTTGTTCTGTTACATATTCTCTACTAAGTAACGATAAATTAGTAAAGTTTCTTATTTTTGGATGCAATAAATTTTTTTACTATTAAAGGACAAACATTAACAAAGCATGACAAGGTACATCTTATAATGCTTTGTAATATTCTAGCTTCTTCTAAAGCAACAATTAGCTTTTTCAGTTTAAAAGTATTTCAGAGTGAAGCTTGGCTGAGTTTGGTACTGAAACAGTTTGTTAGTTATGATTTCGATGTGCTACTGAAGTTAAAAGATTTGCAAGGCGAGTATGCAAGAAAATAATAGTTGAAATGAAGACAGACGGGTTCTTACAGCCATCTTTTTTTACTTTTCACTCAAAATATAAAGGGTTATTTAACTAATATAACAAAAAAACAAACATAAAGCTCATGAAATACAAATTTAATCTAGCAAACTAATGTGACTAATTTGATTTATCTATTGTATATTGCATAGGATTGAACCCATTCCAATTGTCATTAATAGGATTGCCGATCTATAACATTATGGTAACATGTTACGATGTAGATATTAAAATTCCAAAATAAATTATAATTAAATGTTAACTTTGGAATTTGTTTTTGATTGTGTGCTATTTTATTACACCCATGATTTATGTTTAACTTCTACTATGTCAAGTTTTATACCTAAAATTATTGTTTATTATAACAACAGAGATGATATTGGATTATCTGCAACAATTTACGGCTACACTGCTAGAGGATATGTCAAGAAGTATCTTAGAAAGATGGAATGTATAGAAAACTGAACTTTGTTCTAGCTATGGTTAACAAGTTGTATCTAACTTTTTTTTTACAAGGAATGTTGAGAATGAGCTATTTTAAGTTTAGATAGCAAATCAAGCAAAATTGCATGCTTTGTATTGTATGCCACAACTGCTGAGTTGAGTATATATGGTTTTACCTTTATTCTCACAGTTTTAAAATTTAAATACTCAATTCTCTTTCATTTGGTATAACTTCCGAAAAAGTCACAAACGCAAATCCAATTTGCCACACTTATGTCTAATACACTTAAAATAAGAATGAAAAAATTAAAGAAATAAATTATAAAATGAAGAATAATAAATTAAACCATTGATATAAAATGAGCTACTGTTTTATTATATGTTTTTTTAGCTGATTCAACCAGTAATACACACACTAGTTTCCTTAACACCAAGATATGAAATTCAATTTTTTTACCGTGTTACTTCAAATAAACAAAACATCAAATCAACAAATCCCTAGCGGTGAACGATGAAGATAGATTGAGCTAAAGATCCAACTCATGTTTCTCCTTTAGATAATGCAAATGTTGTAGGAATGAACGAGTAAGGTGTTGGTCAGAATTGGATTGGAGATTCAGTTGATAGCATCGAAGGTGAAATCACCGACGAAGGAGAATGAGAGGAGGAAGTAACTTCTAGTTTGACACTTGTGCTTCCAGAGGTTCCTTACAGTCATTTTGAAGATCTAACCGAAAAGGAAATCCTATAAGAGCCATGATTTCCATTTATTTGTACATCGACTCCAATCGAGTGGTGCAGACTCCTGCTCCGATTCTTGTTAGTGAAAAAGTTAATGTTCAAGAGGAATCATTGGAGAAGGACAAGACTGTAGATCTGGTTTCATACTTCGATTGGGATGACTTTGAGGTAATTTTTTGTTGTGATACTAAATTTGATATATAGGGTGAGTCCGATTTTCTTCTTCATAATTACAGTAATAACTGTATAATTACTTCTGTAGGAAAATAATTTGGAGCTTTATTTTGCGTCCTTTACCATTTTAAAAGCTTGTTAGGTAAGATCATCTCTGATCTCTTTCTGAATTAACCTTTAAACCAAGAGATTTATTTTGACAAATAACTGGGATGTCCATGAGTAATTTTGATTGCTTTGTCTTGATCATTGCGGTGTGCATGTTACTAAGCTTTCATATATCTTATTTCCTTTGTGCATCCAAATATTTCACAAATTTTGATAGCTTTGTATATAGCTACATTAATGATTGTATAGCTACTTGGGTATGTAAAAGGGATAGGAGCTACTTTCTTGCATCTTTTTCTATCTCAAAGCTTATTAGGTAGGCCATCTCTTTTTTCTTTCTTAGTCGTCCTTTAAAAATCGAGAGATTCGTTTTTTTAAACCAAAATATTGGTTGCTATGACTATTTGTAACCTGCTTCGTTTTTGTAGAGTTTTCAGTTTGATAATTGCTGTGTACATGCTACTAAGCTTTTGTATATATGATTTCCTTAGTGCATCCAGACGTTTCATAAATTTTGATAGCATTGTAATTCATATAACTACTTTTGTAGGTAAAACAGCTAGGAGCTTATTTTTTGCACATCCTTTTCCGCCTCAATACTTCTTAGGTTGATGTCATCTATATATCTGTTTTGTTTCTGAATTACTCTTTAGATCAAGAGATTTGTTTTAACAAAAATAGGGATGGCAATGACTATCTTGCAACTGTTTTTTTCCCCATATTTTTCTTCATCTTTACATCATAGATTCTTGGTTTATTACTACAGGTCTCCTTTGAAGCTCCAAGATTGAGAAGCTCTGCCTCACTTTAGACACGAGAAGGAAAATAATGTTTTGTCAAACACTTCAAATATGAGAAGAAAATAATGTTGTGTTGTCAAATTATGATGTTTTGCACTTTTTGATGCGTTTGTTTTGTTGCCATTGTTTTGTTTGCAGACTCTGGTTGTTTTGCAGTTTTTCTAATGTGATTTTGTTCTGTATTTTGAATACTGCACTTTAGATTGAGAATTTTTGATAAGACCCCGTCTGTTGAAGGGAATGTACAGGACCCATACAACACATGACTACATGATCCCATGTGATGACCACTGCATTCCGAGAGCATACACATGAGGAACTTTTAAGTCCTACTTTGAGACATACCTCCAGCGTGAAAAATTCTATTAACTCTGATCTGGCATCTTTGGTGATGCTGAAGATTGTGTGGCGCTTGAACTTAGGTCGTGGTGGTCCCCTGATGTAACATAACCTGTGTTGTTTGGAATTGACAATTTTTGTCAAAAATAACTGAAATTTGGTGATCAGCAGAGCTAAGGTGGTCGTGCCTTCTATTCAGATTTTGAGTGGGAACCCAACGGTGGTGTTTGTTGAGGCGAGGTGTGCAGAGGCAGAAATTGACGGGGGGTTTATACCCTCGATGTTAGCCACTCTGCTTCTTTTCTACCAGAACCATCGTCGACTGGAATGCCGACAGGACAAACGCGTTCATCAATGTTTGTTTCAAAAACATTGATACAGGTATCCACCGTGTTGCACAGTGGTATGAAGATTTCACAGTTCTGTTCAACGTAAGAACTGGTCTGGATTACAACGTCGGGCAAATGAAAAACAAGTTCGATCATCTAAAACATGTGTGGAGTCCATGGAACAAGCTGCATAGGTTCCAGGTGGCTATTGGAACGAAGAACATGACACGCTCGGTGGATCCGACGAGTGGTGGGATACAGCTGCAGCAAGGTATCGTAAATACAAACATGTCTCGCCTCCTCGTTTTAGGCAATTGGATGTGATTTTTGATGGCTTCATCCAACTGACATATGTCAGTTCATAATTCCACCAGATCCACCTGTTCAGCTACAGTTCGATGCACAGCTTTATGGCGACTATCTTAGGGGTGATGTTGCTGAGATCTCAAGTCGTAGAGTGCCTAGACAGCAACCGCCCACTGGTGGTCCTTCTAGGTCTGTTGGCAGTTCTTTGCATGATCTGACCCTTGCTAGGTGTATGGAAGCGAAGCAAGAGGATGACGATTATGAAGAATGGGAGGTCACGATTTGTTTGGCTGAGTATGATAACTGAGGTTTTAAACCTTTGCATGCCCCGCTGGACAACCCCAAGAAGCTTAGGAAAGCTGTTATTTATCTTGTTGCCTAGTTGAGAAGGAGAATGTATTTTGTTTTATCTGTATTTTATTTTCTGTATTTTTATTCCGTACTTTTATTTTTGCATTTGTATTGTGAATTCTAAATAATGAATTTTTATTTCTGTATTTGTATTATGTATTCTGTATTTAAAAATAATTAACGTAAATAAAGTAATAACATAAACAAATAATAAAATAATAACTTTGCCCCTTTCGCGTTGCCCCTTTCATAAACAGAACACATTCTCCTTTCGCGAACTTATCCATTTTCCAGCCTCTTTCGTTTGCCCCTTTCATTTCAAAAAAGAACGCACCCGTAGTAGTTACAAAATTTACTGCCAGAAACATAGTATATTAGACATTGATACAGTACCATCTTCCGGTATGCAAAGCATGGGCCCCATACCGGTTAAATTTAGATGCTTGATCGGGCTTCAAAGGATGTTTTACATGAGAACACTACAACAAAATACTTTTGTTAAAACAGACAATACCCGTGGTAATAGGAGTTTCGCAACAAACCTACATCCATTGTATTATGCGATGTTGTAATCGACCCAAATTTTTTTACAACGTTTTAAAACCATTGTAAAAGTTGTTGTAGTAAATATTTTTTACAACAGTCCACAGTTCGTTGCAGTAGGATCTTTTACAACTTTTTTTGCCCATTGCTAAAAAAATTCAAATAAGAAACACATCATTCATATCTACCAATACAATAGAAATATAATGAATATAGGATTCATCTAACTTTGCGTATGACTTGACCCTTGATCTTTTACAACTTGAACCCCAGCATTAGCTTTTTCAACAACTGCCTATAGATAAGTGAAGCATGTTTATCGATGATGATCTAAAAGTAATAATACATTAATTAGAAATATATTGAAAGGGCAACATGAAATCAAATGGGATAGCATCAAACTTACAAGATTTAGTATGGTCTCACTTACAAGGAATGACGATAATATTACATATCCAGTGGCACCTACAACCAACACTTAAGAGAATTTGCTTTAAACATGCAAGGAGAAGTTGTCTATGTTAAAAGTGGAAGTATCAATTTGTATTTTTTTCCCTTTGTATATGCATGTATGTAAATTATGCACTCCAATAGTCTTTTAAAAAAGTGAACTGAAACAAAAAATTATAATCATTTACTAAAAAGGAAATCATAAGGAGATAAAGCGTGACATTACAAATGCACCAACATGTTATGAGCAACTTAAAATTTAATTCTATACACTAACCTTAGTACTTTCACCCTTTCATATAACTTATTCTTTCAGACTACAGAAATGTACATCCATTTAAATCTTGTAAGGTGAGGCATCCATGTAGGTATCCGTATACAGTTGCCACCTAACTTAAAACAGTCCTCTTCACCCATGATAGGTGCAGAGAAGATGTGGTTGGTGCACCATTTATTTCTTCAATGGTCAAGTCTTCATATAGCATGTGAAATCTAATACATATAAGCCAAGTAAGCGTAGACCTTACTCCAACCATAGTAATTTTGAAATCATTTTTGTTTCCATCAAATTGGTAAAGACTAACTAAAACTTAGATTTGAAGTAGTGGATGCACACTAAAAGAAATGTTACAGATTCAGTGATATATCCATTCATCAAAGGCTAAAAGTATTATACCGTTCATAACAAATGGAGGATGAGTAAACCTAATTCTGCTAGTACTTTTAACTTTCCATAAGCTTCACCAATTGAGGAAAAAAATGTATCATAAAATAATTCAAAATACCAAACATAATATTGCTGGGGAAAATCTCTTCAGATGGTAGTGTATGAGAATAAAAAACCCAACGCGGTGGAAAAACAACGTACTGCATCGTGATTGTAGTGAGACGGAACAAATAGTGATAAACACTAGAACAGACAGTCACAGATCAATGCAATGCAGAAAAATAAATAACACCGGTATTTATAGTAGGTCCACTACCGCGAGGCAGTGTACGTCCACTTGGGGAGAGGAGATTTGATTAATCACTAAAAGATTAGAGCTACAAGATTGATTCACTTTTGGAGGCTATACATAAGAAGAATTAAGAATACAGACAAAATTCTACAAAGTTTTAGCTCTCTAGGATGGCTGCTATTATTGTCCAAATGCTCCGCTATTTATAGAGTAAAGATATGAGGAGGAGTAGCTGTTATATAGCAGCCCTGGGATTTGGTTCGACACATCTGGTTCGGCAAGCAGCACAATGGCATTTGGTTCGGCAAAGCCCATATCAATCTGGTTCGGCATCTCCACTTCAAGTCTGGACCGACATTCCCAAATACCAAACGAGATATTTCGTTTGGCATCCATTTGGTTCGGCATGCCGCCGAACGAAATATTTCGTTCGGCATTATCCACTTCATTGCACTGGCCACCGAACGAAGTAACTGGAGCGACAAGTCTGGACCGACATCTCCCTTATTGGAGCGGCACGCTCAAATACCGAACAAAATATTTCGTTCGGCATCACTTCTCCTTCACCAAATCACCGAACCAAATTTCTCGTCCGGCAAACCATTCCACCGAACGAAATACCACCGAACGAGACAACTTTCTTCTCTTCACCGAAGTCACTCATCTCCACCGGACGAAATCTTTGGCCCGGCATCTCCTCCATTGAACCAAATATTTGGTTTGGTATCTTCTTCTCAGCATTGATGCAAGTGATGCCTCCACCGAATGAAGCCACAAAGCACTGCGACTTCGCCTCTCCTTCACCGCACCTAGGATTAGGGCTTCTCCAAGCTTCGCAAGTATCTCCAATGGCCTCATCTTCTTCTGATTCAAAATCAGGTATAAAAACTAACAAATACCTGAATCTGAGAACAAACTGAAGCTAAAACAAGAATTGGAATTCAAAGCAAGGGTATCAGACACACTTATCTGGTTAAAAAGTAAGAATATAAAAGGATATGCACGATTAGTAAGATTACTTCATACACGATCACTACAAACCCTTAATCTAAAAATGTGTCACAAGTATACTATCACAAATTATTCGTTAAAAGAGCAGATTCAACTAAATATCATACTGGAACATCGCTAGTTAACACATCAGCTCCAAGTTACACTTTGAGCTGCTTAGCATCCAACACTATTTGCAAATCACAATGACACCTCGGTGGAAGATTATAATGTTCAAGGTTGTCATATATTGATCTAATATTGCTCCAATCTACAAAAATAGTATAGGGATAAGCAGATGATGTATTTTGGAAACACAAATTGCCATTTAACTTGAAATTGTAAAATTCAACAACTGAAACAAGTAGAAATCGCTTGAAAACTATGGAGATACCGAGAACCATCCTACAGCTACATAAAGTAAGTGGTTCTTCTTTCTATGAAAAGTACGTGATCACATGGGTTATGTCTAGAATTACTATTTTCCCAAATACAACTGAAAGTAGAAACATGTCTATTGCACTGGAAAACTGGGTTTATACCTCTTGCATTATCTGTTATTTCATTGAAGTGCAAAAATTTATCATACTGAACCTAAAATCAAAGTAAACTGATAATTCATGTTTAGAAAACAAATACAAATATTTTAAAAGCTAATGCATTTTTGAAAGTAACTAAATATTCAAACTGATAATTCACAAGGTCTCCTTCTCATATCGGCTACATCAAAAACAAGCATCGCGAGGTCCCTATTAAATGAGCTCCAAGCAATAGCTTACTTCAGGCGATGAGGCAAGCAAACCAGATCTAGGCTCAGCAACTCTGGTTAACACAAGCTCCAGAAACTGGCCGCAGCTAATTAACACCATCTATCTCGATTCATCTCAGCCTTCAGTGGCAAGCAAGGAAGCAGACAGCGTAAGTTCTTCAGGCAAGGCAAGTTTTCCATAAAGACGACAAGATCCATACGCGGCATTTCGGATCCAAGCGGCACAAATCCAGATATTGTTTGAAGCCTCTTCTCATCACGGAATATTTTCAGGCAGAGGACGAGTTGTGTTTGAGGTTGGGTACGGAGGTGGAGAAAGGGGAAAAAGGAAATTGATTTTGTTTTGGTACTGTGCGGTGGAACGAACGTAGGTTTAAGGGAAAAAGGGTAAGTGGGAAATGAAAATTAAAGGTGGGAAATGGAATGATTGAAAGTAAGATGAAAATGGGAGGAATACAAACTTTATTATAACTTTTATTTTTGAATTTCAAAAAGCTTCAAAATTTAATGAAGCTTTTAAATTTATTTTTGAAAATTTTAAAATATAAATTTTTTGAAATGTTAAATAATAGATATAGGTATTAATAATAACTATTTAATATCAAGTACTGAATAGTAAGTATCACTTCTTAATTTTCAAACATTAATTACTTATTAATTATTAGTTATTAAATATTAGCCTTTGTCATTAATTATTAATTACTTAATATGAATTATTATCAATTTGTAAGGATATTATTAATTATTAAATATTAATTAATACTAATTATTATATTACTAATAATTAATTATTAAATATAATTAATTATAAATTATTTATATTATTAGTTATTAATTATCCATTGTAAAATATTGAATATAATTAAATATTAATCATGAATTATCAAAAATTAATTACTAAATATTAAATATTACTTATTAATTAATAATATTAATAATTACCTCTTGATTGTTAATTATTAACGTTAACTATTGATTATTAAACATTAATTCTTATTTATTAATTATTTAATAATTATAACTTATTAATTATTATACTAATTATTAATTATTAATTATAATAATTTATTAATTATTATACTAATTATTAATTGTTAATTATAATAATTATTTATAAAATACAATTAATTTTTAATTATGAATTATCAAAAATTAATTAATAAATATTAAATATTACTTCTTAATTATTAATATTAATCATCACTTCTTAAATATTAATGTTAATTATTAATTATTAATTATTAAACATTAATTCTTATTTATTATTTATTAATTATTTAATAATCATTATAATTTATTAATTAATATATTAATTATTTAATAGTATATATTAAGACGAGCAAAAAAAGTTGTGAAAATTGGCATCCATTACAACAGACAAAAGAAAATAGTTGTATCGATCCAAAACACCTCCATTTAGACCGAGATCGATCAGGGACATTCTTGAGATGGTACGCAAGCTCCCGTAAAAATTTGGTGGCATTTGGACTTGTCGATTTTGAGTTATGATCGATCCAAGTTTGGCATTTCAATAGACTGGCATTTTCGTATCGCTCTGGTTTGAATCGGTATGTTTGTATCCATGCTTGCACATGTCGATTTGGGTGACGTGGCACTATATTTGAGATCAATCCACTTTTCATGCCGAGTGACCGAGTTTTCCACTTGAACGTGTTTCCTTCGTATCGATCCAGTGCTACTTCATTCGTATCGCTCTTTTGCACCTCACTTCGTATCGATCCCTGAAGCCATTTCGTATCGATAGCTTAGTGACCGTTTCATATCCATACAAACTCATGTGTTTCATATCGATGACTCGGATGTTGTTTCGTATCGACTGCCCCGCACATCCTTCGTATCGATTGTTTTAGTGGCATGCTTCGTATCGATCGTTGGCCAATCGATACAAACTAAGTTGGTGTGACGACCAATACGAAATACGTATGGACGAGACCGATACGAAGCGTAGCTTATTGATGGATACGAAATGAAACGAACACGATGGATACGAAATAGAGTTGTCACGATGGATTCGAACGAATGCTTGCTCTCTTGATTTTGATCGATAAATATCTTGTACATACGAACTCCGATTGACTTGAAATTTGGAATGTTGGCTTCCGTAGCTTTGCCTATCGTGTTATATCAATTGTAGCTTGATCCGGACTCGGGCAAAATTTACCAGTATCCATAGTAGACCTGTGTATAACTGATCTTTGGGATGAACTATCTTTGGTTTCCAGTTAATTTCTTGGTGTCACGGCCTTGGCAAAAGGCGGGATAACAGCAAACGTCCAAAATTTTGAAAAATTCAATTTTCTAAACCTATTTTCTTTATGCCAGAAAAGGGTTTAGATGGGGAACTCCATATTTCCGTCCTTCCCTTGTGTACCATTCTTCCACTGTACCTTGAAACCTTCTCTCTGGCCCAGATTTTTTTTCTTCCAACCTTTTCAAGTGCAGTCTGCGTAAATATATCTTTTTAATAGAGATATTTTAAAGGGGCATTTTACCAAAAGGACAAACTATGCAGTCCAATTAATTTCTAGGACACACATCTGAAATAATTACTTTCAAGGCCAAAGTCGGTAGAATAATTACTTTCAAGGACAAAGTCAACTATCCAATTACTTTTAAGGACATAATTTCATAGGTTTTTAGGCCCTAGAAACTAAATATTTTGCTTATTGTCCTTAAAAGTAATTATTTTAGTTGTGTGTCCTAGAAATTAATTTCACTTGCTAAAGAGGCCCTTATGGCTAATTCCCACTATTTTAAAATCAGTTTTTTCACCTAATGACAAAGTATGGAGAAAGCGATTCCATAGCTAAAACAACTTTTACTCATGTCACTATATTTTATTTTATTATCATTTTTGTTGCATTGTAAAATTCATAATTGCTATACCATCAACTTTTCCCTATGCTAAGTATGTGGCATTTGGAAAATTAGAAATCTTCCTCTTTTTCCTCTCAAATCTTTTTAATTCAAAATTTTGAAATACTTGGAAGAATTTTAAAGTTTAAAAATTCCATCACCATTTTTTTTCAAAATTTTTCATAAAAATATTTTATCTATAGAACCATGAATTTGAGTAAAGATTTTCAAAAATATATAATTTCCAATCTTCTCCTATATTCTTTTCTTTAGCATTAATTAAGTGTCTTCCATGAAATTTCCTTGTTTTATTGTTTTTCAAATAATACTACGGTCGACATAGAAAACAAATGAAAATAAACATTTCCATTAGTATCGTACGCGTTTTATACAAACAGAGACAACTAATGCTAACATTCCAAACCTAAAAAGAGACAAGGGCTCGAAGGAAATACAACTATTGCTACTAATCACTACTACCTAGGGGCTAGGAGAAAGTCCTTTGCGAGAGCTAGAACGAAGACCGCATCTGAGTGATCTCGCTTGAGTTAAGCTCTATCCATAGGCACAAGTGTCCTCTTGTGTGTCGGCTCATCTCGGAGGCTAACTTCATACTGTCGAAAAATGGGAGTGAAAAGATTAGAGTATGGGAGGTAGTTCCTCCGAGTTCTTGCTCTTGAGCTTGCATAATAGACCATAATCACCTTGGATCAGTTGACCTGAATACCACATATGATGGCATGGCTGGCCTTTTGTACGAGGCGGTAGATCTAGTTGAATAACTCCCGGTCTTGGGACAATGTTGTGCTGGACAATGCAGGTGACTTGGCGAGCTTGGTTTTGCAAGTTCTCTGTCTGCCCGACGCCTATCCCCTGATGAAAAATCTATTCAAGAATAGCAGGATCAGTGGTCTCGATATCCTCCAAGTCATCTCCTGTTGTGAACAAATGAAGGATCCCATCAAATTGCTCATCTATCATCTTAATCTCTACTCCTTCGACTTCAGATGTGAAGCTGGTCTCGTTCTCAACAAACACGGATACTAAATTTGTGTCAAATAGATGCATGCACCTCGGATAACATTCCTGGTCGAATGAGTCATAGCTAAGGATCGGTAGTAGTCCAGTCTCCGTACTTCCACCAACCGTTCATGCGGCAATGTGAAGCTTGTAAATTCTTCAAAGCTTTTCACCATTGCTTCATGACTCTAGAGGCATGCGATCTCCTATGAGGTTCGACTTGGGTGTCATTGCGCGCGATGGGGGGCATGATTTGGGTTAGGATCTATATCTAGGGCTTAGAAATTGGTTGATTTTTTGGGGGCGGTGGAGCTGCTGCGTCGCTGCTTGGGTGTCGTCGGGGATGGACACCGTCGATACGAGGGTGCTAGGGCGGTCGACGACTGTTAAACGAGAGGGGAAATCACTGTCACTTTGAGAGAGGATGAGGGTTTGTTGAAAAATGAAGGCGGGTCGAATGGACGCGAAATATAATGCTCCAAAACAGCGACCTGTTGGCCATTAGTGTAGGGTGGTCGATAGCTAACGGTCAATTGATCTTTCCCAGTGGTCGACTTCTCGTTCGTATTTTGGGCCAGGTTGAACTTGGACCCTTTTTCGGGCGGAAACAAATATTAAGTATTAATTATTGGTTAATGTTGCTTCGTTCTGTCTCCGTCTTCTCCATCTTCGCTCTAGCCGCTCTGAGGAATTCCTATCTACTCAAATTTTCATCTACCCATCGCGATGCATTAGCCTACCGCTTATTATTAATAATTTTTATTTAGGTTTTAAACTTCTTTCCCATTATATTTGCCTCATTTTTTAACTTGTACCACTTTCTATTGCCTATCCTTAAAAAAAATTCATAGCTTAATAGTTTTCCATTTTGAAAAAATCAACAAGTTATATACGCCCTGCTATTTATTTTCAAAACAAATAACTTTTAATGAAAACACATTTACTGAAATTTTTTATTTAACTAATTTTAATTTCTAAATGAACTTTTTATTAAAATAAAAATTATATATTTTATTTTTCAAAAATTTAATAACTACTTACTTTTCAAAAATAGAGTTTTTCTACCTTTAAATAATACCTTTGAAAAATCGTTTCAAATATACTATTTATATATTTTTCTCAAATCTTTTTATATTAAATTATTTTATGTAGGTCGAACTCAGAGTGGAATTTACTTGTCCCTTCTTCTGGACTTTTTTTTCCATTTACTTATTGACTAATCCTTCTCCCAGAATATTAAAATCCGGCCATCACTTTGGAGTGATTATTAAACATCTTCTTTTAGGAACTTATTTAATTTTTTCTTTTAGGTATCCGCAACATATAGACTCTTAGATTCCCATTATTTGGACCTAATTTACATCATCAATCGGCAATCCTGCGAGGATTTACTACCATATAGCGGTTTGTGCTCTACATGAGAGTCAAGTACTATCCAGATTCAAGGACCCTTCCATATGTCGCATTCATGCTCTTCTTAAGTCAACACCTTTTGATACAACCTATCTTCCATTGGGTGATCGGGATAGACGTATATCTTCAACTTCCTATATTTTTCCAACTCATAGTCAACTTATTCCCCTTTTCAGTATATGGTTGCAACTAATCTATAGTCGGAAGTTATAGGATTTCGTGCATATGTGTGTGTGTGTGTGTGTAATTATAGAAAAAATATAAATATGTTCACTTAATGTTTCCTAATTCTTAAGATCGACCAACCTCGCTCTGATACAAACAGTGACAAGCCGCACCCCGATGGATCCGAATTTATGCTAAATCGAAAGCCCAAGTCCACCAAAGTATGGATCATTGGTTTTCTATTCTGCAAATAAATAAATGCATATCAAAGCACTATCGACATAAACTCACGGCGGAATACTAAAGTATAATAAAACATATGGTTACTGACCAAGATTGATACTTCCTATATCTAGTGTCTTAGTCAGCATCGAGCATGCATAAGGAAACTTTTCCTTCCATTGTCCCAGTTGTATCAGTACCTATTCCTCTAAGCAATCACGTAGCTTGTAATGAGGAGGGGGTCAGAACAACGTTCTGGTGACTAGTAAATTACACACTTGATACATAACACTAGTTTATCTCGATTGCCTTCCATTACATGTTATGTCTTTTATTTTTACTTAGTCATCTCGACTCCACGTATGTGTATGATATGCCCCATCTACCCAAAGTAGAGTATAATGCATACGTGTGTATATGTATATAAGTATATATATAAGTACCACAATCCCCTTTGGACCAAGATACCTTCCTCGCTAGTATTTGTAACTCAGCACCTCGTCGGGATCCATCACCACTCGTCATCGTGTATACCATGGAACTCCCTTAGTGCCTAATAACAACATCACAATTGTTAGCCATATTCTATCCATTTTGAAAGACCTCCATAAAGGATTATCTAGTCTTGCCCCTAACAAACAAACTAGCAAACAACCATGACAGTGCATGACCTAAACGTGATCTGCACTAGTAGGAGGTGTAGCCATTTAGGCCTAATCCTTGTCTTTCCGCTGACCACCCAAAACTGATGACATTCTCGACCTATGTACAACTCCTATTCCCAAATATGGTATCAAACACTCACTGACATAGTGCCTAGCTTTGCTCACCGTCCCATTTAGCTTGTCTAACGCAATCAATGAAATACCCACTTGTTACTTAATACCCCCTAAAAGGTTTAAGCGGACTCTACTTGTGCTTTGACACTTCGACCGAGGCGAACCTTCCTACTTGGGTATCCCTCACCTATACACGAATGTATATAACTTCGCGGGTCCTACAGTTGGATATGTTATATATCAATATAATGTATACACAACCACAACTAGCCCCTTGAGGTGGACATGCTTCTGTTGTGCAACACTGTTGACCTCACATTCCAACCAATTTTAATGAATATGTCATTCTAATCTATCTTAGTTATTAGTTAACTTTAATAATTCACCCCGTCATAAATACATAGTTAAAGCTATATATATATGTATGTATGTATGTATGTATGTATGTATGTATTCATACTTGTATAATTATCATGCTTCCAACTTTCAACTATTATAGTTTTCCTTTAATTTTTAATGTGTCTACTTCTTATTCCATTTATATCAATTTACTATCATCTACCGCTTTCTCTATGAGATCTAATTACCTTTTCTTATTTACTTTCCTTTCTCATTATTGAACTTTTATTTCTTTTCTTTTTAGCTTTGACTGCCTTTCCTTATTTAGTGGACTTTTCATTACCTTTTTATTGATACCATTACTTGTCATTATTCATTTTATGACGTGCAATCTTTTTTATCGTTTATTATTTGATTTCTATCTTATCTCTATTGCATACATGTTAATTTTTCACTTACACCATTATTATTATCACGTTTACGATTCTTTAATTCAGCCTTAGGGATTTCTACAATTTAACACATTGGAATTTCATCTCCTTCAAAAGGAAAGGTTAACACTGTAAATCCCAATATCTCACAAAAAAGTAAATTTGTGTTGCATTTGGAATTATAAGGAATTATATTTTTGTAGTTATTGAAATTGACCGTACAAAATACCGTAAGTATCCTTATTTAATACACCTTTTTTAGCCGTATTCCTTGTTATTTCAAACGGTACACTTTTATTTATGAATCTGAACTTGATAATATATAGAAATTTACATTACAACACCCTGTATTCCAATGAATTAAAATACTACTTAAATTCCCATAATTATTGTGATAACTCTAAATTATATTTTACTGGCATAACATTTAAATCTACAAATCCGAAAGTACCGCTTAATTATCAAATTTTGGGACTACTACTACCCAATATTTTTCAGATTCACATACATGCGATATTAAATTTAAGTTATTAATCATGGAATATGTAGGTAGAGTTTATAAATTCATTACACGTATACAATTAGGCCCACAACTCCCAGTTTACATCTAGGCATACAGTAATAGATTTGTAGCGATATAAATTGAATATTATATAAAAATATATAATTTCTCACTCATTTTTTAACTTTCAAAATCTTCAGACCTAATCCATGTTATTCGGTTTGACTCCTTTCCCCCCTATCGGGATACATATATCGCATGCATACATATATCTATTAGAAATCTAAATCAGAGAAGAGATTTGGACTTAATTAGATTTAGAGTTATAATTTTACCTTGACTTTGATGATTTGATTCGACCCTTCTTCTTCTTAATATCTTCGGTTATTCTCCACTTGCATTTATGTATATAAACTATAACTATTTTTAGAATTAAGAGTTTGTGAAGAAGAGAAAATGGCAGAGCTCTATCGTCGCTCATAAAATATGAAAATAAAAGTTAGGGGTTAGACTTGTATTTATAGGGGTTTAAATCGACATCAACCGTTAGATTAAATTATTTTAAATTAGGGCCTTTTGGCCACGTCAAAATTCACAATTGACACCCCAATCGGTCGACTGCTGCCCTCTACTGGCCAACCACCTGCAGTCGACCGACCAAAGTTAGGGGTCGATCGATCGGCCTTAATTTAGTTAATCAAATATTCGACGATTCGTTCGTTAATTTGGTTCCTTACACAATCGATCGAGATAATTTCTTTCTACTTTTTTTAACGTTAGTTCAACTTAAACACTAAGCAAGCATTAACTGACTATTAACGTTAACCAACATTGGTTAGTTATAATTATTTTCTTAATTACATATAGACTTGAAATATTCAAAGGTTAATAACTTTTCCATTTTAAATCCAATTGAAAAACTTTATATATGAAAACTTGTTAGAAAATGTCCATGAACCTAATGGTGCAAGTTTCGTCACCAAATTCGGATGTTTGTAAAAAAATTTATATTCGACATTACTAATTATTAATTAATTTTTTTGATTAATTATCATAAAATTTATGGGGGTTACATTATCACTTCAAGAGGAAGGGATGTTTTCTAACATCGATCAACGATACCATAGTAACGTGGCGTAGGTGAGGTATCGCTAAAATTATAACAGTTTCTAAGGCATCTTTAATTAGCTATGCCTTAGTGATGTCATAATAGCTACCGATGTTTTCATATTGGTGTCGTAAAGACGTTGGAAATTACCTATGCCTTTGCGATGCCATAAAAATTCCCTTCAAATCGATCTGCGCCTTTTTGCATCTCATCAATCAATGTTGGATCGGCGTCCTTGTGGCAGCCCACACCTAAAATTCAACACGTTTTCAATCGTCAAATTCAAAACAATCAACGTTGCATATGTCTCCACCTCATCAATATTCTCCCCTATCTCTCATCGAAGAAAACTTCTATTTCCATGTTTCTATAAACCCCTTTTCACCCCGTCATTTTCAAGTTTACCCAAGCAGAAATTTTCCCAAATCTAAAACCCTAATATTAGCAGTATTGAGGAGGATCAATATAGAAATATCCCGCTTCTAAAAACAATCCACCGCCGTTTACTAAATTGAGGAGAGGAGGTCGCGATTCTACACAAGGCACGGGATGTTCGCCTTTGACTTTCCAAGCAGCGCCATATTGTTGGATCTGGCAATGAAGAGTTTGAGGGTGGTTGCTTTCGTTTACCTCGATTTGTAATGTAACCACAATTGTCATTTTATTTCTTCGTTTCATTTAGATTCTTTGGACCTGATGTTATAAGGTGCAACAGGGAAATCGATGAATTTAGGTTGCCTGTGCTTGAACCCGAATTCGAACAGGGTACGTGCCATAAGCTTGACTACGATTGTAGCAAGATTATGGATTGTAGGTATAGTGGGAAGGTTTATGAACATGAGTTATACTTCCCTTTTTGGTTATTTGACGTATACAGATTCATATCCCATGTGATATGTACCTCTGTGTAATATATAACTCGGTATTTGTATAAACCGTTGTTTCAACAAAAGTATTATGGTGTAAAACTTTGTAAAATCAATCGTTTCTACTGTATCTTTTCTGAGAATTTCTATATTCATGATTACTACCCAAGAAAACAAGCAAAAAAATTATATTTAAAGTATCAAAACACCTCATTTTCTATAGTGTTATTTGCTTATGGATTTTATTTCAATTTGACCCACTTTTGAAAACATATCACGTTTTTAGGCAACTAATACTAATATATGTCAATTTTGGCCAGCTCAGCGCAATGCTGGTCAAAAGTGCACAGATGACATTTCAAATGTTGCATGCGTTTTTTATTTAAATGTGGTTGTCGCTTTTTGAAAATGCGCCAACTATGTTTTAATATAAATGGATATCTTTTGAGATGGAGTCAAAGGACGGCGTTTGAGAAGTCGTCCACTATGTTCTAATGCATGGTGAAAGAAGGTGCATTTTGAAATAGCTCCTTTAGGCGATTTTTAAAATATCGTTTTTTCCTAACCCTCTAAAAACAGCAGTCCTCCCCTCTCTCCTTACTCTAACTTTACCAAACTTCTATCACAAAAACTGAATATTCTTCCTTTTATCTTTTGTTCAAATCTCTTACCATTTTGCATCAAAAGCTATTAAAGCTTGTGTTTGAGTAGATCTAGGTCAAGAATAGCATCTCCTTACTTCAGATCAATCAAGGTTTGAATTTGTAAATCCTAATTTTTTTGGTAAATTCGTAAATGAAAATTATGTATTGCTGTATCCATTGCTATTGTAGAATGACTTCTAATTTTGTTTCAATTATTTGCTATTTTGATGATGAATTGGTTGTTGATGATCAAATGTGTGGAAAGGTGTTGGTAGTTCTTACAAACTGACAAAAGTTCGTAAAGGCTCCAACTTGGAACAATTAAAAAAATCAGTTTGTAGAGCAATAAAGATAAAGTTGAAGGAGTTTAATACTGATATAGTGCAACTGGTCAACCGATTCCAGATCCGAAGCAATAAAAACCGTTGACGATGACGACGTTAAATTTTCGTTTTCTATCGCATCTAAATCCGTAGAGCTATTTGTTGGGAAAACTAGAAGGTTAGCGGTAGAACAACCTATATCGCCACCTGTAATTAACTACAGTATTAAAGATTATTCTAGAATGGTAGAAACCATAAACAGTGCTCAAGGAATTGCGCCTCCTAATTACAGTAATCCATCCATGAACGTAATGAACAATGAGCAGCAGCAAATGTTCTTCGAATATCCTCCTTTCAAGATTATCAGCAAAGTGTGCAATTTTGCTATCAATATCCAACCTAGGATAGTTTTGCATGTATGAGTCAAAGGTAACATGTATTTTCTAATCTACTTATTTCATATTATATTCATTGTATTATAGTTGATACAAAATTTTGATTTTCATTTGTAACTTTATTCCATAGCAACCTGTGACGCAAAATAGTTCTGGACCAACGAATACGTTATAGGTCTTGTCCAGTGCAGTCCACACTCTCCAAATTATACAATATGAGCCAAAAGTACATTTTATTTTGTAATGCTAATAAATTATATTGCATTTTGTAACTGTATTAAAAATGTTATATATTCATATTGTAACTTTCCAACACATGATATTGATACACAGTCGAACAATTAACCAACAACTGACTTAGCGGTTCCAAATGTATCTGATGACAATATAGATATAGACGTACATGGCGATCCTACTCTTGATAGCATGACTATTGCAACTAGACCAGAGAACAATAGGGTATGGATCGATAACATGCAAGTAAACAATGAACCACTAAACTATTATTTTGGAGTTGAAGACGATGCTCATGGAGGTAGTGATGAACCGAACATGGAGATACATTTGGATGATGATCTATGTAATGCATAAATTATCTGTGTAATCAAATCTATCCTTGTACATTCGTTCTTTTTTCTAAATGGTTGAACCATTCAATAGAAATCCCTTACTACAATATCATAACAAAGTCTTTACAAAAATGTGTTTGATTATCCTTATCATTTTAGGACATCAAATATGTTGCATTTTGTATAAACTGATTAGACTGACATTTCAATGATCGAGTTCTTAGATCTGTCTTGTAGTTTTGGTCTAGTGTTACATTTAACACAATGCGATCTTTATTGTAATCAATCAAATTGAATACTCGATCTCTGGTATGATTTATTGGCTTATTCCAAATGAACTAACTTCATCGAAGTATCATACATTATGAACTGTAACCGTTCCTCATACAACACTTACATACAATTGCATATGAATTAAATATCTATAGTCTTGTATTGCATTTAGAATTCGAAACTCATAAAATGCAATACACGATCTCGACCAAATAAACACGTAAGCGACCAAATTACAAATATATTAAGTAGTTGTAAAATTAAGCACTTGCATCGGTATGGAAACGTTCACATGCAATAATCATTTATTAGTAAGTATCTGTGCAGTTAAAGCACTCGGCAGATTCAATACGGCGGAGGTGCAAAAAGTCATAGAGGGGATACAGCGAAGATATAGCGGGATATAGTGGATGACTCTAAAATAGCATATAAAATTCATACTTAATGTTTTTAAAAATATATAAATTGTAATTAAATTAAAATTTTGCATTCAATTGAATTATAATTAATACACAAATAATTTTAAATAAAAATATATGCAAATATACTGTAAATAAATGTAACATTGTTATATAGCATAATTTAATTTAATAGAATATTAGACTATTTTTATTTCTGAAAACTATTAAAAAATTCAATCAAATAAATTAATTTTATAATGTATAAATGTCATTTTTCAATTCATTTCTTTTAAAGAAGATATAGAAAAAATAGCAGAATATAGCGAGAATAATGGGATATAGTGGAAATAGCGAGGCTTAAAGCGGAAAGGCTATATTTGAGGCTATATGGAAAAATCGCAGCGGTTGAAAGTCGCTATGAGATATAGCAAGGTTATAGCGAGGTAATGGCGGGGCATTAACTGCACAGGTAAGTATATGTAATATTTCTATTTGTCAATATTCAATTCATTTGTACATCTTAATTGAAAAACGCTTTACCAATCATATTAAATGCACAAATTTATTGATATAGATTATTATAACATAATCTAGCATATGTTCTTACAATATTAGAAATGTTAAATGTTATCATTTCGTTTTTTAATAAGGTTCCCACCGGTCTTTTATGTTTTACCAAACCCTAAGCAAAACATAGAAGTCTTTCGACTTCACTAGTGGGGCGTTAGGACTCGTGTGTCTTGGGATCCAGACCTTAAGGGAAGCTCAACAAATCATAGACCCATATACAATGGATAACTCCTTATCGGTTGTATCACATACAACTCCTAACTCGTGGTTTCTTATCCTAATCCTGCCTTTATCTTGAGGAAAACTCAACAAATAAAGTGGAATTATTCACTCCGACCTATCATTTCGCGATGGCCTAAGTATAATACACGTACCTTGAGAATAGCTCAACAAATACGTGCAGTTATCTTACCTCGTCCATTTAATATATTAATAGTACTACACATAACATCCCTAGCTTGAGGAAAGCTCAATCACTAAAGAGCATCCATGTAATTTATCAATATATAAATGATAGAGGACAATATTTGTAACAACCCGGGATTTCGCATTTTATTTTATTATCATCATTGGACGATTAATATCGTTTGTTAATTGTTGTTGGAGTTTTTTTTATTAGTGGAAATTCTTTTGAAATTGGTTGAAAAAGGGTTGTGGGCTTTAAAAATCAACTTGGCCCATTTACTTTTGATGCCGTGATGATATCTAACCCGACCCCCCTCTCATTTGTCATTCACTCGAACCGAATACAAAATAATGGCGACCACGATATCTTCCTTCGTTCGCTTTTTCAAATTAGGGCTTCGTTCAAAATTTTTGTGCCGTGATTTCGGCTTGTTCGATCAAGAGGGATCGCCTTCTGCTGGGTCGTCGAAAATGGTGAGTATTATACTCACATCGAATTCTTATCTCTAGCTTATTAGTGCTCGTGTTTCTACGATTTCGTTCTTATTCGATTGTTAAGTTCGTCACTTGATTTGTCTGCCATTTGAACATGTTGGAAGTGATGTTCTCTGTCTTTGTTATTTTCTGGTTCTTGACAATTGACGTGATGACTTTGTGTTGTATCGAGCATTTTGGGTTTTGTTGCATTTTCGATGGACATCGATTTTAACTATGAAATTATGGCTTTGATGATTTTCGAATGTGAGTTGGCAATGTTATTTTGTTCGACTTGGGGTTATATGGTTTACTGTCTCTGGTAGTACTTCAGTATCCGTTTGATTTTTAATTGCTACTTCATGACTTCAGCCATTATACCTTTGATCTGCAGCTTGAATATCATGCCTACATTTTTATATGCATTCTGTATCGTATATTGTGTGTTGGTACTTGCACTTGTCCTGCTTGCTTCACAGTGCTGTTCACCATTGCATACCACTTCAACTGTATCACTGCACTAATTATTTGCACCTAAACTTGGCATTTTTGACTTTGTCAATTGTGAATTTGACACTTCTGTTCATCTCTAGGATATTCATTGGTACCTGCTGTGCATGTCTTTGGCTTGGTTCATCATCATTGTTGTTGCCCTTCATGTAGATGTCGAGTCTGGGTATTGATATCTGTAGCTTTTTGTGACTTCGGTTTGCATTGATTTTAATTGTGTAGTCTGGTTCAGGGTTTCAATTGATATATAAGTGCATTGCATCATTCATGTTTTAAGTTGTACTGGCCAGTTTGTAACTTTGAGCTGAACTTACCTTGATAATCATGTTGCCATATTCTTTGTTCATTTTGGTTCATATAGGTACCTGGTTCATATTACATATTCTCACTGTTATTGTTTAGCTTGGTCCGATCACTTGTCGGCATTTAGTTGTAGTTGGTCTGACCTTGACTTTACTTAAGCATCAACTGGACTTTGACCTTTTGTTCAGTATAGTCACTGTAAACATGATGGGTATTTACTTGGTTGAGACTGGTCACTCATGTTGTAAGTAATTTGTGCATTTAGTTTGAGTCACGGATTTATGCATTGAGTTGCATCATTGATCTTTGCATTGTTGTTTCATGTCTGCATTGCACTACTTCATGTATGGCTTTAGTTCTGTTCTTGGTGTTCATGATACATCACTGTGTTGCCTCATTGTTTTCCCGTCTTCAGCCTGCATCATTGTTTTTGTGATGTCTTGACTTGTTGCTCTCAGTTGGTTGTTTGGTGCCTTCTTGGTTTTGCTTGTAGTGTTCCTGGCCATTCTTTGTGCGACCATTCGTGTGTGATCATTTGTGTACTTTGTGCTATATGTGCTGTTGACATTGCACCGCAGTTATCTTCGACAGCTTGCACTTGAACACTGTATGGGGTTGAAATCTCTGATTTATTTTTTAGTAGTGTTGAGTCATGATAGTCTTGATTTGACCTCTGTAGCTTCGTTTTGCTGATTTCTATTTCTTCATGGTTGTGGCGAGGCAGTACACGCGTGCGTGTATTGCAGCCAAAACAGTATTGGCATTTTGGGGGAATTTGATTATTATTGCTTCTGTGCATTAATAACTGAGTTTGAATTAGACTGACCCGTGTATTATTTTCTTTTGAATATAATACTCGGGTCAGACCCGAGTTATTTCAGGTTGTAGATTTCCTGCTTTGAGTTGCTGTTTGAGCTATGAAGACTTTTCACATCTTTTGGAGTAGTCGTGTCTTAGTATAGGTTGATATGTATTCATGTACATTAGTTGATAATGTATTTGTATATATATAACTTCCGGAGTCGACAGTTGTAGTTGTATCATATGTATTGTGTCAAATGTATTGTAACTGGCATCAGTTATTATATATATGAGACTTTTGTTATCTGTGTTCCGCATTCTTTTTGTATCTGTGTTATTATTATATATATTGTCCTAAACTATTATGAACCGTCGTAGTTCGTTTTATACTGGTAATTGGGTATGTCGATGGGAGTAAATAAATAAGAGATGAAAATGAAAAAAGTATATATATCGAGATAACCAATACTAGTGTAAGGCCAACTACGGATGGTCGCTCCTATCCAGCCTTATTCTTCGTAATAATAGACAGTATTTCTTTTAATACTCTTTGTTATTATGAGCATAGAGGTGGGGCGTCACAATATTATATTGAAGATTCATAATCTTCAATATATTATATTGATTTAATATCGACTTATGGAATAATGTATTTCTTATGAAATACCTCGTGATTAAAGTGTTGGACATATCTGAAATCACAATGTACGTAAAATACGTATGTAACGACCCGTATTTTTGGGTCTTCGAATTTGAATATTTAATTTATTTAAATATTCAAATTTGAATTAAAATATAATAAAATCTATGTTTCAAATTAAGATCTGATTTTTGATGATGTGTTTTTAATTTAATTTATTGGATTTTTCCATAATTTTTAATTTGATAAATAACTAAATTTTCGTTTCGGTGCTTTTGAAACTTAACATAATAAGTTGACTCGTCTATTTTATTATTGTTTTATGATCGTCTCACATTGTTGTACGCGATCGTATTTTTCTTTCGTTCGCGGCTCGTACGCGAAAGGGATATTGTGTAGCGTTGTACCTCAAAACTTTTAAAATAAAAATATCTCCACAACATCACCATCTCTTTTCATATCTTCTATGTGCTGCTCGTGGCTTGCATTAAATTGTTTGTACTTTCTTTCCCTTAGCATTGAAGTATATTTGCTTATGTATACATCAATAGATCACGTAAGGTGGGATTCATTTTTTTGGAGATGTAACACGTTTTCTTCTCTTGCAAAAAATAAAAATAAAAAACACATCGTCATTCACAATTTTCTTTTGTTCTTTTCTTTTCTGCCAGGCACAACCATTACTTTTCCTTCCTTTTTTTTAGATATATGCTGTTGTGTCTTTATGTGTGCTTGCATATGAATGAGGGCATACGTGTGCGAGTTTCTTATGTATATATGTGTGTTGTATGTGTGTCCTCTACTGTGCGTGTGTATGAAGATGTGTGTGGGTAGTGTATATTTGAGTGCAGGCATGGCAACGTGAGTGTATATGAGTAGCAGGCTTAGAGATTGAAAAGGAGAAGGGGAAAAGTGCTATAGGCATGCATGTGCATAGAAGAGAAAGGAGGAGGGCAGTGGAAACGTGAAAGGTGGGAAGGTGACCATGCATGGGGTAGTGTATTAACGTGTACAAGTGAAGAAACGTGCAACATGCATGGCTGTGAATGGTAGTTTGTGCAAGCACGTGAGGAAGATGGAATGTATGTGTGGGCTTTGTGGGCTGCAGCGTTTTGGAATTGGGCCTAGTGGGGTGTAACGACCCACTTTTTTGGATAGTTTAAATCAACAATAAAGTACACATGTCAGACTCAAACCACTCAAAAGGGAGGATTGTTATGGGGTAAATAAGAAAAAGAATATAAATAAATAAAACAAATACAGAATCTCACATGGAAATGACAAAATATGATAATCAAATAACAGTTCATGAAGCTGTTTTACTAATAACACTTGATTACACTTTCACAATACAAATCAGAGTTACATACAACAGAGATAAATAAATAATGCAGCGGAACAATATGATGCGGTAGTACAAAATAATAATAGTAATAAATCTTCGTCTTCAACCTGCAGAAATAAGGTCTTCAATACACTGAAAAGCTCAGACTGACCCGAGCGTAATGAAAAGACAAAACACTCAAGTCAGTACTAAAAGATCTTATGTAAGTTAAATCAACAGTAAATAAATATGAGTGTAACAGTGTCGGAGATGTTTACGAGATTTAACATCTTCTATCCAGTGTCTAACGTGCGTGCAATAACTTAAGAGATGTTCAGGATTCCATCTCCTAAGGATCTGTTAAACTATCTACATACATAGTACAATACGCTATTAGAATATTGTCTATAGTAAAGTAAAGTATTAAAATAGCGTTAAGACGTTACCCATATCCCTCTTAACACATTTTATATAAATGTCGTAGTCTATACAGTACTGTAAACTCCACCATAAACTGGTGGGCTATCAAGGAGCACTACATAGGTATGACACAAACCAAACTCGTAATGGGCGCGATAAGGCATGTAACATGGCACGCGAGGCAATGTCCAGGGTAGGTTACAACCGTTTTGCGGATCTGGACTGGTGGTAACGCATAGAAGCTACTACCGCCCACCTCGGAACACACTCCCATAATCAAATTTAGGGGTGGCCACCAAATCAATCATAAAGTCATAATACGGTATCGAAGAAGCATGTCCGAACGGAGTTGCGACCTCACTTGGCTCGGCGTGGTTCCTGTTTTAGTCACATCAAGCTGATTCGAGGGAGTCAGGGCTACGTTAATACCTCATACAGAATCGTTCGCCAAACCATCCTACTTTATTCTGGAATCTCCACCATGTGCACGGTTGTTAAAGTGGTTTTCGATATTGACAGAGTATGATAATATCCGATCCTGGTCTCTTTAACAACCAAACGCTTATTTCACACCGAATGGTTCTTTTACATTTCCAAAACCGATTCATCATTGATGTCAAAATATCAAATTCAATTCAAACCATATCACCTTCGAAATCATATTTACTTTCGAAATCATATCACATTTGAAATCATATCACTTTCGAAACCATATTCACAAAATATGTTAAACTCTTATTTCAAATTCATCATATTTTATTAAAATATGCCATTTCACTAGAAAATATCATTTTCAATTTAACATAGGTTATAACATCATTTAACAATATTCGCTTTTAAATTAAGGATTTAAATATAAATAATTCAGCCTTGCACGGTTAGAATTTTTGAAAATAGTTTAGATAGTCATAAATAGTTTAAATAGTTTTAAAATAGTTTAAAATGGTTTTTTTAAATAGTTTAAATAATTGAAAATAGTTTAAAATGGTTTTTTTAAATATTTTAAATAATTTAAAATAGTTTAAAATAGATTTAAAATAGTTTAAATATTTTAAAATAGTTTAAAATAGATTAAATTAGTTTAAATATAAATTTAAATAGTTAAATAGTTTTAAATAGGTTAAAATAGTTTAAAAGTAGATTTAATACAGTTTTAATAGTTTAATATAAAATAGTTTGATTATTGGAAGTGGTTTATATAGTAAATAGTTTGAAAATCTAAATAAATCTGAATTTAAAATAATATATCTTTAAACAGTTTACATTAAAATAATTAATTTGAAATTAATATCAAATTTTACTATTTCTTCCATTCAACAAATCTGGATCGTATCCAGATTTCAACAAAACTAAATTTTCTTTTAATAAAATTCCAAAAAATCATTTCAGTTTATATCGATTTCAAATTCATGTTTTAACTATAATCTTAAAGCACTTCAAATTCATAGATTTCAAAGTTTAAATATTCAAACATTTCAATAACTCAATTTCGATACATTTCATTTATATTTCACAATTCAACTTTGAAATACTCAATTAAATTTCTTTAAACAATTCCTTTAAACCAATTTCAATTTCAAAATTAAAGCTTGGATTTTTGAAAATAATTCAGTTTATATAAATCCTATTTTATTTCATATTATCATTTAACTAAATTCAAAAATTAAGAATTTAAAAATCATTTAATTTAACCAATTCGATGTCCATACATAATTTTCTACCCTATGGTCAAGTGATACAGATATCTATCATTTCAACCCGTAATAATTTAAATTTATGGGTATATATCATTTCAACCTACAATCCCAAGTTAAAATTCAAAATCCCTAATATCGCTCGAGTCTATCATTTTAACCATAACGATTTTTCCATAATCTATAAGATCGTTCAGGTATGTATCATTTCAACCCATAGTGATTTACTAAAAGTAAACTAAGGGAACTTGTAGTGTGATAAAAACATATATAAAATAAATATAATATCCAATCATCCAAATATCAACAATTTAACATCCTTCAAAATCATCATTCCAATCAGCCAATAAATTACAACCATTAACTGCTATCATCATCAGGTATTCAATTAACAATTTAAATTCAATATTAAATTAAATGGCGATTAAATTCAATAAAATTCAGATTTAACTGGAATGACAATTTAAATATACCAATAGCAATCAATCAATTTCAAATCACATCATAAATTTAATTTAACTAACATAAGAACATTTAGTATTCGTGAGTGGGTTAAAACACTCACTTTTGATTTTTCGACGATTTAAAATCCAATTAAAGGCCCAAATTTCAACAGTCACAGAATTCGTCCAAACCTGTTCCATAATGTCTGGAATTTCGATGCAATCGCAACAGAGAAAACCGTGTGCAAATCCGACCCCGTATGCAAAAGTTATTAACAATAGAACGATTGAAATTCAAATTTGAAAAAAAAAACAAATTAAAAAAAGGCCTCATCACCTGCCCCATCGAAATGAAACCCACGTATCTCCTCCAATACACAATCACGCAAATAATCCATCAGCCGCCATTCTCTTGACCAAAAACGCCGCCACCATAGTGCCTAGCACCTCGATCAACTAGTGCCAACCTCTTCCCCTAGTCACGCCGACCCCAACCATGGTGGCGCGGCCACTCTAGGCGCATGCGCCATCGTCGACCTTCCATGCTATTTTCTCGCGAAACCCTCGACTTCCAACACGAATGAACACCACCCTAAGGACCTGTTCGACTCCCTCTTTCCAACGCCGCTTCCCGATCGTCAAACGGTCGACGATTCACCGTTGGATCGTGAAAACCTAATTTCGACGGCCGAGGTTTGTAATGGCCCATTTTTCCGTACCCTTTGAATCGACAATAAACCATACATGTCTAACCCAAATTGCACGAAAAGATGGATCATTAAAGGTAGAAAGAAAATAAAGACAGAACAAAATCTCACACGAATGGAATAACATATATTATTTCAGTAATAATCTTTACAGCGGAAAATTTTAAAATATTATACCAGAGTCTAACCTAGATTCAGCCTGGACATTTATAAAGCCCTATCCTTACAAATGCTGAGAACAACAAAACAAATGTAATAGATGTAGTGGATAATAGAATACGTCAATACGATGATGAAGATCTCCAGCTCTCCTCTTCCAACCGTCTTCAACTAAACTTAAATTACTCGGATCTGACCCGAGTATTCAAAATACCTGGATCAGGATTGACAAACCAGCATGAGATACTCGAAATTTTAAATGCATAGATCATGACAGTGATATCAAAACCTTTGAAAAGAAGGGTATCTCATAAGACCACGTCCACACATAAATACGGATGGGTTTTTACCTTATGATAACCAAAACACTTTTATTACCAAAATAATTTGATATTATCCTTAATGACATTCTTTTGGAAAACATCTTTCAAATAAACTTATTCAAATAAGGTATCAATATCCAGACTAAGTCTAATGGAATATATCCGGACTGGGTCAACGGAAAATCCCAAACAGAATATATGATACCAAAAAGGGGTAGCTGAAATGTTTGCAAAGCATTACAGCTATTTTGGGACTACAATCAAAACCATAAAGCTCGTATTGGAATTGGATTTTCCAACATGATAGGAAACTAGTGGAAAGATCAATCTGTATCCACGGCTTACGTCCAAGACTCAGACGCCGTTATTCAACAACACAAATGGCTAAAAGGGGATACAATCTGCGAATAACATCCAAGGACTCAGACTTCGCGCATCCTCGCCATGAGGCACAGATGTATCTGGTACCTAGGGCTCAGAACATCTGATAACCCAAATCACTACTATCCGAAATGCGAGCATACATCTGACCACATAGAATCCCATCATAACTGGAATGTGAGGCTCGCGAGGCTACAATTACCTTTCGCATATCACATATCGCATCTCCGAATGCCACATTGTCATTCCACGTCTGATTTTTAGAGTAGTATAACTTCCTGAACTCGTATGTCTCGGGAAAGGGTGTTAAGCTAAGAGAAGTTGCCTTCTCCGCCACCGATTGATATACGTTTATAGAAACCACTCAAATGTGATTTAGAATACAATGTCAGACAAACATCCATACAAGTTTATTCTGGAACTGAACAAAACCGAAGGCACTCTCCTACTACCACTAGTAACGAGTACTCCTTGCAATCCAAAAAAATATCCACAACGGGGAGACCACTGCTATAAATAACTCTATAATGGGAGCGACCCAGAGCTTGTCAACAAGCAATCCTCGCGCTATGAAGATCCATGGGCTTCAAAAATCATCATCTTCAACATGTCTTCACTTTCGAACGTATACATTGGTTCGAAGTGGTTTTCAGATAGGAATCGCCCAAATCCGACCCTGGTTCCTTCGAAGCCAATTATCGATAAAAAATGTTAAGTTCATAAGTGGATATCAATCATCAATCAATTACTTCATCTTTTATGAAATATCTTTCTTAGATATATTATTTTCAATTTATTCCATTTTCTTTTCAAGAATATATGGAATCATTGAGCCTCATTTATCAAATCATTTGGTTTATTAAACCTATTTAGATCTTGGAGTAATTCCAATCATTTTCTCTTTTACTTAGGGAAACATTTCCAGATCATTCTTTAATCTTAAAGATTTCTTATATTCAAATTATAACTTTTAACTTAGGGAAAATATTCTCAAATCATTCATTAAATCTTAATCAAAGATTTCTTTCTTAACTTCAAATCATATTCTTGTAAATCGAAGATTTTCATAACAGAGCACTACTGCCACTTTAAAATATGGTAAACTTCACCTCCAGAGACTAGTGGCAAGTAATCCTACATCATGAAGATCTTTTTCTTCAATGATCTTTGTCTTCAATATGTTTTATTTCGAAAATTAGGTTGAAGGGGTTTTCGGATAGGAATCACCCAAATCCGATCTCGATTTTTCGGATAGGAATCACCCAAATCTGATCCTAATTCCTTTGTACTAATCATAGATAAAGAGATGTTAAGTGGTTAATTAATATTCTAAAAAAAATTCTTTTTATCTTGGAAAAACTTTAAATATGGTCTTTTAGAGCATTCGGGTTTTCCTTTCGATCTATTCCACCCCTCGCCTAAAAAGAGAAAACATAGGTCATGTAAGTTCAAGGCACTGGTTGCTCCATCCCTAACCTTAATTAAACACCTTATTTTATCTTAACAGATCTCACAAGGGAGACAAATGTACTAGTCGTTTCCGCATACTCAGTTTGTCAATACATTCAATATTCTTCACTTTTTACTTAAGTGTTACAAACAATTTCTCTTAACTATTTATTCAAACTCTTATTAAAACTTCCAAATCATATTTAAATTACTTAATTATTCTTTTAAAATTATTCATCAAATATTTGGGAAAGATTTGTTAAGTTTAAAACTACATTTCAAAAGTTATTTAAAACTGCTGCGAAAAGTGTTGCGAAAAGTGTTTTAAAAGCTATATTCTTCGAGACGATTTTTATATCATTTAGAAATAAATATTTTCAACTTAAATCTCTTTTAAAACATTTTAAAATATTTTTAGATTTTATTTAATATTTTTAAAACATTTAAAATATCAATTTTAAAGAAATCCCTTTTTTGGATTCCGAACTGCAAAAACCACGATGTTTTTAGAAAATTGTTTTGGACATATTTCAAACTCTACTTGATTAAAGTTTGATTTTCTTTCTTCATTGGAAAACTATTATCATTATGGACCAAAGAATTTTTATTTCGAAGAAATCCGACGTATAAATCATTATCTACGTTAATTTGAAGTTACGGGTTGAAATTTACGAACTACCGCTACGCGACGAGCTCGATTTTAACCAATTTTATGAATTGCTTTGGAACTTGTCCGAAACACTTTTTTTAAACCATATTTAAACTATTTTTACTTATTTAAAACAATATTTTCATCATTTCAAACTCATTTTTCATTTCATTCCATATTATAGTTTTATATTATTATAATATCATTTTCAATCTTTTTAGATATTTTGAAATCATTAAGAGGCTAAATAATTTCCATACACACATTTATATGGATTTAATTTCATTTAATTAACTATGCTTACTAACCATTTCTCTTATCATTTATCAAACCAAGTTATCATCTATATCACAAACATATAATCAACCATAATATCAACAAAGTTATGAAACATTTAATCATCAAACATATACCAAACTTTTTATGTAATTAACTTGAAATAGTTTTAGAAATTAGTAACTTAAAATATGAGTACTCACCTTTAACTAAATCGTTTAACTTCCTATCAACATTCATTTAATCCAACACTTCGCTAAATCATCTTAACTTCACCAAACCATCACCTAAACAACTCCACCTCACTTTATAGTGCTCGACCATTACTTCACTTCCACTTTCTCTTGACCAAATCTTCCAACAACACCAATAGGGCTCGGCCACACCTTGATACTCCCCTTCTTTCATCATTTCTTCACTTCTTGGATGTTAAACCATATTTTGATGATATTCTAAGGTCTTTGCCAAAGTTTGGTGGAGTTTTGACTTTGTTTGATATGGTTTTGAAAAAGTTAGTAAGGAAATGGAAGAGAAGAAGCAATTAAAGAAGTGAAGAAAAGCTTGAAAAAGGAAGATGAAGAAGTGTAAAAGAAAGTGAAGAAGTGGGTTGATATTTATAGAAAAAAGTTTGGAATAAAATATTATTATGTAAAATGACCAAAATACCATTTACTTACTTTTTAAGCAACCTTATTTTTTCAACACTTAACATCATATTTCAAATCATTACTTTATGTCATTTTCACTTAAAAGGTAAGTAAGGAATATAATAATTATGTTTGGTTTGATTAGATGTTTACTTTTTACTTTGAAATGACATGTTTGTCTTTTTGTGCTTACTTTTTCTTAATTATATTTTAGAATTTTATAAGTATGTTTAGTAAAAGTAAACTTGATTTGTGAATTAATTAATACTTATATTATTTGAATATATGTTCCTATATAATAAAATAAATGTGCGACAACGTTGTGACAACTTTTAAATTGACAAAAAGTTGATTTTCGACAAAATGTTTTACGGTCACATTTTGTTGTTTTAGTTAAACTATGTATTTATGTAAACCAAATTTAAAAATAAATTTGTATTTTTCTATTTAAAAATATAAATACTCATAAATAAATTAAAATAATTTATTTAACCATTGAAACTTACTTTTCTGAAATCAGCACTTTGTCACTTTTGTCAATATAAGCAAATGTTACTATTTTTGTGTATACTTCTCTTTCCAAATCCTATCTAATATTATTTGAATCATATAACCTTACCTATTTTATATTTAAAATCACTTTAAATAGTATATTTTAAAGTGGTCAAATTCCAAATGTAATGGCCCGTTTTTCCGTACCCTTTGAATCGACAATAAATCACACATGTCCAACTCAGATTTCACGAATAAGCGGATCATTAAGGGTAGAAAGAAAATAAAGATAGAACAAAATCTCACACGAATGGAATAACATATATTATTTCAATAATAATCTTTACAATGAAAAATTTTAAAATACAATATCAGAGTCTAACCTAGATTCAGTTTGGACAGTTATAAACCCCTGTCCTTACAAATGATGAAAACAAAAAACAAATGCAATAGATGTAGCGGATAATAGAATTCGTCCATACGATGATGAACATCTCCAGCTCTCCTCTGCAAACTCCAACACCTGAAACTGCTTGGATCTGACCCGAGTATTAAAAATACCCGGATCAGGCTTGATAAACTAGCGTGAGATACTCAAAATTTTAAATGTATAGATCATGACGATGTTATCAAAACCTTTAAAAAGAAGGGTATCTCATAAGACCATGCTCACACATAAATATGACCGTATTTTTACCTTATGATAACCAAAACACTTTTATTACCAAAATAATTTGATATTATCTTTAATGACATTCTTTTGGAAAACACCTTTCAAATAACTTATTCAAATAAGGTATCAATATCCGGACTAAGTCTAAGGGAATATATCCGGACTGGGTCAACGGAATATATGATACCGAAAAGGGGTAGCTGAAACGTTTGCAAGTCATTACTGCTATTTTGGGAATACAATCAAAATCGTAAAGCTCGTATTGGAGTTGGATTTTCCAACATGATAGGGAACTCGTGGAAAGATCAATCTGTATCCACGGCTTACGTCTAAGACTCAGACGCCGTTATACAACAACACAAATTCCTAAAAGGGGATACAATCTGTGAATAACATCCAAGGACTCAGACTTCGCGCATCCCTGCCATGAGGCCCAGACGTATCTGGTACCTAGGGCTCAGAACATATGATAACCCAAATCACTACTATCCGAAATGCGAGCATACATTTGACCACATAGAATCCCATCATAACCGAGGTGTGAGGCTCGTGAGGCTACGATTACCTTTCACATATCACATCTTTGAATGTCACATTGTCATTCCACGTCACACGACTGATTTCTAGAATAGTATAACTTCCTAAGCTCGTATGTCTCGAGATAGGGTGTTAAGCTAAGAGAAGTTGCATTCTCCATCACTGATTGATATACGTTTATAGGAACCACTCAGTTGTGATTTAGAATACTATGTTAGACAAACATCCATACAAGTTCGTTCTGGGACTGAACGAAACCGAAGGCACTCTCCTATTACCACTAGTAGCGAGTAGTCCTTGCAATCCGAAAAAATATCCACAAGGGGGACACCGCTGCTATAAATAACTCTATAATGGAAGCAACCCAAAGCATGTCAACAAGCAGTCCTCACGCTATGTAGATCCACGGTCTTCAAAAATCATCATCTTCAACATGTCTTCACTTTCAAACGTATATATTGGTTCGAAGTGGTTTTTGGATAGGAATCACCCAAATCCGACTCCGGTTCCTTCGAAGCCAATTATTTATAAAAAGATGTTAAGTTCATAAGTGGATATCAACCATCAATCAATTACTTCATCTTTTATAAAATATCTTTTTTAGATATATTCTTTTCAAGTGTATATGGAATCATTAAGCCTCATTTATTAAATCGTTTGATTTATTTAAACCTTTCTTAAATCCTGAAATAATTCCAAATCATTTTCTCTTTTACTTAGGAAAACATTTCCAAATCATTCATTAAATCTTAATCAAAGATTTCTTATATTCAAGTTATAACTTTTAACTTAGGGAAAATATTCCCAAATCATTCAGTAAATCTTAATTAAAGATTTCTTTCTTAACTTCAAATCATATTCTTGCAAATCGAAGATTTTCACAATAGAGTACTACTGCTACCTTAGATATGGTAAGTTTCACCTCCAGAGACTAGTGACAAGTAATCGTACATTATGAAGAGCTTTGTCTTTAATAAGTTTTATTTCAAAAATTAGTTTGAAGGGATTTTCGGATAAGAATCACCCAAATCTTATCCCAGTTCTTCAGATAGAATCACCCAAATTCAATCTCGATTCCTTCGTACCAATCATCGAATAAAAGATGTTAAGTGGTTAAATAACATTCAAAGAATTTGTTTCTTTTCTTTTATTTTGGAAAAACTTAAATATGATCTTTTTAGAGCACCCGGGCTTTCCTTTCGATCTATTCCACCCCTCGTCTAAAAGATAAAGCGAAGGTCAGGTAAGTTCAGGGTATTGGTTGCTCCATTCCTAACCTTAGTTACACACTTTGTTTTACCGTTTAGCTCTTACAGGCGGTACAAATGTACTAGTTGTTTCCGCATACTCAGTTATTAGCTTTATTTTGGAATTGATTATAAGATTCCAAATTATCTTTTAAACTCTTAATTTTCCTTTTTAAAAACATTCATAATTGATTTTAGGAAAAATCGTTAAGTTCAAACTCATATTCAAAATGTTATAGAATTCGCAGCATAAAAGTGCTGCGGAAAGTGCTATATAAGCTTATTTGATTCAAACAACTTTTTAATATTTGAAAATTTATATTTTCCATTCCAAATCTCTTTTAAACGAATTTAATAGATTTATCAAATTTATTTTTAAATTTAGTTTACATAAATAAATAGTTTAACTAAAACGTCAAAATGTGACCGTAAAACATTTTGTCGAAAATCAACGTTTTGTCGATTAAAAGTTGTCGCAACGTTGTTGCACATTTATTTTCTTATATAGGAATATATATTCAAATAGTATGAGTATTAATTAATTCACTAATCAAGTTTACTTTTTACTAAACATACTTAGAAAATTCTAGAATTTCATTAACAAAATGTAAGCATAAAAACATAAAAAGTGCTATAAAAGTTAAAAAGTAAACATCAAATCAAACAAACATAATTATTATATTCTTTACTTAATACTTAAGTGAAAATGACATAAAGTAATGATTTGAAATGTGATTTTTAAAATATGAAATAAATTTGATAAATCTATTAAAATGGTTTAAAAGATATTTGGAATGGAAAATATGAATTTTCAAATATTAAAAAGTTGTTTAAATCAAATAAGCTTATAAATCATTTTCCACAGCACTTTTCTACTGTCGTTTTTATGACTTTTTAAAAGAAAGTTTAAACTTAATGATTTTTTCTAGAATCAATTATGAATGTTTTTTTAAAAGGAAAATTAAGAGGAATTATTTATACCACTTAAACAAAAAGTAAAGAATATAATAATTATGTTTGTTTGATTTGATGTTTATTTTTTGACTTTTATAACACTTTTGTCTTTTTATGCTTACCTTTTGTTAATGACATTCTAGAATTTTCTAAGTATGTTTAGTAAAAGTAAACTTGATAAGTGAATTTATGAATACTTATACTATATGTTCATATATAAGAAAATAAATGTGCGACAACGTTGCGACATCTTTTAAATCGACAAAACGTTGATTTTCGACAAAATGTTTTACGGTCACATTTTGACGTTTTAGTTAAATTATGTATTTATGTAAACCAAATTTAAAAATAAATTTGTATATTTCTATTTAAAATTATGAACACTCATAAATAAATTAAAATAATTTGCTTAACCATTGAAACTTACTTTTTTGAAATCAGCATTTTGTCACTTTTGTCGATATAAGAAAATGTTACTATTTCTGTGTATACTTCTCTTTCCAAATCCTATCTAATACTGTTTGAATCATATAACCTTACCTATTTTATATTTAAAATCACTCTAAATAATATATGTTAAAGTGGTCAAATTCTACGTCGTTACAAGGTTCATTCTCGATTTCTGGTCAAATGATGCATCCAATTAAAAACGAATTGCTGCAGTGGATTAGCTCATCGAGAGCTTTCCAATGATATATAATATGATATAGTTTTGAGGATTTTGATTTTTGATTTGAATTTGAAATTGAATTAGGGTTTGTAATTGGAATTTGGTTTCTGCCATTGAAGAAAAGAACAGACCGAAGTTGATGTACGTACAGAATAAACTAAAAGACTACTAGGGTTGAGAAATAAAGTCTATATTTATATGGACATGGCCTGATAAACTGAATTAACATATCGAATTGGTTCGAAACGACAATAACTACTCGGAAAGCCCGTTCTGCTCCCGAAACGAAAGTGGGTCATCCCATATATGAAAATGGATGTTTTCGATATTTTTAAATTCAATGAATTAGGTTTTAAGTCTTAATTCCATTGTATGAAGAAGTTAGTTTTTAAAATCGGCTTATTTCAAATTGAATTCATTAAATCGATTTCTTCGCGTTTCGAGCCCGCACGATTAAACGACAAGTCCGATCGCTACGAAACTTGAAATCCTGCAATAATTCACTGTTAAGGATCCGATGAAACAGGTTTCGTTGAAATCCGAGACAGTGGTCAAAATGGCTATTTTCACGTTTATTAAATTAATTTTATCACTTTTCAAATTCAAATTTTATAACTAACAAATTTTATAATTTTTGATTACCTAGTAATTTATAATCCTTTAAAATTAATTTCCATGTCAAATCCAGTATTAAATATTGCATTAATTACAGCGTTCAATTTCAATTGCAGTAAATTCATTAATTATAATTTAAAAATCCAATAAATTCATTTATTTTGATTTACCACTTATTATTCCATCAATCATTATTTTATGGATATAGTTAACATTGGTTTACCATTTATTTCATCAATATTCTACGGTTATCATTTTAATTCACATTGACTGCAATATTTAAGTAGATTAATTGTAGTTGATTTTCAATTTATTTCAACGAATTAAATAGTGAATTTATAATTAAACAATTATTACAACTTACCAATTCAAACACGTTCTATGTTTATTGTTTACCACCAAGTTAATAAATTCACATACTGATTAATCATTACATATTAACCAATTCTAATTAATTACGTACAATTTTACCGTTTAATACAACATTTGGTTTATTTCCTTATTTACGCTTTATAACTAAATTTAACTTTACAATCATTCAATCAATTGAAATTACATTAAAGTAGTTATCAATTACCTTAAATTAGCATTAATACATCTCATTCTAGTTATTTTTCTCATTAATAAATCTTAAATTTTTAAAATTTTCACAACGTTACATTCCAAAACTTATTTAATTAATAAATTTTAATTATCGGAAAAATACGGATCGTTACATAGGGTAAGATTTAAGTTTTAAATAATTAAATTGGTTTATAATATGTTAACTTTGGAAGAATATAAAAGTGGTAAGGCTAGTTTTGTGCATGCGTTTGGATGTTGGGTAAGAAAGGTTTGTTTATTTTTATATATTTAAGTTTAGTTTATAAACTTAGGTATAAATTAATTAGTTAGTTTAAACTAGTTTAAACAATTTAAAAGAACACGGTAGCTTTTGGATAAATGTAAGTGGGCGTGGGTTTTGTTGTTTTGGATTTTGGGTAAGTAAGGATATAAAAGTTTAGTTAATTAAATATGCTATTTAATTATAAGTTTAAAACATGTTTAAACTTTAAAAATCAATAACTCCTCCATACTAAGTCCATTTAGCCCGCGTCTTCGACACTAGATTTGTATTAACCAGTAAAACACATTAGTAAAGATATTTGACACTTTTAGAGAAGTAAAATATATTTATAATATATTAGGTATTGAATTTAATTACGCCGAACGTAATTAAAATGGCTATACTTCGTTGGTGTCATTTATTTAGCAGAATCAAACATCATTCTGCTATTTTACATTGAATAGATTATTTTGGACATCGATTTAGCAGAATAAATATCCATTCTGCTATTATATAAATTTGTACATTTATTTATATAAACCAGTTAATACTAATTTATGTGCTATTATTCAATTTGTTGAATTGTTGATAATAATGTGTTATGATTATGATTTGTTTGGTTAATTGAATTTTGCTCGACTAGTTTATGAGCAATAACCTTTTCTTTTGTTTTTGCATGGGGTTGGATAGAAACAAATGTATGTTATAACTTGTGATTTATTTCACAATTTGACTATAAGGTGTTTAGCAATAATATTGGTTTAGTAAATTATTATAATTAGTTATAATAGTTTAACATTTTAGTTTGAACTTCAATTAAATGAAGTTGTTTTGAAAGATGGTTTTCATAAGAGAATTTTTTATGAAATGTTTATGGAAAATGAATTGGTTACAAAAGAATTTGAAAATATTTGTAAATGAAATAATTATAATAAATGATGTTTATTATATTTTTAAAAAGGAAAGGATACTTGTCTTTTGAAATGAAATGGTTTCTTTGAAAAGAAATAGAAATATTTGGAAATGAATATTTTGAAGTTATATTATATAAAAGTGATATATATAAAGACACTAATAAAATGTGTTTTATAAATAAAGAATCTCGAGAACTTAAAACCTAGTGGTTTTAAAATGGCTTTCCAAAGGTTTTGGGAAAAATAAACAATACTGTGTTTGGAAGTATTTATGATTATTAGTGCAAAATGATTTGTCATTTCGCGAAACAAAATGATTTGTTATGTTATCGATGATTCGAGTAACCCATAACTAAAAAGGTGGGAAAGGGAGGTGTAGATGTTCTGTAGCCTCGGTATAGTTCGCTCGACGAACATAGAGATACACATATCTATTTTTTCTGAAAGGATGAGACCCAGTTGCCTTGTTATTGGGAGAAATCTCCCGATCTGGTTGCATATATTTCGATATGCTTTACAGCGGTATTTTGGAATTTCCAAATAAATATTTCAAAATGAATTGTCTTATGATCTCGACGTAAAGTATAGTTTGATACAAAAGATGTATATTTTATTATTTCAAAGATTTTGAAAAGAAACCAGGAATTTAGTTCAAAGATATTGTTTTCAAAGAAGATTATATTTTGAAAATAATAAGATTTCATAAATCTAAATGTAAGGATTAAGTCTAAGTGGGTAGATTTGGAAGCTAAGTTTGCATGTTTTATGCTACGTAGTTGGGAATTTCATATTTGGTTGTTACATCGTAGACTCCATGAGTCATATTTGTGGTAGAAAAACTACGCTTGCTTGATCCTATATCTAATTGGATCCCAGTTAGATAGGGGTATGTAGGCAGTCACAAGTGGTAGTGACGCGACCTCAATAATAATATATCCTTTTTCTGTTTATTATTTGTTATTTATCTTGTATTGTTGTATCTTTCCTGCTTACTATTTTATTCCACGTATGACATGTTTATTGAGTTTGCAGGAATAGGTTATTTCTTTCTTTCTCATCGAAGTTGTGCAGCGGTAGATATATTGTATATTGAGTCTTCTTTGTATTTAAGCACACTAGTAGAATAAATGATTACTCTGATAACTTGTATAATTGAAAGTTGCATCCTATACATTTAGCAGTGTTATAAATTTATCAGATTTCGATATGTTCATTTGGTAGTTTTCATTAGTAATTTTAGAACGGGCTGGTTTTAAGAGATTTTGACTAATCCGAAATCCAGGTCGTTACAACGTATGTATTTATCCCTTAAGTCTATTTGGGTATCTTTGATGTTCCACCTTTAGTTATACATTAATCTTATATAACTTTTATATTATATAACTTTTATATTTCATATTACTTATATAATAGTCTTATATATAATATTATATTGTTAATTAACATTTTAATTAATTTTATATTATTTTAGTATAACATTTATATTAAATATTTATTACATAATATAGCGTTTATAGTATTACATAACATTTTAAAATATTGTAAAATATTTCATAATATTTAATATGTGCATATATAATTTTATTAACCAACTTATTTAATTAATTTATTTTATTAATCTAATTAATAAATTTTAATTTTTTTGAAATTAATACATATATTTTCAAACATGTTGAAAATATTATTATGTTATAACTTTTATAATATATTTATATCTTATTTTAAATTTAAAATGTTATATTTCTAGTTTTTGGATAATTTTGAAAATTAGCCTAAGGTCGAATTCAAATTTGGACCTCTTCTATTAAGGGCAACCATTTAGGCTTACATATTTGTCCGGGCCAGGTTGGTAGCTAAGTAGGACAGAGTACTAAATTACTCAAACCCAATCCTTTAACACTACCTTTCTAGACATCCTACTATCTAGTTGTGAGCTTAATTAGTTCACCCCGACATGACAAATTAGATCTAATAGGCTATTGGGCTCTGATAACATTATTGGAACTGAGCTAACCCACAGCAAAAGTTATGGGTGAATTTCAAATTGTTTTACTCCATTGGATCATTATTGGTTCTTTAAAGTCTAATTTATCTAGAACATTTCTAAATTTTATTTAAATAAAATCTCTTATTTTATTTAAATTTATAAATTATACAATTTTATTTAATTTATATTCTAGGCATATAAATATACGCATATGTATCATATGCATATATGTATGGGTGTGCATGTGTAACATGATAACCCATGCAAGGTGTAACGTGCACGTATATAGATGTTGGGATTTACATCGCAACAGACATGTTAGCTCATCCGATATGTATTGTATGTTGTCTAGATATATATAGTTATGTAAATTTGTTATTTATATAAATATTATAAATCTATACACACACACACATATATGTATAAGTATATGTAAATTTTATTTAAATAATTGTACGAGAATGAAAATATTTAAATATAGATATATATGTACATATATGTATTATATATATATTATTGTAATAAATATTAAAATAATAATATATATTGACACACACATAATATAAAGGTTTTTCACAACTTACAAACTAATATGTGTGTGTCTGTATGTGTGATAATAATGAAAAAATAATTTTAAATAAATAAATATATATATATATATATTCATAAGCATATTTATGATATATATATATATATTCATAAAATCAAATAAAAATATTTTATTTAATTTTTAAACAATTCCAGATCGTATGCACAATACAAATTTTTTTTAGGGGCATTTCACTAGAAGGACAAACTTTACAGTCCAATTAGTTTCTAGGACACACATTCAAAGAAATTACTTTCAAGGCCAAAATCAGTAGAATAATTACTTTCAAGGACAAAGTCAGCAGTCCAATTACTTTCAAGGACATAATTTCATAGGTTTTTAGGCCCTAGAAACTAATTATTTTACGTTTTGTCCTTGAAAGTAATTATTTCAATTGTGTGTCCTAGAAACTAATTCAACTTGCTAAAGAGGCCCTTGTGGCTAATTTCCACTTTTTATTATTATAATAAAATATGTATATAAATTGATTAATTAGTCGAAAAATAAAAAAATATTAATAAAAAAATACTTTCGAAATGTATTATTTAAATTTTCAGAAAACCTAACAAGATATTTTAAGGGTTGGAAAATTTTTCCATAATTTTTCTTGGTAAAAATTTAATATTTATTAATTATTTATTTTTTATCGTATATTATAATAATATTTAAAAAATATAAATTTTATTTTACATTCTCATTTTTTGGCCAAGAGTTTATTTCATGATAAAATAATTTTATAAAATTTGAAATTTAATTCGAAACATATTTTATTTTATATAAATTATTTACATAGTATATTGATTTAAATAATAGTTAATACTTCTTAAAAATATTTTACAGCTACCAAAAATTGTAATTATAGTAAATATACATGTATAAAATATATGTCAATTATTAGCATGAAATGATGTTATAATTGAATACTAACATATAAGTATAATTAAATGATATATTAATATGTATGTTAATTAATAAAATAATAATTATTATAAATATAATTATTCGGCTATGCATACTCGACCTTTATGTGGAAATTGTTTTTATTAGATGAATACCAACATTAATACAAATAAGAATCGTCACCTAACTAACAATGTAATAATAATATCAATAATAAAGTATGATCTTGAAATTATAAACTATATGATACAATAAAACATACCTAAAACCAATGCCTTGAAGCACACCTTGTAATGATGAACTCTCCCCCCTTTGAAAGTTTTTCGATTCGGCAGACTGCTACTCCTTGAACCATTGACCTTTGACTATTAGATAGCAATAGACCTTGAATTGATTTGAGCTTGACATGGTGGGGCTCCTAGGAATTGAAGTCGACCAGTAATAGAATATGAAAGTGGTAGTAAAAAACTAACTTTTAATTAGGGTTAGAGTTGTTTAAATAGTGGATGGAAGAGAGAAAATAATGGATCATATCTCATACCAGTTCTCCCTTAATACGAGCCATTCAAAACCAACAACACTAACCTAATTGAGCTGCCCCCTTTCAGCCCTATTTTAGTCAAAAATGCTTACCCATCATCATGGGTCAAGATCCCATTTAAGCCTGTAGAATATATTATTCAATTAAATATAATTTAATCGCTTATCGGTATCTTATATCGATCAATATATTCATAACTATTAAAAATATATTTATTCCTCTAATTGTAATCAAAATTTATAATTAATATTTCATAAACATTAATTAATTTAATTAATTTATAACAATTATAAACTAATTAAATCATTTGGTCAAAAGTGAATTCATAATTTCGGTTGTGTGACTCGTCAAGTGTAAATTTGGTCGACGGTTAACATCAAACTATTCGAATGTTAAAGTTCACACATCACTTAGAAGGTAGTGTGACATTTTGACCAAATTTATCGCTTACTTAGTTTCGATGAATCAAATTTTACTTTGTTAAGCGTTACTCGGTTGTGACTTTTATTTAACACTAATTCTCTTCGTCAAAACTATATCTGTAACGTCCCGGGATTTTCGACTTTCGAAATTCGACATCGATACTCACTTTATCGACTGCCGAGCAATCGAATGCCGGAAACCCGAAAAGTTAGGGTTTTAAAAAAAAGAGGTAGGCAGAAGAAGAAGAAGCTAGAAGAAAGAAGAGAAGAAGAGAAGAACAACAGAACAACATCAGAACAGAAACAATATCAGAATCTCACATATCGCAGCGGAACAATATATAATAGATAATCACTAGCCTTTTAAAACAAAGAACTATATCGGTTTTTATACATACATCAATAAGAGTCAATATACAACAATGGACAGTTATATAAACTTGTCCTCATACAGAATACACAGCGGAATAAATACTATCAGATACAAATACTACGTTTCGTCATCCAGCTTATCTCCAAAGCTCCAGAATATCCAGAATATCCTGATAACATAACTCTAGGCTGCCCGTGTGGAAATTGGTGGGCACCAAGAGTTTAGAAGGGAACAATAAACTCCGAGTCAGTCATGGTGACTGGTGCGAGATCGTAAAACAGTTATTTTTCACAAAGAAAATAAAATAGATTCGCAATGCTTTTGGAAAATGAAACTACCATAAGACCTCCCACCACACACACAATGCAAACGCAGAATTGGAGGAGATTTCTTCTTATGATAGTCAAAGATGCTTACTACGCAAAATCAAATCCTTTTTGATATTATTATTAGTGCATAGTGTAGAAAACACTTCGAAAGTAGAATATAAATCTTAGCCAGCATAGACATTTCGAACTATGCCTACTATAGCTACCATACAAACAGTGGGGCGCCACCATAAGTGAATGATAGGTTCTACAACTAAAACCGTACAAGGCTCGTATTGTTTCTTTGGATTTCCAACAAATGGTCAGGCCAAGGAACTTCCCATTGCCACATGGAAACGCCTCTAGAATGACGTCCCGAGAACCTAACCGGATCTCTGCCAACACAAGGCCGGGTTACCTCTGCAAAAATAGGTAACTACTGACACGCGTATGCCATCCCCCGATCGTAACCGATCTTCCCGAGGATCCCCGATTTCCAACAACCACATAATAATAATAATGCAGTAACCACATAGGTTAAGTATCTGGGCTCCATACCATGATACCACCTCTATCCAGAAGGAATGACATACACTAAGGGGCGCTACTCCTTAGAACCTTGCTGCATCCTTCCTGTTTTGACCATTTCCGGGGTGTGAGGCTCGACGAAGTCTCGTCCACAAAGCTACGCTTTTCAAAAGCCATGCTTCAGGTCAAACAAATGATCAACCTATGATCACAAAGATATAAGATCAAACAAATGATCATATCGCAAATGATCAAACACTGATCATTTCACAGCAACACTCAGTATGCCACGTTACCAAATTGGGAGTATATCGCTGATAAATTTCAACTACACAACCTCTGAGCTCGTACGTCTCAGAGAAGGGTGTTAAGCTAAGAGAATAAATTCTCCGCCACCAACAGAAATGTATTTGAAAGAAATCAGCTTTATATCTCAATTTGTAACGTCAGACACACAATCCATACAAGTCTGTTCCGGGATCGAACAGAACCGAAGGCACTTCTCACGAAGCCCTTGCACATCCGGATAAATTTCTAATCACGTCCGGACTTCTCGTCACTAAGGGTGATAAAACCTCTAAACCGGAGATCAGCCGATGTAGAGTAACTCGACGGTAATCCTTCCGTTTTCAAAAAATACCCGGTCTTCAACACCGGTCATCAAATGCGATTCATAACGACGTATCACATATTCGGAATGGGTTATACGACCCCATGGTCCTTTCCCGGCTAACCCGAATAGTGAGCGCTTATTCAAAATTAAGTGTGGCATTCAAATTCATCCAATTCACAACAAATACCCATTCAAGGTAATTATTGATAGTCGGTTATTTAACTATCAATAAAGATGCGCAACATCATCAGATTTCAAATAATTTTTCCCAAATTATTTATTTTCCAAAATATCTTTACTAGATATAAAATTTCCACACTTAACCGTTTGAAAACAAATTTCAAATATTCACTTTTCAATTTATCTTTAAAAGATAAAATTCTCAAAAACGTTTCATTTCATTTTGGAAAACATTTCCATACTTATTTAATAATAAGTAATTCACAAATCTATTTATTTTCAACATTTGAAAATATTCGATATACTTAAATAAATATTAAGTATATATTTTATTCTTTAAGGAAATCATTTATTATAACATCTATTTGAGTCAAAACGAATGTTACGTAAAACATCGTTACGACGACTCAAAATCACTAGTATAGGGATTCGAAATTAAGATAGATATATTAATCCCAATACTAAAAAAAAACATTTCCTTTCGGAAATCATTTACTATAACAACAGTGTTATAGTCCACCATTTCCTTATATTTCTCGAAAACGTCTATTTCAACAATGAATGTTGAAATCTATGGTTTCGATTCATAATACATTTTAAAACATCGTTTAAAATAATTACTTCGCTTTTAATGTCACTTTTCCAAAACTATCCATTTTACTTAACAATATATTCACTATCCAAACTTGTGAATATACTTCACTAACCAAATCTCAATAGTTTCTACACATTTTATTTCAAGAATTATCCACTATCCAAAATCGTGGATAAAATTCCCTTAATCACTTTCTATATTAAATTTATCAAATTTGATTTATTTTCGAATTTATAAAACAACGTTTATAAATTCATCTTCATAATTCATAACAACTTTGATTTAATAAATCTCCTTTATTAACAAATTCGATCAATATTCCACTTAAAGGCAAAAATCCAATTTATAAGTTAATTTCTTATAAATCTCCTATTTGACAGTTTCATCCATTTTATAACTTCACAATTTATAAATTTATAAATTTCATTTACTTACGAATTCCATAAATATTTCATTTTTAACACTTATAAAAACTTGTTTTATAATTCCAATATTTGATTTATAAATATCAATTTGTATAAATCTTTTTTTATACAAATCGTTTATAGTTATTCAAAAATCCCAACTTAAACCATTTTATAAATAAATCGACTTTTATTTCTAAAACGACACTTTGGTTATATTCCACTAAAAATTATAACTTTTCTAACTTTAAAATTTTAACGTTTATAAATCAATTCAAAAATTCCATAAAACGTATATTTTCAAAAATCACTTTAAAAATCCTTTTAAAGTAAAAGTCGTTATTTTTAAACTTCAAAACTTGAATCCGATGATGCAACGCACCAATTAGTCCATCACAACATTCAATATCATATATCAATATGATAATCAACAAATATCACAATATCTGTAAATAAATAAATACTGGTGGGGAATCCAGTTGGATCCCTCCAACCTGTTTCCCTGCATCCACAGACGTTAGCACAATACCCATTCCACTTCGAGGTGGAATATCACGGTATATGGGTTTTATAAAAATCATCCGCTTACTAACGACGCAATAGGGTCTCATCCGCTATACGAGGCGGGAAATCATCAATCCAATATATACATATGCCAATATGTATATATTGCTATATATATAGATATATCCTACTATATCTAATATCACATCCAATAGCAATCAAATCGATAACTGCAATCCAAATATATTTTGAGTGAGAAAGATCTCACCTTTGCTTTATAAATTTGCAATCCCATTCCAATCCAGTTTGTTTTCTTGGCAATTTAGACCTTGTATAAACAATTATACAATTTATCAAATTTCGAAAAATTCGAATTACCAATTATCGTTTAATAGGTTTAATTAACTAATTGTTTAGTTTAAACCAATTTTGTCTTTAATAAATTTATTGAACTAATGATCTTTATAAATTTAATTAAACCAAAAATCAGATTTTTTAAACAATTTTTCTTTTATAAATTTATTTAACTAACAATTTGGTTTAAACAAATCTTCCTATTAAATAAGTTTTATTAAACAAATTTATCTCCAAACTACATTGTTTAAAAATAAACCAGTAGATTTAAAATATAATAAACAGAAGATACCTCACTGATAATCGAAATCACGAAACCACCAGAGTTCGATCGCCACGACGAACATGCCGTGACTTCAACCCTCTCGACTTCGGCTTCACGAGACCGCATCCAGATATCGTGAAACACATCTCGGCATCGCGACTTCGCCTGCAATGACTTCGCCAGAGAACATCGCCTCCTTGCTTCCATACAACCCTATAATCGTGAACGAACTCGCGGCCAAGCCCACATCAACTCGACAGCACCGCCATCGATTTGCCTCCATCGACGAACTGCTCGCGATGCCTCCTCGACCTACTTCGAACTCGCTATGTCGCTGCCTTCGACTTGCCGTACCATCGCCGTCGCGATCGCGCATGCCCCCAAAATTCGCGAGCGCCACCGCTACCTGACATCTCGCGAACCCCCAGCCATGGCCGTGCCCACTGTCGCGCACCTTCACCCATGCGAATCCCCATCGCGCGCACCCTCAGAGACCATGCGCACGCCATTTGTTTGATTTGAACGAAGACTTCGTTTGAAAATGAGGGAAGGGAGTTGCAGTTTCGAACTGGAAGAAGAAGACTAGAAGAGGCGTGAATGAATTTCTTTCTTCTACTGGGTTTCGAATTTTATTTGAATGCAACCCTGATTTACTCGATTTGAACATTCGATTTTTAATGGGGAGCGGCCATTAATTTGAACGAAGAAAATTGTTTTCGTTTTAAAGCTGAGGGGATCGGTTATTTAAAAATAGAAGGAGGAAGACAGGGGAACGTGATTTTTTCCAGAGGAACGTGCTTACATGATTTTCTCGTGATACCAGGCGTGAATTTAGGCGTGACTTTAGGGATGCTGTCCTTTGTTTAAATTTTTTAAATTAAAATTTTTAAATTGAATTTCATTTTATTTCAACGCGTTTGCATATCGTATGGTCACGTATTAACTCTGAAAAATACGAAAATTGAAATCCGACAATAATACAATATTCCGGATCCAATGGAACTGGTTTCGTCGAATTCCGAGACTGCGCCTCGGACGGCTATTTTCAAATATCAATTCGAACGATATAATTTCAAAACTGAACGAAACAGTTTGAAATACAATTCTGAAGCTTCTATTATCTTCAGTATTATCAATACGCATATTAAAAGCTTTCGAAATATTTTTCTTCAACTTTAAATTGAAGATTTAAATTTTTATTCAGCATTCAATAGATTAAATTTTAAAGTTTAATCGCAAATTTCAAAGTTATATTTGGGGATTCAAATTAAATCATCGTTCAAATATTTAAAATAAATTAAATATTTTCAATTTAATTTGTTCAAAATTCTGGGTCGTTACAAACTTCCCTCCTTAAAAGAATTTCGTCCCGAAATTACAAGTCAGGAAGAAAAAGTCCTTAACTCGTCTACTATTTTTCACATCCAATAATTTTATCAACTTTATCAAAACAAATCTTTCTACTAAAGATTCTTTATCAATTCAGCTAAATTTCTAACTTCAATTATAAGTTTCAAACAACATTGTTTTACTAACAATTCAAATTTAAATTCAAATTCAAATTTAAACTTTTTTTTTAAATTTTCTCAAAAATTTCCTAACACTCGAAATTTTCGAAAAATTTCGCCAGCGTCTCCTTTGCGCGGCTAATACGGTACGACTACAAAACGTCCCTACGGACTCTCAGATTTCAAAAAGAAAAGAAAAAGCCAAGCGGCTAGACAAGAAAATCATCAAATCTCATATTGAAATTCAAATACTTACCTTTTGTCGAGCAATTCAAATTTATCTTTGAAATTAAAATCCCAATTCCTTTATACACCTGTATATATCCTACTAGCCATAATATCTAGTTACATATTCAAACCATTTTGCACAATTTTATTACAAAATTTTCAATATATACTTCTTACACATTTTTAGTTCACTATTGAAGTTACATATCTATTATCATTCAATTTTACATTTCAAATTTCATTTGAATTCAATTCACAATTTCAATTCTATTTGAATTCTATTTAACTTCTGAATATTGAATTTATCAATTATCTTTCATTCATAACTGCACTATTTTAAATTAGTTTCAATTACTAATTCATCACAAATTCTAATTCACTTTATTCAAATTTGTTTTCAACATTCAGTTTCAATTCCAGTTTTATTCTTTTGTTCGTTCCCAAAATTTATTTACAATCCACTATTTTGGTTTATAACCACTTATATTAAACTGGATTTCAAATTTCATACGAATTTTAATTTCTCTTTCATTTATAATTATTCAATTCAATTCTATTGCTTACAATTTCGAAATGAATCTCAACTTTCAATTTCCCTTTCATTTATTCAAATTTATTCACTTATACTTTCTTTAATTTAACTCCATCCTTTAAGTTAAATTTATTCTATCAAAATTCAACTTGTATAAGTTATCAACTTAATAATATTTCATAAGTATTTTTATATAGTATTCCAGAGTCTTACCAACATTTCAAAATCATTTTGAAAACAATTCAAATTATCCTTTGAATTTTCAAAACAAAATCCAAATTTTCCAAACAAATTTCATTTAAAACAATCGGCAGCAATTCCTCTTCTGGAAACCCGAAAATGAACACCGGTGATGCCGCGGTCATCATCGAAGTTATTTTCCAGCGACCGAAAAGAGTTTAGAGCTTTCATCTCTCAAAATACTTTTCAAAACCTTTGAAATTCATTTTCAACTCCAAAAAGGATTTAAACTTTCCAAATCTCCAAAATTTTCAAATTCTTTTCAAAACCTTTCCAAATACTTCTCTGGAATTCTTTTTCAAATTATAAGTCACATTTACAATTCACCTTCTTAAATTTCATTTGTACGTGAATTTATTTATTTTACTTTGGAGTTATGATTTCAATTTCTTATTTAATTTCAAAATTAAACGATAATAATTTAATATTATCGCTTCTAACAACCATGCAACCATATACTGTAACAATTTACAGAAAAATCATTTCTTTTATATACAAAATATAATCGGGGTAAAATTATTTCATTTACCCAATTTAAAACAATATTGTGCCGAATTGTTCTATATAAGTGTTTAGAAATCCCTATCGATAGAGTTGTACGGACAATACCGACCAGAATCCATATACCACTCAACAAACCAATCATCACAATATAAAACAATTTTATATTAACTAACAAATACGCACTCGTATCTATTATTACACTCAACTCATTCTAGAGTACTACTGACTCTATCTCTAATGAGTAACACCCAACAGAGCAGGGTTGTCGCTTAACCATATGCTCTGAAACCAGCTGTAACGTCCCGGGATTTTCGACTTTCGAAAATTCGACATCGATACTCACTTTATCGACTGCCGAGCAATCGAATGCCGGAAACCCGAAAAGTTAGGGTTTTAAAAAGAAGAGGTAGGCAGAAGAAGAAGAAGCTAGAAGAAAGAAGAGAAGAAGAGAAGAACAACAGAACAACATCAGAACAAAAACAATATCAGAATCTCACATATCGCAGCGGAACAATATATAATAGATAATCACTAGCCTTTTAAAACAAAGAACTATATCAGTTTTTATACATACATCAATAAGAGTCAATATACAACAATGGACAGTTATATAAACTTGTCCTCATACAGAATACACAACGGAATAAATACTATCAGATACAAATACTACGTTTCGTCATCCAGCTTATCTCCAAAGCTCCAGAATATCCAGAATATCCTGATAACATAACTCTAGGCTGCCCGTGTGGAAATTGGTGGGCACCTAGAGTTTAGAAGGGAACAATAAACTCCGAGTCAGTCATGGTGACTGGTGTGAGATCGTAAAACAGTTATTTTTCACAAAGAAAATAAAATAGATTCGCAATGCTTTTGGAAAATGAAACTACCATAAGACCTCCCACCACACACACAATGCAAACGCAGAATTGGAGGAGATTTCTTCTTATGATAGTCAAAGATGCTTACTACGCAAAATCAAATCCTTTTTGATATTATTATTAGTGCATAGTGTAGAAAACACTTCGAAAGTAGAATATAAATCTTAGCCAGCATAGACATTTCGAACTATGCCTACTATAGCTACCATCCAAACAGTGGGGCGCCACCATAAGTGAATGATAGGTTCTACAACTAAAACCGTACAAGGCTCGTATTGTTTCTTTGGATTTCCAACAAATGGTCAGGCCAAGGAACTTCCCATTGCCACATGGAAACGCCTCTGGAATGACGTCCCGAGAACCTAACCGGATCTCTGCCAACACAAGGCCGGGTTACCTCTGCAAAAATAGGTAACTACTGACACGCGTATGCCATCCCCCGATCGTAACCGATCTTCCCGAGGATCCCCTATTTCCAACAACCACATAATAATAATAATGCAGTAACCACATAGGTTAAGTATCTGGGCTCCATACCATGATACCACCTCTATCCAAAAGGAATGACATACACTAAGGGGCGCTACTCCTTAGAACCTTGCTGCATCCTTCCTGTTTTGACCATTTCTGGGGTGTGAGGCTCGACGAAGTCTCGTCCACAAAGCTACGCTTTTCAAAAGCCATGCTTCGGGTCAAACAAATGATCAACATATGATCACAAAGATATAAGATCAAACAAATGATCATATCGCAAATGATCAAACACTGATCATTTCACAGCAACACTCAGTATGCCACGTTACCAAATTGGGAGTATATCGCTGATAAATTTCAACTACACAACCTCTGAGCTCGTACGTCTCAGAGAAGGGTGTTAAGCTAAGAGAATAAATTCTCCGCCACCAACAGAAATGTATTTGAAAGAAATCAGCTTTATATCTCAATTTGTAACGTCAGACACACAATCCATACAAGTCTGTTCCGGGATCGAACAGAACCGAAGGCACTTCTCACGAAGCCCTTGCACATCCGGATAAATTTCTAATCACGTCCGGACTTCCCGTCACTAAGGGTGATAAAACCTCTAAACCGGAGATCAGCCGATGTAGAGTAACTCGACGGTAATCCTTCCGTTTTCAAAAAATATCCGGTCTTCAACACCGGTCATCAAATGCGATTCATAACGACGTATCACATATTCGAAATGGGTTATACGACCCCATGGTCCTTTCCCGGCTAACCCGAATAGTGAGCGCTTATTCAAAAATAAGTGTGGCATTCAAATTCATCCAATTCACAACAAATACCCATTCAAGGTAATTATTGATAGTCGGTTATTTAACTATCAATAAAGATGCGCAACATCATCAGATTTCAAATAATATTTCCCAAATTATTTATTTTCCAAAATATCTTTACTAGATATAAAATTTCCACACTTAACCGTTTGAAAACAAATTTCAAATATTCACTTTTCAATTTATCTTTAAAAGATAAAATTCTCAAAAACGTTTCATTTCATTTTGGAAAACATTTCCATACTTATTTAATAATAAGTAATTCACAAATCTATTTATTTTCAACATTTGAAAATATTCGATATACTTAAATAAATATTAAGTATATATTTTATTCTTTAAGGAAATCATTTATTATAACATCTATTTGAGTCAAAACGAATGTTACGTAAAACATCGTTACGACGACTCAAAATCACTAGTATAGGGATTCAAAATTAAGATAGATATATAAATCCCAATACTAAAAAAAACATTTCCTTTCGGAAATCATTTACTATAACAACAGTGTTATAGTCCACCATTTCCTTATATTTCTCGAAAACGTCTATTTCAACAATGAATGTTGAAATCTATGGTTTCGATTCATAATACATTTTAAAACATCGTTTAAAATAATTACTTCGCTTTTAATGTCACTTTTCCAAAACTATCCATTTTACTTAACAATATATTCACTATCCAAAATCGTGAATATACTTCACTAACCAAATCTCAATAGTTTCTACACATTTTATTTCAAGAATTATCCACTATCCAAAATCGGGGATAAAATTCCCTTAATCACTTTCTATATTAAATTTATCAAATTTGATTTATTTTCGAATTTATAAAACAACGTTTATAAATTCATCTTCATAATTCATAACAACTTTGATTTAATAAATCTCCTTTATAAACAAATTCGATCAATATTCCATTTAAAGGCAAAAATCCAATTTATAAGTTAATTTCTTATAAATCTCCTATTTGACAGTTTCATCCATTTTATAACTTCACAATTTATAAATTTATAAATTTCATTTACTTACGAATTCCATAAATATTTCATTTTTAACACTTATAAAAACTCGTTTTATAATTCCAATATTTGATTTATAAATATCAATTTGTATACATCTGTTTTTATACAAATCGTTTATAGTTATTCAAAAATCCCAACTTAAACCATTTTATAAATAAATCGACTTTTATTTCTAAAACGACACTTTGGTTATATTCCACTAAAAATTATAACTTTTCTAACTTTAAAATTTTTAACGTTTATAAATCAATTCAAAAATTCCATAAAACGTATATTTTCAAAAATCACTTTAAAAATCCTTTTAAAGTAAAAGTCGTTATTTTTAAACTTCAAAACTTGAATCCGATGATGCAACGCACCAATTAGTCCATCACAACATTCAATATCATATATCAATATGATAATCAACAAATATCACAATATCTGTAAATAAATAAATACTGGTGAGGAATCCAGTTGGATCCCTCCAACCTGTTTCCCTGCATCCACAGACGTTAGCACAATACCCATTCCACTTCGAGGTGGAATATCACGGTATATGGGTTTTATAAAAATCATCCGCTTACTAACGACGCAATAGGGTCTCATCCGCTATACGAGGCGGGAAATCATCAATCCAATATATACATATGCCAATATGTATATATTGCTATATATATAGATATATCCTACTATATCTAATATCACATCCAATAGCAATCAAATCGATAACTGCAATCCAAATATATTTTGAGTGAGAAAGATCTCACCTTTGCTTTATAAATTTGCAATCCCATTCCAATCCAGTTTGTTTTCTTGGCAATTTAGACCTTGTATAAACAATTATACAATTTATCAAATTTCGAAAAATTCGAATTACCAATTATCGTTTAATAGGTTTAATTAACTAATTGTTTAGTTTAAACCAATTTTGTCTTTAATAAATTTATTGAACTAATGATCTTTATAAATTTAATTAAACCAAAAATCAGATTTTTTAAACAATTTTTCTTTTATAAATTTATTTAACTAACAATTTGGTTTAAACAAATCTTCCTATTAAATAAGTTTTATTAAACAAATTTATCTCCAAACTACATTGTTTAAAAATAAACTAGTAGATTTAAAATATAATAAACAGAAGATACCTCACTGATAATCGAAATCACGAAACCACCAGAGTTCGATCGCCACGACGAACATGCCGTGACTTCAACCCTCTCGACTTCGGCTTCACGAGACCGCATCCAGATATCGTGAAACACATCTCGGCATCGCGACTTCGCCTGCAATGACTTCGCCAGAGAACATCGCCTCCTTTCTTCCATACAACCCTATAATTGTGAACGAACTCGCGGCCAAGCCCACATCAACTCGACAGCGCCGTCATCGATTTGCCTCCATCGACGAACTGCTCGCGATGCCTCCTCGACCTACTTCGAACTCGCTATGTCGCTGCCTTCGACTTGCCGTACCATCGCCGTCGCGATCGCGCATGCCCCCAAAATTCGCGAGCGCCACCGCTACCTGACATCTCGCGAACCCCCAGCCATGGCCGCGCCCACTGTCGCGCACCTTCACCCATGCGAATCCCCATCGCGCGCACCCTCAGAGACCATGCGCACGCCATTTGTTTGATTTGAACGAAGACTTCGTTTGAAAATGAGGGAAGGGAGTTGCAGTTTCGAACTGGAAGAAGAAGACTAGAAGAGGCGTGAATGAATTTCTTTCTTCTACTGGGTTTCGAATTTTATTTGAATGCAGCCCTGATTTACTCGATTTGAACATTCGATTTTTAATGGGGAGCGGCCATTAATTTGAACGAAAAAAATTGTTTTCGTTTTGAAGCTGAGGGGATCGGTTATTTAAAAATAGAAGGAGGAAGACAGGGGAACGTGATTTTTTTCAGAGGAACGTGCTTACACGATTTTCTCGTGATACCAGGCGTGAATTTAGGCGTGACTTTAGGGATGCTGTCCTTTGTTTAAATTTTTTTAAATTTAAATTTTTAAATTGAATTTCATTTTATTTCAACGCGTTTGCATATCGTATGGTCACGTATTAACTCTGAAAAATACGAAAATTGAAATCCGACAATAATACAATATTCCGGATCCAATGGAACTGGTTTCATCGAATTCCAAGACTACGCCTTGGACGGCTATTTTCAAATATCAATTCGAACGATATAATTTCAAAACTGAACGAAACAGTTTGAAATACAATTCTGAAGCTTCTATTATCTTTAGTATTATCAATACGCATATTAAAAGCTTTCGAAATATTTTTCTTCAACTTTAAATTAAAGATTTAAATTTTTATTCAGCATTCAATAGATTAAATTTTAAAGTTTAATCGCAAATTTCAAAGTTATATTTGGGGATTCAAATTAAATCATCGTTCAAATATTTAAAATAAATTAAATATTTTCAATTTAATTTGTTCAAAATTCTGGGTCGTTACAATATCACTTTGAACTTATAGAATTTCGTAACAGTCAAAATTCCAATATCATCCATATTCAACTCTATAGTCTAAACACAAAATCCTTAGTTCAATAAAAACAATTTTATTAACTGGATTGCTCTAGCCACAAACAATGACTTTGAGTTGACAGTGATATTAACCCTAAATAACTGAGGAGATGAATCCTCTATTGAATAGTATTTCACTTCCAACACTTCCAACTGACCCAACTGTAGTCACTCGATGTACGTTGTGCAATGGTTTGACTATAACCAAAGCGGAGCTTTCATACTGAAGATCCACGATATTTTCAAGTCGAGAGAACTATGTAAATTAGTCACATTGACATTTTATGTTTGATCTTAGTTACATAATAGATATTCTTGAATCATTATATGAATTGCCACTAATTTACAAACATTTATGAATTTCAAAATTATTCTCGTGGAATGGAGTACTATACATTAAACCTTTTATTTTCCAAAGTATTTAAAATAAAAAGCTCAGAAAGTATTTTAAAAAAAGCTCAAATCATAATCTACAAATATGTATGTCAGGTTGTATTAAGCCAAATATTATTAGATACTATAGCGACATGATAGATGATATGTTCATACTGGTTACTTCCTTGAAGCTAATTGCGTTATAATATTAGTGTTAGAGACTTTCAAATTCTTACCATAATTAGTAATGTATTAAAGAACAACCCGCCACATCATGTTACATCCATGTTTCTACTTTCTTATTATTTTTATCCCTATTAGCATAATTATAATTTGTTTACTTTCATTCATTTTGTAGGTGGTTTGAATGTATTAATACATTGTACCACATAATCTTCAATAGTTTGGTAAAATCCGTTACATGTTAAATGAACTATTATTTTATTCTCAATTTTTGTATCTAATGTCTTCATAGTTTTGTACCTAATGCGACATTCATCTGATTTTTGTTTCATCGGTATGACTAAAAATTTCTTTTACCTTTTTAAGGCATAATTTGTTTATTAGTGCATAGTTACCAAAGAATCTTCATGTTTTTTCGTATGGACCATTAGTCGTAATATTTATATTTTCTCCATTCTCAAACATAAGTATACAAGAAATCCAAGTTGCTGGAAAAAATACATACGAAGTAAAAGAATATTCAAATAATAAATTTATAGCATGTTTTGGGAAAAAGTATAAACGTACAAATAGATCTTTATTTTTGCTACAGTAAACAACTGTAGATTTAAAGAATAAGCTATAAATATGTGATTTACAAACTTATAATTCTTATTTAAATGTTTTATGTGATCTTACTCGACTAAATTTAATTTTCATAAAATGTGATATTATCCATCTTAATTAGCCTAGGTTTAATATATATATATATATATATGTATGTGTGTGTATAGATGTGTGTGTGTGTAGTGGTGTTGGTTAATAGACCATGAAATGTTTACAAGCAACACATGATTTCCACTAATGCATAGCTATCACCAATTTTCAAGGGATATTACAAAATTATAAATTAATTATCTACAATTATGGATTGAAGCTGTACTTAATTATAATGTTTGTATGGAGTGCAATTTTTTTTAAAAAATCCTACTTTTGTTGGCTAGAGATTTAGCAAGGTCCGCTATCGACCTACCCTCTTTTAATTCAGACTCTCAAAGATGCACTTTTCGATCTCAAGCGTTTTAGCGTGATTAAGAGATTATTACATACCTCTGCAAATAACAAGTCATTAAAGTGCCGTTGCCAAGGCTCGAACACTCTCCCTCTACTAAGGAGCTAGAAACCCTTCCAACTGCACTAGAACTGCAGACATGATCTGCAATTTTGTTCACACCAATGTTAAAATAACACTGGTGGTGATTGATAGAATTCAAGAGCTCCCATGCAATTGAACCCATGAGATCCTCCGAATTGCACCACTCATCACAATGCTATTTTAATAATGGCAGTCGGCATAGCCAAAGTTATATTCGTTTATGAGTAAACTAAACTAAGTTGGAAGGATCTTATCAAATTATATTTCCATATAGCCGATAAAAGGAACTGCTTTCTATTGATTTAATTTAGTTTGAACTCATACTGATTAGATAATTAATTGTATTTGATTCTTTTTATTGGATTTAATGCGTGGATCAACTAAATTTTAATTCATTTTAGTGTTGATAAATTTGATCCTAGTTTATGTCAATGTAACATTTGATTTTATAATGGATCAAAATTGCTTTTTTTATTTTTATTTGATTATTATATATTTTACAAGGAATGACTTTCTGAAATAATGTTATGTACTTGTATTTATAGTATTTGTCTATTTTTTAACAAAAAAGGATCATACTCAAAAAGTTGGAATAATTATAGTAGGAAGAAGCACAGTTGAGGAGTAAAGTTTCTTTGGAAACCAATACAGTGAAAGTGATATGACAAAGAACTTATATATACAAAATAATTAGTTTGTAATTTTATTGATTTCCTCTTATTATTAGCATATCCAAAAATAGCAACAAAATTGTTTATTGCACATCATAATAATATTAATGGTGCTTTAGGCCATAATTAGATATATTTATTACTATAGATATTCCTCAAATGAGAAATTAAACTCATCTTCCTCCCTAATTTTAGAAATAATATTAAATGCATTAGTAGTCAATTCACTCAAGTGCCAATGAGCTAGAGTCATGAGAAGATGCATTGAAGAGTTTATATATATATATATTTACGTATATGTGTGTGTATATATATGTGTGTGTGTGTATATGTGTGTGTATATTGTTTTCTAAAAGAGAAAGAAAATAGTATATTATTCTAAATTTTGTATAATTCAAAAATACCGAAGACGACATTTTGATTTTTTAGCCTTCAATAACCGTAGCTTCGAAAGATTTTGTCGTTAATGAATATTTGGATAAATTATTATCAGTAAATTATTTTCATAATTTTGCGAGAAATAGCTGTGTGGTAGAATGTTGGACGATGTTGAACTTCACTACCAAAGTTCTAATGTTCGATGAAAAAGCAGCCTGTGAATTTCAATTAGCAAAATTATGATTTATTGTCCATCAATTAATTATTAAATGATGCAATGTAATTTTGGTATTAAAAAGAGTGAGTTTTTAAATGGTTTTATTTGAATTTACAATGCTATTAGTAAGGACAAAATGATTTACTTTCAGAAATACATACAATTTAATTATGCATGATCTATAAACTTACTTGATGAACTAGTTGCTAAGTTTGAAGGCCAAGTGGCAAAAGTATTAATTTAAATGGGGGAATTAATTTAAAGGATAAAAATTTGTATATTTTTAATCTCAAGGACACGATCTCAATATTTTAACCATAAGGACAAACATTCTTCTAAAAATTATTCATAAGGACAAACATTCTTTCAAAATTATTCATAGGGACAAACATTCTTTCAAAACTGCTACCGAACTAAAAATTGATACCTAAAAACTGCTACCGACAACTACAAACTGATACCTAAAAACTGCTATCAATAACTAAAAACTGATACCTAAAAAAAGTTGTCCTTCGGGCTAAAATACCGAAGGTCTGTCCTTGAGGCTAAAACGTTGAGAAATTTTGTCCTTGACAATAATTTTCTGTAATTTAAATCTATGATTTCATTTTTGAAGACCATGCTATATTTGATTCATTATGCTTTTAATCTAAAATTGAATTTCTTAGATTAGGAAAAAAATATATAAATTTAATAGAGAAGATGCTTACGAAATTCAAAATTTTAATAACATGTTTGACATTAAGTTGATTAATCATTATTGAATGAAGGTGCCCATTAATGGTAATTAACTTATTTAATTAACACCAAGGAGGATTGGTTCTAGAATTAAATGAAACTAGCTTCTTATTAAAATTAGAATCAAGCTATAAATATATAAATAATATTTGAATTGAGTTATTTGTATTTAATTATCCATTTAGATTGAACTCAAATTTTAAACGCTAAATGTATTTATCACCACTTACATTGTTACAATCAACAATAAATGTATATTCATTCTAATGTGGCCCCCAATTTTAAGTTAATTAATATTGAATTTTTTTATATTTATCAATAATTATTTACAAATTGAAATGAATTTAATGTCATTTATTGCACACATTAAATTGTGATAAATGTATTCACCAGTTTAAATTTTAGTAAAATAAAATACAACTGATTTTGATAAATGATCATTTTTAACTCTTTATTCGATTTCAAGTTGAATTAGAGTCGTATAGAGTAATATTACCATGCATTTGATAAAAATAATTAATTGCTAAGAATTCAATATAGGAAATTAGCATTATTTGTAATTCAATATAGGAAGTTAGGAATAAGTTATAGTTGACGTTAGTGTTTATTGTATAATTCCATTTGTCTCCAAAAAATATTTGTTATACTTTGTGCGTTTTGAAATTATTTAAGCATATTTATCTTTAAATTTTGTCAGTGGTGTTATACCAAAGGCCAATCCAAGAATATTACAAAACAAAAGTGTATAATTTACATTTATATAACTAAAAATAATTTAAAAATGCACGGTAAAAAATTATGTGAATTCTGTACGCGTAGCACAGTTCCTAATTAAATTAGTGTTCACTTATACACACCCTTAATCTCGTTTCTTCCACCCTTTTTCACCATTAAAAGGAATTAGGAGCTTGCTACATGGTCAGAAATGGGGGAGTGCGAACGAGTAGGGTTTGATGGAAAATTGGAAGGTCCATTGATTTTACAATTATAATTTTACATTGCGGACGATTTTCTTTCGAGAAATCCGGGCCTTATAAAATTATTGCAAAAGGAATTACTGGTTCAACTTTGAAGAAAAACTAATGCGTAACTCCTGCATTGCACACGGTAATGGTATGAAACGTAGTATTTAGACCTTTAATGTTAAAGTTGGAACTTTATTATATACAACATATGATAAATTCAGCGGAATCAATAAACTATAAATTAAAAATGTTATTATCATTTATTTATGGTTTGTGTTATGTAGATTATATTTTTTAGAGTAAACAAAAATTTTATTATTCTTGTTAGCATGAATTGATATATTTTACTGATTTTAGATGAATTAATAAATATTATTTAACTGGCTTTTTCAAATATGTTAACTTTGAAATTATGCAGTTAGTTAAAATATATCTGTCTAAGGGTAAATAGTATGAAAAAATTGAAAAGGATTTTGTAAAAAATTATAGAGAACTTAATGCAGAGTTATTTGAAGTTAAAAATGCAATTTTTTACTACAATGTATGATAAAATTTTGAGATAAATAATTATAATTGATTTACAAATTAACTTTGTTATTATTATTTATGAACACAACTTAAAGTACGTATGTGATCTATACACTACTAGAGATACCGTGTATTCCAACGGCGATGTTCCAACGGCCTCCAACGACATTTCTAACGGCTTCCAACGGCGCGTTGGATTTTGACGTAACCGTCTGAAGCCGTTGGAAACCGTTGGAATAAAGCCGTTTGCGGCCATTGGAAGCCATTGGAAAATTTCCTGCATATTCCACCGAGACCAGACCTGCAACTCATTATCTTCTTCCCAATCAACATTTTCACCCAATTCCCCCATTCCACCACCTCCTAACCTGCTACCGCCGCCCCAAACACCATCCCAACCACCTCCGACGCCATCTAGAAGCTGCTCCAGCCCATCTCCCCCGTTCTAGCTCTCCAAATTGGTAATTTTGCTAAACCTAATATTTAGGTTTTTTTTATTTAGGGTTTAATTTTGAATTGTGATTGATTCCTACTTGTTACTGTATGCATATTACATCATGTTATCCCCTAATTGCAACTATTATCCCATAATGAACAAGTTATTACCGATTGAAAATTTTGTAATTTAGGATATTTCATTAGTTTATGTTGATTTGGTTGGTATTGAACATATGTGTGTGATAGAGTTTATTGCATTTGGAAGCCGTTAGAATGGATATTGCATTTGTGCGAACACAAGTTTTGTATTTGTGCGAACACGCGAATTGATTTAGTGTATAAATGAATTTGTAATAAATGAATTTTGTGTACAAATTTTGTGTATAAATGAATTTAGTACTTATGTAATAAAACGGTAAAATATAAACCAATATTAATTAAACGAGTTATATATTTAAATTTAATATAAACAAATATTTAAATCCTTAGATATATTTGGCCTCGTTTGACAAGTGTTGTATATGATTGTTTTAGGGATATTCGTTTTTTCCACAAAACAGACAACTCTATTCATCTGATACATCATTTGTCGGATTTGTCCCTGTATTGGACAAGTTACAAACACTATAAAGTAATTATATTTCGTCAATCATATCACTTTAAACGGTTCACAAAATTTCGACGGCATTTCCTTTACGTTCCTTGTGTACACGCATTTGTGTACAATACAAGGAACACGGGGAAATGCTGCCGAAATTTTGTGAAATCGTTTAAAATGATATGATTTACGGAATATAATTACTATTGTGTTTGTAATGGGAAGTAGGATGACCGACCATCAAAGAAGACACATAAGTGGCAATGAATCAATAGTTGTTTATTTAAAATAAAGTTTGTAGAAAAAATATAAAATTTAGTACATGTTTACTAAATCAGTAAATAAAATTTAAATAAAATATAAAATGAACGATTTATAATTTTTTTACTTTATCATAGGTTTTCAAGTAGGAAAAATGGTCAATTACTTTAATGATCGGAGCTGGATGTATCAAAGGGAAACTAATGGCGCAATAAGTGAACATTTTCTTAAAGGGGTACAAGTGTTCATCAAATTTGCTATAAGTAATATTGAAAACGATGAAGAAATTCGTTGTCCATGTAGTAGATGCAAATTGTTGAACTATTTAATACCGAATATAGTTAAGGTTCATTTGCGCCAATACGGTTTCGTACCCAATTATTTGTTGTGGGATCGTCATGGAGAAATTGTAGCCCCTAATAATCAAGAACAGTCGGTGGAGGTCATTAGTGATGAAGTTAGTACGAATCTCATAGAACATATGGTCGAAGATGCAGCACGATCAATGTTCCCTACCGTTGAAATTGTTAACGACGATGTTAACGTCGAAGAGGAACCAAATGTTGCAGCTAAAAAAATATATGATTTATTGGATCATGCTAAAAAACCCCTTTGGAATGGATGTTTAAGCGGCTCTCAATTATCGGTAACTGCAGAATACATTGCAATTAAATAAAAATACAACCTTACAGAAGCTGGATTTACGGCTGTTGTTCAAGCTGCTAAACGTCATATGCCACCCGATAATTTAATGTGCGAAAATTATTATGAAGTGAAAAAACTTATGTCATCTTTCGGTTTGCCATATCAAAAAATAGATACATGTTTAAAGGGTTGCATGTTGTATTGGAAAGAAGACATCAATCTTAGAAATTGTAAAATATGTAATCAAGAAAGATACAAACCGAGGAAAAAGAAGGGAAAAGAGGTTCCGTACAAGCGTATGCATTATTTACCCATCACCCCTAGACTTCAACGGTTATATGCATCATCTGTAACATCGCATCATATGAGATGGCAGAGTGTGAGAACACCTCAAGAAGGTACGTTGACACACCCATCCGATGGAGAAGCATGGAAATATTTTGACAAGAAATATCCCGATTTCGCAGCGGAGAGCCGCAACGTTAGACTAGGGTTATGTACAGACGGCTTCTCACCGTTTTCTCAGTTTGGTTCTAAATATTCATCTTGGCCTATAATAATCACACCTTCCAATCTACCCTCATGGATGTGTATGAAAACTCCATATATGTTTCTCACAATTGTCGTCCCTGGCCCTGATGATCCGACACAGGACATTGATGTTTACTTACAACCGTTAATCGAAGAGTTGAAAAAATTATGGTATGAAGGAGTTGAAACATACGACATATCAAAAAAGAAAATTTTTCGGATGTTCGCTTCTCTGTTATGGACTATTAGCGATTTTCCTGCATATGCAATGCTTTCGGGTTGGAGTACGGCCGGTCGTTTTGCTTGTCCTTATTGCATGGAAGAAACATGAGCATTTTCCTTACCGCATGGGAAGAAAATATCATGGTTTGATTGTCATCGATGTTTTCTTTATATTAATCACCCTTTTAGAAGAGACAAAAAAAACTTCATAGCTAATAGGCATGAGACTCTACGACCACCAACGGTTTGGTCAAGCGAGGATTATATGAACTTGTAAAAGATTATCCAAAAATACACCAGACCGGACAACAAATTGAAATTCAAGGTAAATCGACGTTTCATAATTGGTGCAAACAAAGTATATTATGGGAATTGCCTTATTGGAAAAATCTCTTAATCCGTCATAACATTGACGTGATGCATAATGAAAAAAACGTTTTTGATAATGTGTTTTATACAGTTTTGAATGTGAAGGGCAAGACTAAGGACGATTTGAAATCTAGACGTGATATAGAGGAAATATGCAATCGTCCTGAGCTTCATATGAAGCCCAATGACAGTAAAAAACCCAAAGCATGCTACGAACTAGACATCAACCAAGTTAAAGTACTGTTAAAATGGGTGGAAGGATTACGATTTCCCGATGGAATTTCCTCTAATCTTCGTAGATGTGTCGACTATAAAAATGGAAGACTGCGTGGAATGAAAAGCTATGATTGTCATGTAATGATGGAAAATTTGTTACCCATCGCTTTCAAAGAATTGTTACCGGTAAAAGTTTGGACGGTAATAACAGAACTTAGTTTATTTTACAAGGAGCTTTGTTCAACTACGTTAAAAGTTGATCGTCTACTTAAACTTGAAGAAGAAATTCCTATACTGCTCTGCAAACTGGAGAAAATATTTCCTCCGGGTTTCTTTAATGTAATGGAGCATTTACCTGTTCATCTTCCATATGAAGCACGTCTTCGAGGTCCTGTGGAATATGGATGGATGTATCCATTCGAAAGGTATGTTACTATACTGAGTATGTAAATGTTAATTTAATTTTAAATAGAAGTTAATACTTAACCGAAATATTTTTTATTAGGTACTTAAATCATTTAAAGAAAAAAGTGAGATAAAAAGCTCGAGTTGAAGGTTCTATTTGCAAATCATATATCGAAGAAGAAGCTTCTTTCTTTTTCTCTCATTATTTTAATGATCATGTGAACTTATCATTTGTAAGTGTTCCGCGTAATGATGAGGCTGTTGAACAAAATTCTTCTTCTGAATCAATATTATCTATTTTTAAACAACATGGCCTACATGCTGGAAAATGTGTGGAAGTATGGCTAGATGATAAAGATTACCATGTAGCACACACATATATTCTTCTTAATTGTCCTGAAGTTGCACCATTTGTTAGGTAATTATCACCTTCCAAGTTTTGTTAAATTTAATACTACATGTGTAAATAAATAATAATGTAATATATCTTGTTTGTGTTTGCAGTATTTTTGAATCACAAAATCCAAGCGGCGATTTAAGCAAAGATTTCAGTACTTGGTTTTCGAAATACGTTTCTGATCCCACAAATAATGTGCTCGATGAAGGACTGACACATTTGGCGTTTGGACCGAAAAGAAAAGTTAAAACGTATCCAATATTTTTTGTTAATGGATATAAATTCAACACCAAAGAATACGGTGCTGAAAAATTAACAAACAATACTGGTGTATTTGTTAAAGGCAGTGATGGTCCTAATAATCATATAAATGATTTTTATGGCATGTTAACTCAGATTTTGCAGTTGACATATTTTACAAGACCCACGGAGGATGTTTATTTGTTTAGATGCAACTAGTTCAGCAATGTTCCAGGTTCTGGTATTAACGTGCATCCAAATTATAATCTTATAGAAATTAAACATACCTCACGTTATCAAAACTACGACCCTTTTATACTAGCCAAACAAGCCATACAAGCTTATTATGCTCCTTATCCATCTCTAAAAAAGGATAAAGCAGATTGGTCTGCGGTTTTTAAAACCAAAGCAAGATTTACATTCGATGGACAGAATATTCCAAACGAACAAGCCTATCAAGCAGACCCGAAGGAAAATGTTGAAATAGCAATTACAGACGATCAAACTGATTTTGGACCTTTAAATGATGAGACAAATGTATTAGTCGAAGCATTTGAGAGTGTAGAGGAAAACGACATAGAACACGAAACCGAGTCTGAATCAGAAAACGACGAGGACGATTTAGTAATATCCGGTAATTTTTACAATTATTTACATTACATTTATCTCTGATTAATAATGCATTTATCCAAAGTTATACAATTTTAATGCCAACAAGTGTATACTCACACACTCAACACATACACACAACATGACACATTTGTAGCATATTGTATTACATTTTTTAATGGTTCGTCATATCATAATTATTATGAATTGTATATGCATGTATATGGCATGTATATTATGTCTGGCTCTGGTTCTGCCTCTCGGCGACGTGGCTCTTCCCAGCTGATTGGAGAGAGTAGTGGTGAGCCATCAGCTCGTCCAGTCGTTTACTTGCAGCCAAAGGCTGATCAAGCGTAAGTATCATAATTAATAGAATATCAATTTAAATTTTTGTACATGATATATCTATAATTGTCTAAAGTTCTATTTTATATTTAAGACAATGGGTTTGAGTTGGAGCCATCTAAAGTGGTTCTGAACATTTCTAAGCAGGCGTATATGAGCAGGATGAGCGATTGCTGGCCTAAGCGGAGCAAGATCCCCGATGATGTGAGAGAGACCATTTGGCAAGATTTTCTAGTAAGTTTATACCGCATTACAAAATGATTAATTAAATACAAATAAATAATTAGTAATATTTTCTCATTGTACAAGGCGCAGTAGATTCGCAAGTGTAATAACCCGCATATTTATCGGTTTTAAATTTAAATATTTTGATTTAAATATTTCATCGTTCGTCGGATTTTAGTCCGAAAAGCTACTTTTTGCAAACAGTCGAATTAGGACTCAAGACCACTTCCATTGAGTTCAAAATGCCGTTTGCGACCTTTTGAGTATAAGCTTCGATATGTTTGGAGTTAGTAGAATTTTGCTACTTTTTCACTTTGGACTTTGGATTTGGTTCAGCCCTATTGCCCAATTCTGGTTTCCTTAACTCAAGTTCCACTCCCTCTCCTCTTTATTGCTTCACTTTCATTTCCTAACACTTAAGCTTCATCAAAAATGAATAGTGGAATGGGAAATTAAAACTCCAAGCCCTAGTTCATTTGCAAATCCTTCTTCTAGCTCCAAATTCAAAGAGAAGCTATTGGTAAGCATCTCCTTCTTCTTCTCCGACTCATTCTCCTTTCAATTTCAGAAATTCCTAAACCTAACTTTAGGAAATATTTCTCTTTTAAGCTTAGATTCAAGCTTCTTGAGTTGAGATTGAAGTGGAATTGGTCTATCCTTTGTTTCAAAGCTTCTCTCTTGTGTTTTCATGTATAAAGGTGAGATTTTTATCCCACAACTACGTCTATAGCTATCATTGTTGTTAGGTATGAATTCCTAACACTTGTGCATATTCATTTGCTTTTGATTTGAGTTAATTTGGTGAATTTTCCAATTTTGGTGTTTTGAAGTTAAAATCTTTAAAAATCCTTTTATGGATGTTTGAACATGTTTTTGGTGATGCATCGAAGTGCCTACAAGGCTGGGTTACCGATTGGCGTAAACCCTTAGTGCTCGTCGCTCATTCGATCACATTTCGGTTTGGATTTGTCGTTTTTGTGCTAGGCTATTTTTTTTGCCTAGCAGAAAATTTCAGACGTCTGAAACAAATTTCAGACGTCTAAAACCAAATCCAGACGTCTGGTTGAAAAATCCAGATGTCTGGAAAGGGGTCTGGAAAAGGCAGTAACAAAATCCAGACGTTTGAAACAAAATCCAAACGTCTGAAATCAAATTCAGACGTCTGGTTGAAATTTTCAAACGTCTGAAATGGCCTAGGAATTAAAAATAAAAGGGAGAAAACACTTAAACTTCCAGAACCGTGGGCCAGACGTCTGGGAACACCTACCAGACGTCTGGAACTGCTGATTTTGCCTAATTTGCCTATTTTCGAGTAAATTTCCAAGGTTTATCGATTTTTGTTGATCCGACTTATTGTTATCAATTATTATCGACTTTGATGACCTTTTCTTTGGGATTTTTGGAATATCCATTTTCGATGGATCCGGTATCGATTTCTTTGGATTTTATTCACGTCTTCGAATGTGAATTTTGATGATTGATTGTTTCTACAATCGTTTTTGTGATTTGTCACTTTAAAAATATAAAGGTTTTCTATACTAGTAGTAAATATCAAAACTCTTTCATCAAAACGATTTTGACACTATTTTAATTACAAAGCTCGTTTCTTAAACCGTCTTCCAATCTATTAGTATACACAAACCTTTACCTCATTCGTATGAGAAAATCTAATTAAACGGCTTAGCAAAACAAGTGGTATGAAACGGTTGCGTTTACTTCATCGATTAATTTATGGACTTGTTCGATTGAAACTCTCTTGTGACAATTTTCTAGTGGAAATCTACAATCTGTTCGTAAATATTTGAGTTAAGCAAGTGGTTATGGGACATGAAGCTAAACTCTTATATTTACTAGCTTAGTGTGATCGACACTTTTTGATGATCAATGACGATCATTTTATGGTTTAGACTAGCAATGTGCGATGTCTCTTTGTCCACGTAGGGGACTGTATCTCGTCCTATTGAGCTTCGTCTCATTTCTTTTATGGGCTAGCGACCCATGTTCTATTATTGGATTTCGGTTCATCGAGCGTAACGCTGTACTACGTCGTTGTTCCGTATTATTGGATTTCGGTTCATCGGGCGTAACGCTGCACTACGTCGTTGTTTCGTATTATTGGATTTCGATTCATTGGACGTACCGTTTGTACTGCGTCGATGTTCCGAATGGTTATGTGTTTCGATTCATTGGATGTACCGTTTGTACTACATCAATGTCTCGGCTTTTCGATTCATTGGACGTACCGTTTGTACTGCGTCGATGTTCCAAATTGTTTTGTGTTTCGATTCATTGGATGTACCGTTTGTACTACATCGATGTCTCGGCTTTTCGATCCATTGGACGTACCGTTTGTACTGCGTCGATGTTCCGAATTGTTTGTGATACACGTGTTGGTGAGTTTTCATGCTCCCGCTTGGGATTGGCCATCCTTTTCTTGTGATTTCTAGATTTCTAATTGTTGATTTCTGGAATTTATGTTTCACCAGCTTTTACCATTGGCATTGATATGTATGTCATTTTTATGGCTTGGTGAATTAAATTAAGAATATGATGTTCCTTTCTGTGTTTTGAGATTATTGAGATATTGTATGACTTTTGTGGGGTTTACGATGTATACTTGACGTAGTATGACATTTTCGGTTATCATATGTTTTATTATTATATCTCCTCTTATATCTCATTTTATCTGATAATTATAGCTAGACTGATCCGTTTATTATTTTCTTCTTAAATAATACTCGGGTCAGACCGAGATGTTACAGGTGCTTCTTCTTGACTCCTCGTCTGGGATTATTATTCTGACTTTTGGCTAACTACTTAGGATAGTAGTTCATTTTGTTGTTATACATTCGTGATATAGACTCCATGATGTATACTTATTCTTTTGCCTAGCACTTGTATCTATTCTTTTGTGATATTGTGGATCTTATTTTACCACTACTCTGATGTACACTTTTAAGTGTTATATATTCATATCTATTTTCCGCCTTTGTGATATGGATGTCCGTGACTGATTTGTGTTATGTTTATTTCTATATTTGTTTTCGAAGATATTATAGCCACTGTGTAGTAGCTTTCAGTTTGTATCAGTATGTCGGATTCCCTCTTGAAATAAAAAATGCATGTTATACTATCTGACATATCGGTGCTCGCACAAAGCAATTACACGGATGGTCACTCCTCAACAGCCTTATTCTCCACGCTAGTTGACGACATTGCTCCGTAGTGTCCTTGGCTAGCGTGGGTATAGAGGTGGGGCGTCACAGCTTGGTATCGGAGCCATACTTCGGAACAATGTAGAATAATCTAGCAAGGATCATTGTCCTAAGTCTTTCTTAGGAATCGTGCCATAGGATTTGATTCGAATCTTCGGACCGTTCTATCCTATTTTCTTTTTATGATTCCTTGTTTTATCAATCATGATTGTTTGATATTCATTCTGAGAATAACCTTTTCTTCTTCTTTCTTTCTTAAAGAAGAGAAATGGTTAGACCTGGCCGTACCAACGTCGGTCAATCCAGTGCTACTACTCAGGAGGGAGTATTTATGTCTGCCCAGCAGCTTCTAGATCTTGTTAAGAATGCTCAAGCTATCGGACCCATTCCAGAGCCTACTCATCCTAGATCCGGTTTTGCACGCTTGTGTAGAGATTATACCAATTTGGGTGGAAGGCCATTCCAGGGATCCGAGAGTGTTATTGAAATCCAAGCTTGGCTTAGATCATGCGACCACATCTTTTCTCGCATGAATCTTGTTGATCTCCACCGAGTCCAAGTGGCTTCTAGCATGCTCCAAGAAAGAGCATTGGATTGGTATGAGCTTCTTATTTCTGAAATCGTTGAAGCGGATCTCACTTGGGAGCAATTCCGGGAAAGATTCGAATTGAAATTTGTGCCGGAGGCTGAAAAAGTAACTTTGGCCCGGCGTTTTATCGACCTTGTTCAAGGTGAATCTTCTGTGACGGACTACGTCGCATCTTTCGAATCTCTTTCTAAATACGGGGTTGAATACATTAATACCCTATTGAATAAAAATCAAAGATTTGTTTATGGCTTGAACAAGAATCTCAAGAAGCCATTACTTCTAAAATTGGAGGTTTCTTTCGATCAGCTTATTGATATCGCTCTTCGTCTTGAAGAGGACGATAAAGAGTGTGATGTTGAAGTTGTGGGTGCTAAACAAAACTTCAACAACAACATGAAAAAGCCTATCAAATTTAAAGGCCCCAATCCCACTCCTAACAAGAAAGGGAAGCAAGAAACTTCGGTAGCAAAGTCTCCAACCTCTAGTCGTAGACGATGCTACAATTGTGGTCTTACGGACCACTATGCAAATGAGTGCCCAAAACCGTTTTTTTGTCGTTATTGCAAAAGTTCGGGCCATCTTATATCTACATGTCCCATACTCCGAAGCCGGAGAGAGGGAGAGTTGAATGTCGTGCAAGCTCCTAGTGACACTTCTCTTGGTCAAGGTAATTCTCCTTTTATCCTTGACAATATTTGTTTTGTGATTATCTTATTCGAGTTCTTTTTGATTTGGGTTCATCTCATTATTTTATATCAAAAGAACTTGATGATCCTTTCTCTTTTAATTTTTATGGGTTTGATGACTTCACTGAGAATTGCGAATTCGGTTGGTGGATCCGCAACACTCAATTTGCTTTTATTGATGTCGAAATTATTTTATGTGATTTTTCTTTCCGAGCCAATTTTTACTTAGGCCTCAGAATTGATTTTTTGTGAAAGGATTGGCTTAATCATTGTGAAGCCATATCCTATGTTCCGAGTGGACTATTCATCTTTGACATTTTCAATCTGTTAAGCAGATTTCTATTTTTCTTTGTGATTTTGATTCCAATTGGATGGTGTCATTAAATTCTTTAAGCCCTCATGATGAGGAAAGTATTATTTCTCTCATTCATGTAGTTTGAGAATTTCTGGTATTTTTGAGCTTGTCTAAGGATTATCGCCTAAGAAATCTTTTGAGTGGTGTTAAGGTCTTTTCAGCTCGACCTTGCCACCGGTTTTCATTTGCTACGAGTTGCGGAAGCTAGCCTTCAACTTACCGCATTCCGTACTCGTTATGATTCTTATGAATGACTTATTATGTCATTCAGTTGGTCCAACTTATTTCATCCATTTTATAAATCGAGTCTTCTTTGAGTATCTCAATGACTTCATTTTTGTATTGATTGATTTTGGATGGAAATAACAACTTAAAATTTTGCAAATCTTTTTCATAAGATTTATTTATAAGTATAATTGGATTTTGTTCTTCAATGAATAAAGAATATTCTTAAAACTTCTAAGAGATATTTTTATCATATGGAAGATGATTTTGTGATTGTATTGCCCATTGAGTGCTTTAAGAATTCTGGTCGATGCGCCTGATCAACGTTATCGATAGGAATCTCCTAAACGCTTTGATGAGACAATTTGACACAATAAATTGACTTATAAAAAGTAAAAAATTTCTAGAAAGATTGTTAAATAAAGATAATTGTAATTTTTGAAAGTTTTAGCTTTTCGGGAAAGAAGATTATTTGAAAGAATTCTTTTCCGATACTCTTATTCTTGTGATTCCCGAAGGAAACCAAGGTTTTATCTTTTGTACCAATGCCAATCGTATTGGTTTCGATGTCGTTCCCTTGCGAAAGAGAACGTGCTATCACTTATGTTTCTAAACCATTAAAGCCTATCGAGACTAGGTATGCCACTCATGATCTAGTGCTCGCGGCTATTGTTTTTTCTTTTAGAGTTTGGCATCATCATTTTTGGGGGAGAAATTTGTTCTCCACCTTGATCATAAATCTTTGGAATATTTATTTTCTCATAAGGAACTTAACTGGTGTCAACAATGTTGACTCAAGTTCCTGGCATCTTATGATCTTGATATTCCTTTTATTCCCAGAAGGGAAATCGTGTCGCCAATGCGCTTAGTCGTAAGCAACAAGTGGTTGATTCTTTGATGGTGTCTGAATGGAATTATCTTTTTATCAAGTTCATCGGATGTTTTGATATACTTCGTTCTATTGAGCTTTATCTCATTTCTTTTATGGACTAGCATCCGATGTTCTTTTATGGTGTTCGGTTCATTGGACGTACCGTTCTTGTACTACATTGGTGTTCCGAATTATTTGAGTTTCTGTTCATTGGACGTACCGTTATTGTATCTGTCGAGACTGTAGACCTAATACCGTCTCGAGTAAGCTTTGTTGTGGTGTAAGGATTTCACTAATCTCTGAAGGAAACCTGTTAAGGTTCGGAGTTTATCTTTGAAGTTGGATGAGTAGAGTTGGATCAATCGGTTAGGCAGAAGCGAGTGATGGTATCTCAGGAAATTGTAGCTGTGTGATGAGATGCAGTAACTATGGATGTTCCCGAAGATGTTTTCTTTGGAACAAGTTTAAGGAAGTGTGTATATTTCGGTGTTGTGGTTGAGTTCAGCATGGTGATTCTGTTTAGTTTGGGTCCGAGTTTCTCGAAGAGCTTTGGATTGAGAAGTCTTTGGCATCTGTGGCAGCAGTGCAGCTCGGAGTGTTCTGTGTGTTGGCAGGAAGTTTTCCTGGATGAGTAGTTTTCTGAAGAAGGAGTTCAGAAGCAGCAGAGTGGATCCATTTCTTCGATAGATAGGATAGATAAGTGTAAGCTGTTCTGATTGGTAAAGAGAGAACAGTTTCTTTGCATTTTGGCTGGGTTGATCGCAAAAGTGACTTGCGATTGCTGAGTATTCTCTTGGATTATTGGAGATTTTCTGGGATGTGTTGTCCAGTATGTGCTTGTGTTCTTCATCAGCATTTTCATTCTATTCCAGATTAGAATGGAGTAGCGGAAGCAGTTTGGCGAGTGCTCCTGTTTGTCTTTTCCAGATAGGAGAAGTTAGTTCAGTCTACTGATGGTAGTAGAGTTGTGTTTTGGATTGGGTAAATCTTGAGAGGATCATTCTGTTTAGTTATTTTTGGTCCAGTTTGTTTCAAGAAGCATCAGCGAAGGTTGAGCTGATCAGGAAGGATGTAGACAACTCAGGATCGTCTGAAGAATTTTGTGGATAAGAGATGAAGGAATTTTGAATTCGAAGTTGGAGACTTCGTTGTTGTTAAAGTTTTCTCTGGTAAAAGGGAGCTATAAGATTGGGTAAGTCTGGGAAGTCAGCTCCGAGTTGTTTTGGATCTCTTCTGTGTTTTGATTTGGATAAAAGCTTTGATCTACTGGATTGAATGGTCAGTTTGGATAACTGGAATTCAATGTATTTTACGTATCTCTGAGGGAGTACGTATTTGATCTATCTCTGGTTTTGGAACCAGCAGTTCTGGAGTATTTGGTTGTTGAGTCAGACTCGTCTGTAGTCTGATATCCTGTTTAGTTTTGTAGATATAGATGAGTAGGAGTTATGTAGCTTAGTAGTGTTGATTATTTGGATTCTGTAGTGCGAATATCCCGGTATATATACTTGGGGAAACTCGAAGAAATTATATCCAGAATTTTGTCTGGATAATTAGAATTGTTTGATTGGATGAATTGATTGCTATGGTTGTTAGCATATGGATGATAATATATGCTTGTGATTTAAATAGATTATTAAATTACCTTTGTTTTAAATTTCGGGGACTAAATTATTTTAAGGGGGAAGGAATGTGATATCCCGGAATTTATGGGCAATATCAATTTAATAATCTGTTTAAATAATTAAATTGATTTGATAATCTTTGATAACAAATTTGAATTGGTTTAATAATCTAATTAAATGGATATTTAATTAGTGAATTTATCTTTTAGAAATTAATAAAATGATTTCTATTTATAATATATTTATATGTGTGCATATATATATTGTAAATAGATTGGCTTTGGTTTGAAATTTAATAAATGAATAAAGTCTTGTTTTTAAATAAATAGATTTTAATGTAAATAGAATTGTTATTTAAAATGGAATGTGTTGTTTTAATCTAACTTTAAATTGGATTTTTAAATATAATTTGAAATTGAATGTAAATTAATTTTGAAATTCAAAAGAGGTAATATTTAAATATTTGGATTTTAAAATATATGAATAAGCTTTTATTTAAATATATAATTGGTTTTTATTTCTTTTAAAAATTATATATATATATATATATATAAATAAGTAATAAGTGTTTAATAAATTAAGAAAAGGATTTTTACATTTAAAATAAATACTAATAAATTAAAGAGACATGTGTAAATTTCTAAGGCTTTATTATTACATGTGTTAAGAAGTTAAGATATAAGAAAGACAAGTGTCATTTTGTTCTAATTTTTCTTTTTATTGTAAAATTAAATTCATTTACACTTATAAAAACATGTTTTCACATCTCTTCCTTTCTTTCTAATCTCCATTTCTAAACTGAAATTCAGTTTTCCACTTCTACAAGCAAACCAGAAAATAAATTCAACAAAGCCTGTAACAAAATTTCCAAAGACAATAAATCTGTAATTAAACTTTCCTCTCAACCAAAATCCTTTCAAAAACAATCTATAATCATTTCTTCAATCTGGAACCAAAGCAAAAGCCTGTTCTTCTTTTCAAAATCTGATCAAAGCCTGCATTTCTTCAATCTGGAAACAAGTAAACCTATTTTAAAGCAAGATCAAAGGAAAAAATCAAACCTGGAGTCTAAAGCAACACATCAAAACAAACAAGTTAACATGCATGCAAGATTCATTAACAACAATTCCAGTTTTAAAAGGTTCAAAAGCAGTTTCAAAAGATATGCTCTGTTCTCTGCTTTTAAAAATAGGTGAGTAACTTTCATTTTTAAACTTAAGTATATGATATATGCTTGCATGTGATGATATTGCTTGTATTGAAGTTCTTAATATGAATTTATATGAATTGGTTCAAATATGTTATATGACCCTGTCTGTTTACATAAACAAGCCTGTACTCTGTTTACAAGTGAGTAAATCCATTTATCAAGGCTTAAACTGATTTAATCTTGGATTGCATGTGATGTATATTTGAAATAATATTGTGAAATTTGTTGCATTGATGTAAATATGTTTGAATATATATGAATATGAATTTGATTGCATATGAAGGTCTGTATATATATATAATGTAAGGCTCTGTTTAAGTTACAGTTTTTTTTTAATGTTCAAAATTCAATCTCTCTTTCTCTACTCTTCTATAGGGTTAGATGTATAAATGAAATATGCTTGAATTAACAAGTTATTTGTTTTAAAAACGGGTTCCGGTGAAAATATTGGGTAAATATTTTTGGAAGAAGAAAATAGCAGAGATGAAATAATTTAAGTCAAAAATTGATCACTATAGTTTCATGATTTGAATTCATAATCGGATACGTGGTGGAAAATAATGATTTTTGATAATCGTTTCATGATTTTTAAGTTTAAAAATCGTGAGAACTTGCGAGTTGAACGGAAAAGCTTTTTTTGGCAAATTCTGCTGATCGGAGTAAAGATGAAGGTTGTGGTTAAGGCTGGAGGATGGTGGATGGTCGGGGATCATTGGAAAAATGATGAGACATTTTTCAATTCACCGTGGTGATCGAGGAACGATGATGTAGGGTTTAGTCACCAGTTTTTGTCGATGGTTATCTCGAGGTTAATTCATCGCCGTGGAGAAGCTGGAGACGATCGCATGAGGGGGAATCGTATCGTGGTGATGCAAAGTTACTATGGACGTGGCGGCATGATTTCTGGCGATCGGTGGCGTCGAGGCGAGTTGAAACAGGTGATCAAAGTTCTGTTCCAGGTTTGGTCGTAATGCTCAATTCGACTGAGAAGTTTGTTCGTGGTTCTGGAGGTCGCGATCGTAAAGGATGGTCGTAGACGATATGCAGGTGATGGTATCGATGGTCGGCGTTGAAGTTTTCACCTGTGCACGTGCACGGTGACATTTGCGTGCATCAGTAGTTTTTTTTGAACTTGAGGAAGAAGGCGTACTCGAGTTTTTCTCGAGTTCTCGCATGTAAGGCTCGGGGCAAGTTAGGGTTTGACTCGAAGTAAAATTGAGATGAGCTCGGGAATTTTGGGTGATAATAGTTAAAGCCTGACAGTGTTTTTAAATTTAAATTGAGTTTTAAAATTTGAAAAACAGGATTTAAACAAGTTTTAAATCAAGTTTTCACATGGGTTCAAGTTTGATTTGTATTCTAAATTTGAGATAAATAAAGTTTATAAAATTTATAATGTTTTAACAAATTTAAATATTTAAAGTATAATTTAAAAAGGTTTGAATTTAAATAAATTGGTTTAAAAACCTTTAATGTTAAGTGTTTCTTTAACATTTGGTTTTAAAAAGGGAATTGTAAATTTAATTTAAATATTGGTTAAAGTTAAATTTATAATTTATTTTAAATCTTTGATTTGAAATGAAATAAAAGAAAGATTTAAAAGTAAAAGATTTCAAAGCCTTTTGTAAATGATAATTAAAGTAGTTATAAAGGTTAATACTTTAATTTAGAAAGTAATTAAGATTTAATGATGTAGGATTCATTAAATTAATAAGGTAATTAAGAGTAATTTAATAATTTAATTAATGGTTTAGTGTTAATTAATTAAAATAATTAGAATTATAAGTTAATTAATTAAGGTTTAATTAATTTGGAATTAAAGATCATTTATTTAGATAAATATAGATTTTTAATAAATGATTAGTAATTAATTAATCTAGTGATTAAAAATTAATTAAGCAATTAATTTAGTAATTAGAAATTAATAAATTGGTAATTAAGAATTTATTAATTTATATTAATAATAGTTGATTAAAGATTAATTACTTAAAGAAAGTAATTAATAATTACTAAGGGATCATTAATTAGGGATATTTAAATAATTAATTAATGTAATTAATTTTGATAATCAATTAGATTAATTAACTAATGATAGTCATTTGTGAACGGGTTAAGTATAATTACTTAATGGAAGTAATTTAATGAATTAATTACTTAAGGTAATTAATTAAATAAATTTGATAAGTTTAAATTAATTGATTAATTAATTTAAGTAAATCACTGGGTGATTTGATAAGAATAATTACTTAAATGTAATTAGTGAAGTGAAATTACTTAGGAAAGTAATTAAAGTTAATTAGTGGATATAATTAACTAAAGAAGATTTTTATAATGGAAGTAATTTGAGTTAATTACTTTTGAATAATTAATCTAGGGATTAATTAAAAGATAATTAATTAATGAGTAATTAATTTATGGAATAGTAATTAAGGGAAGTTAATTACTAAATGTGATTAATCAAAGGTGATTAATAAATGTGGTTTAATTAAGAATTAATTATTAAATATAATTAATTTAAATAGAGTAATTAGGGATTATTAATCTATATAATTAATGATGTGATTAAGGATTGATTAATTAAGATTAATTAATCAATAATAAGTGATTAGAGCAATTAATTAATTGTAATTAAGGTAATTAAGTATAATTGATTAATTAATGAAGTAATTAAGGATTAATTACTGAAATGGTTTAAGATAATTAATTTGTAAAATTAATTAAGGATTAATTACTTAAAGTAATTAAAGGATTATTAATCAGGAATGATTAATTAAGATGATACTTAAAGTATGATTAATTAATTGGTTTAATTAATAATTAAGTAAGCAGGATTTATAGGATGAAGTAATTAATTTAATTCACTTTAAATTAATTAGAGATGATAAATCATTACTTAAGAATGGATGAATGATATTGAATGCTTTGCATTGTTGATATCTCTGATAAGAGATGTGCTGATCTATGATATGGATGTTTGGTTGAATTATAATGATAATATGAATTATCTGTTTGGATGATAATATGGATTATCTATTGTAAATTATCTATCTGTGTGTAGTATAGATAAGAATTGAATTGTTTTAACCTTAAAACAACTTGGCCCTTAAAAGATACGTTTTGGATTTCGATGAGACCGGGATCGGGTTTCCATATACCGGGATACCAGGTCTGGAGACCCGAATACCACATCGATCCAAATTTACGATAGGTCGTGAATCTCAAGTGAAGATGAAGATTCAGAGTGCAAGGGTTATTGTCGTTAACTCTGAGGGTGATTCCAAAACGAGTGTAACGAGATAATGCCTTCGGTTTCGTTCGAACCCGGAACGAACTTGTATGGATTGAATGCTTTCAGAACATCGTCAGGTGGACGATGAGCATTCTAAGTGATGTGTTCTGATTAAAGGTAATCGTGACCTCAAGCCTCATCAACCGGGAATGGCTAAAACAGGGGAGGTGCAGCAAGGCTTCGTGGGTAGCACCCACTGAGAGTAAGGTCATCCCGGTCTAGAGAGTTCCTCCTTTTATTTCGGCTTAGTGGTGCAGTTGGCGACGGCCATCTGTGGGGTGATTTTATTCGGGATTATCCAGTAAGGGATGGTTCCGGCTTTGTGTTGCAGGGGATTGGGAGTGATCCTCGGTACGGTGATCTAGGCCCTGTACTGTGATGAGCGGTACCCCGGTAGCTCTGCCATTGTATGGAAACCCAAATTCCAATAAGTGATAACGGACTTGATTGTATACCTATGTATGCTGGAATTTAATGAATGTAACAATTTCGGCTATGTGAATACTTATTTGAAAACCCTAGACCTATTATAATACAATCGGATTTCCTATCAAATGTTTTGGTTAGCGTAAGGTAAAAACTTACCCATGTTTATTTGTGGGGAGTCTTACGTGATACCTTTTCTTTCAAAAGGTTTTGAAGTTAAGCAAGTTTAACCTGTTACTCACACCAGACCCATGTCTGACCCAAGTGTTTATTTCTGTTTTATATAAACTCTTGGGTACTCAAATTTTTACGAGTAGCCAATGGATTCAGGTTTAGCTTTGACGAATATTCTGGAGGAGCAATGGAGCAGGAGGCTTCAGCGTTCGTAGATATAGTATTCCGCTGTGTTAATCTCTATGATAGTGTGTGTATTGTATTGAGTTGTAATAACTAGACAGATGTTTATAACTGTCTAGTATGTGATGTGTATCTGTGTAACTCTGATAAGTGTTGTATACTATGTAATAGTTTATGTTATTAATATAATTTATTCGTTCCGCTGTGTGAGATTTTGTTGTTATTTCTTTTCTCTTCTCTTCTTTTCTATTTTCTACCCCTTTCTTTCTTCAAAACGATGCGACTTTCTGGGCTATGGAAGTCGGGTTGTTTCATTTTCTATACTAGTAGTAAATATCAAAACTCTTTCATCAAAAAGATTTTGACACTATTTTAATTACAAAGCTCGTTTCTTAAACCGTCTTCCAATCTATTAGTATATACAAACCTTTACCTCATTCGTATGAGAAAATCTAATTAAACGACATAGCAAAACAAGTGGTATGAAACGCTTGCGTTTACTTCGTCGGTTAATTTATGGACTTGTTCGATTGAAACTCTCTTGTGACAATTTTCTAGTGGAAATCTGCAATCTGTTCGTAAATATTTGAGTTAAGCAAGTGGTTATGGGACATGAAGCTAAACTCTTATATTTACTAGCTTAGTGTGATCGACACTTCTTGATGATCAATGACGATCATTTTATGGTTTAGACTAGCAATGCGCGATGTCTCTTTGTCCATGTAGGGGACTGTATCTCGTCCTATTGAGCTTCGTCTCATTTCTTTTATGGGCTAGCGACCCATGTTCTATTATTGGATTTCGGTTCATCAGGCGTAATGCTGTACTACGTCGTTGTTCCGTATTATTGGATTTTGGTTCATCGGGCGTAACGCTGCACTACGTCGTTGTTCCGTATTATTGGATTTCGATTCATTGGACGTACCGTTTTTACTACGTCGATGTTCCGAATGGTTATGTGTTTCGATTCATTGGATGTACCGTTTGTACTACATCAATGTCTCGGCTTTTCGATTCATTGGACGTACCGTTTGTACTGCGTCGATGTTCCAAATTGTTTTGTGTTTCGATTCATTGGATGTACCGTTTGTACTACATCGATGTCTCGGCTTTTCGATCCATTGGACGTACCGTTTGTACTGCGTCGATGTTCCGAATTGTTTGTGATACACGTGTTGGTGAGTTTTCATGCTCCCGCTTGGGATTGGCCATCCTTTTCTTGTGATTTCTAGATTTCTAATTGTTGATTTCTGGAATTTATGTTTCACCAACTTTTACCATTGGCATTGATATGTATGTCATTTTTATGGCTTGGTGAATTAAATTAAGAATATGATGTTCCTTTCTGTGTTTTGAGATTATTGAGATATTGTATGACTTTTGTGGGGTTTCTGATGTATACTTGACGTAGTATGACATTTTCGGTTATCATACGTTTTATTATTATATCTCCTCTTATATCTCATTTTATCTGATAATTATAGCTAGACTGATCCGTTTATTATTTTCTTCTTAAATAATACTCGGGTCAGACCGAGATGTTACAGGTGCTTCTTCTTGACTCCTCGTCTGGGATTATTATTCTGACTTTTGGCTAACTACTTAGGATAGTAGTTCATTTTGTTGTTATACATTCGTGATATAGACTCCATGATGTATGCATATCGGTGCTCGCACAAAGCAATTACACGGATGGTCGCTCCTCAACAGCCTTATTCTCCGCGCTAGTTGACGGCATTGCTCCGTAGTGTCCTTGGCTAGCGTGGGTATTGAGGTGGGGCGTCACAGCAAGTGTTTGAAATCAACTTAGTTCAGTGACACTGGAACTCAAAGATCGCTAAGAACTATAGGGAGAAGATGTCAGAGATTAAAAAAATGGGGAAGAAACCAAAGTGGATGAGCGCGGCTGTATGGGATAAGTGGGTTGACTGGTGGAACTCTGAGGAGTTCAAGGTAAATCTATAATGAATCTCAGTAATTTTTTTAACGTTTAATAAATAATTATTCATTGTAAATTTGCAGGAGGAGTCAGAAAGGAACTCAACAAATAGGAGCAGGAATCCAGTAACTCATCGTGGAGGCTCCAAATCTTTCCAGCATCACCGCGAAGATTTGGTAAATTTATCTATTATCACATTTGTATATTGATCAGTTCAGTAATTAGTTATGTGAAGTTAAATTATCCAAATTATCAATTGCAGGAACGAGCTTATGGACATCCCGTTGGCTTAGTGGACTTATTTGCTCACACCCACGCATCTAAGCAAGTAGACGAGTCTGGCAAAATCATATATCAGTGGGGTGATCAGGATAAGGCGACTGAGGCATATGTATGCGTTTTTTAATTTCTAATACTTACATCAATAAGTTTATTAATTACTAGCTATGTAAAATAAAAATTACATTCTACTATTTTTCAACCGAAATTGTTTTTTTTTCATTATAGTCAAGGTTACAGGAGGCACGGGCTTATGCGCTTCAGCAGTCTGGTCGTGATGAGTTGACACAGGAGGAGCAAGATAACATATTTGACGCTGTTATGGATCCGACGCGGCGGAGTAGACGTTATGGCTTCGGGAACGTAACGGTAATTAATCATTTTACATATGTACAACAAATTAGCGTTTAGATATATAGTGTTATAATATTTTATATGCGTTTCCAACCCTTTTGCTATTATTTCTATTTGTAGGCTCGATAAGCTCAAAAGGCCAAAGACAAAGAAGAAATTAAGGAGCTTAGAGCTATGATTGAGCAGCTACAGGAAGAGAATCGCCTGCGAGCTGTACAGATGGAGTAGCTGAATCAAAAGCTTGCGGAGTATGTGCATAATCATGGTACCTTTCCTTCGTCATCTGGTGCTTCCGGAGGCGACGACGAAGATGCTTGAGGAGGTATGCTTTTTATTGTTTGTGTTTGAACGATGTATATATTGACTTGGAGATGGTTATAATGTGTTTTAATGTTGTATATATTGGTACAGAGTGGGTGAGAACGATATTTTGATGGTATGTACGTGGTTTGTTGACATGTTTTGTTGGTATTTACGTTGATGGTACGGTTTATGATGTTTGAATGGTTTGGTTTGTTTATATTGGTGTTTAATTGATTTATGTGTGTTGTTTATATTGATATTGATATATATGTGTGGAATGGATTAGAAATGTATTGGAAATTTATTGGAAATGGAATGGATTGGAAATGGTGTGGCTGGAAGGTTAATAGGCTTGCTGTTGTACAGTAAAATGAACCCAGATTTCCAACGGTTTCCAATGGCTTATTGGACATTTTATTTCAACGGCTAGTAACGGTTTCCAACGGCTATTAACCGTTGGTCGCCGTTGGAGTTGCCGTTGGAAATTATCCGTTGGTTCCGTTGGAAGCCGTTGGAAAGCGTTGATTATATTCCAACGGCTATTCCAACGGCCGCCAACGGCTCGTAGCCGTTGGAATAGCCGTTTAATCTTGTAGTGATATCTTTACAGTTGAATGCATTATTTTTACAATTTTTATTATTGTGTGTAACTGATATATATTTTTAGGATAAGAATAAACTATTCACTAAGATTATTTAAATAGTTTAAACTTGAGATTTTGTAAGCAAATTAAATACGTGGATTTAAACAAAAAAGATTAGGGACAATCTAGAGGGTTGTAAATAATTGTAGAAATGTTAAAATGTAGGTATTCGAAGTTAAAAATAGAATTTTACAATGCAATGTATGATAAATTTATTAAGATAAATGAATAATAAATTAAATTCATTTATGTTGTTTATGCATGTTATTTGTGATATCTGATTTATATGTCTTTATATTTGAATGAAAAATCAATTTCACCACTTTTGTTGATATGAAAATGACATATGAATTGAAACCGTCATATTTTAGGATTTATTACATGAGTTAACGAATATTATTAAATTTATTTGAATAGTTTAAATCCAAGATTACATAATTAATTAATATATGTTGACGTAAATGTACAAAATTACGTGATATACATGCGGGTTTTGTAAACAACTGTAGAAATTTTAAAATGTAGGCATTTGAAGTTAAAACAAGAATGTTACAATGCAATGCATTAATGTATTGATATAGATGAATCATAAACTAAATTTGTTATTATTGCTTGTGTATATAATTATGTTTTGTGACTGACGTATTTATATATCTAAATGAATTTTGTACTGCTCTTTTTAACATGAATATGCTACAGTTATTGAAATTTTCATATTTTAATGATATATTAGACATATCAATAAATAATAGTTCACTAAATTTAGTTAAGTAGTTTTAAGATTACATGATTAATTATAATATATGAAGTTAAATGTAATATTAGAAGGGAATTGAGGGGTTCCGTAAAAGGTTATCGAAAATTTAAAATGAAGGTTTTGTTAATAAAAAAAACATAATTTCGTAATATACTATTTGATGAATTCATTGATAATTTTTTAAATATTTTTTTGATATTTTTTCTATTTTTTCTCAAAAACCCAATCTGAACTTAGTCGCATGTTTCTATGAACAATTTTTAAAAAAAATTTCTCTGCAAAGGTGCAAATATTTGAAGTTCTTTGCAAAAGTTTAAATATTCACAGTTTTTACTACAATTATTTACAGCCTGGCTGAAACTAAAAATAACATTGTTTTCTTAAATATGTTTTTGAGAAGAAACAATTATGACTCTGTATTTTGAAATTTAATGTGGGTATTTTGCAAGTTCCTTATTGTTTATGTTATATTGTATATCATGTGACCCATATATCTTGCTTTAATTAAAATGTAATCTTATCATTTTTGTTAACATGAGTATGATGTACATATTGAAATTTTCATATATTCATTAGTAGGCGAACTAATAAATATCACTTAATTTATATTTATTTAATTAGTTTAAACATAATATTGCATAATTAAGTTAAATATATGGACTCAATGTAAAATATTGAGAGAAAGAGATGTGAGTTTTGTAAATAATTGTGGTAATTTTAAATATAGGTATTTATAGTTAAATGTAGAATTTTACAATGCAGTGTATGATAAATTTATTGAGACAAACGGATAACAAATTAATATAATTATTTTTTATATGATTTATATACCATAATCGAATAAAAAAATAATTTTACCATTTTGATTGGTACAATAGTCGTATGCATTGAATTGAGGTTCTTTAGTATTTATTAGAAATATTAATAAATATTACTTAATTGAATTTATTTAAGCAGTTTAAATTTTGAATTATGTAATTAACCTAAATGTATGGACTTGAATATAAAATGTTAGAAGTTAATGGATGAATAATTTGTTTGTAAATAATTATATAAACTTTTTAAATTTGAAATGTACGTTGCAGATTGTTTGGATCTAGCGAGCAAGAAATTCTTTGAATCTAATTTTTGAAATGTATGGCTTCTAATTTTTGCAATCTTGTTTCTTCAATTGTAGAAAACACGCTGCTACTGTTGAATGCTGAAGATTTAGAACAGACACTTTCTAAGGTATTGTGTTTTTTCCCGTGTATTGCTTACGATTATTGTCTATTTTTATTAGCAAGATGTAAACAGCATACAAGAAGTGCATGGCTAGATAATTGCGAATCGTATAGATGTTCAGTATATTTATGCATAAATGGTTTTGATTTGGACTTGACCACAGTATTGATGGGATGTGTAAAGGTGGTTCGTTGGACGTGTGTAACGATTAAGGCATGGAAATGCGTGGCCAATCATGTTTGGATGACCATTCGATTTCAAAAGAAACTAAGAAAGTTAACTTGAAGTTTTACACAAATTGATAGTCGCTAGATCGGATAATTTTAATGGTCGATATCATTGCACGTAACCAATATTTGAAGAAAATTAAGGAGGTTAAAGCCAAATTTAATTTTGACCTTGAAATTTACATCAATCTAAGTATTAGATTCGCATAAAATCTTATAACATTTCGATTGATTTGCTTCATTTTCTTTTTTTTAATTTATTTATCAACATCTTAGAAACATACACCGAACCAACAACTGGGATATATTAAATGAATTTCTTAAATGCTAATCAAAATTTCTTCGCACTAGATTTGCTATTATTTAAACTTACAAATGGTAAATGAATATCTAATGTTAGTAGGTTGCTCCTCCAAAATATGGTAGGGAAATAACCGATCCATGCCACTATATATCTATGTCTTATCTCTATATAATACACCAAGACAACTTTATAAAGTATTCATCAACATAAGATATAAAGTAGCACTCTCGATTAGAGGATCACTCTTTCATTAAAAAACCGGATGAACAAAAAACAAAAAACAGAAGATATAAAGTATTAGTCTGAGGTAATCTTGAAGATATATGTTAATATTTTATATTCGATTTCAATTCTGTTATGATTGCTATTCGGTACATCATGGTGAATTTAATATTTTAGAGAGCCACCTCTAGGAATTTTATTAGAAATTATTTTGTTATAGGTAAATGCACTAATTCTCTTTCATGAATAAATGAGTTAGAGAAGAACCTTTCATATTTATAATTTCTGTTAGGTTGGTGGGATAAGATCAAGTAAATGCAATGAAATGTAACTAATTATTAACGTTGATACAAAAATGAAATCTGTTTTAATAACAATGGTTCTTTCATCTTTACTATCAAAGTATGAATTTTTAAATGACCGAATCATGTTTATTTTTTAGTATTTCCTTAACTTCAAAATATGAAATTAATTTTTTTACCATGTTAATTTCAAATAAACAAAACATCAAATCAAAAAATTCTTAGCGGTGAACGATGAAGATAGATTGAGTTTTACATATCCAACTCATGTTTCTCCATTAGATAATGCAAATATCGTAGGAATGAACTAGGAAGGTGTTAGTCAGAACTGGATTGGAGGTTCAGTTGATTGCGTCGAAGGTGAAATCACCTACAACTGAGAACGAGAGAAGCAAGTAACTTCTAGTTTGACACTTATGGTTCCGAAGGTTTCGTGTAAATTCAATAATTTTGAAGACCTAACCGAAGAGGAAATACTACGAAAGCTGGGATTTTCACTTGTTGATATATCAACTCCAATCCGTGAAAGAGGAGCTAGTTCTTGTGTCGATTTTTATTAGTGAAAGGGTCACTGGTTAAGGGGAATCGTTAGAGGACAAGATTGAAGATTTGGTTTCAAACTTCGATTGGGATGGCTTTGATGTAATTCTTGTTGGGATATTAAATTTCATGTATAGCATGAGTGATTTTTTCCACTTTATAAACTGGTTATTGATGTTGCCGAATATAATGTACTCAAAACTGATTCATCATTTGTTTTTTAGCTGATTCGACTACTAATACACACATCAGTTTTGAGTACATCAACATCACTACGAAGAAGAAAAATCAGACTCACTCTATACACGAAGTTTAATACCACAACAAGAATTACCTCAAATCTATCCTAATCGAAGTTTCAAACCGGATCTTTAGTCTTGTCCTTCTCCAACGATTCCTCTTGAACAGTGACTCTTTTACTAATAAAAATCAACGTAGGAGTTTGCTCCATACTTTCACGGATTGGTGATGATATACTAACAAGCGGAAATCCTTATTCTCGTAGGATTTCCTTTTCTGTTAGTTCTTCAAAATGATTGTAATTACACTGTATCGTTGGAATCACAAGTGCTAAACTAGAAGTTACTTCCTCTTTTCGTTCTCCTTTGTCCGTGATTTCACCTTCGATGCCAATAACCGAATCTCCCATTCAGTTCTGCTCAACACCTACCTCGTTCATTCCTGTAATATTTGCATTATCTAAAGAAGAAACATGAGTTCAATTATCTTCATTGTTCACCGTTAGAGATTTGTTGATTTGATGTTCTGTTTATTTAAAATTACATGGTAAAAAAATTAATTTCATATTTTGGTGTTGAGGTAACTTGTGCGAACTCATGCTACGCACATGTCATGTTAAAAATGTTGTGCAAAAATTGTACAAATGCCAAAAAACAATAAACAAGATCTAGATTTGCCAAATTGAATATTACTCAATCTAGCAACAATTATTCTATTACTCCAAATTAATAGTAAATGACTATAAAAAAGAAAAAGAAACGCACAATATTTGTACTGGTTCCATAATCATCAAGATAGTGTACGTCCAGTCCAAAGGAGAGAGATTTTATTACTAAATGAACTTTGAATATTAAAACGTTGAGTGATGGCTAAATTATGCATGACATACTAAAAGTACAGAACATACGATATATAAATTTTATACCATTAAAGGAAGACTCCTTGAATTAATTTCATCGACGTTACAAAAAGTGGAAATCATCATTATTGATTTACTCAAAAGAAAAAAGGAAAGCAAACCAATATTATTCATCTATTCTACTTTCTTTATTTAGTTACGTCATTGAGTTACTTTAAGTAATAAAAAAATCAACAAATAAAAGGTAGAAAACCTTAATTCTTGACTGAAAGAGGATTGAAATTTATTTTGGTGCAAAACTCGAGTTTTTTGACGATATCTACATTGAACTCGTTAAGATTGAAAATTTATTTGCCTTCGATTAAAGACAATTTTCCATAAATGTGCAATAGAAAAGGAGGAATGTATCTCGTCCAATGCAATTTTTTTGCTATAAAATAAAATAAAATGCATACGCTCAATTTATCCATTGAACTTTAGCCCTCATTCATAAGTATCAAATATGTAAAATATAAAATCAAATGAACTATCATGAACCCGAAAAAGATTAGTAGATGCTTGATTAACAAGATAAAATGGAAGTACATATCTCTTACTTATATGAAAAAATGCATAGGTAGAAAAATAATTGAAGGTTAAAAATGTAGAGGGAAAATCATTGTTTCAAATTTAAAGGCGTTACAGAAAATAGAAAACAAACGAAAGAGATGACGATGGATTGATATTTATTTTGCAAAGAAAAACGAAGAACTCGTTTTGCGCAGTATATTTATATTCAGATCGTATAAGGATTAAGGAGCAAAATAATAATAATAGAGATTATGAAAATAAGAGTTGAGTAGAAAAAAGAAAATAAAAATGTAGAAGATATTTATACATTGTTTATATTAATTTTATTCACTATTTATATCGTTATTTTCACGTTAACCATATTGTATCTTACATTAAATGATGTAGTTTTGTGCACTTTCCTTTCCACATCATCATTGTTATAGTAATGCTCTCAATTTACCGCATCGTTTTGACCATATTCATTTTCCTCTCTTGCTCATAGCGTTGCCATTATATTGCATTTCATATTATATTTTGTTAATAATGATGTTGTACCTCCTACTTCCATAACATCTAAGTTTTCTCATATTTAACTTATTTCAACGTTTACAAATTATTACGCACATATACTGTTTATATGAGTGCACAAAAAAATGTTCGAAACTTTTAATGTTCATGTACTATATGTCAATATATATAATAATAATAATTACTATATTAATTTGCACGATTTAGTTAAAAACATACTCTATTTGGGAATATGGAAGGTGGAGTTATAACATCATTTAACAAAATGATAATTACTAAAGTATTTAACATGATTTATTCTTTCTCATGTTCCTATGAATTAATCAATATTTTGAAAATTTTCACATACACATCTTACCACTACTATGTTGACATACTGATTAGTTTTGTGCACTTTCCTTTCCACGCCATCATTGTTATAGTAACCAATATTTTGAACATTCACATGCACGTAGACTGTTTATATGAGTGCACAAAAAAAGTCTAAAACTTTTTAATGTTCATATAGTGTATATAGATGCTTAAAAATATTAATTGTTATATTAATTTACACGATTTAGTTAAAAACATACTCTATTTAGGAATATATTTGGAAATATGGAAAGTGAAGTTATAACATCATTTAACAAAATAGTAATTACGACAGTATTCTAACATGACTTATTCTTTCTCATGTTCCTATGAATTAATCAATATTTTGAACATTCTCACACACACATCTTACCGCTACTATGTTAACATACTGATTGGCTTGTCTTGGAATATAAGCGACATTTGAAATGGTCAAGCACAGTTCATGTTGAAGTAGATGACCGGGTAACATCTCTAAGCACGATTCACATAGGAAGTAACTACTTTTGTCAAGTACCGCTTGTTGAGATATTCGCCCATCTACTTAGGTAATTATAAAGTTACCATATTACTTTCACCTATATTTTCTAGCAATGACAAAAATAATAATATAATATTTTGTTTGAAACGATGCAATATCAATACATGACCTGATTATTTTATCTTCATTTACAGCTATTTAATAACAGATCATTACATTCATTAGCGGGGCAATAACTAATAACCATTCATAATTAATATAGACCTTCTACTTATACATCTCATAACCGACCACAATCAACATATCATTGAGATTTTAATAGCGCTGATGTTTTATTTTATCCTCATATATTTCTGTTGCAGTTTATTGTTGTTGCTTAGCATACTGATCTCTAAAGCTTACAAAATGGAATTGAAATAGTTTCATTAACACTCATTTTCTTAACATGTAGTCAATCATTTTAAAATAGTAGGAATTATTTTGCAAGGATCACAAATATTTAATCAGTTTTATTGTTTTTATAATGGTTGTATAGGGCGAGGTTATTTTTAATTTAATGAATAATTGTATCACCCAAGTTTACAAATTCGGAAGATTGTCATGTTTTATGATATAAAAGATGGGGTACTGTATATTTTGATGTAGAAAGTACATATGATGGGCCCTACCTCACATAAGATGTACAAATTCCCTAAACTTCATATTATCTATTTTTTCTTAAATAAACCATAATTTGACCATGTAACACATGCATAACTTGAATGACATGTTATATATTACGTAGATCATGTCTAAAATTTAATTATATGAAATTTTTTGGTTATGCAGAATGGGTAGTTGTTGAACTTTCAAAAAAATAAATTAGCCCAGGCAATCTTTGCATCTTCTACCAAGAATGGGTGTTTTCAAACAAATACGCACACACAAAATTTGAATGAATCTTATGAATAGCATTAGAATTTGGAGACTGAATTGTATATTGTAATTTGATTTGGTTGGCTAGGTGGTTCGGAGTTGGAATTAATGCTGCCATGAATTATTGTTATAAACAATAAAATAAAATAATGACATTCAGGATGAAATAATAATACATGTTAAGCCTTGCTTATATACCATTTTCTGTGAGTTTCTCTCTCTAAAAAACTGACGTTTTTTTGATGCTTATTGATTCAAAATCTGATATATTTTTAATACAATTGGGATATTGCAACGATGAATTGCATGTTTTAAAATATGTTTAACACATGTAGCTATGAGAAGAGATATGGATGTTATTTTCCATATTAGTATGTTGATATGGTAATGTAAAGATGATGTTTGAGCACAAATTTTTTCTACTTTAGACATTACTCAATGCTTTATATTTAGTTGCTCGCTATAATACAACTATTATGTCGAATTAGGTTGGACTTCTTTTAATTGAATGTTGATCCAATATTTAATTGTCCTTTTTTCTCTGTGTGGAATATGAGTGCAGTTGATTTACCGTTATATATCACAATGCTATAATGACCAAATATTGGTTTATTTTTGCAAACTGATATACCGGTCATTATAAACATGACAACTATTATATACTAGACTTGACACCTTATTGCACTATATTGCTGATTGTTTTCGGACTCGCAAGGTGCCTTAAATTTGAAGAGAAATGCTTCTAATTGTTGTAATCTTGGTTCTTATATTACAGGGTAAAAGTACAACTTTCCAAGGTAATTTATGAAACCAAGTAGAATGGTTTGCAATTGCTATTTAAGATTTAATATCCAATTGTAGAAAGCACACTGCTACTGTTGAATGCTGAAGATTTAGAACACACGCTTTCTAAAGTATTGTGATTGTTCCAGTCTATTGCTTAGGATTAATTTGTCAATTTTTATTAGCAAGATGTAAAAAGCATACAAGAAGTGCATATCTGGATAATTGCGAATTGTATAGATGTTCAATATATTTATGCATAAAAGTTTTGGATTTGGACTTGACCACGATATTGATAGGATGTGCGAAGGTGGTTCGTTGGATGTGTATAATGATTGAGGCATGGAAATGCATGGCCAATAATGTTTGGATAACCATTCCATTTCAAAACAAACTGAGAAAGTTAACTTGAGGTTTTACACAAATTGATAGTTGCTAGTTCATATAATTTTAGTGGTCGATATTATTGCATGTAACCAATACTTGAATAAAATTAAGGAGGTTAAAGCCAAAATTTAATTTTGACCTTGAAATTTACGTCAATCGAAGTATTAGATTTGTATAAAATCTTATATCATTTCGATTGATTCGCACCATTTTCTTTTCTTTTTTGAATTTATTTATCAACATCTTAGAAACATACACCGAACCAATAATTGGGATATATTAAGTGAATTTCTTAAATGCTAGTCAAAATTTCTTCGCACTAGATTTGCTATTATTTGAACCTTAAAAATGGTAAATGAATTTCCTATATTAGTAGGTTGCTTCTAAAAAGTATGGTAGGGAAATTACCGATTCATCCAATCATATATCTATGTCTATCTCTATATAATACACGAAGACAATTTTATAAAGTAACCATCAATAGATGGTATAAAGTAGTGCTCTCCTCGATTAGAGGATCACTCTTTCATAAAAAAGCCAGAAGACAAAAAAACAAGAAACATAAGATATAAATTATTAGTCTGAGGTAATCCTGAAGATATACGTGAGTATTTTATATTCAATTTCAATTCTGTTATGACCGCTATTTAGTAATTTGTGGTGAATTTAATATTTTAGAGTCACCTCTAGGACTTCTATTAGAAATTATTTTGTTATAGGTAAATGCACAAATTCTCTTTCATGAATAATTGGGTTAGAGCAGAACCTTTCGTATTTATAATTTCCGTCGGTAGGTTGATGGGATAACATCAAGTAAATGCAATGAAATGTAACTAATTATTAACGTCGAAACAAAAATGAAATCTGTTTTAATAACAATAGTTCTTTCATCATTACTGTCAAAATATGAATTTCTGAATGACCGAATCATGTTTACTTTTTTTGTATTTTCTTAGCATCAAAATATGAAATTAATTTTTTTACCATGTTAATTTCAAATAAACATAACATCAAATCAACGAATTCTTAGCGGTGAACGATGAAAGTAGATTGAGCTCTACATATTCGACTCATGTTTCTCCATTATATAATGCAACGAGGAAGATGTTGGTCAAAACTGGATTTGAGATTCAGTTGATGGCATCGAAGGTGAAATCACTGATCAAGAAGAACGAAAGAAGAAAGTAACTTCTAGTTTGACACTAGTGGTTACAGAGGTTCTGTGTAGTTACAATCATTTTATAGACCTAACCCAAGATAAAATCATACGAGAGTCAGGATTTCCACTTGTTGATATATCAGCTCTAATCCATGAGAGAATGGAGCTAATTTCTGTGCTGATTTTTATTTGTGAAAAAGTCACTGTTTAAGGGGAATCATTGGAGACAAGACTGAAGATCCGGCTTCATACTTCGATTGGGATGACTTTGAGGTAATTCTTATTAGGGATATTAAATTTTATGTATACTATGAGACATTTTTTCTTCTTCTTCATAAACTAGTTGTTGATGTTGCCGAGTATAATGTACTCAAAACCAATTTGTTATTTGTTTTTTAGCTGATTCAAACACTAATACATACATAAGTTTTGAGTACATCAACAACGTCAGGAAGAAGAAGAAAAATCACTCACTCTATACATGAAATTTAATATCCCAACAAGAACTACATCAAACCCATCCCAGTCGAAGTTTGAAACTGGATTTTCAATCTTGTCCTTCTCCAATGATTCCTCTTGAATCGTGACTCTTTCACTAATAAAAATCGACGTGGGAGTTTGCTCCACACTCTCATGTATTGTAGTCGATACATCAACAAGTGGAATTCCTGGCTCTCATAGGATTCTTGCTTCGGTTAGGTCTTCAAAATGATTGTAATTGCACTGTACCCACTACAACAAAAAAGACTTTTCACAGCGTTTGAAAAACGCTGTTAAAAGTTTTCACAGCGTTTTTAAAAACGCTGTATAACGACATGCGGTCGTTGACCCTAAATTTTTAACTGCAAAATATAAACGCTGTAAAAAAACCCACTTTCTACAGCGTTTTTTAAACGCTGTTAATAATTTTTCTACTGCAAGGTATAAACGCTGTTAATAGTTTTCTACTGCAAGGTATAAACGCTGTCGTAGGGATATGCATTTTTTTCCCAATGAATTGACAGCAATGTATAAACGCTGTCGTAGGGATATGCATTTTTTCCCAATGAATTGACAGCAATGTATAAACGCTGTCGTAGGGATATGCATTTTTTTTCCAAAGAATTGACAGCAAAATTGTGCCATTGCAATATTCACACATATCATTAATATAAACTACATTTAATTATATTTTAATCAGTTAATGTACATAACATAAACAAATCAAACTAAAAATTGTAAAATAAAAGCATAACTATTAATCACTTCCATAAAATAAGTTGAACACAATATCCATAAACAAAGTTTACATAAACCCGTAAAGAGAGATAAAATTTATAAACCAACTGCATACAAAATTAGACAAATGCACAATATCTAGAAAGCAAGTTTGCATCTAATATTATCGACAAAACGTGCATAAAAGTAGTTCAAATACAGGCTGAAAATGAAAAGTGGCAGTACGAAGATAGTTGGACATTGGTTTACTGAATTGTTGCCAACATGGCAGTCTGAACTCGGCAAGATTCCTCCTTCCGTCTTTTTTTCTTGACTTTTTGTTGTTGAGCTATCACTAACCATGGCTTTGTCAACATCCTGTGAGTAGTAATTACAGTAAGCTTTAGACGTATAACTGTTAGTTAAATATAAAGAGTACAATTTCCAGTTGAAAAAAAATGTGTTTTTTAATAAACATGTAACTGGAAGTTCTATGCAATATTTGCACAGTGATATATTTAATGCATATTTTTCAAGTTGCAGTAATTTTATCAGTCACATACTTTTACTTGATAAGGCAGTTCTAGTGAATATATCAAATTGGTTGAAACGTCAACTGTTTGCACAAAAAATGGACAAACACTTCAAAGTTGTATGATTTAGTAGATCTTATGTTGTTCTTAGTGATTTGGGTGATTTATGCAAATATATGAAAAGCAGGGGCTAAACTGTAAAAAGACACGCAGATTTATAGTGGTTCAGCCAGAATGTGCCTACGTCCACTTTATATGTTATTTCTCTTCTCTTATTTTGATTACAAGTACAAAGCTTTGATACAAGTAAAAGAAAGTTGTTTGAAAGTTCTATCCGTGCTTGAGCTCTCAAAACTTCTCCCCATTGTTGTACCCCTGCCCCTCTATTTATAGAGTGAGGCTGGGGGTAGGGGTCTAGGATGTGTATAGTTGCTGATGTGATCTGGCCTGGTACGTCTTGGTTCGTCATTGCTTGGTTCGGAGGTGGTTGGAGTGGTTTGTCTGCCGAATGAGTTCGAATGAGGTCTGCCGGATGGGGTCTGCCGAATGGGGTATGCCGAATGGGGTATGCCGAATGGATCAAGCTTCTTAGTCTCGAGGTCTTCTGGGTGAGAACACGCCCAACATTTGCCCCCCAAAGTGGGGCATATTCTTGAATATGGCGTGCTTTGTTTGATATTTGCAATTGGTCCTTGGATGCCGAACCAGATGGTCCGGTCGTGTCCTTTTGTCTATAAGTAGGGACCATACGCCTTTGCTATTTCCTACCTACCGAACTAAACATTTGCTCTTGCCGGATCAAACTTCGTAGCTGAGTCGAACGTGGTAGCCGAATCAACGTGGTAGCCGAACCAACCTGGTAACCGAACCAACCTGGTAGCCGAATCAAAGTGACAGCCGAATCAATCGTGGTGCCCGAATCAATTTGGTAGCCGAATCAAAGTGATAGTCGAATCAAAGTGATAGCCGAATCAACGTGATAGCCGAATCAACGTGGTGCCCGAATCAATTTCCCTATATTCACTGAATCAGGTGAGATCCTTTCTATGTTGGACAAATGGTTTATCGAAGGTAGTTGTATATCTGTATAAACGGATGGAGTTGGGAATGCCGAATGGATATGAGAACTACCGAACGGCCTTGAGAATTTTGCATTTACTTTACCGAATGACAACGGGAGTTTGAACATTCTGATTTTATGAGTGAAATTCCATATTATATACTTACTTTTTTACCTCCTTTGTTCTAACAACATGTTTTTCCGGTGTTGTAGATAATGTCTCGTAAAGTGGAAACTCGATCAGACAAAAAGAAATCCGGGGGTGAAGGAGGTTCCTCTGCCGTTCCCCCAGCTCAGCCGAATCCAGAACGTCACGGATCTGCCCCGAGATCACTAGTGGACGGGTACGGCCCTCAGGAGCTTCTGAACTCCCCGCCCGATTGCTTTCCTAGTTCCCTCAAGGAGGAGCAGCTCGATGTCATTTCCCGATCCTTTGGAATTGATAGGGCGCGCTTGCTATTGCCTGGGAGAGACGTTATGCCGTATGATCCTCCTGAAGGGTACTTCGCCTACAGCAGATACCACTGCATGTGTGGTGCCATCCCTCCTCTGAACGCTTGGATAGCCAGCTTCCTTACATATCTTAAGGTGGCCCCGTTCCAGCTTCAACCCAACTCCTATGCTATACTGGTGAGCCTCTTCGTCATTTTCCGGAGGAAGTATGGTCGTGCTCCTTCCAACCGAGAGATCCGGTATCTATATAACCTGAGGGGCTATAAGAAGGGGTCCCCATACATTAGCTTGGAGTCAGCTGTGACCTTCAAGCCGGTCTTGGATCTGTATTCCAAATTCAGCATGTTCAAGAAGGAATGGTTCTTTGTTAGGGACGACTCTGTATCAATTCGGCGCTTTACTTCTGGATGTAAGTTGATGCTTTTACTTATAATTTCCATTTCGATTGCGATGCTTCTTCTCATACTTCCTCATTTTTGCTAGCGACAGGTGGCTTTGCGGTTGTGGAGACTGACCGCCTGGTTCAGACGGCGGCTTTGATAGAAGCTATTCTCGGGAAATATAGATCATCTGCCTTCTTGATCAGAAATGCGATTCTTTTGGAGTATAACTTAATCCTTCCACAGCACTCAGTAGTTAAGCTGAGGGAAACGGCGGAGGAGAGGGCGGCTGCTCAGACCAAGGAAGGTGTTACGGTAGAGAGTAGCAAGAGGAAACCTTTCACAAAACCTCCAACTGTCGGAGGTAAGAAACTCAAGAAGTCGGACGGTCCCTCCCCCAACAATTGTCCACTTACCCGGGAGGAGGAAGACATAGAGGAGGAAAGAGGCGAGGGTGGAGATGGTCGGGAAGGTGATAAAGGTGGCGATGGCATCGGGGCCTTGCTTCCTGGGCAAGCGGGCGAGATTCAGGAGTGGACGGACGATGCGTTCCACCAGGCTTTCGAGGGGCTGGACAAAGATCTGGCTTTGGTAGAGAAAACCGGGAAAGCGGACAAGGCCGGGACCGGTGCAAGCGAGTCTTCCCAGACCATTCCAGCCAGGGTGGCTCCGACTCAAGGTGAACTCTTGACTCCTGCATGCTTCACTAATGATAGGGACTTAGGAATATTTTATGACCCGCTCCCGTCCTGGAATGAAATCCAAGACCTATTGCAGTATCCTACTCCTCCTCAGGGTTTGTACAACCACAGATGTGTTTCTCTCCTTTTAATTTGCTGTGTTTTCTCGAAGTATAGAACAATATATGCTCGTGACACTTTTTCTTCATATCAGGAGCAGGTAAAACGGTCTAAGCCTCAGATTTTCGGCACATGCTTGAATAGTACAAGCTTTCCAAAACTTCTGTCAAGCCGAAGCCTTCGACCCACCGCTCCGGGGATGTAGTCGGCTACCGTCCTCTTCTCGGGGTTATCGAAGAGGGTATTCAGCAGAGAAAGAGGAGTCGTCCTTTATCCGAACCTTCGCCTGGTCCTCAGTTCCCGGCTCAGCCTCTTCATGATATCACGGAGGAGGATAGCGAGTTTGCACCTTCTCCGCACCCGTCCAGAAACCCTTCTGTTACTCATATCGACCGTCCTGACTTGGCTCGTAATCCATTTGCGGGTCATCCTGATCTGGATCCAAGTTCCCATGATGTTACTTTTGATGAGGTTACTGGCGAGCACCTTCTTCCCCGCAATCCCATGGTACGGGTGCTCGATGAGGCTTAGTCTTTAGATCTTGATCTTCTTACTACTCGGATAGTTACCATGGGAGACGAGGCCAAGGCTAATATTGATCGGGTGGCGGAGGAGACTAAGAAGCTGATGGGGCATCATGCCCGGTTGGTTAAGGCTGGAGAGGAAATTGGGAGTGCCAACATCCGATTACGGTTGATGGTTTCGGACCAGGCGAAACAGCTTGCTGATCAAGCCATTCAGATTTCCCAGCATGAGGCTGCCTCCGGGCGGCTGAGGAAGGCTATGGAGGAGGCTAGTAAGGCGGAACTGCGGAAGATGGAGGCCGCCTGCAAGGAACAGATAAATATGGCCATCTCGACAGTGGATGAGGTTCGGAGGGCAGATCTTGAGCGGGTAGAGGAGCTGTCGGGGAAACTTGAAGCCGCAGAGCTCGCTCAGGTTAGGCTGAAGGAGGAGATGGAGGCGATGCGGAAATCCCTTCTGGCTGACTGCTCGAGATACCGTTTGGAGAGAGAAGCTGCTGTGGGAAGGTTGTCGGCTTCCGAGGCCCGGATGAGGGAGTTTGAGGAGAATGAGGGGATGATGGATGAAATGCTTCAGGACATGTACTTCTGAACTTGGAAGCAGGGCAACCTATCTTGGATGGATGATTATCCTAGGGTCATGGCTAAGATCTATCTTCGGGCTCTGGAGGAAGCTAAGGCCGATGCGGATAAAGATGGTGGCGTGGTCTTCAGCATGGATGCGGTCACTGCTCAGTTTGCCAAGGAGGAGAAAGTGGCGGTGAAGGAAGGTATGCGGTTGCTTGCCGCTGAGGAGGTAGGCGTGCAGGTAGAGGATGACGATCAGGATAGTCAGGAAGCAGGCGCTGGTAAGTCTCCCTTTTTAGTTTTTCCATCAACTTGGTTGCTTATTGCTAATGAGTCCTTTTTCTGACTGGACAGGGGGTCAACAGGGCAAGGATAAAGCTCCACTGCAGCCGGCCCTTTGATTATACCTGGAAAAACTCTTTTTGTGGATTTGACAGTGTTGTATATGTTAGTCGAAAAATAGTAACGTAGCCTTTAGGTTGTAATATTTTGCCACTTGTAATAAATAGTCTTATTTTTGACGTGTAATTCTTTAACTTAAGCTGATTTTGTCGTCTTTTGAATGTTTGCTGTTATTTTGGCATGTCGTATGAGAAATATAGCTATGTATATTCTTGTAATTAAATTGTGTTTGATGTCAGATTCTGGTTCTAAATCATAATTTCATGACTTGCAATATTAGCGTGTGGTGTGAACAAATTATAGTCATGTATTTGTACATAAAAGAAGAAAATACCGCCTTTCATGTTTTAATCGTAGATGGCAGTCTTGAATATCTTGTATGACCGAGCATGGAATGTAGTCGAATGTCCTGCCACTGTGAGTCCCTACACCCATTGGCGAGTATCTCCTACTCTGTATCATGTACTTTAGGGATTGTTATAGAGGATAGGGAAAAAGCTTTTTAAGTAAAATTGAAATACGTGAAAAGGTAAAACTTCCAATCACGGAAGGCCTTCGATGTGCTTAAGTTCGTGGCAAACAGGTTTTGTAGTCACTTTCCTTAGCTGTGGGTCTTGGAGACATTCGTCACCCATCTTACGCCTCCGCGGGGAGTTAATTCTTTTTTACCACAGCCGCACTTAAGACACATCGGAGCCGAGATCGCGCACAGTAACTACCCGGGCCATTATGGCCCGTAATCGTGGGTATTATTCGATTTACTGTGGCCGGCTAGCGTGGGTGCCGATCGTCAACTGTGAACTGCCCCTGGCTGGCCACACCTTATGTTGGGGCTTATAGTCGGTTCACAGTTGCCGGCGAGCCTAACGCCGTAATGAGCTGCCTCGGCTATAGTCGGCCTTCTCGGTGGCTTATAATCGGCTCATTACAGTTGGCTTTAAGGGCCGTCGCGAGCAATGAGTTAACCCGCAGCAGAGGAATGCTGGAGCAAAAGTGTCTCATTGGCGAGGGCATAGATTCGCATAGTACCTGTTGGGTCTTGTCCAGGTGAAGTTGCGTTGTGGAGTGCTTTGAATAGAAATGCTATATACTCAGGATTTTGTTCAACAGAAAAGGATAAAGTTAACAAGCAGCCAAGATACAAAGGAACAAGTTAAAAAAGAGACAAGGTTTTTTAAAGTGGTTCGGCACGAAAATGCCTACGTCCACTGATTCTCTTTGTTAATTCACTTCATATGGGCAATACAAGTTAAGAAAAGTATCGACGGAGGTGTTGGATGTTCCATGCCCTCTGGAACACCTCTCCGTCCACTGTTGACAAAATATAGGCTCCGTTGTGGAGATCTTTATGAATTACATATGGTCCATCCCAGATTGGGTCTAGTGCTCCGGGGTGAGGGAAGATTCGCTTGAGGACAAGATCCCCTTCCTGTAAGGTACGATGCTTGACTTTGGAGTTGTAGTGTGCCGTCACTTTTTGTTTGTGGGCTGTTGCTTTAAGGACTGCATCATTTCTTCTCTCCTCGACTAGATCCAAAGACATGTTGAGGAGCTCTTCATTCTCTTCTGGGTTATAGTAGATCCTACGGTGGGAAGGCACAATGGTTTCAACTGGGAGCATAGCCTCCGATCCGTATGCCAAAGAGAAAGGAGTGTGCCCTGTTGATGTTCTGAAAGATGTGCGGTAGGCCCACAGTGCCGTAGGGAGTTCATCCACCCAAGCGCCCTTTGATTTTTCGAGCTTCTTTTTTATCAGAGCTTTCAGAATTTTGTTGACTGCTTCGACTTGTCCGTTTGCCTGGGGATATGCTACGGATGAGAAGCTTTTATGAATTCTGTGTTCTTGGCACCATTTGGAGAATTCCTCGCTGTCAAACTGAAGTCCATTGTCTGATATGATTTTGAGTGGGACTCCGTACCTGTATAGAACATTTTTGATCAAGAAGTTAATAACTTTTGCTGAAGATACTTTATTTAGAGGTTCCGCTTCCACCCATTTGGTGAAATAATCAACTACCACTATAGCATATTTGGCCCCGCCTCGGCCCATTGGTAGCTCGCCGATTAAGTCAATTCCCCATATTGCGAAGGGCCAAGGGCTGGTCATCTGAGTAATCTCGGTTGTTGGTAGCCGAGGGATCTTAGCAAATTTTTGGCATCTGTCACACTTCTTGACGAAATCTAAGGCGTCCTTGATTAAGGTGGGCCAGAAATATCCATATCGGAGTATCTTTTTCGCTAACGTTTGCCCTCCGGTGTGATCTCCGCAGCTTCCTTGATGAATGTTGGATAAGATTTCCTTGGCTTCCCTTCCGGCGACACACCTTAACAATGGGTTAGAGAACCCGCGCCGATAGAGGATGTCTCCTTGTATTGTGTAGCGGGACGCTTTCCTCAAGATTTTCTTGACTTCGTTACGCCCGACGGGTAGTGTGCCACTTTGTAGGTAGTCTCGGATAGGAGTCATCCAAGTTACTCCTTCGGTTGCAGCTATCAGATTCACTTGCTCAAAACTTGGGGCCAGTTGCTTTGAGATGGTCACTGCCCCGAAGATGGTGGTGTCTCTCACACTTGCTTGCTTTGCCAATTCGTCGGCCTCTCGGTTCTCCTCCCGAGGGATGTGTTTGACTAAGTAGTGGTCCAATCGGCTGAGAAGTAACTTGGTCTTCTTTAGATATGCTATGAGTCGTTCTTCTCGAGCTTGGAATTCTCCTAGTATTTGATTAACAATAAGTTGAGAATCGCTATGAAGGCACAAAGAATTGGCTCCAATTTCTATGGCAATCTCTAGTCCAGCTATCACTGCTTCATATTCTGCATCGTTGTTGGTAGCAGCGAACTCCAATCTTATAGCATAGTGCAGTTTGTTTCCCCTGGGAGTGATTACTACCACACCTGCCCCCGAGCCTTGTTCGTTCGATGCACCATCCACAAAGAGATTCCACTTGATACCTTCTGCTATGTCCAATTGCTCCTTATCTTCGTTGGTAGTGAATTCTGCAATGAAATCAGCCATGGCTTGTCCCTTGATGGCGGTGCGGGGGTGATAGGTGATATCATACTAGCTTAGTTCAATGCACCATTTAAGTAGTCGCCCAGAAGTGTCAGGACGATGGAGTACCTGCCTCAGTGGTTGATCGGTCAGAACTTTGATGGAATGGGACTGGAAGTAGTGACGCAGCTTTCGTGATGTGATCAGTAAACAGTATGCTAACTTCTCAAGTTTAGGATATCTAACTTCTGCCCCAGTAAACCTTTTGCTGACGAAGTAAACTGGTCGTTGCGTGCGGTTGTCTTCCCTTACCAAGGCAGCGCTTAGAGCGTGAGATGACACAGCAAGGTATAGGTATAATTCTTCGCCTTCGCTTGGAGTCGAGAGTATCGGTGGTTTCTGGAGGTGTTCGATTAGGTTAAGGAAAGTGGTTAAGCATTCGTCCATCCATTCGAACTTTCCTTTATCTTTCTTTAGAGCTTCGAAAAAGGGGACGCACTTGTCCGTTGCCTTGGAGATGAATCGGCTTAGGGCGGCCACTTTTCCATTTAGGCTTTGCATTTCCTTTCGGGTGGAAGGTATCTTGATATTCCTTAGCGCTCGGACTTGTTCAGGGTTTGCTTCTATCCCTCTGGCATGAACGATGAATCCTAAGAACTTTCCTGATGACACTCCGAAGGAGCACTTTAGTGGATTCAACTTCATTCCATATTGTCGAAGTACTTGAAACATCTTGCCTAGGTGGCTTACGTGATCTTTGGCTTCTCGTGATTTCACTAGCATGTCATCCACATATACTTCCATAGTTCGTCCTATTAGCCCCGCAAACATCTTGTTGACGAGGCGCTGGTAGGTGGCTCCTGCATTTTTAAGTCCGAAAGGCATTACCTAATAGCAGTACAAGCCCCGGTCAGTGATGAAACTAGTGTGGTCTTGGTCGGGAGCATGCATAGGAATTTGGTTATATCCTGAGTATGCATTCATAAAGGATAGGAGTTCGTGCCCGGCTGTGCTGTCTACAAGTTGGTCGATTCTGGGAAGTGGGAAGCAATCCTTTGGGCAGGCGTCGTTTAGGTTGGAAAAGTCGATGCAGGTTCGCCACTTCCCATTAGCCTTTTTTACCAGCACCGGGTTTGCGATCCATTCCGGGTAGATAGCTTCTCGTATGAAGTCATTGGCGAGTAGATTCTTTACTTCTTCATCGAGGGCTGCTGATCGCTCTGCCCCCATACTTCTCTTTCTTTGTTTTACAGGCGTCTTGGTAGGATCAATGTTTAATACGTGGCATGCTATGTCGGGGGAGATTCCGGCCATGTCAGCGTGTGACCAAGCAAATACATCCAAGTTGTGGCGGAGAAAATCGATGAGTTGTTCCTTCAACTCGGTTTTTAGTTGGGACCCAATTTTCAGTAGCCTACTTGAGTCGTGCTTGTCTACAGATATAAACTCCATAGCCTCTGCAGGCTCAGCGGTGGCCTCCTCCTCTTTGTCCCTAGGGTCTAATTCATTGAAAGGGTCGCTGGTGTATCGAAGAGGAGGGGCTTTCTTTAGTTGCTATGCTTCAAGGCTTTTTGTGTAGAGGGCAATCTCTACACCTTTCCCTTTATCCTTCCTGTGGTTGTTGCGAAGTTCGGTTACATAGCAGTCTCGTGCAATATCCTGGTCTCCTTCCACTTCCCCTACCCCATTGTCTGTTGGAAATTTCATTTTCAGGCACCATGGGGCTAGGACAATTTGGAAGTCAGACAAGGCTGGTCTTTCTAAGAAGGCATTGTAGGTCGAATGGTTTTCTATTAGCACAAACGTCTGTTTCCGTACAACGGAGCGGGGATGGCTTCCAATCTCAACAAAGAGGTCCAACTGCCCGAGGGGCATCTTCGCATCTCCAGTGAAACCGTGTAGTGGTTTATCGCAGGGAGATACATCCTTCATTGATAGCTTCATTTTGTCGAATGCGTGTTTGAACAGGATGTTTACCGAGCTTCCAGTGTCTACCAGGATTCGGTAAACTTCGGCGGGACCGAGTCGGGCAGAGATAACCATGGGATCCATGTGAGGGTACTGTCTTCCTTCTAGGTCACGCTTACTGAATGTGATGTTATCACTTTCTTTCCGCTTTGGGTGGCGCTCTTCTATAACCGTATTGACACAGTCTTTATTGTCTCTAAGCGACTTCCCATATCTTTCCATCTCTCTCCAACTTCTGTCTGCGATGTGCGGACCTCCTGAGATGGTATGGACCACTATCTTCTCTTGACTAGAGCTGCTAGCATTGCGGTTTCCTCTGTCGGTCCCCGGTGAGGGTACCTTGGGTTTTCATTGGCAGGAGCTGGAGTCCTGTCTTGACTTTTTACATAACGTTCCAGTTTCTTCCTTCTGATGTGTTCCTCAATCAGATCGCGGAGATTATGGCATTCGTTGGTATCATGTCCGTGAGATTCGTGGAAGCGACAGAATTTTCCAGACTTCTGTGCGTTATCTGATTCTTTCTTGTATGGTGGGCGTTTGTATCTAACTTCGCCTTGGGTGGCAAGGAAGATATTTTCGACGGTCTCGTTCAAAGGGGTGTAAGTGTCGAATCTTGGTCCTGGCCGTTATAGGCGCTTTTCTCCCTTCTTGCCCCCAGCATTGTCTTTGGAATCAGTTCTTCGAGCGTCCCTTGCCACAGCAGGGGCGTTGCCATGGGTTGTCTTATTTTGCTGTCCTGACTGCCCCTCAACGGCAGCATCCTCAAGCCTCATGTATTTCCCGGCTTCATGGAAGAAATCGGGTAAAGTAGCTGGCTTTTCTTTTGTCAACCTTCTAGCAAATTTAGTGTCCGGATGCACACCACTGCAGAGGGCCATTAGGATAAGCTTCTCATCGGCATCTTGGACTACGGCTGCTGCGGCGTTGAATCTGGTTAGGTATTGCTGCAGCTTTTCTCCAGGTTTCTGTTTGACGCTGGATAAGGAATAAGCGTCCTTGGGTTGCTCCACATGAATGCGGAATTGACTGATAAATTTTTCTTTCAACATTTCCCACGAGCTGATGGATCCTTGGGGTATATGACAGAACCAGGAGGTAGCAAGATCTGCTAAGAAGAGCGGAAAGCATTTGCACAGTACTCCCTCTGTTGCTCCACTCATGAGCATATGCTGCGTGTACCTTTGTAAGTGTACAACGGGATCGGAGGTTCCTTTGTAGGGTTCCATTGTTGGCATCTTCCATTCTCGGGGGGTGATAGCAATTTCGATATTGCGGGCGAAAGGGCTGGTTATCCTAGCGCCTATCCCTCGATCTCTTTGCTCCCGTTGGACACACTCTCTGAATAAGCGTGCCATCCTTTCATCAGAACTTGGAGTAGATAGAAATGAGTTTGGTTCTGTTCTGTGGGATTGATTCCGTCCAGATGACCTATAGGGATGGTATCGTCTATCATTCCTCATATTTTCCAGTGGCTGCCTTTGATCTTCTGGGAGCATGCTTGGGTCAGCTACAGTTGGCCCTTGCCTTGATCTCTCCCTGTTGGGTTCTGATCTAAGCACTTCCTCGGGTCCAACTTCGGGCTGGACTCTAGCTCGGCCCCGTTCACTGGCGTTTCTATGGTTAGGCAGCATGACAGGCTCAGCTACAGTTGACCTTCCCCCGGTACCTTCCCTGTTGGGTTCGATACCAAACGTTTCCTCAGGTCTAACTTCGGGCTGTGCTCGGTCTCGGCTCCTACCACGGCTACTTCTACCGTTAGCTCCTTCGAAGAAGGAAGATCTTTGTTGTCTCTGAGATCCTCCAGACTGGGACTCGCCCCATGATTCAGTGTTGCGGTTGGATTCTTCAACGTCCCTTAAGCGTGACATGAGATGGTCCACCAAGGCTTCCTGCTGGGATGTGAAGCGGTTAGTTACTTCAACCACAACTCTGTCCAGATCTGCTCTAGTAATTGCTGCAGGCTGTTCTGTGGCAGGAGTAGTTGGGTTAGCCTGTTCTTCATTTGTTACTGTTGCTGGAGGAGGACGATTTTCTTGATTCGCGACAGCTGGATCTGGAAGACTGCTGGATGCGATGTTTTTTCCTTTGCTAACATCTTTTCTCGGTTTGGGAGGCATGTTTTCCAAGTGGCGGACGATGCTGTTAGGAAAACTGTTAAGTGGATGAAGCTGAAGCTTCGAGCTTCTATCTCTCAATGAAAGCACCAAAAATGTTTGCACAAAAAATGGACAAACACTTCAAAGTTGTATGATTTAGTAGATCTTATGTTGTTCTTAGTGATTTGGGTGATTTATGCAAATATATGAAAAGCAGGGGCTAAACTGTAAAAAGACACGCATATTTATAGTGGTTCAGCCAGAATGTGCCTACGTCCACTTTATATGTTATTTCTCTTCTCTTATTTTGATTACAAGTACAAAGCTTTGATACAAGTAAAAGAAAGTTGTTTGAAAGTTCTATCCGTGCTTGAGCTCTCAAAACTTCTCCCCATTGTTGTACCCCTGCCCCTCTATTTATAGAGTGAGGCTGGGGGTAGGGGTCTAGGATGTGTATAGTTGCTGATGGGCCTGGGCTGATGTGATCTGGCCTGGTACGTCTTGGTTCGTCATTGCTTGGTTCGGAGGTGGTTGGAGTGGTTTGTCTGCCGAATGAGTTCGAATGAGGTCTGCCGGATGGGGTATGCCGAATGGGGTATGCCGAATGGATCAAGCTTCTTAGTCTCGAGGTCTTCTGGGTGAGAACACGCCCAACATCAACCAAGTTCCAGCTATGTTGATGGGCAATAGTGTACAGAGAATTATATCAACGAATGCCTAGATAATCAAATGATACCAAGATAGATTATAGTTTAATAAGAATATAAGATGGAACTTACTATAAACTTAATATTTTAGGTACCGGCTGTAAGCAGCATATCATCATGAACACGGATTGCCCCAGACATTACTAAACCAAGACCAAATCCTGGGAAGATATATGCATTGCTTGCCTGACAGGAATGATGTTAACTAATTAAGAAATTACAATGCAGCAAATATAAACTAATTCAATGTAGTTGTGAAAAAATCTGTAAAAGAAAATTTTATTTTTCTACCTGGCCAGAATAGTAAGTTTTACCATCGTATTCAATAGGACCAAATGGACCGCCACTAACAAATATTGCAGTCCCCTGCAAAATATAACAGTACAAAGTAAATAACATTTTAATCTCCTTGCTTAGTTTAGTAGACAATTCAAATACTATTGGTGAATCGCACCTTGCTCCAAGTGTAAATAGTTGTTTCCCCTAAGTCGATGGAAACTTTTTTTTCAAAAAAAAGGGACTCCGGAATTACTTTAAAAAATTGATAAAAATATATATACCTTGGAATCCACAAGCCATATCTTCTCTCGACATTCTTGCAATGGAAGATTTGTCTACAGAAGTTAAAAGAGATCCAATGAACTAACAATTGATAAGCTTAGCTTTAAATCAGAGAACTGTGAAAATAATATTAGATTAAATGCGACGGTAAGATAAATTGCATACCTGTTTTGATATCTTAAGAGCAATAAGCTCTGCAATACCAGTACCGGCCTATAAGAAGAGAAAATGTAAATAGGATACGAAGACATTAGCATGGCAAAGCAATAAAGAGTAAATTAAAAAGAAATAAAATTTAGTAAATTTGTATTTTCAAAACACCAATGACCATGTACACATGAAAAGCCTGAATTGATATATAAATTGTTTGTACCAAAAATGGGCACAACACTCTTCGGGAGTTATTTGAAGAGATAAAATGAAGAACATAAATGTAAAACAGAGATTATCTAACAAAAACTCCAATAAACAGAATTGTAAATACGTAGACAAGCAATTTAGAGTGGTTCGGCGTATCGCCTACGTCCACTATGAAGTTTTGATGATTTTTATTGATTCTCTTTCAATGATTACAAGTGATTACAGCGAACAACAGCAAATTATAGCTTGGAATTCGGATTCAATAGAAAGAATAAGATGCAAATCTCGATCCGGCAGAGTCTGGGCGCTTCAGAATCCAGATCCCCTTTTCTGAATGACCAGGGGTCCTATTTATAGGTGTAGGAGGCTGATATTTCGCCTAAATTGAGGGGAGACCAGTTCTGGCACGTGAGGGGGCCCACATGCCCGCTCTTTGGAAATCCGGGCCCACTTTGGGATCGATTCGACCCTTGCTTCGAATCGATCAAGATTTGCTCCGATTGAGCTGAAATTTGGCATGGACATTCCTTAGGTTGCCAGTTAGCTCCTGTCCAAATTTCATAGCATTTGGACTTGTAGATCTCGAGATATGATCGATTCAAGATTTCATTTCTGGCTGATGTGGTCTGTTCGAATCGATCCCCTTCGAATCGATAGGGTCGAATCGATGGCTTCACGCGTGGTATTGTTGACGTGGTGCATCTTCTTCGTATCGATCCGCCTTTCACTCCGAGTTGACTGGGTCGACTCCATGATTCTAGCCGCTTTGACGTAGTGGATTCGAGGGAGTGGATTCGAAGCAATGGTACTGGATGGATACGAGGCGATTAGTCTTCGCGGATTCAAAGTACTTCATCTCAGACGGATTCGAAGGACTTTAACCTGAAGGTTATGAATTAGCGTAGCTCCATGGATTCGAAGCGACTCATCTGGACCGATTCGAGCGAACGCTTGTTGATGGATGCGAATCCACGTGAAGTTGAACAGATGGATTCGAACAGAGTGTTCACTGATGGTTACGAAGCTTCGAGGCCAGATGGATACGAAGTAGAGGGGTTTCATCGATGCGAAGCAGGGGAAGGTCCATGGATTCGAACGCACGTTACTGCCTATGGATTCGAACTCAAGGCCATGTGCTCCATTTGCATCGACGATATCTTGAGCGTACAACCTCGGATTGACTTGAAATTTGGAATGTTGCCTTTCCTGACCTTGCTTGACATGTCTTATCAATTTTGGCTCGATCCGGACTCGGACAAAATTCATCGATATCCGTAGTGAGCCCGTGTATAACTGATCTCTAGGATGGACCGTCATTGGTCACTAGTCAATTCCTTGGTGTTACGGCCTTGCCAAAAGGCGGGATAACATTTGCCCCCCAAAGTACGTCTTGTGGGAACATGACGTGCTTTGAAATACTGCTACCCTTACTCTGAATAGTTATTGTCTTTTCGGTGGAAGCTGTGACCTTCGACCATTCTTCTTGATAATGTAAACTGTTTACTGTCGACTATTGTACCATGTATTTGTTGCAACCGATTGCTGTATGCCAGTGGTTACCCGTCCATTGTTGTAATCTTTATTGGATGCATTTCTGATTCCTGAAAATCTGGAGTATTGAATATTAGGCCGACATTCATGCATATATGTTAATCTGACCCTCGCTGACGTTCACGAGTCATTGTCATTTCATCTTATATTGAATTCCGTATCGATCCTCTCCTGAACCGATGTGAAATTCATTGTAACAATGTTTGATGGTTGTTTTTTAATGCTCCTTCGTAACGATCCTCTCCTGAATCGATGCGAAGGGTTGGAATGTATGCGTCGTATCGGTGAATACGTAATATTGGGTCTCGGATCGATGGATACAAAAGTAATGTTCTGTATTGATGGAGTCAAACGATCCAGACATAATCATGCAGTAATGCTTCGCAGAGGATATGCCATTTATTATTCGTTTATTCAATAAGAATCCCCGATTATGGATAATCTTCGATAGGAGTCATCCATGACTCCTCTCCTAGATCTATCTCTAAGGTCTAGTTGATCTTCATATGTTAATGCTTGGAATAATAAGAATTTCAACTGGGACAAATTCTTTTTGCCGCGTATCCCCAGAATTGGCTAGCTTGGCCAGTGACTTAGCTTTTTCAATCTGTTCTCCGAGGATGTGTGTAATGGTGTAATAGTCAAAGTCGACTAGTAGCTTTTGGACCCAGCTAGGATAAGGAGCAAGATGTTGCCCCCTAGTTGAATAATCTTCCCTCACTCAGTATACTACTAACCAATGATCACATAATATATGCAAAGTTTCCACCCCTAGTTTTCTTGCAAGTTTGAGCGCCAAGGCTTCATACTTAGCTTCGTTATTTGTTGCAGGGAAGTTGAGTTTGAGGGCGTGGTAGATTGATCGTTCCTCAGTAGTCATCAACGCAACTTCGACGTTAAAAAGCCGATTACTGGAAGTTACATCCGTGTACGTTCTTCATCAGTTGGACGGTTCTCCACTGTTCTTCGGATAGTCGTCTGATATGGTGGATTCAGATATGAAGTATGATAATGTTTGACCATGGAGAGCTCTTCGAGGGAGATAAGTGATATCAAATTGGCTTAGCTTCATACTCCATTTGAGTAAATTTTCAGACATCTAAGGTTTCCATTGGACCTATCGTAACGGCTGGTCGACATAGACGTTAACGGGGTGAGCTTGTCAACAACCAGCCTTCATCATATACTAGTCTTTGGATTCGTTTATCTTCACATAGCATTGCGACGCTTATAGCGTGTGTTGACATGGCCCAATTGATGTATAAATCTTCGCGATCCAAAGGTTTGGGTAAAATGGAAGGTCTCTTCAAGCGGTCTATCAGAGCTGCTTGATTGTCCTCGGTACATGGGTGTCTCTAACCATCGGAATTTTCTAGAAATTAGTCTTGATTTCATGAGAATTGATGATGAAAATAAAGAATCTTTCTGATGTAATGGTGAAAGAGTATTTCGAAGGATTGAGTTTGATCCTGCATTTTTGAAGAGCGCTGAATACCTCTGTCAAGTCATCGATATGGTCGTTTGATAGCCATGATCTCACGAGCATATTAATCACATCTACTTTCATCGATTGAAATATATGATTTTTTAATGATCTGCTAATCGTCCTTTGGTTAGCAGCATAAGCGTTCTCAAGTTCGAACTTAGGGATTTCAGCATAGCACTACAGGCCCAGGTCAATAATGAGACAGTTGTATTCCTGGTCTAGGACATGCTTTAGTATCCGATTGTATCTGGAGTTTGCATTCATGGATGTGAGTAATTCATGTCTGATGGTCAGGTCCATTAGTTGGTCGATCATTGGAAGTGGAAAGCCGTGCTTTGTCATACCTTTGGTTGGAGGGCATCATGGAGAAACCCACTGGTTTTGAGCAGATTCTCCTCCTCTTTAAGTGCAACAGATTTCTCCGGATCCATGTCGCATCGTTTTTGTTCACCGAGACATGCCTCGGGTCGACTTTTAATGCAGGTTTCTTCAGGGCTAGCGAGAGTCCATATATATATATACATGAGGTCGAGTCCAAGCGAACACATCAAGATTCACCTGAAGTAAAATAGTTGACTCTTTCTTCATCATTGCACAGAGTTGTGATCTGATCTACAATACTCGTGATGGGTTGTAGGCGCCTCATGTGTTTATTTGCAATGGCAAATGATCAGGCTTATAAGAATGTTGAATCAAAGGATTTGTAGGATTTAGCCTTGTACTGCACGCTGCTACATAGCTAGCTCCAGCTTTGAGATTGACTTCACTTGTGTTTCTGAATGATGTGCTTGTCATTCAATGTACCCGCGATCAATTGCTCGTTGTGAGGGTCGGAATGATGATCAGTTGCCCATAAGTCTGAGTATTGATCTGATGACTCTATCTCTAGACATCCTTTCGGTCGCAACCTAAAGTTGTTATGAATATCAGGCATGGGTCATAGGTTCAAGTTGTCATAGTCAACTCTCGGATAATTACTCTTTTGCCCCCAGTCTTGGGTTGGCGGATGCATTACGCGGACGGTCTAGCCTCGTCCTAGCTGTGTTTATACTGTAGTTCAAGCTTTAAGAATCAGAGTTGATTGATGAATGGTTGAATCATATTAATTTTATCTTCTTGCTCGTTCCCCCCAAGTCTGGGGAATATCTCGATAAGTGGCAAGGTAGATAATGTCTGCTTCAATTTTGTATTCTATCCCATTGAAACATGGGATCTAGTTAACCGATGGAGGGCTAAGTCGTGCCTATCCTGCATTATGCTCTAGTTCTTTCCTCTAGGCGGAATACATTATTACTTTGCCGATATTCGGACATAAGCTAAATTCTGGACGGTGAATGACATTCACTTCGCTGCTTATGTCGTCATACTTTTGGCAAAAACTGAAGAGTGAATCGTCCAATCAGATCCAATGTAGGATTGATGCTTTCCTTGTCGGATTTAGGGTAAGAATCAGTGTGCAGATGTTTAGGTTGCACTTGTTTTGAATTGCTTTTTCAGTTGGATCATGGTAAGAGTCAATGAATGAATGGTCGCGTTGCATTCATTTGGAGTTGGGTGATCAACCATGTCCGTTTCGATTTACGTTCTCCCGTCAGATCTAGGGATAAAGTCAGCTCAGATGTAGTCATGTCATGCTCATTTGGTCTCATGCTCTTCCTGACGGATCGAAGGAAGGCGATGGAGGACGAATGATCAAGTCACACTCATTCGTGGTTTATCCTTCTATCCGTGCTATGTTGGTCAAAGGTATTCGATGGACATTCGGGTCACATCGATTTGTAGTCAAAGAGGATCGATATTGACCATCGATTCAATGGTACGATGTGAAAGGTGTAGATCGATATTGCCCGTCGATCCGGCGGTACGATATAAGTGATTGCCCAGAACTTCGGGCATCATTCTGATTGGTTTGCATTAAGGTCTCCTTGTAGTCATTTCCTTAAGTTGTAAAGGATGCTAAGCTAGAGATGTAGCGAGTCACATTTCTCTTCTTTCGGTGATTTGTACTTCTGCCCCCAGTCAAGGGCAAAAGCCGAAGTGTGGCCGATCAAATTACAATTTTAGTTTGATGCTTCTCCCACTAAACTGTAGGAAGGAATTGATTGGCGGATGGTTAGGTCACATCCATCCATGCTGCATGCACAACTCGTCGGATCACAAGCGAGAGTTAGCATATGAGCGGTCATGTCACGTTCATTTGTGGTTGGATGGTAGTAATATCAATTCAGAATAGGACATCCTGCTAGGTCCGTTTTTCGAATCTATGCCTCCCCGTCGAATCAAGGAAGGAATTTTGTCTCGTAGGGTTGGAGTGCATCCCTATAAATTTATGTTATGGGTCCCGTGCCGGGGACAAAAGATGATGCATGGACGGTTGTGGCACGCCCGCTTAGTGCTGGATGGTCGGATCACATCCAATTTTGTGTATTAAGTGTGCCCCCATGTCAGGGGAAGATTGGGAAGCAGACGGTCGTACCACATCCGCTTTTTGTACTATGGAACTTGATGAGGAACCATAGCCGATAGATGGACAGTCGAATCACATCCCTTTTGGTATTCATACTCCAAACAATGTTTTGAGGACTGGAGTTGGTTGATGGGTGGTCATTCGCATCCAGTTGGTGTTTATACTCCGATCTGCGCTCTCGGGACCAGAGTTAGTTGATGTTTATACTCCAGTTCGCAATCTGGGAGTCTGGAGTTCGTTGACCAGACGGTCTGTCACGTCTATTATGAGTTTCCTTTTTTGCGTTCGCACTCCGGGAACAAGTGATGTATCTTGGCTGAGATATGGTCGAAGTCGTTAGGCGGACGGATCCGCCCTCCTCGAAGCTGCATTTATTTGATGCTTATACTCCGGCTCGCGCTCTGGGAGTTTGGAGTTAGTTGTTGTTTATGCTCCGGTTCACACTCTGGGATTTCGGAGTTAGTTAATATTTATACTCCAGCTCGCGCTCTCGGTGTCTGGAGTTTGTTGATGTTTATACTCCGCTTTGCACTCTGGGAATACGGAGTTGATGAATGTTTATACTCCGCCTCGCACTCTGGGAGTACGGAGTTGATGAATGTTTATACTCCGCCTCGCACTCTGGGAGTACGGAGTTGGTTAATGTTTATACTCCAGCTCGCGCTCTCGGAGTCTGGAGTTTGAATGTTTATACTCCACTTCGCACTCTGGGAATACGGAGTTAATGAATGTTTATACTCCGCCTCACACTCTGGGAGTACGGAGTTGGTTAATGTTTATACTCCAGCTCGCGCTCTCGGAGTCTGGAGTTTGAATGTTTATACTCCGCTTCGCACTCTGGGAATACGGAGTTGATGAATGTTTATACTCCGCCTCGCACTCTGGGAGTACGGAGTTGGTTAATGTTTATACTCCAGCTCGCGCTCTCGGAGTCTGGAGTTTGAATGTTTATACTCCGCTTCGCACTCTGGGAATACGGAGTTAATGAATGTTTATACTCCGCCTCACACTCTGGGAGTATGGAGTTGGTTAATGTTTATACTCCAGCTCGCGCTCTCGGAGTCTGGAGTTTGAATGTTTATACTCCGCTTCGCACTCTGGGAATACGGAGTTGATGAATGTTTATACTCCGCCTCGCACTCTGGGAGTACGGAGTTGGTTAAAAGTTTGTACCCAGCTCGCGCTCTCGGAGTACTCTGGGGTTTTAGGAAAATGTTTATACTCCTCCTCGCACTCTGGGAGTACGGAGTTAAGTAAAAAGTTGTCGTGTATCAACCCGTTTCTGGCCTGATGTGAGGGCTTGTCCCTGAGCTAGGTGTTTCGCTTAGCGAGTGATCGGTGGGATCCCGATTAACTTCCACTTATAGGCCCCTCAACAAAGGATGAGGTTTAGAGTATGGATGGTTAGATCGCGTCCATGTTCATTTGGATTCCGCTTTTGCCAGGCCTAAGGAGTAAGATTAGTGTTCTGGCAAGCTTTGTGCTCGAGCATAGGAAAGGATGGTCGAACTACATCCACTTTGAGTTGTATATTTTCCCTTAAGTCGGGTGCAAGTAATGGAGAGCAGATTTATACTTTGCGTTCTTTCGATCGAGCTAAGGAAGAGAGTTGAAATAACAGCTCATGATGATTAGTGAGTAGACAGTAAGTCGTTGATGACTTTGAATTGAGGGTTGGACCCTGATGAAGTCGGTTTAAGGCATGATTGTTTTGCCTAATCACAGATGCAAATTGGGGAGTGAACGGCCAAATCATATCCACTTTAAACATGTGTTCTCAAATAACCCCAAGTGTCTAATGTAGGATTGGATGCATGGATGGTGACGTTGCGTCCACCCTTTGTGTGATTCTGATTTTATCGGACATCAGAAGAAGCATAAGTATTTTGGCACAAGTACGAGATGGAGAGTGCTTTGTTGGGACATATAACTCCAAGTCTTTCTTACATCTCTTAATTAAATTGCGTAGGCAGATGAGTGGATGGTCGGTTGCATCCACTTTGTACTAAAGTCCTGACCTTGTCGGTCTCTTCCGCTTTGATGCCTTACCCCCAGTCAGGGGCATATAGTAGCCGATGAGTGGTCGAATCATGCTCATCACGATGATACCTTAATGATTTGATCATGGTCCGCGGAGGTTGTTTTGCACCCAATCTTAAGTACTTGGTTACCTGCATCATTTGCAAGTAGTTTAATTCAAGTAGGTCATATTTTGCAACGTAAATGAAATTGAATTAGAAATAATTCAAAAGAGATCAGATCAAATCTCATTGATAAGTGAGGCAGCGTCGTATGCTCGCTATTGCACATCATTCCATCCCTTCTCAGTTGGAAGTCTAACGCAAATGGTTCAATTTGATCAAAGTCCTTGATCGATAGGGGTTGGATGTTCCCGGTCCTTCGTTTTATGGGGCTTGCATATATGGTCGGAGCTATCCTTCCCGGAGAATCCTTATGGCGTTGGCGTTCACGGTAGCCATTTAGAGAAGAGGAGTTTTCCGATCTAGAGTATGGAGCAGGTCCCCTCCTTATCTTGCTATGTTGATCCTTCATCTGATTCATCAACTCAAAATTTGCCTAGACATGTTGGTGCAGTTGTCGGCGGCGGTCTACCAGTTCTCTTGTCGAAGTCTGCAAATAAGCGCCGGTGATGAATTCATTTATGGGTATTGGCAGCAACTGGCTGCGGGCTTTGGATAAATTCGTTGGCTGCCAGCTTCTTCATTCACTTCAACAATATAAGAAGTAGATCTGGTATGTCTAACCACGATTGACAATGTTCTTTGAGGAATGGGGGAAGACAACTACATTTGATGGCAGTCATCACTCTTGGTGTAAGTCATGCGCAATTCTCACTTCATGAGGTAGTGCCGGGGGTTGTATTTCCATAACACACCGACATAGTTAACATGTTGAATTTTCACTGGAAGTTCTGCATGTAGGATGGTTTCAACGAATAGGTCTTGACTAGGAAAGATTCCCCAATCGGCATTATGATCAGGCTCATTTTATTGCCCAGGGGTCTTGTAACACTGGTCAATGACGTATGCACGATTGCCTAACGTTCGAGTGGTTTGCAATGCCGATAGGACGGTGAGTTGGTTAAAATGGGCTAACAGATTGGTGTTTATCCCAAACTTTCATCCAGATAGGGGACCTATATAGAGTATTAAGGAAGTCTTCTTGAGGTTGTATGCCATGCTTTTAGTCATGTGGACGTAGAATGATCAAGATGCGGGCGTTTGAAGATGGTTCAGCGGTGACCAGCTATGCTTTGAGTTGGTAGAGTAGATAGTGTAGGGGAGTCATCATATTAGCCGTCGTACCATAGTTGTCAATTCAGGAGTTTAAAAGTTGGTCAATTGGAGGAAGTTGCATTCCACCTTAAAAGCATGATATATTAATCAACCCCAGTTCTTGGCATACTAACTAGGTTCTCCAGCCTTGGGAGTACGGTTGAGTAGTATTTATTTACCCATTCCTTGATTGCAACTCAACATTTGTTGTTGTGATCTCCTATGTCTTGTTCTGTCATGGAACAATCAGAAGCATGGATGGAATGTTCCTTCATTTTATTTAGGCTCTTTTTAGGAAATCTGGGTCGTACCCGAAAAATATTTTTTTTTTTTTTGAAATTTCATATCGATACGAATTGGACATAATTGGATCGATTCGAATTGCAGTTGAGTATCGATACGAATTGGGTGTGAATGGATGGATACGAAGTAGCGCACCCTGGTGGATACGAAGAAGCACATCGTGATGGATACGAAGTAGCGCACCCTGATGGATACGAAGCAGCGCACCCTGATGAATACGAAGAAGCGCATCGTGATGGATACGAAGGAGCGCATCGTGATGGATACGAAGGAGCGCGCCCTGATGGATTCGAAGTAGAGCACCCTGATGGATACGAAGAAGCGCATCGTGATGGATATGAAGGAGCGCGCCCTGATGGATTCGAAGTAGAGCACCCTGATGGATACGAAGAAGCGCATCGTGATGGATATGAAGGAGCGCATCGTGATGGATATGAAGGAGCGCGCCTTGATGGATTCGAAGTAGAGCACCCTGATGGATGCGAAGAAGCGCATCGTGATGGATACGAAGAAGCGCGCCCTGATGGATTCGAAGTAGATGTATGCGAGGGTCTTGTGTCTCTGATCGATACGAAGACAATGGATTCGAAGTGAGGCTATGATTATGGATACGAACACTCGGTCCAGATGGGTTCGAAGACATGGATACGAAAAATTGCACTTTTTCTGGACTCGAAAATATGGGTATGGAATTCATGATGAATGCAGTTCCTCTTAGATCTGGAGCAATCTGAATAGAATAGAAGAAACCACTGAATGGCAGATCTGGATCTCCTCCTTAGATTTTTGCAATCCAACGACGGTAGTAGATCCAACGAGCAGGAGAAAAAACTTGGTTTTCTCAGTGAAAGCACCAAAGTGTTTGTACCAAAAATGGGCACAACACTCTTCGGGAGTTATTTGAAGAGATAAAATGAAGAACATAAATGTAAAACAGAGATTATCTAACAAAAACTCCAATAAACAGAATTGTAAATACGTAGACAAGCAATTTAGAGTGGTTCGGCGTATCGCCTACGTCCACTATGAAGTTTTGATGATTTTTATTGATTCTCTTTCAATGATTACAAGTGATTACAGCGAACAACAGCAAATTATAGCTTGGAATTCGGATTCAATAGAAAGAATAAGATGCAAATCTCGATCCGGCAGAGTCTGGGCGCTTCAGAATCCAGATCCCCTTTTCTGAATGACCAGGGGTCCTATTTATAGGTGTAGGAGGCTGATATTTCGCCTAAATTGAGGGGAGACCAGTTCTGGCACGTGAGGGGGCCCACATGCCCGCTCTTTGGAAATCCGGGCCCACTTTGGGATCGATTCGACCCTTGCTTCGAATCGATCAAGATTTGCTCCGATTGAGCTGAAATTTGGCATGGACATTCCTTAGGTTGCCAGTTAGCTCCTGTCCAAATTTCATAGCATTTGGACTTGTAGATCTCGAGATATGATCGATTCAAGATTTCATTTCTGGCTGATGTGGTCTGTTCGAATCGATCCCCTTCGAATCGATAGGGTCGAATCGATGGCTTCACGCGTGGTATTGTTGACGTGGTGCATCTTCTTCGTATCGATCCGCCTTTCACTCCGAGTTGACTGGGTCGACTCCATGATTCTAGCCGCTTTGACGTAGTGGATTCGAGGGAGTGGATTCGAAGCAATGGTACTGGATGGATACGAGGCGATTAGTCTTCGCGGATTCAAAGTACTTCATCTCAGACGGATTCGAAGGACTTTAACCTGAAGGTTATGAATTAGCGTAGCTCCATGGATTCGAAGCGACTCATCTGGACCGATTCGAGCGAACGCTTGTTGATGGATGCGAATCCACGTGAAGTTGAACAGATGGATTCGAACAGAGTGTTCACTGATGGTTACGAAGCTTCGAGGCCAGATGGATACGAAGTAGAGGGGTTTCATCGATGCGAAGCAGGGGAAGGTCCATGGATTCGAACGCACGTTACTGCCTATGGATTCGAACTCAAGGCCATGTGCTCCATTTGCATCGACGATATCTTGAGCGTACAACCTCGGATTGACTTGAAATTTGGAATGTTGCCTTTCCTGACCTTGCTTGACATGTCTTATCAATTTTGGCTCGATCCGGACTCGGACAAAATTCATCGATATCCGTAGTGAGCCCGTGTATAACTGATCTCTAGGATGGACCGTCATTGGTCACTAGTCAATTCCTTGGTGTTACGGCCTTGCCAAAAGGCGGGATAACATAAATAAATCAGTTTGAGAACTCATGGGACAATAGTAAAGAACTTACGCCCATAGTTTAATTTTACGTGTGATTAATAAAAAAATTAAAGCTTCTTTAAAGCATATAAGTATAATTAATAGAACAATCGATGCATGAAGCTGATGTGTATCAAAAATGAAAAGCCTAAAATAAAATATAAATAAATCAACATAATATTTTTATACGCATACCTTGAAATATATCAATACAGTATCTGAAGATACAACTTAAACATAGATTCTTCCTATATATACAAATTGCCTGTGATTGATTTATAATATTATCACTGTTTTTATTGACATCATTCTTTGCCATCATGCATAAACTGTTCAGATTTCTAACAGCATATTACTCGTATTTGTATTCTTGAATCCCACCCCTAGTGTAATCCAATAGTTTTGAAATAATGAAGATGCAATTGATTGCTTTAGCCATCAGAAACAAATTGCTCTAACCATTTGAATCAAACATTTGCATGCATCTATGTTGCTTCTTTCTTAAAAGTCTCCTTACCTTACACATATTTGATTTGCCACTGTTTCCTATTAATATTTAACCTTGACAAGGTTTTAATGGACACGATTATTGATTCAAATTGAGCATGTAATAGGGACTTAAATGTTCAACTTATATGATAACAAGAGTGAATGATTTACCAATCGATTGGTAAATTTATAGAAGGTTTCAATGGTTCAATGACAGCTATATGCAAATTGATATTTGAAGAATGTTCGACAGAGTGAGAGGTTAAGTCCCGATGAATATGATGGGAATTGTATTTCCAAATTAGTGATAGAAAAAATAGATTTTGCTATCGATTCACCTCAGTTGTTCTATATATTTCAACACAATATTTTTAACTATGGTAGCAATATAGTTAAGCGGTAAATGTTGAAGAGACAAAGCCTTAAAAATACGAGAATAGCAAAATTTCATAGATCATGCTAAAATTGTTAAGGGGTATGGTAGAAATATAGTTAAGGGGTAAATGTTGCCGGTATTTTTGTACAGTCTTATTTTTCTGTGTACTCATGACTTACCTATATTGATAGGATGGAGAATTGCATGTGCTTCCAATGTCAGCATATGGTTCAGTATAGATGAACTTGAATTTTCAAATTTGACTTAAATAATAAAGTTAATTCTTAGATTTGGTATTTTATATAAGAATATAAAGAATGATGATGCACTAGTATCTTTGTGGTGACAATCTATGCTAGAATCAGGGCCGGCTCCGACAATTGGGTTGCCCTAGGCGTAAGCGGCAGAAAATGGGAGAAAAAAAACTGCCTATGGGAATTTGAAGCCTCAACCTCACTGAAAACAAACAGATGCACAACCACTTGAGCTAATGAGTCATTGTTAAATTATATACACAACACATAGATGTTTAAAATTTATTATTTATAATTAGTATAAATTTATCCGTATTGTTGCCCCCGTCGAGGGGGATTGCCCCAGGCGGGCGCTTGCTCGGCCTCCCCCCCGAGCCAGCCCTGGCTAGAATACCCTACTTGCATTTTCTTTCTGTGAACTGGTTTTACTCCATAAAATGAACAATAAATTTATTAAATGGGTGTTATATACATGAAAATTTATAAATAGAACTTTTATTAACACCATTATTCAACACCATAAAGTTTTCATATATCAAGCTAATTTTATTAACCAACAATTAGCTTTATTTATTCAATTATATACCGCACTGAAATTATTTGATTGTAAACTAACTAAACAATAATGATAATAGTTAAGAGTTTATAGCATCTGTTTCATACCTTGTTGTTTAAGCATACTAGACTAAAAATGACAGAACTCTACAAATATCAATAGTTCAAAGCCTACACACATAAAATAAAATTGTTATTAGCTACTTATGGCCACCACGTGGAAAAACAAATAAATTATTTAACCATAAGATATATGTATGTATGTATGTATGTATATGTATGTATATGTGTATATATGTGTGTATGTATATAAGTATGTAAAAGTCTACATATGGAAAAATTACTGAATACAATGGTAAACATGTGTGTACATGCACACACCAAAATTCACACCGGTATTGCTATGCTAAAGTATTCCCATTCCGATATTATGATTAGGATAATCATGTACATAGTTCTATAAGGATATATACAATACATGAAATCATTGAAAATTATTTCACTGTTTTGATACCACGATCCTTACTATGCAGATTTATTTTATGATACGTAATGACTTTTCTGGATATATACAACCAGATGGTATATGAGACCCTTTATTGAAATTTGTTTTTGAACTTTTATATAGTTTGGTTTAATTTGTATGGATTCACATGTATATGTATATGTATATGTATATGTTAAGATTGAAAATTTATTTGCCTTCGATTAAAGACAGTTTTCCATATATGTGCAATAGAAAAGGAGGAATGTATAGTGTCCAATGCAATTTTTTAATATAAAAAATATAAAGTGCACAAGCTTAGTTATTCCTTGAACCTTAACCTTCATTTATAAGTATCAAAATATGTAAAACATAAAATCAAATAAACTATTATGAACCCGAAAGAGATTAGTAGATGCTTGATTGACAAGATAAAATGGAAGTACATATTTCTGACTTATATGAAAAAAATGCACATGTAGAATATAACTGAAGGTTAAAAATGTAGAGGGAAAATCATTGTTTCAAATTTAAAGGCGTTAAAAAAAAGAAGAATCACAAACAAACGAAAGAGGATGGCAATGGATTGATACTTATTTTGCAAAGAAAAATGAAGAACTCGTTTACCGTAGGATATTTATATTCAGATCGTACAAGGATTAAGGAGCAAAATAATAATAATAGAGGTTATGAAATAAGAGTTGAGTAGAAATGAGAAAAGAAAAATCAAGAAATTTAAACACTGTTTATATTAATTTTATTCACTGTTTATATTGTTATTTTCACGTTACTACCGTATTGTACTTCACATTAAATGATGTAGTTTTGTGCACTATCCTTTCCACACCAACATTGTTATAGTAATGCTCTCAATTTACTGCATCGTTTTGACCATATTCATTTTCCTCTCTTGCTCATAGTGTTACCATAATATCGCATTTCATATTATATTTTGTTAATAATGATGTTATACCTCCTACTTCCATAATATCTAAATTTTCTCATATTTAACTAATTTTAATGCTTAAAAATTATTACGCATGTGGACTGTTTATATGAGTGCACAAAAAAATGATCGAAACATTTAATGTTCATGTACTATATATTGATACTTAAAAATATTACTTACTATATTAATTTACACGATTTAGTTAAAAACACTCTATTTGGTAATATGGAAGGTGGAGTTATAACATGATTTAACAAAATAATAATTACCACGGTATTTTAACATGATTTATTCTTTCTCATGTTCCTATGAATTAACCAATATTTTGAACATTCTCACACACATCTTACCACTACTATGTAACATACTGATTAGTTTTGTGCACTTTCCTTCCACACCATCATTATTATTGTAATGCTCTCAATTTATTGCATCGTTTGACCATATTCATTTTCCTCTCTTGCTCATAGCGTTACTATTATATTGCGTTTCATATTATATTTTGTTAATAATGATGTTATACCTACTTCCATAATACCTAAATTTTCTCATATTTAACCAATTTTAATGTTTACAAATTATTATGCACGCAGACTGTTTATATGAGTGCACAAAAAAATGTCTGAAACTTTTTAAAGTTCATATACTCTATACAGATACTTAAAAATATTAATTACTATATTTATTCACACGATTTAGATAAAAACACACTCTATTTGGGAATCTACTTGGGAATATGGAAGGTGAAGTTATAGCATCATTTAACAGAATAGCAATTACTACGGTATTCTAACATGATTTATTCTTTTTCATGTACCCATGAATTAATCAATATTTTGGACATCACATACACATCTTACCACTACTATGTTAACATACTAATTGGCTTGTCTTGAAATATAAGCGGCATCAGAAATACTCAAGCCACAGTTCATGTTGAAGTAGATGACCGGGTAACATCTCTAAGCACGATTCACATAGGAAGTAAGTACTTTTTTCAAGTATTGTGGGTTGAGATATTCACCCATCTTCTTAGGTAATTATAAAGTTACCATATTACTTTCACCTATATTTTCTAGCAATGACAAAAATAATAATCTAATATTTTGTTTGAAATGATGTAATATCAATACATGACCTGATTATTTTATCTTCATTTACAACTGTTTAATAACAGATGATTACATTCATTAGCGGGACAATAACTAATAACCATTCATAATTAATATAGACCTTCTACTTATACATCTCATAACTGACCACAATCAACATATCATTGAGATTTTAATACCGCTGATGTTTTATTTTATCCACATATATTTCTATTGCAGTTTATTGATGTTGCTTAGCATACCGATCTCTAAAGCTTACAAAATGGAATTGAAATAGTTTCATTAACATTCATTTGATTAGAATGTAGTTAGTCATTTAAAAACAGTAGGAATTATTTTGCAAGGATCACAAATATTTAATCAGTTTTATTGTTTTTATAATGGTTGCATAGGATGAGATTATTTTTAATTTAATTAAGAATTGTATCACTCAAGTTTACAAATTTGGAGGAGTGTCGCGCTTTATGATATAAAAGATGGGGTAATGTATATTACATATGATGGGCCCTACCTCACATAAGATGTGCAAATTCCCTAAACTTCGTATTGCCTATTTTTTTCTTAATTAAACCATAATTTGACCGTGCAACACATGCATAACTTGAATGGCATGTTATATATTACGTAGATTGTGTTTAAAGTTTAATTATGTGCAGTTTTTTGGTTATGCAAAATAGGCAGTTCTTGAATTTTCAAGAAAATATATTAGCCATGGCAAGATTTGCATCTTTTATCAAGAATGGTTGTGTTTAAACAAATACACACACACATACACACAAAATTTGAACGAATCTTACGAATACACACACACAGAGAGAATTTGGAGACTGTATTGTAGATTGTAATTTGATTTGGTTGGCTAGGTGGTTCTGAGTTGGAATTATTGCTGCCATGAATTATTATTATAACAAATAAGATAATGGCATTCAAGGTGAAATAATAATATATGTTATGCCTTGCTTATGTACCCTTTTCTATGAGTGAATTTGTTCTCAAAAAACTAAGGTTATTTGGTGCTTAGTGATTCAAAATCTGATATATTTTTAATACAATTGGGATATTGCAATGATAAATTGCATGTTTTAAAATATGTTTAACACATGTTGCTATGTGAATGGATATGAACATTATTTTCTGTATTAGTATGTTGATATGGTAATGTAAAGACGATGTTGATCACATTTTTTTTTAAAATTTACTTTAGACATTGTTAAATGCTTTATATTTAGTTGCTCGCTATAATATTACAATTATGTCGAATTGGGTTGGACTTCTTTTAATTGAATTTTGATACAATATTAAATTGTCCTTTTTCTTTGTATGAAATATGAGTGCTGTTGGTTTACAGTTATATATCACAATACTATAATGACCAATATTGGTTTATATTCGCAAACTGATATACCAGTCATTATATAGTAGACTTGACAACTTATTGCACTATATTACAGATTGTTTTCAGACTCGCAAGGTGCCTTAAATCTGAAGAACAATGTTTATAATTTTTGTAATCTTGGTTCTTTAGATACGAGGTAAAAGTACAACTTTCCATGGTAATTTATGAAACCAAGTATAATTGTTTGCAATTGCTATATAAGGTTTAAAATCCAATTGTAGAGAAAACACTGCTAATGTTGAATGCTGAAGATTGAGAACACACTTTCTAAGGTATTGTGCTTTTTCCAATGTTTTGCTTATGATTAGTTTGTCTATTTTTGTTAGCTAGATGTAAAAAACATGCAAGAAGTGTATAGTTAGATATTTGCGAATTGTATAGATGTTCAATATATTTATGCATAAAGGGTCTAGATTTGGATTTGACCCCAATATTTATGGGATGTGTAAAGCTGGTTTGTTGGATGTGTATAATGATTGAGGCGTGGAAATGCATGGCAAATCATGTTTGGATAACCATTCCATTTCAGGAGAAATCGAGAAAGTCGATTTGAGGTTTTGCCCAAATTGATAGTCGCTAGATCAGATAATTTTTAATGGTTGACATTATTGCACGTAACCGATATTTGAATAAAATTAAGGAGGCTAAAACCAAAATGTAATTTTGACCTTGAAATTTACGTTAATCTAGGTGTTAGATTTTTATAAAATCTTAAGTTATTTCAATTGATTTGATTCATTTTCTTTTTTAAATTTATTTATCAACATCTTAAAAACATGCACTAAACCAGCAATTGGGACATATTAAGTGTATTTGTTAAATGCTATTCAAAATTTGTCTCTCGCTAGATTTGCTAACCTTACAAACGGTAAATGAATTTCCAAATATTATAGGCGACCATTGGTCCCTACTCTGAGATCCTTTTCCATGCACTCAATCTCTATACAGTACACGAAGACAGTTTTATAAAATCAAGAGAAGATATAAAGCAGTGCTCTCCTCGATTAGAGGATCACTCTTTCAACAACAACAAAAAAGCCAGAAGATACATGAGTATTAGTCTGAGGTAATCTTATGGTTATGTTCAATTTCAATTCTGTTGTGATTCCTACTGGGTACATTGTGGTGAATTCAATATTTAAGAGAGTCGCCTCTAGGAAATTTATTAGAAATTATTTTGTCATAGGTAAATGACAAATGCTTTTTCATGAATAATTGAGTTAAAGCAGAACCTTTAATATTTATAATCTCTGTTGTTAGGTTGAAGGGATAACATCAAGTAAATGCAATGAAATGCAACTAATTATTAACGTGAATCAAAATGAAAACTATTTTAATAACAATGTATCTTCCATCTTCAGTTATTGGTTTTGTTAAGCAAAAACTTTAGGTACTACAACATTTAATAGAAGATCTAATAAAGTTAGTAGTAGAAATGGAAGTTTTGAAGAATATTTTTTTAATATATACTGCACCAAGAGGAAAAAACTTGTGTGTATAACCATGTTTGTTCACTGGATCTCTAAAAACCTTGAGCTCACTGATTTAGGTAATGGCTATATCTCAAAAGGTATTTGTCAAATTTTATTTGCTTTAAGATGAAACTGTTAACTACAATGGATTTAGATTAGGATGCTATCATGATAGAATGTATTTTTAAAAGGCTTCATATTTTTTAAACAAATATCATATATGATTGACAGTACAATTAAATTGTTCAAATATGTTAGTTTTGCTTTGTTCATGTATTTTGGGTTGGTGTTAAACACACAGATGTTATCAATCAATTTTAATTGTTTGATGACGAACTGAATCCATCATAATGTTATATACTTATGTAAATTTTATATAACGAAAAAGTACTTGGAAATAGAGCATGAAACTTGGGTCAGATATGACAATTGAATCCAAATATGTATAGAAGAAAGTTTTGTTCCTAAAGGGTGTAGAAATTGCATCAAGCATCTTGGAAATACAGGTAATATACCTAATATATTCGAGTAAAATAGTTAACTAGATGTAAATTTAATTTCATATTCTCAATAACTATATACAACCAATGATGACTTTTTGAGTCATATTTTAGTTCATGTACATATTTAGTGTTGTACTTATTTTGATTAATATTCATTACATTTTTAGTGAAATTGTCTTTTCTTCAGAAAAATAAACGCTATTTGTTTTGTTACATATTCTCTACTAAGTAACGATAAATTAGTAAAGTTTCTTATTTTTGGATGCAATAATTTTTTTTACTATTGAAGGACAAACATTAACAAAGATGACAAGGTACATCCTATAATGCTTTGTAATCCTCTAGCTTCTTCTAAAGCAACAATTAGCTTTTTCAGTTTAAGAGTATTTCAGAGTGAAGCTTGGCTGAGTTTGGTACTGAAACCGTTTGTTAGTTATGATTTCGATGTGCTACTGAAGTTAAAAGATTTGCAAGGCGAGTATGCAAGAAAATAATAGTTGAAATGAAGACAGACGGGTTCTTACAGCCATCTTTTTTTACTTTTCACTCAAAAAATAAAGGGTTATTTAACTAATATAACAAAAAAACAAACATAAAGCTCATGAAATACAAATTTAATCTAGCAAACTAATGTGACTAATTTGATTTATCTATTGTATATTACATAGGATTGAACCCATTCCAATTGTAATTAATAGGATTGCCGATCTATAACATTATGGTAACATGTTACGACGTAGATATTAAAATTCCAAAATAAATTATAATTAAATGTTAAGTTTGGAATTTCTTTTTGATTGTGTGCTATTTTATTACACCCATGATTTATGTTTAACTTCTACTATGTCAAGTTTTATACCTAAAATTATTATTTATTATAACAACAGAGATGATATTGGATTATCTGCAACAATTTACAGCTACATTGCTAGAGGATATGTCAAGAAGTATCTTAGAAAGATGGAATGTATAGAAAACTGAACTTTGTTCTAGCTATGGTTAACAAGTTGTATCTAACTTTTTTTTACAAGGAATGTTGAGAATGAGCTATTTTAAGTTTAGATAGCAAATCAAGCAAAATTGCATGCTTTGTATTGTATGCCACAACTGCTGAGTTGAGTATATATGGTTTTACCTTTATTCTCACAGTTTTAAAATTTAAATACTCAATTCTCTTTCATTTGGTATAACTTCCGAAAAAGTCACAAACGCAAATCCAATTAGCCACACTTATGTCTAATACATTTAAAATAATTTCATTTTCCTTCCAAGTTTGAATTTAATTAACCTCATTTTATATATCGGTTATATATTTTATAATCGTTTACTTTGTTAAATATATACAATGTATATTTTTATTTATTATGTTCATATTCTTATTTACAAAATTTTATCAAAAACCATCCTCAAATCCTACGATTTATATTTTGTAGCTATTTTAAATAAGTTAGCATGATCCTTCGAACTGTATTGGTCGTATTCTTTGAAAATAAACTTAATAGAAATATAAAACGATTCATACATTTATGATAATATTAATAAGAATGAAAAAATTAAAGAAATAAATTATAAAATGAAGAATAATAAATTAAACCATTGATATAAAATGAGAGCTACTGTTTTATTATATGTTTTTTAGCCGATTCAACCACTAATACACACACTAGTTTCCTTAACACCAAAATATGAAATTCAATTTTTTTTACCGTGTTACTTCAAATAAACAAAACATCAAATCAACAAATCCCTAGTGGTGAATGATGAAGATAGATTGAGCTAAAGATCCAATTCATGTTTCTCCTTTAGATAATGCAAATGTAGTAGGAATGAACGAGTAAGGTATTGGTCAGAATTGGATTGGAGATTCTGTTGTTGGCATCGAAGGTGAAATCACCGACAAAGGAGAATGAGAGGAGGAAGTAACTTCTAGTTCGACACTTATGGTTCCAGTGGTTCCTTATATTTCATTTTGAAGACCTAACCGAAATGGAAATCCTATGAGAGCCATGATTTCGACTTATTGGTACATCAGACTCCAATACGTGAGAGAGTGGAGCAGACTCCTGCTCCAATTCTTGTTAGTGAAAAAGTTAATGTTCAAGAGGAATCATTGGAGAAGGACAAGACTGAAGATCCGGTTTCATACTTCGATTGGGATGACTTTGAGGTAATTTTTGTTGTGATACTAAATTTGATATATAGGGTGAGCCCGATTTTCTTCTTCATAATTACAGTAATAACTGTATAATTACTTATGTAGGAAAATAATTTGGAGCTTTATTTTGCGATCTTTACCATTTTAAAAGCTTGTTAGGTAAGATCATCTCTGATCTCTTTCTGAATTAACCTTTAAACCAAGAGATTTATTTTGACAAATAACTGGGATGTCCATGAGTAATTTTGATTGCTTTGTCTTGATCATTGCTGTGTGCATGTTACTAACTAAGCTTTCATATATATCTTATTTCCTTTGTGCATCCAAATATTTCACAAATTTTGATAGCTTTGTATATAGCTACATTAATGATTGTATAGCTACTTGGGTATGTAAAAGGGATAGGAGCTACTTTCTTGCATCTTTTTCTATCTCAAAGCTTATTAGGTAGGCCATCTCCTTTTTCTTTCTTAGTCGCCCTTTAAAAATGGAGAGATTCGTTTTTTTAAACCAAAATATTGGTTGCTATGACTATTTGTAAACTGCTTCGTTTTTGTAGAGTTTTCAGTTTGATAATTGCTGTGTACATGCTACTAAGCTTTTGTATATATGATTTCCTTAGTGCATCCAGACGTTTCATAAATTTTGATAGCTTTGTAATTCATATAACTACTTTTGTAGGTAAAACAGCTAGGAGCTTATTTTTTGCACATCCTTTTCCGCCTCAAGGCTTCATAGGTTGATGTCATCTATATATCTGTTTTGTTTCTGAATTACTCTTTAGATCAAGAGATTTGTTTTAACAAAAATAGGGATGGCAATGACTATCTTGCAATTGTTTTTTTCCCCATATTTTTCTTCTTCTTTACATCATAAATTCTTGGTTTATTACTACAGGTCTCCTTTGAAGCTCCAAGACTGAGAAGCTCTGCCTCACTTTAGACATGAGAAGGAAAATAATGTTTTGTCAAACGCTTCAGACATGAGAAGAAAATGATGTTGTGTTGTCAAAATTATGATGTTTTGCACTTTTTGATGCGTTTGTTTTGTTGCCATTGTTACGTTTGCAGACTGGTTGTTTTGCAGTTTTTCTAATGTGCTTTTGTTCTGTAGTTTGAATACTGCAATTTAGATTGAGAATTTTTGATAAGAGCCCGTCCGTTGAAGGGAATGTATAGGACCCATACAACACATGACTACATGAGCGTGAGCCCATGTGATAACCACTGCATTCGGAGATCACACGTGAGGAACTTTTAAGTCCTAGTGTGAGAAATGCTTCCAGCGTGAAAAATTCTATGATCACTGATCTGGCATCTTTGGTGATACTGAAGATTGTGTGGCGCTTGAACTTAGGTCTTGGTGATCCCCTGATGTAATATAACCTGTGTTGTTTGGAATTGACAATTTTTTGTCAAAAATAACTGAAATTTTTATACCCTCGACGTTGGTTGCAAGGACTATAGAAAAACACTACAAAATGAATTGGACATTTCACATGATTTTATGCATTTTTCAAAGGCAGTGCAGCAACTTAAAATTTTACGCTTGGTAACTGATAACAATTAATTGTCAATTGTGGTCGGGAGGAAAAACATAAATTTTTGCCTATGACGGTTGATCGTCAAAGTGGTCAGTCCGTCGGTTGAAGTAGGATAGTCAGCTGTTTGGCCGGTCGTTTGACTGACCAATATGGATTGGTCGATTGACCGACTAGGGGTCTCTCCGGGGTTTTGATTCAAACTTTGAGACGCCATAATTTTTGCTTAGAACTTTTAGTCGGTTTTGGAGTACTTCGATTCCTCCATCGCCTCCACCATCCGGTCTTGATTTTCGTTGGTTTCGTAGAATTACCTCCATTGGGAGGTGAGCCATATTTGGGGATGAAATCATTCGTCAATGCTCAAGCATGGATCCACATTAGCGAGCGGATTTCTAATGACACGATGCTTGAGACATTGATAAGGAGACGACATGCTCCTTTGAAAACTTCAAGAGGAATGGGATGTCGTGATGAGAGAGGTGGATAAGCACGTTAGACTTCAGAATAATTTTTTTTAATGCTTTGCTGTTACATAATGTCAATGACTTATCATGACAAAATTAATGATGGAGTTTGTCAGTGGTAACCAACTTTAATAGCAATTACTTATCATATGCCAACTTAATCCACAAATCAGTAGTCAAATGTGTATCATATTAAATGTGCTGGACGAAAGCTCCTTATAATGAATAGTACAACATTAACGTGCTTTTATAGAAGGAAAAATAATCTTAGCTTTTGTAGAAGAGAAAACATAAATGACCGCTAATATTTTTCTTCTATTTCTTTATGTTCAAATCTATTTAAGTAAGATGTTGACTCTAATGGTATTTGCTTAATTTATGAACATAAGAATATATAATCTTCCTACTACCATGTATCACTAATACGAGAGAGATTAGCTCTTACAAAATATTGTGAATGATCCTACTAAAATAGGATGGCTATTGTTAGATTCTTTTATATATCATATTAATGATGATGTTTTAAAATATGTGTTACATTTAGGTTGTCATCGAAAACTAATCCTCTTGAGTCAAAATGTCTAATATCCTGACTGTAAGCTCATTTCTCGAGATAGTCAAAACTATAGCTCTATTAGAAGCTGGAGAAATATGGGTGTCATAGGAACATTAAGAAGAATATATTCCATCTGTATAATCCATAATTCCTCTAACAACTGTCTAAGTTTATTTTAGGTGTTTTTTGAAACTGTAATTCAATATGCACGTGCATCTGTACACAGTTACCAGAAATAACTTGTGTGTTTTCTGTATTTTTACTGATAGATTGTAACATTATGTTTTGAAATTAAACTTAGGTACCATTCTTTTTGCAAAATGGACAGTCAGTGTTAGCGTCTGCGTCGGACGCGTCAAGCGTGAGTCCCACGCTGCTGCCCAGTTCAAACGAACCGTTCGCGTCAAATGCATCCGACGCCTCAGACTTCGTCTGACGCGAACGGTTTGTTTCCAACCGCCATATACCTCTTCAATCCCTATATATACCACTCCTTTTCTCAACCAAATCACCAACAAAAAAACTAAAAAATTCGAAAATTCAATGATTATTACAAGATTCGTCGTCGATTTTTTCAAGTAATTTTTTTTATATTTGCGTTTTTCATATTATTATCTACCATATATTTTTTTTTCAGATATTTTTGGATTATATTTTGAATTACTTTTTTCAGAATGTCTAGCCACTCTTCTTTTCTACAAGAACCATCGTGGACTAGAATGCCAACAGGACAAACGCGTTCATCGATGTTTGTTTCGAAAACATTGATACGCGTATCCACCGTGTTGCACAGTGGTATGAAGATTTCACAGTCCTGTTCAACGTAAAAACTGGTATGGATTACAACGCTGGGCAAATGAAAAACAAGTTCGATAATCTAAAACGTGCGTGGAGCCCATGGAACAAGCTGCACAGATTCCAGGTTGCTATTGGAACGAAGAACAGGACACGATCGATGGATCCGACGAGTGGTGGGATACAGCTGCAGCAAGGTACCGTAAATACAAACATGTCTCGCCTTCTCGTTTTAAGCAGTTAGACGTGATTTTTGATGGCTGCATCCAACTGACAAATATCAGTTCATAATTCCACCAGATCCACCTCTTCAGCTACAGTTCGATGCACAGCTTTATGACGACTATCTTAGGAGTGATGCTGCTGAGATCTCAAGTCGTAGAGCGCCTAGACAACAACCGCCCACTGGTGGTCCTTCTAAGTCTGTTGGCAGTTCTTCGCATGATCTGACTCTTGCTAGGTGTATGGAAGCGAAGCAAGAGGATGACGATTATGAAGAATGGGAGGTCACGATTTGTTTGACGGAGTATGATAACCGAGGAATCATTTGCATGCCCCGCTGGACAACCCCGAGCAGCTTAGGAAAGCTGTTATTTATCTTGTTGCCTAGTTGAGAAGGAGAATGTATTTTATTTTATCTGTATTTTATTTTCTGCATTTTTATTCCGTACTTTTATTTTTGCTTTTGTATTGTGAATTCTAAATAATGAATTTTTATTTCTGCATTTGTATTCTGTATTCTGTATTTAAAAATAATTAACGTAAATAAAGTAATAACATAAACAAATAATAAAATAATAACTTTGCCCCTTTTGCGTTGCCCCTTTCGTAAACAGAACGCGTTCCCTTTTCACGAACTTACCCATTTTCTAGCCCCTTTCGTTTGCCCCTTTCATTTGCCCTTTTCATTTCAAAAAAGAACGCACCCATAGTAGTTACAAAATTTACTGCCAGAAACATAGTATATTAGACATTGATGCAGTACCATCTTCTGGTATGCGAAGCATGGGCCCCATACCAGTTAGATTTAGATGCTTGATCGGGCTTCAAAAGATGTTTTACATGAAGACACTGTAACAAAATACTTTTGTTAAAACAGACAATACCCGTGGTAATAGGAGTTTCGCAACAGACCTACATCCATTGTATTATGCGATGTTGTAATCGACCCAAATTTTTTTACAACGTTTTAAAACCATTGTAAAAGCTGTTGTAGTAAATCTTTTTTACAACGGTCCACAGTCCGTTGCAGTATGATATTTTACAACTTTTTTTGCCCATTGCTAAAAAAATTCAAATAAGAAACACATCATTCATATCTACTAAAGATAAAAAAGATTTATATTTTTAAATGTAAAAAAGATTCATGTATTCTCAATCTTTTATAATGCAGAACCCATAGAAGAAATGTATATATCTACCAATACAATAGAAATATAATGAATATAGGATTCATCTAACTTTGCGTATGACTTGACCCTTGATCTTTTACAACTTGAACCCCAGTATTAGCTTTTTCAACAACTGCCTATAGATAAGTGAAGCATGTATATCTATGATGATCTAAAAGTAATAATACATTAATTAGAAATATATCGAAAGGGCAACATGAAATCAAATGGGATAGCATCAAACTTACAAGATTTAGTATGGTCTCACTTACAAGGAATGACGATAATATTACATATCCAGTGGCACCTGCAACCAACACTTAAGAGAATTTGCTTTAAACATGCAAGGAGAAGTTGTCTATGTTAAAAGTGGAAGTATCAATTTGTATTTTTTTCCCTTTATATATGCATGTATGTAAATTATGCACTCCAATATTCTTTTAAAAAAGTGAACTTAAACAAAAAATTATAATCATTTACTAAAAAAGAAAATCATAAGGAGATAAAGCGTGACATTACAATTGCACCAACATGTTATGAGCAACTTAAAATTTAATTCTATACACTAACCTTAGTACTTTCGCCCTTCCATATAACTTATTCTTTCAGACTACAGAAATGTACATCCATTTAAAGCTTGTAAGGTGAGGCATCCATGTAGGTATCCATATACAGTTGCCACCTAACTTAAAACAGTCCACTTCACCCATGATAGGTGCAAATAAGATGTGGTTGGTGCGCCATTTTTTTCTTCAATGGTCAAGTCTTCATATAGCATGTGAAATCTAATACATATAAGCCAAGTAAGAGTAGACCTTACTCCAACCATAGTAATTTTGAAATCATGTTTCCATCAAATTGATAAAGACTAACTAAAACTTAGATTTGAAGTAGTGGATGCACACTAAAAGAAATGTTACAGATTCAGTGATATAGCCATTCATCAAAGGCTAAAAGTATTATACCGTTCATAACAAATGGAGGATGAGTAAAGCTAATTCTGCTAGTACTTTTAACTTTCCATAAGCTTCATCAATCGAGGAAAAAAATGTATCATAAAATAATTCAAAATACCAAACATAACATTGTTGGGGAAAATCTCTTCAGATGATAGTGTATGGAAATAAAAAACCCAACGCTGCGGAAAAACAACGAACTGCATCGTGATTGTAGTGAGACGGAACAAATAGTGATGAATACCAGAACAGACAGTCACAGATCAATGCAATGTAGAAAAATAAATAATACCGGTATTTATAGTAGGTCCACTACCGCGAGGCAGTGTACGTCCAGTTGGAGAGAGGAGATTTGATTAATCACTAAAAGATTAGAGTTACAAGATTGATTCACTTTTGAAGGCTATACATAAGAAAAATTAACAATACAGACAAAATTCTACAAAGTTTGAGCTCTCTAGGATGGCTGCCATTGTTGTCCAGAAGCTTCGCTATTTATAGAGTGAAGATATGAGGAGGAGTAGCTGTTATATAGCAGCCTTGGGGTTTGGTTCGGCACATTTGGTTCGGCAAGCAGCACAATGGCATTTGGTTTGGCAAAGCCCATATCAATCTGGTTCGGCATCTCCACTTCAAGTCTGGACTGACATTCCCGAATACCAAACGAGATATTTCATTCGGCATCCATTTGGTTCGGCATGCCGCCGAACGAAATATTTTGTTTGGCATTATCCACTTCATTGCATTGGCCACCGAACGAAGTAACTGGAGCGACAAGTCTGGACCGACATATCCCTTATTGGAGCGGCATGCTCAAATACCGAACAAAATATTTCGTTCGGCATCACTTCTCCTTCACCAAATCACCGAACCAAATTTCTCGTCCGGCAAACCATTCCACCGAACGAGACAACTTTATTCTCTTCACCAAAGTCACTCACCTCCACCGGACGAAATCTTTGGTCCGGTATCTCCTCCATCGAACCAAATATTTGGTTCGGTATCTTCTTCTCAGCATTGATGCAAGTGATGCCTCCACCGAATGAAGCCACAAAGCACTGCGACTTCGCCTCTCCTTCACCCCACCTAGGATTAGGGCTTCTCCAAGCTTCGCGAGTATCTCCAATAGCCTCATCTTCTTCAGATTCAAAATCAGGTATCAAAACTAACAAATACCTGAATCTGAGAACAAATTGAAGCTGAAGCAAGAATTGGAATTCAAAGCAAGGGTATTAGACACACTTATCTGGTTAAAAAAGTAAGAATAGAAAAGGATGTGCACGATTGTTAAGATTACTTCATACACGATCACTACAAACCCTTAACCTAAAAATGTGTCACAAGTATACTATCACAAATTATTCGTTTAAAGAGCAGATTCAACTGAATATCATACTGGAACATCGCTAGTTAACACATCAGCTCCAAGTTACACTTTGAGCTGCTTAGCATCCAACACTGTTTGCAAATCACAATGACACCTCGGTGGAAGATTATAATGTTCAAGGTTGTCATATATTGATCTGATATTGCTCCAATCTACAAAAATAGTATGGGGATAAGCAGATGATGTATTTTGGAAAAACAAATTGCCATTTAACTTGAAATTGTAAAATTCAACAACTGAAACAAGCAGAAATCGCTTGAAAACTATGGAGATACCGAGAACCATCCTACAACTACATAAAGTAAGTGGTTCTTCTTTCTATGAAAAGTACGTGATCACATGGTTTATGTCTAGAATTACTATTTTCTCAAATACAACTGAAAGTAGAAACATGTCTATTGCACTGGGAAACTGGGTTTATACCTCTTGCATTATCTGTTATTTCGTTGAAGTGCAAAAATTTATCATACTGAACCTAAAATCAAAGTAAACTGATAATTCATGTGTAGAAAACAAATACAAATATTTTAAAAGCTAATGCATTTTTGAAAGTAACTAAATATTCAAACTGATAATTCACAAGGTCTCCTTCTCATATCGGCTACATCAAAAACAAGCATCGCGAGGTCCCTATTAAATGAGCTCCAAGCAATAGCTTACTTCAAGCGATGAGGCGAGCAAACCAGATCTAGGCTCAGCAACTCTGGTTAACACAAGCTCCAGAAACTGGCCACGGCTAATTAACGCCGTCCATCTCGATTCATCTCAACCTTCAGCGGCAAGCAAGGAAGCAGACAGCGTAAGTTTTTCAAGCAAGACAAGTTTTCCATAAAGACGACAAGATCCATACGCGGCATTTCGGATCCAAGCGGCACAAACCCAGATCTTGTTTGAAGCCTCTTCTCATCATAGAATATTTTCAGGCAGAGGACGAGTTGTGTTTGAGGTTGGGTACGGAGGTGGAGAAAGGGGAGAAAAGGAAATTGATTTTGTTTTGGTATTGTGCGGTGGAACGAACGTAGGTATAAGGGAAAAAGGGTAAGTGGGAAATGAAAATTGAAGGTGGGAAATGGAATGATTGAAAGCAAGATGAAAATGGGAGGAATACAAACTTTATTATAACTTTTATTTTTGAATTTCAGAAAGCTTCAAAATTTAATAAAGCTTTTAAATTTATTTTTGAAAATTTTAAAATATTTTTTTTTGAAATGTTAAATAATAGATTTAGGTATTAATAATAACTATTAAATATCAAGTACTGAATAGTAAGTATTACTTCTTAATTTTCAAACATTAATTACTTATTAATTATTAGTTATTAAATATTAGCCTTTGTCATTAATTATTAATTACTTAATATGAATTATTATTAATTTGTAAGGATATTATTAATTATTAAATATTAATTAATACTAATTATTATATTACTAATAATTAATTATTAAATATAATTAATTATAAATTATTTATATTATTAGTTACTAATTATCCATTGTAAAATATTAAATATAATTAAATATTAATCATGAATTATCAAAAATTAATTACTAAATATTAAATATTACTTATAAATTAATAATATTAATAATTACTTCTTGATTGTTAATTATTAATGTTAACTATTGATAATTAAACATTAATTCTTATTTATTAATTATTTAATAATCATAACTTATTAATTATTATACTAATTATTAATTATAATAATTTATTAATTATTATACTATAACGACCCGTAAATTTTAACTGTTTTAATAATGTGATTAGTTGAATTTTTGTGAAATTTTAAAAATAAAATTTTGAAATAAAAATTTAATATTTGGAATACGTCTAATTGAACATAACAAACTGTAAATTTTCATCTGAAAATATGAAAGTTTTTTTTAGTGTGTAATTCTATTTCAATTTATATCAGTTAATATTTGATGATAATAAAATGTTTTTCAAACCTGAATATTTTTCTATAAAAAAATTATAAATCATCTTCTGAGCAAGGCTTCATAGTTCGTTTCTCCAAATTTTGACCCTTATTGCTCCGTCGATCTTAATTTCGGCGAAATAGCAGCATTTAGGTACCGATACCGACTTTTGATCGGATGATCGTACCACTGATATCTATATACCGTTTTGATCGTCTCGTCATGCTGATCTCTACGGTATATTCAATTCTGTGTTATGAAACCCGATTCGCAGTGAAATCCACAGAAACGGTTACCGTATCGGTACCGGTTTTGTGACGTTTGGTTTTATGACCATTTGAATTCATTGTCCATTCAACTTTTCTTAGTAAAACTCAATAGCCGTTTGTTATTATTTTATTCGACAAGCCATCAACATTTATTACTCTAGCTATTGACCTTCACTATTCTCCATGTTTTAATAAAAGTTTTGTTTGTAATTGATTCGTTTACCCTTCCAAAAATTTTTATCTGTTCATATTTTGTTCTTCTCCCTTCATGTATCACCCGTGCCTCACTTCTTCAATTTTATCTTGCTAGCAACTCTATTTCATCTTCCTCGTAATTTCCTTTCATCATTTTGCCGCATCTAAAAAAATAAATAATAATAATAATAAAAAAGCCTACCGCATCCCATTCGAAAACTCCTCCATCAACTCGGCACCCTCCGTAGCACAGCAAGGAGTCGCACCCACCACCCTATCGCCGCCTGTAGCCTAAATCCTTTAGAGCATCTTCGGCATCCACTTGCCTCGCTGCTCCGCCTCCGCTCTCCTCCACCCACCGCGCCATCTCCTGTTCCCATCTTGTCCACCATCGAGACCCTAGCCTCGGCATGCCCTGGACTCACTGCCTCATCCCCTTGCCGATCACCACCTCACCATCATTCGCCGAGCCGACCTCGTCCTCTTTTCCTTCAAGGCAACCGCGTGCCACCCCTCTACTTGTTGCCACAGCCTCCCAGAACTGCCCGCCATCGATCGGCAAACTCACCTAACAACCCGCCTTTCCCCTGATCACTTTTTCCCTAGCCTTGCTTTGCCTCAACCCGTGCTCGACTGTGCCATATTCCGGATTTGCAATGTAGATTGAAAGGTAGATATGATTTTGTTTAAGAGTTGTTTATATATAATATGTTAGAGATATAGTAGGTTTAAAGTGTATATATATATATCATATATTCGTTTATATACAAATATATATGGGTTATGCTAAGTGATGCTGTATATATACAATACAAAACCAACCTCAGTGTTGATATATGTATTTTATAACAAGTTTGTACAAGTTATAATTGGTACCGTATATACTGTTAGCGTATATATATATTTAGTTTGCTTGTTTGTTACAGTAATATACATATTTTGTCGTGCTATAAGTGTCTATATATGAGATAAAAGTTGTTCTGTTTATGCATATAGAATTAAATTATATGTTAGTATTTATATGCCAGTTTAATATATGTTAGTCTATGATAGTTTACTTTATAATGCACAGGCGGTTGGCTTTTTGTAGATATATTTAGAATATGTTTAAAAGTGTTGTAAAATATAAGACCTATATATATATTAATGCGTAAGTTGTTGGGATGGGATTTTTATGAACTGTGTTTTCTGTGAGTCATCTAGGTATATATATATTTTGCATAAATATTGGTATTAGTGTGTGTGTATATATATATATTAGTTATATATACCCGCGTTCGGCTTTGTATAAGTATATACACATTTTGTTTACGCGTTATATTTAAAGTTATGTAGTACAGTTGAAATAGTCTGATAATAAATGTATAAATGTATGATCTGACTTATATATATATTGTATGATAATTTGGGTCTGTTGCCTATATATTATAGGTTATATGTGTCATAGTAGGTAGTGTTGTTTATACATACATATCTGTAAGTTATATATATATATATATAATGAAAGCATCAATTATATGCATTTGTACTTATCGGCTAACAGCTGCTCTATAAGATGTTGCAAATTACTGTTACTTATATTTATATATATAATAGTGGTAATATATATAGACTGTATTTTTACATGTGTTTAATTTAAAACAATGATTTTAAAATGTATGTATATATATATATATATTTAATTTGAAAATGTGTTTGTATTTAGGATATGATTATATATATAGAAAATTTTATGTGTTTGAGAATTTAGAATATGATTTCATATATATATATATATGTATAGTTATATATAGTTATATCTAAGTTCACTTATATCAATTATCTTCATCGACCCAGTTCTGATTTGATTTCATCTATTCCTTATCTATCAGCTTTGTTCGTCAAACTCGTGCTAATCTTGCTTTGCCTTGGAATTCGTAGCTTGTTCTATTGTCGAATCTATCTAGCCTCGAAAGGTGAGCAATCACTCACGATTAACGTTCTTTTATTTAGTAAATTTGATTTCAATTGAAACGACAATTGAAATATGCTGATGTTAGTTATTTACACTGTTATATATATGCTATTACCTGTATCAGTTCACCTGTTACATCTGACACCATTATCTGCCAATTGAAATATGCTGATGTTAGTTATTTACACTGTTATATATATGGTATTACCTATATCAGTTCACCTGTGACATCTGACACCATTATCTGTTATTTATATTGATGATATATGCCTGTTATATTATTATCATATCTGTTATCACTCTGCAAGTTCCCTGTTAGTATAGAATCACTATGGGTTGAAATGATACATACCCGAACGATCTGTAGAATAGGAGAAAATCGTTATGGGTTGAAATGATAAACCCAAGCGATTTTCATTGAATTGAATTTGGGATTGCGGGTTGAAAAGATATATACCCGTATATATTTTAAATTGCAGAGTGAAATGATAAATATCCGTATCACTTGACCATAGGGTAGAAAATTTTATAAAGACACCGTTGGTCTATATATATAAATATTTTTTAAAAATGATTTCTATGGTTTTGAAAGAAATATATGGTTTTAATAAATATTGATTTTGAAGATTTATTAAAGTTGATTTAATAAAGTTGATTTGAATCAATATAAAATATGTTTAAGTATTTATGTAAAATTTATATTTTCAAATATAGAGTTTATAATGTTTCAGGTTGAAAGATAAATTTGAAATTGATTTGGAATTCGTAATTATTTAAGAATTATACTTAAATAAGTTTGATTTGAAATCTATTAAATTTGAAATTTTAAGATATGTTTTATAACTTGAATTTGATTAAAAAGTGGCTTAAATGAATATTTCAAACTTATATAAATTTAAATGGGATATTTTGTTTATATAAATTTGTAAATTGAAGTTGTATTTAGATGTATTGAAATGATTAAAGAAATATCTCAAAAACTAAATGTAATGAAATTAAATTGAGATATAAATGGAATTATCAAATTTAGTTTTTGAAATGTGGAATATTTAAAGCTTTGAAATATATTGAAATTTAATGGTTTATTTTGTGTTTCAAATCTGTATTTGAAATCGTTATAATTCGAAATGATTTATTGTGAAATTGAATTGAGTTGAAATTTATGAATTGTGATTGAATTTAGTAATTTTGGAAGTCGAGTTGATTTGAATCGATTTGTGAAATTGTGGAAACTATCTTTATTATATATAAGTATTTTAAATTATATTTAAAACTATTTTATATTATTTACAAACTACTTTAATATAAACTATTTTAACTTATAACTATTTATATAAGCTATCTTTATTTTATAAACTATTTTATTATATACACTAATTTTAATATCTAAACTGTTTAAGAGGAAAGTGTTATGGATTCCAAAATTTTATTATTTCAAGCTATGATTTCAAGTGTTATGAATTTCAAGGTTTTGATTTCCAAAGTATTTTGATTTTTAAAAGACTTACGATTTCGAAAGCGATATAACTTTGGAAAGTGATATGATTTTGGAAATGGATTTATTTGAAGTGAAAATGATATCGTATGGATATGGTTTTGATATGGCAATGATATTTTGGTTTTGAAATATAAACTATTTTGAAGTTTATTAAATGACCAATCGGTGTAATAATTACATAGTTATTGAAGAGTCCGGGATCGGTTAGGGACATACTCTCTGTCCAAACCGAAAACCACTTTAATAACTATTATACGCGTGTGATCCAGAATGAAGTGGTTGGAATGATGACGTTGCTGGATTTGAAGAAAGAGAACGATAATGGATGACCTTGACACTTGTGTCAAATTGGAAATGACTTAAACAAGAGCCGTGCCGTGCCAGTGAGGTTAGCTACCTCTAGCGGACATACTTCTTCGTAAACTACTCATTACTTGTTTTTGATTAGTGCGCACCCTTGAATTGGGAGTGTTGTTTCACGGTGTTGCGATCGTTGCGGCGATGCGTTCTCACCAGTCCGGATCAGGCAAACGGTAGTTTCACTACCTTGGGTATTGCCTCATGTGCCTTGTCATACTCGTATCCTTATGCGCGACCACTACGATTTGTTTCGTGTTATACCTATGGAGTACTCCCTGATAGCCCACTAGTTTACGGTGGAGTTTACAGTGCTGTATAGACTATGATGCTTATATAAAATGTGTTAACGGGGATAATGGTAACGCCTTAACGCTATTTTGATACTTTATATTACTGATAGGCATTATCTACTTAGCGTACACTACTATATATAAATAGTTTAACGGATCCTCAGAGGATGGTTATCCCAAACATCCTTTGAGTTACTTGTAATTTCAGTTGTTATTTCACTTGAGTTGGATTTATTGATATAAGAATGTTAATCCTGACTCGAGTGTTTTGTGTTTTGCTTTACGCTCGGGTCAGACTGAGTGTACCAGTATTCGAGACTCACCTTTGGAGTTGGAGCTTCGCTTGGAGATCCAGCTATCTATCCAGCTTTCAGATATTCAGTTTATTCCAGTGATGTATTCTGATCTTGTATTTGACTATTGTATTCGGGACTTCTGTTGTATCTTGTTTAACTCTGTTATATATATATATATAGTAGCTTCATGAACTGATATTCTTTTGTTTCCGCTGCATTATTATTATATTACTCTGTGTCTGTGATCTGTGATTATTTTATTTACTGTATATGCTGAGTTTTGCCAAATTTAAATTAACAATCTGATATTTTGAGCAATTCAAGTCTGACATGTGTGGTTTTATTGTCGATTTGAATGGTCCAAAATAGTGGGTCGTTACATATACTAATTATTAATTGTTAATTATAATAATTATTTGTAAAATACAATTAATTGTTAATTATGAATTATCAAAAATTAATTAATAAATAATAAATATTATTTCTTAATTATTAATATTAATCATCACTTCTTAAATATTAATGTTAATTATTAATTATTAAACACTAATTCTTATTTATTAATTATTAATTATTTAATAATCATTATTATTTATTAATTAATATATTAATTATTTAATAGTATATATTAAGACGAGCAAAAAAAGTTGTGAAAATTGGCATCCATTACAACAGACAAAATAAAATGGTTGTATCGATCCAAAACACCTCCATTTGGGCTGAGATCGATCAGGGACATTCTTGAGATGGTGCGCAAGCTCCTGTAAAAATTTGGTGGCATTTGGACTTGTAGATTTTGAGTTATGATCGATCCAAGTTTGGCATTTCAATAGACTGGCATTTTCGCATCGCTCTGGTTTGTATTGGTATGTTCGTATCCATGCTTGCACGTGTCGATTTGGGTGATGTGGCACTATATTCTAGGATCGATCTACTTTTCATGCCGAGTGATCGAGTCTTCCACTTGAACGTGTTTCCTTCGTATCGATCCAGTGCTACTTCATTCGTATCGCTCTTTTGCACCTCGCTTCGTATCGATCCCTGAAGCCATTTTGTATCGATAGCTTAGTGACTGTTTCGTATCCATATGAACTCATGTGTTTCATATCGATGACTCAGATGCTGTTTCGTATCGACCGCCCCGCACATCCTTCGTATTGATTGTTTTAGTGGCATGCTTCGTATCGATCGTTGGCCGATCGATACGAACTAAGTTGGTGTGAAGACCAATACGAAATACGTATGGACGAGACCGATACGAAGCGTAGCTTGTTGATGGATACGAAATGAAACGAACACGATGGATACGAAATAGAGTTGTCACGATGGATTCGAACGAATGCTAGCTCTCTTGATTTTGATCGATCAATATCTTGTACATACGAACTCCGATTGACTTGAAATTTGGAACGTTGGCTTCCGTAGCTTTGTCTGTCGTGTCATATCAGTTGTAGCTCGATCCGGACTTGGGCAAAATTTACCAGTATCCATAGTAGACCTGTGTATAACCGATCTTTGGGATGAACTGTTTTGGTTTCCAGTTAATTTCTTGGTGTCACGGCCTTGGCAAAAGGCGGGATAACAGCATACATACAAAATTTTGAAAAATTCAATTTTCTAAACCTATTTTCTTTATGCCAGAAAAGGGTTTAGATGGGAAACTCCATATTTCCGTCCTTCCCTTGTGTACCATTCTTCCACTGTACCTTAAAACCTTCTCTTTGTCCCAGATTTTTTTTCTTCCAACCTTTTCAAGTGCAGTCCGCGTAAATATATCTTTTTAATAGAGATATTTTAAAACCAGTTTTTCACCTAATGACAAAGTATGGAGAAAGCGATTCCATAGCTAAAACAACTTTTACTCATGTCACTATATTTTATTTTATTATCATTTTTGTTGCATGGTAAAATTCATAATTGCTATACCGTCAACTTTTCCCTATGCTAAGTATGTGGCATTCCGAAAATCAGAAATCTTCCTCTTTTTCCTCTCAAATCTGTTTAATTCAAAATTTTGAAATACTTAGAAGAATTTAAAGTTTAACAATTCCATCACCATTTTTTTTCAAAATTTTTCATAAAAATATTTTACCTATAGAACCATGAATTTGAATAAAAATTTTCAAAAATATATAATTTCAAAACGAATTATGCCACATGGTAAATTTTAATTTTTCAAAAACATTTAATTTTACCTAAAAAAACAATCATCACACATGTTTATTTATAAATTTCAGCTTTTAAGACATGAAGACACTGACTCGTGGCTTCACAACAATCTTTCCCTGTCCTTCGCTCGCTAAAGTTTATCTTTCAAAAAATTTCTACTTTTTGGGATTTAAATCTTTATTTCAGTAGCTAAATAAATAAATTTTCCTAATTTATCTTATAATTTCCAGTCTTCTCCTATATTATTTTCTTTAGCATTAATTAAGTGTCTTCCATGAAATTTCCTCGTTTTATTGTTTTTCAAATAATACTACGGTCGACATAGAAAACAAATGAAAATAAACATTTCCATTAATATTGTATGCGTTTTATACAAACAGAGACAACTAATGGTAACAACCCAAACCTAAAAAGAAACAAAGGCTGGAAGGAAATACAACTATTGCTACTAATCACTACTACCTAGGGGCTAGGAGAAAGTCCTTTGCGAGAGCTAGAACGAAGACCGCACCTGAGTGATCGGATCATGGCGGTTATGCACCCTAGCTCACGACCATTGCATTGCAGCTCCGGCTGTGTTTCCTGCTGTTCCTTTCGTATCGCCTGTTGCTACTCCTACATCATCCGAAGCTCGACCTCGATCTGGATCTGGGAATCTCGGATCATTCTAAACTCAGGGGCCTGGTGCTACGACTTTATGGCCTTTTGATCTGGCCAAGGAGCCCAATCAATCAGTTCCTGCCCCGTTCCACCGTGAGCCTGCCCTGCTCTAGACTCCTCAATCACCTCCTTTATCCTTATCCACTTGAGTGAAGCTCTATCCATTGGCACAGGTGTCCTCTTGTGTGTCGGCTCCTCTCGGAGGCTAACTTTATACTGTCGAAAGATGGGAGTGAAAAGATTAGAGTATGGGAGGTAGTTCCTCCGAGTTCTTGCTCTTGAGCTTGCATAATAGACCATAATCACCTTGGATCAGTTGACCTGAATACCACATATGATGGCATGGCTGGCCTTTTGTACGAGGCGGTAGATCTAGTTGAATAACTCCCGGTCTTGGGACGATGTTGTGCTGGACAATGCAAGTGACTTGGCGGGCTTGGTTTTGCAAGTTCTCTGTCTGCCCGACACCTATCCCCTGATGAAAAAATTATTAAAGAATAGCAGGATCAGTGCAGTGGTCTCGATATCCTCCAAGTCTTCTCCTGCCGTGAAGAAATGCAGGATCCTATCGAATTGCTCATCTATCATCTTAATCTCTACTCCTTCGACTTTAGATGTAAAGATGATCTCGTTCTCAACAAACACAGATACTAAATTTGTGTCAAATAGATGCATGCACCTCAGATAACATTCCTGGTCGAATGAGTCGTAGCTAAGGATCAGTAGTAGTCCAGTCTCCGTACTTCCACCAACCGTTCCTGCGGCAATGTAAAGCTTGTCAATTCTTCAAAGCTTTTCACAATTGCTTCATGACTCTAGAGGCATGTGATCTCCTATGGGGTTAGACTTGGGTGTCGTTGCGCGGGGCGAGGGGGCATGATTTGGGTTTGGATCTAGATCTAGGGCTTAGAAATTGGTTGATTTTTTGGGGGTGGTGGAGCTGCTGCGTCGCTGCTTGGGTGTTGTCGGGGATGGACACCGTCGATACGAGGGTGCTAGGGCGGTCGCGCGGCTGTTAAACGGGAGGGGAAATCACTGTCACTTTGAGAGAGGATGAGGGTTTGTTGAAAAATGAAGGCGGGTCGAATGGACATGAAATATAATGCTCCAAAACAGCGACCTGTTGGCCATTAGCGTAGGGTGGTCGATAGCTAACAGTCAATCGATCTTTCCCAACGGTCGACTTCTCGTTCGTATTTTGGGCCAGGTTGAACTTGGACCCTTTTTCGGGCCAAAACAAATATTAAGTATTAATTATTCGTTAATGTTGCTTTGTTCTGTCTCCGTCTTCTCCATCTTCGCTCTAGCCGCTCTGAGAAATTCCTATATACTCAAATTTTCATCTACCCATCACGGTGCATCAGCCTACCGCTTATTATTAATAATTTTTATTTAGGTTTTAAACTTCTTTCCTATTATATTTGCCTCATTTTTTAACTTGTACCACTTTCTATTGCCTATCCTTAAAAAAATCACAGCTTAACAGTTTTCCATTTTGAAAAAATCAACAAGTTATATACGCCCTGCTATTTATTTTCAAAACAAATAACTTTTTATAAAAACCCATTTACTAAATTTTTTTATTTAACTAATTTTAATTTCTAAATGAACTTTTTATTAAAATAAAAATTATATATTTTATTTTTTCAAAAATTTAATAACTACTTACTTTTCAAAAATAGAGTTTTCTACCTATAAATAATTCCTTTGAAAAATCGTTTCAAATATACTATTTATATATTTTTATCAAATCTTTTTATATTAAATTATTTTATGTAGGTTGGACTCAGAGTGGAATTTACTTGTCCCTTCTTCTGGACTTTTCTTTTTTTCCATTTACTTATTGACTTATCCTTCTCCTAGAATATTAAAATCCGGCTATCACCTTGGAGTGATTATTACACATCTTATTTTAGGAACTTATTTAATTTTTTCTTTCAGGAATCTACAACATATAGACTCTTAGATTCCCATTATCTGGACCTAATTTACATCATCAATCGGCAATCCTGCGAGGATTTACTACCATATAGTGGTTTGTGCTCTACAAGAGAGTCAAGTACTATCCAGATTCAAGGACCCTTCCATATGTCGCATTCATGCTCTTCTTAAGTCAACACCTTTTGATACAACCTATCTTCCATTGGGTGATCGAGATAGACGTATATCTTCAACTTCCTATATTTTTCCAACTCATAGTCAACTTATTCCCCTTTTCAGTATATGGTTGCAACTAATCTATAATCGGAAGTTATAGGATTTCATGCATATGTGTGTATATATATAATTATAGAAAAAATATAAATATGTTCACTTAATGTTTCCTAATTCTTAAGATCGACCAACCTCGCTCTGATACAAACAGTGACAAGCCGCACCCCGATGGATCCGAATTTATGCTAAATCGAAAGCCCAAGTCCACCAAAGTATGGATCATTGGTTTGCTATTCTGCAAATAAATAAATGCATATCAAAGCACTATCGATATAAACTCACAGCGGAATACTAAAGTATAATAAAACATATGGTTACTGACCAAGATTGATACTTCCTATATCTAGTGTCTTAGATAGCATCGAGCATGCATAAGGAAACTTGTCCTTCCATTGTCCCAGTTGTATCAGTACCTGTTCCTCTAAGCAATCACGTGGCTTGTAATGAGGAGGGGGTCAGAACAACGTTTTGGTGACTGGTAAATTACACACTTTATACATAACACTAGTTTATCTCGATTGCCTTCCATTACATGTTATGTCTTTTATTTTTACTTGGTCATCTCGACTCCACGTATGCGTATGATATGCTCCATCTACCTAAAGTAGAGTATAATACATACGTGTGTATATGTATATAAGTATATATAAGTACTACAATCCCCTTTGGACCAAGATACCTTCCTCGCTAGTATTTGTAACTCAGCACCTCGTCGGGATCCATCACCACTCGTCGTCGTGTATACCATGGCGTAGTGCCTAATAACAGCATCACAATTATTAGCCATATTCTATCCATTTTGAAAGACCTCCATAAAGGATTATCTAGTCTTTCCCCTAACAAACAAACTAGCAAACAACCATGATAGTGCATGACCTAAATGTGATCTGCACTAGTAGGAGGTGTAGCCATTTAGGCCTAATCCTTGTCTTTCCGCTGACCACCCAAGACCGATGACATTCTTGACCCATGTACAACTCCTATTCCCAAATATGGTATCAAACACTCACTGACATAGTGCCTAGCTTTGCTCACCATCCAATTTAGCTTGTCTAACGCAATCAATGAATTACCCACTTGTTACTTAATACCCCCTAAAAGGTTTAAGTGGACTCTACTTGTCCTTTGACACTTCGACCGAGGTGAACCTTCCTACTTGGGTATCCCTCACCTATACATGAATGTATATAACTTCGCGGGTCCTACAGTTGGATATGTTATATATCAATATAATGTATACACAACCACAACTAGCCCCTTGAGGTGGACATGCTTCTGTTTTGCAACATTGCTGACCTCACATTCCAACCAATTTTAATGAATATGTCATTCTAATCTATCTAAGTTATTAGCTAACTTTAATAATTCACCCCGTCATAAATACATAGTTAAAGATATATATATATATATATATATGTATGTATGTATGTATGTATGTATGTATTCATACTTGTATAATTATCATGCTTCCAACTTCCAACTATTATAGTTTTCCTTTAATTTTTAATGTGACTACTTCTTATTCCATTTATATCAATTTACTATCATCTACCGCTTTCTCTATGAAATCTAATTACCTTTTCTTATTTACTTCCCTTTCTCATTATTGAACTTTTATTTCTATTCTTTTTAGCTTTGACCGCCTTTCCTTATTTAGTGGACTTTTCATTACTTTTTTATTTATACCATTACTTGTCATTATTCATTATATGATGTGCAATCTTTTTTATCGTTTATTATTTGATTTCTATCTTATCTCTATTGCATACATGTTAATTTTTCACTTACACCATTATTATTATCACATTTATGATTCTTTAATTCAGCCTTAGGGATTTCTACAATTTAACACGTTGGAATTTTATCTCCTTCAAAAGGAAAGGTTAACACTTAAAATCCCAATATCTCACAAAAAAGGAAATTTGTGTTGCATTTGGAATTATAAGGAATTATATTTTTTGTAGTTATTGAAATAGACCGTACAAAATACCGTAAGTATTATACATCTTTTTCTAGCCATATTCCTTGTTATTTCAAATGGTACACTTTTATTTATGAATCTGAACTTGATAATTTATAGAAATTTACATTACAACACCCTGCATTCCAATGAATTAAAATACTACTTAAATTCCCATAATTATTATGATAACTCTAAATTATATTTTACTTGCATAACATTTAAATCTACAAATCCGGAAGTACTGCTTAATTATCAAATTTTGGGACTACTACTACCCATATTTTTCAGATTCACATACATGCGATATTAAATTTAAGTTATTAATCATGGAATATGTAGGCAGAGTTTATAAATTCATTACACATATACAATTAGGTCCATAACTCCCAGTTTACATCTAGGCATATAGTAATAGATTTGTAGCGATATAAATTGAATATTATATAAAAATATATAATTTCTCGCTCATTTTTTATCTTTCATAATCTTTAGACCTAATCCATGTTATTCAGTTTGACTCCCTTCCCCCCTATCGGGATACATATATCGCATGCATACATATATCTATTAGAAATCTAAATTAGAGAAGAGATTTGGATTTAATTAGATTTAGAGTTATAATTTTACCTTGACTTTGATGATTTGATTCGACCCTTCTTCTTCTTAATATCTTCTGTTATTCTCCACTTGCATTTATGTATATAAACTATAACTATTTTTAGAATTAAGAGTTTGTGAAGAAGAGAAAATGGCAGAGCTCCATCGTCGCTCATAAAATATGAAAATAAAAGCGAGGAACTAGACTTGTATTTATAGGGGTTTGAATCGACACCAACCGTTAGATTAAATTATTTTAAATTAGGGCCTTTTGGCCACATCAAAATTCACAATTGACACCCCAATCGGTCGACTGCTGCCCTCTACTGGCCAACCACCAGCAGTCGACCGACCAAATTTAGGGGTCGATCGATCGGCCTTAATTTGGTTAATTAAATATTCGACGTTTCGTTCGTTAATTTGATTCCTTACACAATCGATCGAGATAATTTCTTTCTACTTTTTTTGACGTTAGTTCAACTTAAACATTAAGCAAGCATTAATTGACTATTAACGTTAACCAACATTGGTTAATTATAATTATTTTCTTAATTACATATAGACTTGAAATATTCAAAGGTTAATTACTTTTCCATTTTAAATCCAATTGAAAAACTTATATATGAAAACTTGTTAGAAAATGTCCATGAACCTAATGGTGCAAGTTTCGTAGCCGAAATTCCGATGTTTGTAAAAAAAATTTATATTCGACATTACTAATTATTAATTAATTTTTTTGATTAATTATCATAAAATTTATGGGGGTTACATTATCACTTCAAGAGGAAGGGATGTTTTCTAACATCGATCAACGATACCATAGTAACGTGGCGTAGGTGAGGTATCGCTAAAATTATAACAGTTTCTAAGGCATCTTTAATTAGCTATGCCTTAGTGATGTCATAATAGCTACCGATGTTTTCATATTGGTGTCGTAAAGACGTTGGAAATTACCTATGCCTTTGCGATGCCATAAAAATTCCCTTCAAATCGATCTGCGCCTTTTTGCATCTCATCAATCAATGTTGGATCGGCGTCCTTGTGGCAGCCCACACCTAAAATTCAACACGTTTTCAATCGTCAAATTCAAAACAATCAACGTTGCATATGTCTCCACCTCATCAATATTCTCCCCTATCTCTCATCGAAGAAAACTTCTATTTCCATGTTTCTATAAACCCCTTTTCACCCCGTCATTTTCAAGTTTACCCAAGCAGAAATTTTCCCAAATCTAAAACCCTAATATTAGCAGTATTGAGGAGGATCAATATAGAAATATCCCGCTTCTAAAAACAATCCACCGCCGTTTACTAAATTGAGGAGAGGAGGTCGCGATTCTACACAAGGCACGGGATGTTCGCCTTTGACTTTCCAAGCAGCGCCATATTGTTGGATCTGGCAATGAAGAGTTTGAGGGTGGTTGCTTTCGTTTACCTCGATTTGTAATGTAACCACAATTGTCATTTTATTTCTTCGTTTCATTTAGATTCTTTGGACCTGATGTTATAAGGTGCAACAGGGAAATCGATGAATTTAGGTTGCCTGTGCTTGAACCCGAATTCGAACAGGGTACGTGCCATAAGCTTGACTACGATTGTAGCAAGATTATGGATTGTAGGTATAGTGGGAAGGTTTATGAACATGAGTTATACTTCCCTTTTTGGTTATTTGACGTATACAGATTCATATCCCATGTGATATGTACCTCTGTGTAATATATAACTCGGTATTTGTATAAACCGTTGTTTCAACAAAAGTATTATGGTGTAAAACTTTGTAAAATCAATCGTTTCTACTGTATCTTTTCTGAGAATTTCTATATTCATGATTACTACCCAAGAAAACAAGCAAAAAAATTATATTTAAAGTATCAAAACACCTCATTTTCTATAGTGTTATTTGCTTATGGATTTTATTTCAATTTGACCCACTTTTGAAAACATATCACGTTTTTAGGCAACTAATACTAATATATGTCAATTTTGGCCAGCTCAGCGCAATGCTGGTCAAAAGTGTACAGATGGCATTTCAAATGTTGCATGTGTTTTTTATTTAAACCTGGCTGTCGCTTTTTGAAAAGGCGCCAACTATGTTTTAATATAAATGGATATCTTTTGAGATGGAGTTAAAGGACGACGTTTGAGAAGTCGTCTACTATGTTCTAATGCATGGTGAAAGAAGGTGCATTTTGAAATAGCTCCTTTAGGCGATTTTTGAAATATCGCTTTTTTTCCTGGCCCTCTAAAAACAACAGTCCTCCCCTTTCCTTACTCTAACTTTACCAAACTTCTATCACAAAAACTGAATATTCTCCCTTTTATCTTTTGTTCAAATCTCTTACCATTTTGCATTAAAACTCTTAAAGCTTGTGTTTGAGTAGATCTAGGTCAAGAATAGCATCTCCTTACTTCAGATCAATCAAGGTTTGAATTTGTAAATCCTAATTTTTTGGTAAATTCGTAAATGAAAATTATGTATTGTTGTATCCATTGCTATTGTAGAATGACTTCTAATTTTGTTCCAATTATTTGCTATTTTGATGATGAATTGGTTGTTGATGATCAAATGTGTGGAAAGTATGTTGGTAGTTCTTACAAACTGACAAAAGTTCGTAAAGGCTCCAACTTAGAACAATTAAAAAAATCAGTTTGTAGAGCAATAAAGATAAAGTCGAAGGAGTTTGATACTGATATAGTGCAACTGGTCAACCGATTCCAGATCCGAAGCAATAAAAACCGTTGACGACGCTAAATTTTCGTTTTCTATCGCATCTAAATCCATAGAGCTATTTGTTGGGAAAACTAGAAGGTTGGCGGTAAAACAACCTATATCGCCACCTGTAATTAACTACAGTATTGAAGATTATTCTAGAATGGTAGAAACCATAAAAACAGTGCTCAAGGAATTGTGCCTCCTAGTTACAGTAATCCATCCATGAACGTAATGAACTATGAGCGGCATCAAATGTTCTTCGAATATCCTCCTTTTAAGATTATCAGCAAAGTGTGCAACTTTGCTATCCATATCCAACCTAGGATAGTTTTGCATGTATGAGTCAAAGGTAACATGTATTTTCTAATCTACTTATTTCATATTATATTCATTGTATTATAGTTGATACAAAATTTTGCTTGTCATTTGTAACTTTATTCCATAGCAACCTATGATGCAAAATAGTTCTGGACCAACGAATAGTCATAGGTCTTGTCTAGTGCAGCCCACACTCTCCGAATTATACCATATGAGCCAAAAGTACATTTTATTTTGTAATGCTAATAAATTATATTGCATTTTGTAACTGTATTAAAAATGTTATATATTCATATTGTAACTTTCCAACACATGATATTGATACACAGTCGAACAATTAACCAACAACCGACTTAGCGGTTCCAAATGTATCCGATGACAATATAGATATAGACGTACATGGCGATCCTACTCTTGATAGCATGACTATTGCAACTAGACCAGAGAACAATAGGGTATGGATCGATAACATGCAAGTAAACAATGAACCACTAAATTATTATTTTGGAGTTCACAATAATGAATTGTAATTGGTAACATGCAAGTAAACTATGACTATTACCCTTGTACATTCGTTCTTTTTTCTAAATGGTTGAACCATTCAATAGAAATCCCTTACTACAATATCATAACAAAGTCTTTACAAAAATGTGTTTGATTATACTTATCATTATAGGACATCAAATATGTTGCATTTTGTATAAACTAATTAGATTGACATTTCAATGATCGAGTTCTTAGATCTGTCTTGTAGTTTTGGTCTAGTGCTACATTTAACACAATTCGATCTTTATTGTAATCAATCAAATTGAATACTCGATCTCACGGTACGATTTATTGGCTTATTCCAAATGAACTAACTTCATCGAAGTATCATACATTATGAACTGTAACCGTTCCCCATACAACACTTACATACAATTGCATATGAATTAAATATCTATAGTCTTGTATTGCATTTAGAATTTGAAACTCATAAAATGCAATACACGATCTCGACCAAATAAATACGTAAGCGACCAAATTACGAATATATTAAGTAATTGCAAAAAATTAAGCACTTGCATCGGTATAGAAACGTTCACATGCAATAATCGTTTATTAGTAAGTATCTGTGTAGTTAAAGCACTCGGCAGATTCAATACGGCGGAGGTGCAAAAAGTCATAGAGGGGATACAGTGAAGATATAGCGGGATATAGCGGATGACTCTAAAATAGCATATAAAACTCATACTTAATGTTTTTATAAATATATAAATTGTAATTAAATGAAAATTTTACATTCAATTGAATTATAATTAATACACAAATAATTTTAAATAAAAATATGTGCAAATATACTGTAAATAAATGTAACACTGTTATAGAGCATAATTTAATTTAATAGAATATTAGACTATTTTTATTTCTGAAAACTGTTAAAAAATTCAATCAAATAAATTAATTTTATAATTTTTATAATGTATAAATGTCATTTTTCAATTCATTTCTTTTAAAGAAGATATAGAAAAAATAGCGGAATATAGCGAGAATAACGGGATATAGTGGAAATAGCGAGGCTTAAAGCGAAAAGGTTATATTTGAGGCTATATGGAAAAATCGCAGCGGTAGAAAGCCGCTATGAGATATAGCAAGGTTATAGTGAGGTAATGGCGGGGTATTAACTGCACAGGTAAGTATATGTAATATTTCTATTTGTCAATATTCAATTCATTTGTACATCTTAATTGATGAACGCTTTACCAATTATATTAAATGCACAAATTTATTGATATAGATTATTATAACATAATCTAGCATATGTTCTTACAATATTAGAAATGTTAAATGTTATCATTTCGTTTTTTAATAAGGCTCTCACTGGTCTTTTATGTTTTACCAAACCCTAAGCGAAACATAGAAGTCTTTCGACTTCACTAGTGGGCGTTAGGACTCGTATGTCTTGGGATCCAGACCTTAAGGGAAGCTCAACAAATCATAGACCCATATACAATGGATAACTCCTTATCGGTTGTATCACAAACAACTCCTAACTCGTGGTTTCTTATCCTAATCCTGCCTTTACCTTAAGGAAAACTCAACAAATAAAGTGGAATTATTCACTTGGACCTATTATTTCGCGATGGCCTAAGTATAATACACGTACCTTGAGGATAGCTCAACAAATACGTGCAGTTATCTTACCTCGTCCATTTAATATATTAATAGTACTACACATAACATCCCTAGCTTGAGGAAAGCTCAATAACTAAAGAGCATGCATGTAATTTATTAATATATAAATGATAGAGGGAAATATTATATTGAAGATTCATAATCTTCAATATATTATATTGATTTAATATCGATTTATGGAATAATGTATTTCTTATGAAATACCTCGTGATTAAAGTGTTGGACATATCTGAAATCACAGTGTACGTAAAATACGTATGTAACGACCCATATTTTTGGGTCTTTGAATTTGAATATTTAATTTATTTAAATATTCAAATTTGAATTAAAATATAATATGTTTCAAATTAAGATCTGATTTTTGATGACGTGTTTTTAATTTAATTTATTGGATTTTTCCATAATTTTTAATTTGATAAATAACTAAATTTTCGTTTCGGTGCTTTTGAAACTTAACATAATAAGTTAACTCGTCTATTTTATTATTGTTTTATGATGTCTCACATTGTTGTACGCGATCGTATTTTTCTTTCGTTCGCGGCTCGTACGCGAAAGGGATATTGTGTAGCGTTGTACCTCAAAACTTTTAAAATAAAAATATCTCCACAACATCACCATCTCTTTTCATATCTTCTATGTGCTGCTCGTGGCTTGCATTAAATTGTTTGTACTTTCTTTGCCTTAGCATTGAAGTATATTTGCTTATGTATACATCAATAGATCACGTAAGGAGGGTTCATTTTTTTGGAGATGTAACACGTTTTCTTCTCTTGCAAAAAATAAAAATAAAAAACACATCGACATTTTTCTTTTGTTCTTTTCTTTTCTGCCAGGCACAACCATTACTTTTCCTTTCCTTTTTCTTAGATATATGTTGTTGTGTCTTTATGTGTGCTTGCATATGAATGAGGGCATACATGTGCGTGTTTCTTATGTATATATGTGTATTGTATGTGTGTCCTCTACTGTGCGTGTGTATGAAGATGTGTGTGGGTAGTGTATATTTGAGTGCAGGCATGGCAACGTGAGTGTATATGGGTAGTAAGCTTAGAGATTGAAAAGGAGAAGGCGAAAAGTGCTATAGGCATGCATGTGCATAGAAGAGAAAGGAGGAGGGCAGTGGAAACGTGAAAGGTGGGAAGATAAACGTGCATGGGGTAGTGTATTAACGTGTACAGGTGAAGAAACGTGCAACATGTATGGCTGTGAATGGTAGTTTGTGCAGGCACGTGAGGAAGATGGAATGTATGTGTGGGTTTTGTGGGATGCAGCGTTTTGGAATTGGGCCTAGTGGGGTGTAACGACCCACCTTTTTGGATAGTTTAAATCGACAATAAATTACACATGTCAGACTCAAACCACTCAAAAGGGAGGATTGTTATGGGGTAAATAAGAAAAAGAACAGAAATAAATAAAACAAACACAGAATCTCACAGCGGAATGAGAAAATATAATAATCAAATAACAGTTCATGAAGCTGTTTTACTAATAACACTTGATTACACTTTCACAATAAAAATCAGAGTTACATACAACAGGGATAAATAAATAATGCAGCGGAACAACATGATGCGATAGTATAAAATAATAATAGTAATAAATCTTCATCTTCAACCTGCAAAAATAAGGCCTTTAATACACTGAAAAGCTCAGACTGACCCGAGCGTAATGAAAAGACAAAACACTCAAGTCAGAACTAAAAGATCTTATGTAAGTTAAATCAACAGTAAATGAATATGAGTGTAACAGCGTCGGAGATGTTTACCGGATTTGACATCTTCTATCCAGTGTCTAACGTGCGTGCAATAACTTAAGAGATGTTCAGGATTCCATCTCCTAAGGATCCGTTAAACTATCTACATACATAGTACAATACGCTATTAGAATAGTGTCTATAGTAAAGTATTAAAATAGCGTTAAGGCGTTACCCATATCTCCCTTAACACATTTTATATAAATGTCGTAGTCTATACAGTATTGTAAACTCCACCGTAAACTGGTGGGCTATCAGGGAGCACTCCATAGGTACGACACAAACCAAACTCGCAATGGGCGTGATAAGACATGTAACATGGCACACAAGGCAATGTCCAGGGTTGGATACAACCGTTTTGCAGATCTGGACTAGTGGTAACGCATAGCAGCTACTACCGCCCACCTCGGAACACACTCCCATAATCAAATCGAGGGGTGGCCACCAAATCAATCACAAAGTCATAATACGGTATCGAAGAAGCATGTCCGATCGGAGGTGCGACCTCACTTGGCCTGGCATGGTTCCTGTTTTAGTCACATCAAGCTGACTCGAGGGAGTCAGGGCTACGTTAATACCTCATACAGAATCGTTCGCCAAACCATCCTACTTTATTCTGGAATCTCCACCACGTGTACGGTTGTTAAAGTGGTTTTGGTATTGGTAGAGTATGATAATATCCGATCCTGGTCTCTTTAACAACCAAACGCTTATTTCACACCGAATGGTTCTTTTACATTTCCAAAACCGATTCATCATTGATATCAAAACATCAAATTCAATTCAAACCATATCACCTTCGAAATCATATTTACTTTCGAAATCATATCACATTTGAAATCATATCACTTTCGAAACCATATTCACAAAATAGGTTAAACTCTCATTTCAAATTCATCATATTTTATTAAAATACGCCATTTCACTAGAAAATATCATTTTCAATTTAACATAGGTTATAACATCATTTAACAATATTCGCTTTTAAATCAAGGATTTAAATATAAACAATTCAGCCTTGTAGGGTTTGAATTTTTGAAAATAGTTTAGATAGTCATAAATAGTTTAAACAGTTTTAAAATAGTTTAAAATGTTTTTTTTAAATAGTTTAAATAATTTAAAATACTTTAAAATAGTTTAAAATAGTTTAAAATAGTTTAAAATAGATTTAAAATAGTTTAAAATAGTTTAAAATAGATTAAATTAGTTTAAATATAAATTAAAATAGTTAAATAGTTTAAAATAGGTTAAAATAGTTAATAGTTTAATATAAAATAGTTTGATTATTGGAAGTGGTTTATATAGTAAATAGTTTGAAAATCTAAATAAATCAGAATTTAAAATAATATATCTTTAAACAGTTTACATTAAAATAATTAATTTGAAATTAATATCAAATTTTACTATTTCTTCCATTCAACAAATCTGGATCGTATCCAGATTTCAACAAAACTAAATTTTCTTTTAATAAAATTCTGAAAAATCATTTTAGTTTATATCGATTTCAAATTCATGTTTTAACTATAATCTTAAAGCACTTCAAATTCATAGATTTCAAATTTTAAATATTCAAACATTTCAATAACTCAATTTCGATACATTTCATTTATATTTCACAATTCAACTTTGAAATACTCAATTAAATTTCTTTAAACAATTCCTTTAAACCAATTCCAATTTCAAAATTAAAGCTTGGATTTTCGATAATAATTCAGTTTATATAAATCCAATTTTATTTCATATTATCATTTAACTAAATTCAAAAATTAAGAATTTAAAAATCATTTAATTTAACCAATCCGATGTCTATACATAATTTTCTACTCTATGGTCAAGTGATATGGATATCTATTATTTCAACCCACAATAATATAAATTTATGGGTATATATCATTTCAACCCGCAATCCCGAGTTAAAATTCAAAATCCATAATATCGCTCGAGTCTATCATTTCAACCATAACGATTTTTCCATAATCTATAAGATCATTCAGGTATGTATCATTTCAACCCATAGTGATTTACTAAAAATAAACTAAGGGAACTTGCAGTGTGATAACAACATATATAAAATAAATATAATATCCAATCATCCAAATATCAATAATTTAACATCCTTCAAAATCATCATTCCAATCAGCTAATAAATTACAACCATTAACTGCTATCATCATTTGGTATTCTATTAACAATTTAAATTCAATATTAAATTAAATGGCGATTAAATTCAATAAAATTCAGATTTAACTGGAATGACAATTTAAATATACCAATAGCAATCAATCAATTTCAAATCACATCATAAATTTAATTTAACTAACATAAGAACATTTAGTATTCGTGAGTGGGTTAAAACACTCACTTTTGATTTTTCGACGATTTAAAATCCAATTAAAGGCCCAAATTTCAACTGTTACGGAATTCGTCCAAACCTATTCCATAATGTCTGGAATTTCGATGCGATCACAACAGAGAAAACCGCATGCAAATCCGACCTCGTATGCAAAAGTTATTAACATTAGAAAGATTGAAATTCAAATTAAAAAAAAACAAATTAAAAAAAGGCCTCATCACCTGCCCTATCGAAACGAAACCCACGTATCTCCTCCAATACACAATAGTGCAAATAATCCATCAGCCGCCATTCTCTTGACCAAAAACGCCGCCACCATAGTGCCTAGCACCTCGATCAACTAGTGCCAACCTCTTCCCCTAGTCACGCCGACCCCAACCATGGTGGCACAGCCACTACAGGCGCATGCGCCATTGCCGACCTTCCATGCCATTTTCTCGCGAAACCCTCGACTTCTAGCACGAATGAACACCACCCTAAGGACCTGCTCGACTCCCTCTTCCTAACGCCGCTTCTCGATCGTCAAACAGTCGACGATTCACCGTTGGACCGTGAAAACCTAATTTCGACGGCCGAGGTTTGTAATGGCCCGTTTTTCCGTACCCTTTGAATCGATAATAAACCAAAAATGTCTAACCTAAATTGCACGAAAAGATGGATCGTTAAGGGTAGAAAGAAAATAAAGACAGAACCGAATCTCACACGAATGGAATAACATATATTATTTCAATAATAATCTTTACAGTGGAAAATTTTAAAATATTATACCAGAGTCTAACCTAGATTCAGCCTGGACATTTATAAAGCCCTGTCCTTACAAATGCTGAGAACAACAAAACAAATGCAATAGATGTAGTGGATAATAGAATACATCAATGCGATGATGAAGATCTCCAGCTCTCCAGCTCTCCTCTTCCAACCGTCTTCAACTAAACCTAAAACTACTCGGATCTGACCCGAGTATTCAAAATACCGGGATCAGGCTTGACAAACCAACATGAGATATTCGAAATTTTAAATGCATAGATCATGACAATGATGTCAAAACCTTTGAAAAGAAGGGTATCTCATAAGACCACGTCCACACATAAATGCGGACAGGTTTTTACCTTAAGATAACCAAAACACTTTTATTACCAAAATAATTTGATATTATCTTTAATGACATTCTTTTGGAAAACATCTTTCAAATAAACTTATTCAAATAAGGTATCAATATCCAGACTAAGTCTAATCGAATATATCTGGACTGGGTCAATGGAATATCCCAAACGGAATATATGATACCAAAAAGGGGTAGCTGAAATGTTTGCAAAGCATTACAGCTATTTTGGGACTACAATCAAAACCATAAAGCTCATATTGGAATTGGATTTTCCGACATGCTAGGAAACTAGTGGAAAGATCAATCTGTATCCACGGCTTACGTCCAAGACTCAGACGCTGTTATTCAACAACACAAATGGCTAAAAGGGGATACAATCTGCGAATAACATCCAAGGACTCAGGCTTCGTGCATCCTCGCCATGAGGCCCAGATGTATCTGGTACCTAGGGCTCAGAACATCTGATAACCCAAATCACTACTATCCGAAATGCGAGCATACATCTGACCACATAGAATCCCATCATAACCGGAATGTGAGGCTCGCGAGGCTACAATTACCTTTCGCATATCACATATCACATCTCTGAATGCCACATTGTCATTTCACGTCACACGACTGATTTTTAGAGAAGTTTAACTTCCTGAACTCGTATGTCTTGGGAAAGGGTGTTAAGCTAAGAGAAGTTGCCTTCTCCGCCACCGATTGATATACGTTTATAGAAACCACTCAAATGTGATTCAGAATACAATGTCAGACAAACATCCATACAAGTTCATTCTGGAACTGAACGAAACCGAAGGCACTCTCCTACTACCACTAGTAACGAGTAGTCCTTGAAATCCAAAAAAATATCCACAACGGGGAGACCACTGCTATAAATAACTATTTAATGGGAGCGACCCAGAGCATGTCAACAAGCAATCCTCGTGCTATGAAGATCCATGGGCTTCAAAAATCAACATCTTCAACATGTCTTCACTTTCAAACGTATACATTGGTTCAAAGTGGTTTTCAGATAGGAATCATCCAAATCCGACCCGGTTCCTTCGAAGCCAATTATTGATGAAAAATGTTAAGTTCATAAGTGGATATCAATCATCAATCAATTACTTCATCTTTTATAAAATATCTTTCTTAGATATATTATTTTCAATTTATTCCATTTTCTTTTCAAGAATATATGGAATCATTAAGTCTCATTTATCAAATCAAATGGTTTATTAAACCTATTTAGATCTTGGAGTAATTCCAATCATTTTCTCTTTTACTTAGGGAAACATTTCCAAATCATTCTTTTAATCTTAAAGATTTCTTATATTCAAATTATAACTTTTAACTTAGGGAAAATATTCCCAAATCATTCATTAAATCTTAATCAAAGATTTTTTTCTTAACTTCAAATCATATTCTTGTAAATCGAAGATTTTCATAACATAGCACTAATGTCACTTTAAAATATGGTAAATTTCACCTCCAAAGACTAGTGGAAAGTAATCCTACATCATGAAGATCTTTTTCTTCAATGGTCTTTGTCTTCAATATGTTTTATTTCAAAAATTAGTCTGAAGGGTTTTCGGATAGGAATCACCCAAATCCGATCTCGATTTTTCGGATAGGAATCACCCAAATCTGATCCTGATTCCTTTGTACTAACCATAGATAAAAAGATGTTAAGTGGTTAATTAATATTCTAAAAAAATTTCTTTTTATCTTGGAAAAACTTTAAATATGATCTTTTAGAGCATTCGGGTTTTCCTTTCGATCTATTCCACCCCTCGCCTAAAAAGAAAAAACATAGGCCATGTAAGTTCAAGGCACTGATTGCTCCATCCCTAACCTTAGTTAAACACCTTTTTTTATCTTACAAGATCTCACAAGCGAGACAAATGTACTAGTCGTTTCCGCATACTCAGTTTGTCAATACATTCAATATTCTTCACTTTTTACTTAAGTGTTACAAACAATTTCTCTTAACCATTTATTGAAACTCTTATTAAAACTTCCAAATCATCTTTAAATTACTTAATTATTCTTTTAAAATTATTCAAAAAATATTTGGGAAAGATTTGTTAAGTTTAAAACTGCATTTCAAAAGTTATTTAAAACTGCTGCGAAAAGTGTTGCGAAAAGTGTTTTAAAAGCTATATTCTTCGAGACGATTTTTATATCATTTAGAAATCAATCTTTTCAACTTAAATCTCTTTTAAAACATTTTAAAAGATTTTTAGATTTTATTTCATATTTTTAAAACATTTAAAATATCAATTTTAAAGAAATTCCTTTTTTGGATTCCGAACTGCAAAACCGCGATGTTTTTAGAAAATTGTTTTGGACATAATTCAAACTCTACTTGATGAAAGTTTGTTTTTCTTTCTTCGTTAGAAAACTATTATCATTATGGACTAAATAATTTTTATTTCGAAGAAATCCGACGTATAAATCATTCTCTACGTTAATTTGAAGTTACGGGTCGAAATTTACGAACTACCGCTGCGCGACGAGCTCGATTTTAACCAATTTTATGAATTGCTTCGGAACTTGTCCGAAACACTTGTTATAAACCATATTTAAACTATTTAACTTATTTAAAACAATATTTTCATCATTTCAAACTCAATTTTCATTTCATTTCATATTATAGTTTTATATTATTATAATATCATTTTCAATCTTTTTAGATACTTTGAAATCATTAAGAGGCTAAATAATTTCCATACACACATTTATATGGATTTAATTTCATTTAATTAACTATGCTTACTAACCATTTCTCTTATCATTTATCAAACCAAGTTATCATCCATGAAATGACCCTCTCTTTTATACCTTAATTTGTAAGGATTTTTTTACATAGATATACATATATATTTATTATCATATATACATATACATATACATATATATATATATATATATTTCTAAAGCCTAGAGTCATTTTTCTTTCTTTCTATCAAACAACATATATCCAGGATCAAAATCTTAACCAATATAAATATATCAGTATATACATCAGGATATGCACATACATGTGATGATGCATGTGCCTCTCTTGTTTGAATCAGAGTTCTGGAAAATAAGAGGATAATTTGATTGATTAAGTTTAATCAATCCACACATAGTTCAGTTCAATATATAATAAAATTCCATCCATATATGTATCAATATATATATATATATATATATATATATATATATATTTTGAACTCCTGATTCCTTGCTAAATTCTCTATGGAGTATAATTCCTAGCAACTAGATAATTGTGTTATGATTATCTATAAATTAATGGTGCAGTGTTTGTGCTATGGAAAATGATAAAAGTTTCTATCATTATCTATGTATGGTTTTCTTATAAAATCTGTTTAGGGTACTAACTCTTTTCTGGAATATTTTTAAGTGAGATATCATATTTTCAGAGGCTTGATTCTTTGATGCCAGTATGCTAAACTAAATGAAATGCAAACTTATGTGGGTTTCCTATAACAATGGGTATCCATAACATGGTTCAACCATACTCTTTGTTCTAGTGTAACCCATAGGGTCTTAAAAATGCATTTTTATCCAAGCCCGAGTGAACTGGGATTCAGGTTCATGTTAAAAATACAAAGGTAACAGGTGTGTTAATATCTGTACAAAACATGTTTAAATGTGCATAAAACTGCAACTATTATGGATCTTGCTTTCAACTCCCATATTACAGATTCTTCCTTTATTTAAAAATAAGGTATAAAAATACACATTTGTGTAGAACAAGTTGTAATTTGGAAACCTTACAGACACATAAATACATTCTCCCTATGCTTATCATTTCTTGTATACATATGTCATGGTAGAAAAATAAAACCATTTAATTTTCTGAGATTCAACTATCCAGATTTCCCAAAACTTAACCCTTTTCAAAGACTCAAGATTGACTAATACATTTATAAAATGTAACCACCCTATTTATCATAGTGTTCTTTCTCAATTCACTTACAAGATTTTGATTATCTTCTTCAACATATCAGATAATATCTAGATTTATAGATTCCAGTTACAAGTCAATTTCTTAGCAAAATACTTAGCAAAATATCCATCCAATATTCAATACTCAATACAAGTAGCAATTTAAATTATCAATACATGCAGATTTCATCATTTAGGCTCTTATCTAACTAAGTTTAGCATGCTATAATCTTCTTCCCAAAGCCTTGCTCCTACTCCTACTTAGTTGCTGCAGTCCCTGAAAATGCATTTGAAGCTGCCCCATATTAAATGGGACACCCCATATGCCATTAACACATTAGGGTCAGACACATGTCTGGTATGAGAAAATCCACTAAAACAATTTGTAAATCAAGTTAAAGTTAAAACATGGATATATGTATATAATTCTGCCTTTAGAAAACAAGTAATTCATGTGTGCATGTTCTGTGTCAGTGTGCAGGTGCACACTTAAGTCTGCCTTTCCAGAAACCTCAAGAAGATATGGTACATTCATACAATTCAATCATAAATCAAATAAACATCCATATAAAATAGGGAAATCACCAAAATGAATTAAATCATTTATTCTCTATTCAGATTTCATTCCAGGAAAACTCTAGTTCCTTTTTATATCAAATTCTCCTACATTGATATATTTATCTATCTTGGTCTCATCTGCAATTGATTGAAACAATGAACACACTGTAATGGACTAATTCACTCCATTACACAAAGATCTCAGGACTTAAACAAGCCATGTGTCAACTTGTATTACTCAAGAAAACAAGTCATTCCTGCAGTGTTCTTGACCCCCATTTCCTAATCAGGTTTAAGTTAATAATAACTCTTTTTGATTTTTTTCATGACCAAACCATTCAGTGATTCATTTCACTAACATAAACATCCATGTCAAGGCATCTCATATTGTTCATAACCAAACAGAGACAAACAGGCAAGCAAACATTGGTGTCTATTTAAATAAGATTCTGCATGTATACATATATATTCTTGTATTTTAAAAGGGGTATAGACAACTAACATTGGCTTATGGCTTTTGAGAGGGTTTTTCTTTTTGCAAACATCTGTGCTTAAATTTAACTCAGAATGACCAAGTTTTACTGAATCACAAAAATTTGTTTGCTATGTGTATGAACATTTATATATTTTCATTGAATCAGGAGCATCAACACATAGGCAACCCTATTGCACCCCTAATTCCTTTTTGTCTCAAGCCTCAACACTTATACATGAGTATATTGCAGCTCAACATGTTTACATTTTTTCTGGGTTGAGCCAAAACCAATACTACTTTCCTATATTCAACATTTTATTTTCTGGGTATTTACTTATGTTTCTAAACATTAACATATCAGAGATTTGGGTTTATAAAACATATATATATATATAATAATACTTAAAACTTTCATATAATAAGACAAGCAGAACAACCAAAAAGAATCAAAACATTATCAGCTCTAAAATCACAGATAGACAATCACATATGAAAATACATTTTCAAGAAAATTAACTTATAACTGGCTGCCTACATTAGGACTTATTGCCTTAGATTTTGAGTGAATTTTCTCACCTAGCTCTCTTTCACTTCCTAGTTGATTGGTAAGCTTCTGCCTTCAACCCTTTTCTTCACTTGTATTATATTTATATAATATATATATATTTTTCTCAAGAGCTATCCGGGAAGAAGAGAAGGTTTCTCATCTCACTGCCTATTTATGCAGGGTTTTATTTAGGGTTTAAGGTGTTGGCTAAAGTCATTTTTGCCCATCAAAAATCATGCCATTTGCATTTAGTTTTTAACCCCAAAATCTTACCCTCCCCGGCTTGAGTTTGTGAAGAGAAAAGTGGTTATATTCTTTTGGTTATTTTCAGAAATTTAGCTTTTCCGGAAAATACTTTTCCTCTTGTCTACTATCATGCTAAAAGTGTGACTTGATTTTATTATTTATCAAATATTCTTCCTAATTCTGTCTATACAAAACATTTCTCTGTTTTATCTTATTTTCTATTTTTAGCTTTCATTTAAATAGTATGTACTTCCTTTATTTATTTATAAGAGGATTACTCCTTTTTATATCTTCATTCTTTTTCTTTCTGCCTATAATTTAAAATATGTTTGTATATTTTATTCTGCTGATTTGAACTCTAGTATTTTATTAACATATATATATATATATAAGTCTTACTGAAATAATTAGTACACCCATATATATATTTATACATTATTTTGTACTGACACACATGTACATGTACACTCAAAAATACTCAGTAGCATCCATATATATATATATGTATGCATATAGCTTTTAAGGATTTAATCTATATATATATATAATATTTCCATACACATCAACATGTGTTCATTCTTAGCATTCAGGAATTTAGCTTTAGTTCATGTGTATTTCCTGTGCACACATGTAAACACATACAGATACACCATATCAAGCTATATCAATTTCCCTTTAAAACTAGTTTAAAAATTATTTTAAACTTATTTATATTTCCAAAATGAATCCCTGAAAATCTTGGGTTATTACATACACCCCACCTTTTAGAAATTGTGTCCCACAATTTTCCTAAGCTTTAATAAATTTTAAAACTTAATTCAGAGAACAAGTACATTCTCAACCAAATAGATTTTTAGTTCTATCATAATAACTAAAAATACATGCATCCAAAAGGAAAGCAAATTAAAAATCAGAATTACCTTTAATCTGAAAATAGCTTAGGGTAGTTCATCCTAACTTTGTCTTCTAATTCCCATGTGCAATAACTAGGATCAAGACTCCACTGTACCTTCACAAGTTTCAGAGATTTATTCCTCAACTTCTTCACATCCTTTGCCAAAATTCCCACTGTATCCTTTTCATAAATCAAATTAGGATTTATTTGTACTTGGGTTGGGGCCTCAAGAATTTCTGCCTTATCATGGACCCATCTTCTCAATTGTGATACATGAAAAACATCATGCATCCCTTGCATGTTTTCTGGTAATTCCAACTTGTATGCCAAGGAACCATTCTTTCTAGAATTTTGTATGGCCCAATATATCTTGGGGTTAACTTGCCTTGTCTCCCAAACCTCTATACATTTTTCATAGGTGATATTTTGATGAAAACAAAATTTCCTACTTCATATTCCACCTGCTTCCTTCTCATGTCTGCAAATTTCTTTTGCCTATCTTGAGCTGTTGCCATTCTTCTCCTTACCAACTCAATTTTCTCTTTAGTTTCTTGTATGTACTCAGGCCCTAAAATAGCTCTTTCCCCTGCTTCTACCCAACATACAGGTGACAAGCATGGCTTGCCATATAAGGCTTCAAAGGGAGCCATTCCTATGGTGCTTTGATAGCTGTTATTGTATGTAAATTCAGCTAAATGGAGATAGTCTTCCCAGTTACCTCCAAAATCCAGTGCACATGCCCTTAACAAGTCCTCTAAAACCTTGTTCACCACCTCAGTCTGCCCATCTGATTGTGGATGGTAGGCAGTGCTCAAGCATAATTCACTTCCCATGGCTTCTTGAAAACTTCTCCAGAATCTTGAGGTGAAGATGGTATCCCTATCACTCACAATAGTTTTGGGAATGCCATGCAATCTTACCACTTCTTTCACAAATACTTGTGCTAACTTTGGTGCATTCCTTTCTGATTTGACTGGGATGAAATGTGCCACTTTAGTTAGCCTATCAACTATCACCCATATGCTTGTGTTTCCTCTTTTAGATCTAGGCAATCCATCTATGAAATTCATAGATATATCTTCCCATTTCCACTGTGGTATGGTAAGAGGTTGCAACAACCTTGATGGCTCTTGTGTTTCAGTCTTGACTTGTTGGCAAGTCATACATTTTGCAATATATTTGGCTACATCTGATTTCATTCCCTTCCACCAGAAATCTCTTTTTAAATTTTGATACATCTTTGTACTGCCTGGGTGTATGGAGTATTTACTTCTATGATATTCATTCAATATTTCCTCCTTCAACTCCATGTTTTCTGGCACACATATTCTATTCTGGTTTCTTAAATAACCATTTTTGTCAATATGGTAATTTGTCACCTCTTCCCCTTTTGATATGAGAATTTTCTTCTCAACTATAATAGGGTCTTGGTCTTGGTCTTGTATTTTATTTACCTTCAAAATTAATTCAGATTGAAGTGTCATCAAACTCAACTTCCCTATATTTTCCTGTGCACCATGCACATGTACATCCATGTGCACACAGTCATTCTTCCCAATTTCTAACTCAGCAAGCAAGGACAAGTCCTTAAATTCTTCTATCATTATCATAGCTAATTTAGCATGTTGTCTACTTAGAGCATCAGCAACTTTGTTTGCTTTACCTGGTGTATAGAGTATGTCCAAGTCATAAGCAGCTAAGAACTCCACCCATCTATGTTGCCTCATGTTTAAATCTTTTTGTGAAAATAAATACTTTAAAGACTTGTGGTCAGTGTAAAGTTCAAACTTAGTTCCTAACAAATAATGTATCCAAAGTTTCAAAGCATAGATCACAGCTGCTAATTCAAGGTCATGTGTGGCATACCTTACTTCATGGGGTTTAAGTTGTCTGGATGCATATGCAATGACTTGGCCTTGTTGCATCAACACTACACCCAAGCCAAACCCACTAGCATCAGTATGTACAACTAATTCTTCATTTCCCTGGGGTACTTTCAAGATTGGAGCATTCACCAAAGCCTCCTTCAACTGTTCAAAAGATTTCTCACACTTCTCTGACCAAAAAAAAGCTTGGTTCTTTCTGGTTAGGTTAGTAAGTGGTGTAGAAATTTTTGAAAAATCTTTTATAAATCTCCTATAATATCCTGCCATCCCCATAAATGATCTCACTTCACTCACTGTGCTAGGCCTCTTCCATGCTTGAATAGCCACTACTTTATTGGGGTTTATAGAAATTCCTTTGGTAGAAATGACATGGCCAAGGAAATGTACTTCCTCTTTCCAAAATGCACATTTTGAAAATTTTGCCTTTAGATCTTTTTCCCTAAATCTAGACAAAACCAGGTGCAAATGATTTTTATGTTCTTCCACTGTTTTGGAATAAATTAAAATGTCATCTATAAAAATAAGCACAAATTTGTCTAAATAATCTCTAAAGGTTCTGTTCATTAAATCCACAAAGTATGATGGTGCATTAGTCAAACCAAATGGCATAACCAGAAATTCATACCACCCATACCTAGTGTTAAAGGCAGTGTACCTAACACTTGACTCCTCCACCTTCATTTGATGAAAACCAGATGCTAAATCTAGTTTAGAGAACACTTTTGCCCCAGCTAATTGATCAAAAAGATCATCTATTCTTGGTAATGGGTATTTATTTTTAATAGTTACTTTGTTTAATTCTTTATAATCTATACAGAGTCTTAAGGAACCATCTTGTTTCTTAACAAATACCACTAGTGCTCCCCAGCAAGAATTACAGATACACACATGTACACACATACAGATACACCATATCAAGCTATATCAATTTATGTGTATTTCCTGTGCACACATGTACACACATACAGATACACCATATCAAGCTATATCAATTTCCCTTTAAAATTAGTTTAAAAATTATTTTAAACTTATTTATATTTTCAAAATGAATCCCTGAAAATCTTGGGTCATTACAATCCATATCACAAATAAATAATCAACCATAATATCAACAAAGTTATCAAACATTTAATCATCCAACATATACCAAACTTTTTATGTAATTAACTTGAAATAGTTTTAGAAATTAGTAACTTAAAATATGAGTACTCACCTTTAACTAAATCGTTTAACTTCCTACCAACATTCATTTAATCCAACACTTTGCTAAATCATCTTAACTTCACCAAACCATCACCTAAACAACTCCACCTCACTTTATAGTGCTCGACCATCACTTTACTTCCACTTTCTCTCGACCAAATCTTCCAACAACACCAATAGGCCTCGGCCATACCTTGATACTCCCCTTCTTTCATCATTTCTTCACTTCTTAGATGTTAAACCATGTTTTGATGATATTATAAGGTCTTTGGCAAAGTTTGGTGGAGTTTTGACTTTGTTTGATATGGTTTTGAAAAAGTTAGTAAGGAAATGGAAGAGAAGAAACAATTAAAGAAGTGAAGAAAAGCTTGAAAAAGGAAGAAGAAGAAGTGTAAAAGAAAGTGAAGAAGTGAGTTGATATTTATAGAAAAAAGTTTGGAATAAAATATTATTATGTAAAATGGCCAAAATATCATTTACTTACTTTTTAAGCAACCTTATTTTTTCAACGCTTAATATCATATTTCAAATCATTACTTTATGTCATTTTCACTTAAGAGGTAAGCAAGGAATATAATAATTATGTTTGGTTTGATTAGATGTTTACTTTTTACTTTAAAATGACATGTTTGTCTTTTTGTGCTTACTTTTTCTTAATTATATTTTAGAGAATGTGGAAATTAGCCACAAGGGCATCTTTAGCAAGTGGAATTAGTTTCTAGAACACATAACTGAAATAATTACTTTCAAGGACAAAATGCAAAATAATTAGTTTCTAGGGCCTAAAAACCTATGAAATTATGTCCTTGAAAGTAATTGGACTTCTGACTTTGTCCTTGAAAGTAATTATTCTGCTGACTTTGGCCTTGAATGTAATTTCTTTAAATGGGTGTCCTAGAAACTAATTGGACTGCAAAGTTTGTCCTTCTGGTGAAATGCCCCTTTTAGAATTTTCTAAGTATGTTTAGTAAAAGTAAACTTAATTAGTGAATTAATTAATACTTATATTATTTGAATATATGTTTCTATATAAGAAAATAAAGGTGCGACAACTTTTAAATTGATAAAACGTTGATTTTCGACAAAATGTTTTACCGTCGCATTTTGACGTTTTAGTTAAACTATGTATTTATGTAAACCAAATTTTAAAATAAATTTGTATTTTGCTATTTAAAATATAAACACTCATAAATAAATTAAAATAATTTATTTAACCATTGAAACTTACTTTTCTGAAATCAGCATTTTGTCACTTTTGTCAATATAAGCAAATGTTACTATTTTTGTGTATAATTCTCTTTCCAAATCCTATCTAATATTGTTTGAATCATATAACCTTACATATTTTATATTTAAAATCACTTTAAATAGTATATTTTAAAGTGGTCAAATTCCAAATGTAATGGCCCGTTTTTCCGTACCCTTTGAAGCGACAATAAATCACACATGTCCAACTCAGATTTCACGAATAAGCGGATCATTAAGGGTAGAAAGAAAATAAAGATAGAACATAATCTCACACGAATGGAATAACATATATTATTTTAATAATAATCTTTACAATGGAAAATTTTAAAATACAATATCAGAGTCTAACCTAGATTCAGCTTGGACAGTTATAAACCCCTGTCCTTACAAATGATGAAAACAAAAAACAAATGCAATAGATGTAGCGGATAATAGAATTCATCCATACGATGATGAAGATCTCCAGCTCTCCTCTGCAAACTCCAACACCTGAAACTGCTCAGATCTGACCCGTATTAAAAATACCCGGATCAGGCTTGATAAACCAGTGTGAGATACTTGAAAATTTAAATGTATAGATCATGACAATGTTATCAAAACCTTTGAAAAAGAAAGGTATCTCATAAGACGATGCTCACACATAAATATGGCCGTATTTTTACCTTATGATAACCAAAACACTTTTATTACCAAAATAATTTGATATTATCTTTAATGACATTCTTTTGGAAAACACCTTTCAAATAACTTATTCAAATAAGGTATCAATATCCGGACTAAGTCTAAGGGGATATATCCGGACTAGGTCAACGGAATATATAATACCAAAAAGGGGTAGCTGAAACTTTTGCAAGTCATTACAGCTATTTTGGGAATACAATCAAAATCGTAAAGCTCGTATTAGAGTTGGATTTTCCAACATGATAGGGAACTCGTGAAAAAATCAATCTATATCCACGGCTTACGTCCAAGACTCAGACGCCGTTATACAACAACACAAATTGCTAAAAGGGGATACAATCTGTGAATAACATCCAAGGACTCAGGCTTCGTGCATCCCGCCATGAGGCCCAGACATATCTGGTACCTAGGGCTCAGAACATATGATAACCCAAATCACTACTATCCGAATGCGAGCATACATTTGACCACATAGAATCCCATCATAACCGGGGTGTAAGGCTCGCGAGGCTACGATTACCTTTCACATATCACATCTCTGAATGCCACATTGTCATTCCACGTCACACGACTGATTTCTAGAATAGTATAACTTCCTAAGCTCGTATGTCTCAGGATAGGGTGTTAAGCTAAGAGAAGTTGCATTCTCCACCACCGACTGATATACGTTTATAGAAACCACTCAGTTGTGATTTAGAATACTATGTTAGACAAACATCCATACAAGTTCGTTCTGGGATTGAACGAAACCGAAGGCACTCTCCTATTACCACTAATAGCGAGTAGTCCTTGCAATCCGAAAAAATATCCACAAGGGGGACACCGCTGCTATAAATAACTCTATAATGGAAGCAACCCAGAGCATGTCAACAAGCAGTCCTCGTGCTATGTAGATCCACGGTCTTCAAAAATCATCATCTTCAACATGTCTTCACTTTCAAACGTATACATTGGCTCGAAGTGGTTTTTGGATAGGAATCACCCAAATCCGACTCCGGTTCCTTCGAAGCCAATTATCAATAAAAAGATGTTAAGTTCATAAGTGGATATCAACCATCAATCAATTACTTCATCTTTTATAAAATATCCTTTTTAGATATATTCTTTTGAAGTGTATATGGAATCCTTAAGCCTCATTTATTAAATCGTTTGATTTATTTAAACCTTTCTTAAATCCTGAAATAATTCCAAATCATTTTCTCTTTTACTTAGGAAAACATTTCCAAATCATTCATTACATCTTAATCAAAGATTTCTTATATTCAAGTTATAACTTTTAACTTAGGGAAAATATTCCCAAATCATTCAGTAAATCTTAATCAAAGATTTCTTTCTTAACTTCAAATCATATTCTTGCAAATCGAAGATTTTCATAATAGAGTACTACTGCTACCTTAGATATGGTAAATTTCACCTCTAGAGACTAGTGACAAGCAATCCTACATTATGAAGAGCTTTGTCTTCAATAAGTTTTATTTCGAAAATTAGTTTGAAGGGATTTTCGGATAAGAATCACCCAAATCTAATCCCAGTTCTTCATATAGAATCACCCAAATTCAATCTCGATTCCTTCGTACCAATCATCGAATAAAAGATGTTAAGTGGTTAAATAACATTAAAAAAAATTGTTTCTTTTCTTTTATTTTGGAACCCTTGGCTACTCGTAAAAATTTGAGTACCCAAGAGTTTAATAAAACAGAAAATAAACACTTGGGTCAGACATGGGTTTGGTGTGCTTTGACGAATTTATGGAGGAGATATGGAGCAGGAGGCTTCAGCATTCGTAGATATATAGTGTTCTGCTGTGTTGATCTCTGTGTTGTATCTTGTGTTGTATGATAGACAAGTTTTATAACTGTCTAATGTATTGTGTTGTATAAACTGTGTAACTCTGATTATGTAAAGACTATGTAATAGATATGTGATATATTATATTTCGTTTCGTTTCCGCTGTGAGATTCTGATATTGTTTAGTTCTTTCTCTATCTTTTCTCTTTTCTATCCCTTTCTTTCTTATTAACGATGCGTCATTCTGTGGAATGAATGGCGGGTCGTTACAGTAAAACTTAAATATGATTTTTTTAGAGCACCTGGGCTTTCCTTTCGATCTGTTCCACCCCTCGTCTAAAAGATAAAGTGAAGGCCAGGTAAGTTCAAGGCACTGGTTGCTCCATTCCTAACCTTAGTTACACAATTTGTTTTACCGTTTAGCTCTTACAGGCGGTACAAATGTACTCGTCATTTCCGCATACTCAGTTATTAGCTTTATTTTGGAATTGATTATAAGATTCCAAATTATCTTTTAAACTCTTAATTTTCCTTTTTAAAAACATTCATAATTGATTTTAGGGAAAATCGTTAAGTTTAAACTCATATTCAAAATGTTATAGAATTCGCAGCATAAAAGTACTGCGGAAAGTGCTATATAAGCTTATTTGATTTAAACAACTTTTTAATATTTGAAAATTTATATTTCCATTCCAAATCTCTTTTAAACTAATTTAATAGATTTATCAAATTTATTTTTAAATTTAGTTTACATAAATAAATAGTTTAACTAAAACGTCAAAATGTGACCGTAAATCATTTTGTCGAAAATCAACGTTTTGTCGATTAAAAGTTGTCGCAACGTTGTTGCACCTTTATTTCCTTATATAGGAACATATATTCAAATAGTATGAGTATTAATTAATTCCTAATCAAGTTTACTTTTACTAAACATACTTAGAAATTCTAGAATTTCATTAACAAAAAGTAACCATAAAAACATAAAAAGTGTTATAAAAGTTAAAAAGTAAACATCAAATCAAACAAACATAATTATTATATTCTTTACTTAATACTTAAGTGAAAAAGACATAAATTAATGATTTGAAATGTGATTTTTAAAATATGGAATAAATTTGATAAATCTATTAAAATGGTTTAAAAGATATTTGGAATGGAAAATATGAATTTTCAAATATTAAAAAGTTGTTTAAATCAAATAAGCTTATAGAGCATTTTCCACAGCACTTTTCTACTGTCGTTTCTACGACCTTTTAAAAGAAAGTTTAAACTTAACGATTTTTTCTAAAATCAATTATGAATGTTTTTTAAAAAGGAAAATTAAGAGGAATTGTTTATACCACTTAAACAAAAAGTAAAGAATATAATAATTATGTGTGTTTAATTTGATGTTTACTTTTTGACCTTTTAACACTTTTTGTCTTTTTATGCTTACCTTTTGTTAATTACATTCTAGAATTTTCTAAGTATGTTTAGTAAAAGTAAACTTGATTAGTGAATTTATGAATACTTATACTATATGTTCATATATAAGAAAATAAATGTGCGACACGTTGCGACAACTTTTAAATCGACAAAACGTTGATTTTCGACAAAATGTTTTAAGGTCGCATTTTGACGTTTTAGTTAAATTATGTATTTATGTAAACCAAATTTAAAAATAAATTTGTATATTTCTATTTAAAATTATAAACACTCATAAATAAATTAAAATAATTTGCTTTACCATTGAAACCTACTTTTCTGAAATCAGCATTTTGCCACTTTTGTCGATATAAGAAAATGTTACTATTTCTGTGTATACTTCTCTTTCCAAATCCTATCTAATATTGTTTGAATCATATAACCTTACCTATTTTATATTTAAAATCACTTTAAATAATATATGTTAAAGTGGTCAAATTCTGGGTCGTTACAAGGTTCATTCTCGATTTCTGGTCAAACGATGCATCCAATTAAAAACGAATTGCTGCAGTGGATTAGCTCATCGAGAGCTTTCCAATGATATATAATATGACAAAGTTTTGAGGATTTTGATTTTTGATTTGAATTTGAAATTGAATTAGGGTTTGTAATTGGAATTTGGTTTCTGCCATTGAAGAAAAGAATAGACATATGTTGATGTACGTACAGAATAAACTAAAAGACTGCTAGGGTTGAGAAACAAAGTCTATTTATATGGACATGGCCTGATAAATTGAATTAACATATCGAATTGGTTCGAAACAACAATAACTACCCGAAAAGCTCGTTCTGCTCCCGAAACGAAAGTGGGTAATCCCATATATGAAAATGGATGTTTTCGATATTTTTAAATTCAATGAAATAGGTTTTAAGTCTTAATTCCATTGTATGAAGAAGTTAGTTTTTAAAATCATCTTATTTCAAATTGAATTTATTAAATCGATTTCTTCCCGTTTCGAGCCCGCACGATTAAACGACAAGTCCGATCGCTACGAAACTTGAAATCCTGCAATAATTCACTGTTATGGATCCGATGAAACTAGTTTCATTGAAATCCGAGACAGTGGTCAAAATGGCTATTTTCACGTTAATTAAATAAATTATTATTAAATTAATTTTATCACTTCTCAAATTCAAATTTTATAACTAACAAATTTTATCATTTTTGATTACCTAGTAATTTATAATCCTTTAAAATTAATTTCCATGTCAAATCCAATATTAAATATTTAATTAATTACAGCATTCAATTTCAATTGCAGTAAATTCATTAATTATAATTTAAAAATCCAATAAATTCATTTATTTTGATTTACCACTTATTATTCCATCAGTCATTATTTTATGGATATAGTTAACATTGGTTTACCATTTATTACATCAATATTCTACGGTTATCATTTTAATTCACATTGACTGCAATATTTAAGTAGATTAATTGTAGTTGATTTCCAATTTATTTCAACGAATTAAATAGTGAATTTATAATTAAACCATTATTACAACTTACCAATTCAAACACGTTCTATGTTTATTGTTTACCACCAAGTTAATAAATTCACATATTGATTAATCATTCCATATTAACCAATTCCAATTAATTACGTACAATTTTACCGTTTAATACAACATTTGGTTTATTTCCTTATTTACGCTTTATAACCATATTTAACTTTACAATCATTTCAGTCAATTGAAATTACATTAAAGTAGTTATCAATTACCTTAACTTAGTATTAATACATCTCAATCTAGTTATTTTTCTCATTAATAAATCTTAAAGTTTTAAAATTTTCACAACGTTACATTCCAAAACTTATTTAATTAATAAATTTTAATTATCGGAAAAATACGGATCGTTACATTGGGTAAGATTTACGTTTTATATAATTAAATTGGTTTATAATATGTTAACTTTGGAAGAATATAAAAGTGGTAAGGCAAGTTCTGTGCATGCGTTTGGATGTTGGGTAAGAAAGGTTTGTTTATTTTTATATATTTAAGTTTAGTTTATAAACTTAGGTATAAATTAATTAGTTAGTTTAAACTAGTTTAAACAATTTAAAAGAACACGGTAGCTTTTGGATATATGTAAGTGGGCGTGGGTTTTGTTGTTTTGGATTTTGGGTAAGTAAGGATATAAAAGTTTAGTTAATTAAATATGCTATTTAATTATAAGTTTAAAACATGTTTAAACTTTAAAAATCAATAACTCCTCCATACTAAGTCCATTTAGCCCGCGTCTTCGAGACTAGATTTGTATTAACTAGTAAAACACATTAGTAAAGATATTTGACACTTTTAGAGAAGTAAAATATATTTATAATATATTAGGTATTGAATTTAATTACGCCAAACATAATTAAAATGGCTATACTTCGTTGGTGTCATTTATTTAGCAGAATCAAACACCGTTCTACTATTTTACATTGAATAGATTATTTTGGACATCCATTTAGCAGAATAAATCTCCATTCTGCTATTATATAAATTTGCACATTTATTTATATAAACCAGTTAATACTAATTTATGTGTTATTATTCAATTTGTTGAATTGTTGATAATAATGTGTTATTATAATTATGATTTGTTTGGTTGATTGAATTTTGCTCGACCAGTTTATGAGAAATAACCTTTTCTTTTGTTTTTGCATGGGGTTGGATAGAAACAAATGTAGGTTATAGCTTGTGATTTATTTCACAATTTGACTATAAGGTGTTTAGCAATAATATTGGTTTAGTAAATTATTATAATTAGTTATAATAGTTTAACATTTTAGTTTGAACTTCAATTAAATGAAGTTGTTTTGAAAGATGGTTTTCATAAAAGAATTTGTTATGAAATGTTTATGGTAAATGAATTGGTCACAAAAGAATTTGAAAATATTTGTAAATGAAATAATTATAATAAATGATGTTTATTATATTTTTAAAAAGGAAAGGATACTTGTCTTTTGAAATGAAATGGTTTCTTTGAAAAGAAATAGAAATATCCGAGAATGAATATTTTGAAGTTATATTATATAAAAGTGATATATATAAAGACACTTATAAAATGTTTTTTATAAATAAAGAATCTCGATAACTTAAAACCTGGTGGTTTTAAAATAGCTTTCCAAAGGTTTTGGGAAAAATAAACAATACTGTGTTTGGAAGTATTTATGATTGTTAGTGCAAAATGATTTGTCACTTCGGGAAACAAAATGATTTGTTATGTTATCGATGATTCGAGTAACCCATAACTAAAAAGGTGGGAAATGGAGGTGCAGGTGTTCTGTAGCCTCGGTATAGTTCGCTCGACGAACATAGAGATACACATATCTATTTTTTTTCTGAAAGGATGAGACCCAGTTGCCTTGTTATTGGGAGAAATCTCCCGATCTGGTTGCATATATTTCGAAGAAGATTATATTATGAAAATAATAAGATTTCATAAATCTAAATGTAAGGATTAAGTCTAAGTGGGTAGATTTGGAAGCTACGTTTGCATGTTTTATGCTACGTAGTTGGGAATTTCATATTTGGTTGTTACATCGTAGACTCCATGAGTCATATTTGTGGTAGAAAAATTATGCTTTTTTGATCCTACATCTAATTGGATACCCAGTTAAATAGGGGTATGTAGGCAGTCACAAGTGGTAGTGACGCAGCCTCAATAACAATATATCATTTTTTTTGTTTATTATTTGTTATTTATCTTGTATTGTTGTATCTTTCATGCTTACTATTTTATTCTACGTATGACATGTTTATTGAGTTTACAGGAATAGGTTATTGCTATCTTTCTCATCGGAGTTGTGCAGCGGCAAATTTATTGTATATTGAGTCTTCTTTGTATTTAAGCACACCAGTAGAATAAAATGATTACTCTGATAACTTGTATAATTGAAAGTTGCATCCTATACATTTAGAAGTGTTATATATTTATCAGATTTTGAAATGTTCATTTGGTAGTTTTCATTAGTAATTTTAGAACGGGCTGGTTTTAAGAGATTTTGACTGATCCGAAATCCAGGTCGTTACAACGTATGTATTTATCCCTTAAGTCTATTTGGGTTTCTTTGATGTTCCATCTTTAGTTATACATTAATATTATATAACTTTTATATTTCATATTACTTATATAATAGTCTAATATATAATATTATATTGTTAATTAACATTTTAATTAATTTTATATTATTTTAGTATAACATTTATATTAAATATTTATTACATACTATAGCGTTTATAGTATTACATAACATTTTAAAATATCATAAAATATTTCATAATATTTAATATGTACATATATAATTTTATTAACTAACTTATTTAATTTATTTATTTTATTAATCTAATTAATAAATTTTAAATTTTTTGAAATTAATACATATATTTTCAAACATGTTGAAAATATTATTATATTATTATATTATAACTTTTATAATATATTTATATCTTATTTTAAATTTGACTTTTAAATTTAAAATGTTATATTTCTAGTTTTCAGATAATTTTGAAAATTAGCCTAAGGTCGAATTCAAATTTGGACCTCTTCTATTAAGGGCAACCATTTAAGCTTACATATTTGTCCGGGCCAGGTTGGTAGCTAAGTAGGACAGAGTACTAAATTACTCAAACCCAATCCTTCAATACTACCTTTCTAGACATCCTACTATCTAGTTGTGAGCTTAATTAGTTCACCCCGACATGACAAATTAGACCTAATAAGCTATTGGGCTCTAATACCATTGTTGGAACTGAGCTAACCCGTAGCAAAAGTTATGGGTGAATTTCAAATTGTTTTACTCCATTGGATCGTTATTGGTTCTTTGAAGTCTAATTCATTTAGAACATTTCTAAATTTTATTTAAATAAAATCTCTTATTTTATTTAAGTTTATAAATTATACAATTTTATTTAATTTATATTCTAGGCATATAAATATACGCATTTGTATCATATGCATATATGTATGGGTGTGCATGTGTAACATGATAACCCATGCAAGGTGTAACGTGCCTGTATATAGATGTTGGGATTTACATCGCAATGGACATGTTAGCTCATCCGATATGTATTGTATGTTGTCTAGATATATATAAGTATGTAAATTTGTTATTTATATAAATATTATAAATCTATACACACACACACATATATGTCTAAGTATATGTAAATTTTATTTAAATAATTTTACGAGAATGAAAATATTTAAATATAGATATATATGTACATATATGTAATATATATATTATTGTAAAATATTAAAATAATAATATATATAGACACACACACAATATAAAGGCTTTTCACAACTTACAAACTAATATGTGTGTGTGTATGTGTGATTATAATGACAAAATAATATTAAATATATATATATATTCATAAGCATATTTATAATATATATATATATATATATATATTCATAAAATAAAATAAAAATATTTTATTTTATTTTTAAACAATTCTAGATCGCATGCACAGTAATATTTTTTTTATTATAATAAAATATGTATATAAATTGATTAATTAGTCGAAAAATAATAAAATATTAATAAAAAAATACTTTCGAAACGTATTATTTAAATTCTAAATTTTCAGAAAATCTAACAAGATATTTTAAGGGTTGGAAATTTTTTCCATATTTTTTCTTGGTAAAAATTTAATTTTTATTAATTATTTATTTTTTGTCGTATATTATAATAATATTTAAAAATATAAAAATTTATTTTACATTCTCATTTTTTGGCCAAGAGTTTATTTCATGATAAAATAATTTTATAAAATTTGAAATTTAATTCGAAACATATTTTATTTTATATAAATTATTTACATAGTATATTGATTTAAATAATAGTTAATACTTCTTAAAAATATTTTACACCTACCAAAAATTGTAATTATAGTAAATATACATGTATAAAATATATGTCAATTATTAGCATGAAATGATGTTATAATTAAATACTAACCATAGAAGTATAATTAAATGATATATTAAAATGTATGTTAATTAATAAAATAATTATTATTAAAAATATAATTATTCGGCTATGCATACTCGACCTTTATGTGGAAATTGTTTTTATTAAATGAATACCAACATCAATACAAATAAGAATCGTCACCTAACTAACAATGTAATAATAATATCAATAATAAAGTATGATCTTGAAATTATAAACTATATGATACATTAAAACATACCTAAAACCAATGCCTTGAAGCACACCTTGTAATGATGAACTCTCCCCCCTTTGAAAGTTTTTCGATTCGGCAGACTGCTACTCCTTGAACCATTGACCTTTGACTATCGGATATTAACAACAAAAAGAAATTAGATTTAGATAATTCTAAAATTTACTTATAAATAGTATTTAATTATGGAAAAGCTATAAAATGATTGTTTTGAATATTAACTTTTACAAGCTAAGTAAGTTATTTAATAACAAAGGAAACATATTTAATAATATAATATTAATAAATATTTATAATAATGATTACTTATTTTAAATTATTGAATTGGTTTATGGAGTTTATTAATGATTTTAGATGCTTTGAATTTATATAAATAAATAATGTGTATTAAATTTTTATTATTTATGCATACTTAATATAAATATTTAACTAAATTATTTTATTTCATATTTATTATTCCTTCTCCTATAATTTATTTTAAATATATAAATGATTTAACCGTTGATGTTGATTTGGCTAGTGTTTTGATGTGATACAGTGATGACATCCTTCTGTATGGATTTATGATATTCATATTTTTGTGATATTTTTATTTATGATAATTTTAATTCTATGTAGCTAGGAATTTGAATAAACGGAGTTATAAAATCGTCTGCAACGCCCCGCCTTTATACCCATACTAACAAAGAATATTACATATTATATATTCTTCTCGTTGACCGTGGATGTTGGGCAAGCTTATATATATATGTCATTTAGGTCTTAGACCTTTATGCATGTTGTATACTTATATGTGTTGTTGGCTTTTTAGGTCATTTTTACTGTTGAGACATGTTGTTTTCTATATCTATATATGTATTATGTAAGTCTAATATTTTTGTTTTGTAGACCCACTTATATATATATATATCTTCACGTCTATAATATATATTCCCTTGTGTTCTGTAATTCTGTGTTCTTTGTGATATATTATATATTGTTCTGTTCTTATTAGCCATTGTGATTATTGCTTTTTGCTCTGATACCGTACATGTCATATATGATTCATCAGGTAAAATAAAACATGTCGGTGTTAGCTCAAAGGAACACTCATGGTTGGTCGCTCCTAATCAGCCTTATTCTCCGTATCAGTAGACAATATTACTATGTAATATCCTTAGTTAGTATGGGTATAAAGATGTGGCGTTATACCGTTTGTATGGGACTTTCAGTAATATTTCTTCGATTATTTTTTGGACTCGTTATATAGTATATTAAGGAGATTAATTATAGTTTACGAGCAGTGAATAAACATTTGAGTGTCACATTGTGGTATGAAACGGCGTTGTGATGTTCATTCGGTTATTCATTATAAGTAAACATCATTCACATGAGCATTTGTTATGTATGATGGAGCTCGCTGCGGCGAGTCACGTGTTTAGCGATGTGATGGCAATTGTATGGAGCTGTGTATCGGTATATGTATTTAGCCATGTGTCAGCATATGTATAGAGCCCTGTGTTAGCATATGTATTAGGCTGTGTGTCGGCCATTATATATATTGCATGTGTTTTGCTATCACTATCTGACTCCCTTTATGGTATGGGAGAGTGAACCAGATTGGATAGTATCCATCCGAGCTGTCTGTTTGCGGTGGTCACGCCATGGATTCGTAACACCTTATTCTTATAGCCGTATGTCGATAGTCTATAAAGCCATGTGCCAATAATGTATTGTCAGTTATGTCACCTAGAATAACAATCTATTACCATTTAAGGAGCATGTGTATGGTCGTAACCGAGTTCTCGAGTAGTTAAGTACATTGATGGTGTCGTTGAGGTAACTAAGGCTGTAGGAGCCATGTCAGACAGATACATATGAGTTTCCTGGAGCAAGTGTGTGCTATTAGTCTTCCATCTGGTTCTGGCGTGTGCGATAGATTGACATAAATAATATATATTTCTTACTTGAGTGCTATGACTATACCTGAGACTGTGTCCAGTGTATGGTCAATCCCCGTATCCTTTTTTGGCGTGTGTCGCATATTATCTTTCATTGGCGTGTGTTACCAATTACCATTCATTAGCATGTGTTTCCAACTATCTTTCTTAGGCATGTGTCATCGATTATCCTTTATAGGCGTATGTTGTCAATAATCATTTACAGGCGTGTGTCGCCAATTGTACGATGGATGCATGGTTGTTTATTTGTTTCCTTATATGGTTATGATAGACTCGAGAAAGTCAGTCTCACTTAAATTTGTTTTTTGTATTTTGATAATGATCTCTGGATATGGATGATTCATCCTTTTGACGTTTATTGCATGATTTCTGATTAGATATGCTTCTATATATGGGTGATGACATCTTTATGCATCCTTTTGTGATATGTGATATTTAGATGATTATCTATGTTATTAGAATTATATACCATGCATATGTTTTTTTATATATATATTGACATCGTAATAGTTGTCTTGAGTTACTCTGATAATGTTATCGTATTATTATTCCTAGTATATACTATGTCATTTATCTATAGACCTTTGATTTAGACATAGTCTGACCTATGTGTTATTTATGTAATACTCAGATCAGTCCAAGACATTATAGGATTAGGGACAATGAGACCAACTTGTATATTGGGCATAGAGGAGACTAGTATTCAGTATAGTAGTTATCATCTTGTATTGTATTGTATTGTCTCTTGTATGTATATTCATGTGATATATATTGGAGATACTTTGTATATTTAGTATTATATATTATCACCGCGATTCTAACTCTGTATTCTCTGTTATTTACTATATATTATGTAATGTTCTATCTTGGAGGCATACATGTTTATTGCTTTGTGCCGATATTGTGTACGTTTTATGGTGAGTTATACCTTTTTTAAATGTTAGCCCAAGGGAATATTCATGTGTGTATCGCACAATGCCTCATTTTCTGTATTATCAGACGGTATTAATTAGTAACACTTTTTGATAGTATGGGTATATGGGTAGGGCTTGCTACATTTGATACCAGAGTGGGTTCAGAACAATACATTATATTTAAGAGACACGAGTCAAGACCTTAGGTGAGACTTAGAGTCCCTGTACCTTTGGGTGTGTTGGATAGTTACCCTATAATTAGGGATAGTAGGAGTATATGATGATTATTGGGGTAATCATCTAGGGACATATTTGTTATTTTCTATATGTATAAGATATTTGAATTTTGAAACTTTGTGTATGAAAATATAAAATGATTGACCCTGGGTGGCTTAATATTGAATTGTTGTATTTTGATTTGATTTTAATCAGAGCGCGCAACGGGAAATCTATTTGTTGGTTTTCTATTGAGTGCATTGATTGATATTTCTTATAGATATTTATTGGTTGATATTAAGAAATGAAATTTAATTTAATTATTAATATTATTTGATTAACTACTATTTGTATATATCAATTTAAATTGTGAAGTGAGTTTAATTCTTGATAATTACTTATTGTTATGAAATGTGAGTTTGAGCGTTTTGAAGCTTAAGTTATTGATATGGTTTATTTCTAGGATGCTTAAAGATGTTATTACATTACAAAGTATTAGCTAGAAATAAAGACTTTTGATATGTATGTATGTGTGTGTATATGAATATGTTTTGTTATTAAATGTTTTTAAAAACTAAACAAATGCTTTGATTTTAAATTTCTTGAGAATATATATATATATATTAAGTATGATGATTGCCTATTGAGATGTGATGTTTGAAGTAATAAAAAGCGATTTACTGTATGATGTGTATTTAGAGCATGTATGTAAATTTTTTATGATAGAGGAGTGTTTGTTATAGAAAAGATTTTTGATTTATATGTATATAACTTGTTATAAAATGCTTTAATTGGAAATATTATGATAAAATATGGTATTTGATTAAGTTTGATATAAACTAATAATTATTTTATAAAGGCAAGTATGTCAAAGGATTTGTATAAGTAATGTTATAGAAAATCTTGAAATAAACCATGTTAATCTGTCCGTTGAGTGGTTTAAGAATTTTGATCGATGTGGGTGCACATGTATTCGATAGAAAATCATAAATTGTAGAACGAGACATTTTGACACAATGTTTTGAGTAGATGTAAATATTTTGAGAAAATTAAAATATTTCAAAGAAGTTAAATATTTTAAATAATATTTTAAGGAAAGTTAGTAATTTGGATAAAGTGATATGTGAAGTAAATATTTGAAATGGTTTTGGAAAATAAGAGTTTATATTTATTATTTTTGGAAGATGTGTTGTAAAAGATCTTTATAAGTTTGGATATAGGTGACCAGCTGGGATCACTAGCAAGGTCGTATTGATTATGCAGTCAATATTGCAGCCAATTGATATTGGTAATCACTTAAATATGTGTGATGAGGCAGCATCGTTATAATTTATAGTGTATGAAGATTTGTGAATATAAGTATGCATATTTAATGAATTTTTGACGTAATTATAAATATTTAAATGTTATGAAGTTTAATTATTTTGAGTTGAAAGTGCGTTTGTGTGTTTGCGTGTGTATATATAATTTAGAGATTCACTACTTTGAAATGTAGAAAGGTGTTAATTTACTAATGAATGTACAAATCTTTGGGTGAATTAGTTTCAAATTATCAACAGAAGTTATTGGGAAGAAATATTGTAAATTTTGTAAATGAATTGTGAATTAAAAAAAGGTTTTGAAAGTGGTATAATGAATTATGTTTTTAAAATTTTATAGCTAAACACTCTGATTTTGTGATCATGAGACAATATTGAAATTATGCATATATAAAATTTTGATTAATTATTGGAAAAGAGATAGGATTTGTTTTGTTTAGATTTTGGAATTTAATAAAGCATGGGTTTTGATAATTTTACCTTTGAAGGGAAAATAAATTTTTAGTAATTAAATATTTTAGGAATTATAAAATTTATGATATTTAATGAGAATTTAAAAGAATAGTATTTGAAAGAAATTTTGTCTATAATAAGATGTTTGAAATTAATAGATATATTGAAAGTTATTTATATTAAATAGTGAAATGAAATTTTAGTGAAAATTTTGTTGATGAGATTATGGCTTTGCAAAAATTTTTTTGAAGTTTTTGGTGGAAATTTAAATGTTGAAAAGTGATAAATTATGTATAAAATGAGAATCTTGAGAAATATATATATGTATGTATGTATAGACACACACACACACACACACACACACACACACACACACATATATATATATATATATATGAAGATGAATTTATTAAAATGAAGTATTTTGTAATTATGGAATGTAATTTTCAATTTTGGTGAATATATTATGAAGTAAATGTAATTTGAAAACTATTGTAAATTGTTATTCTTTGAAAAGTGGTTTTTGAATTATACATTTCAATATTTTATAGATAAAATTGATTCTTTCATTAAGCCACCGATGAAAGGTCTAAATATTGATTTTGTGTTACTTTATTTGATGTTTGATGAGTCGGTGTAGTTCATTGTACGTGCAAACTCGTAATAGTAAAGACATAATATTGTGGATTTATATTAATAATGGAATTATCAGCCTTATTATAGATTCTTCATAATATTGCGATGGCGCAATTTTGTTAAAGAGGGAGTCTGTAACAACTCGGTATTTGGGGGTAATTAATAAAAAATAATAATAGCTATTTAATTGGATAAAATGGATTCTGTAAATTAAATAAGAAAGATTTTGGATTTACTAGATAATATTGAAAATTTATAATATAGTAACTAATGCTGAAATTAAATTGTTTTAAGAATAATTATTTGTTTAAGAGATTGTGAAATAAGTTAATTAGAAAAATTAGTTAATGAATGGATTTAAAATATGAATTTTGGGCATTTAAATAAGATGAATAAAATATAGAAATAAATTCTAGAAACTTTTATATTGTTGGAAAATAAATGAGTTATAACTACCCATTTTATATATCGAAGGATCGTAAAATATTATTTTTAAATTCATATGATATCGTATGACTCTATAGCTTTGGAAGATGCCTACTAGTGACATTTCCTATATTTAGAATTTTTTCGGACGATTTTACCCCTGAAAACTAGTAACGGCTATAACTTATGATAGAAGTCGAATTAGTGTCTCAGACCACTTCCATCAAAAAGATATGATGGACTTTCAGGCTAGGAAATATGGCTGTTTGAAGATCGATAGTTTTTTGAGCAGCTTAGCGGGTAATTAAAAGAGTTTGGGGACAAGCCCACTAACCCATTTCGCATTTGAAGGTCATAATTGGCTGAACCATCATCCCCAAATCATTTTTACCACCTCTCAAATAGACCTAAGCTCTTATTAATCCATTCTACATTCAAAAAATTTCTTCTCTTCTCCAAATCAAGTCTAAATCATAGATTAAGAGTAGACTAACAATGAGATTCATTAGAGATCTTCAAATCTACATTTTTTTGGGAAGAATACTTGGGGCTTGGCTGTTGATTTTTGAATTTGCCTCGATTTGCATGTAAAACTTGGATTTTGGAGGTTTTGATGTGTGATTTATCAACTGTGACCTTGTTATCACTACACCAAAAAACCATTTTGCAACGGCCCTAAGTGGATAATAATTCACAACGGCTGATGGCCGTGCCAAATTCTAATTCGCAACAGCCTAGGATTGTTGCGAAATTTATTTCGCAACGGCTCAAGACCGTTGCGAATGTAGTGTTTGCAACGGCTTAAAGCTGTTGCTCTTCAAGAATTTAGCAACAGCTATAAGCCATTGCAAAATACGGTATTTTGCATTGAAATATCCTTAAGCCTATGACAGTAAATTCCTTAGCCCATAGTATATAAGGTACCTTGTATAATTAAGCCTATGACAGTAAATTCCTTAGCCCATAGTATATATGGTACATAGTATAACCAAGCCTAAGCATTTCGGCCTATAGTACATGCACCGTGCTAAATTATATATTAGGTAATGTATATGTACATGCGAAATTATCAAAATAAATATTTCTACAGTGCAACACGGTGTATTTCAGAAAGATACAAATCCACAAAGCATGGGTATTTTATGATGATACAATGAAATAGCACAAAAATAACAATTACAATAATAGTTTTCAAAGTAAAACATCATCATATTACAAGCATAAGCATCATAAAATGTTTACATTATTTTTCGTACATGTTTATTCTAAACAGAGCATAATTGTTTAAAGTTCAACCATACTAATTTTTAAACAAAAACCCGCAGTTGTTATTGTTTGAAATATACATAAATTACTCTTAATTGCTATATGGAGATATCAGTAGATGTACCCAGATCAGAACTGATTTTTTGATGATCTTTCTTCACAACTTCCCTATGCTTCATTTTTGTTTCTCTTATCATCTGTTACAGTTACATTTCAACATAGTTAGAACTATGATGTACAAATACACAACAGTTATGACCTTAGGATTAGATTTAAATAATAAAAAACAATATATATAGCGATGATAAAAAAGGTAATAGGTAAATTTTAATAATGTATAATCTACCTGCAAGCACAAATAATAAGTCATATTCTTATAGTGCAAAATGGCAATGCATAATCAAAGATGCTAATTCATAAAAAACAACTGGAAATTTAACAATCATGTTCAATTAAACAAATGTCAATAGATAAAACTAACGTTCCAATGGAAAAATTATCACAATTTTGGACACACCACTACTTATTTGCCACAAACTTTTATACTCTTTTGTTTTTCAGCACTTTCATTACTTGGACAGTTATAAAAAGTAACTTCAAGAATTTAACTTCTCTTTCATGCTAAATTTGCTAATAACTTTTGGCAGACAATACATAAGAAGATAAGCCAGTTAGATTACTTTGATTAAGTGGCTATAGTTGTTTGGTTAAACTTTACATGGAAAGCGTTTCTTTCATATTAAGTTGCTATAGCTGTATGCAGCCACACATTTACACATTGCAGCACTCAGTTTCACTGCACTGGGTGCAGGCATTGCACATTGCAACATGCAGTTGCACTGCATTGAGTGCAAACAAGTAGGTGCAGGCAACTGAGTACTACACTCGGTTGCTATTGCAACTGAGCGCAGGCAACTAAGTGCGACTCTGATTTGCTAATGCAACCAAGTGCGACACTCAATTGCCAGTGCAACTGATATAAAAAGCACATTGCAAAACTTTACAGCATCATATAAATCCTATACCGATGCATATTCATCTATGAAGTGTATATCAGATGACAACTACAAATTCCAGTAACATGAAATTAATGCTCACAACTCTTTAACATCCATATACTAAATTTCTGGCATAGAACACTCAGATGTCTTTTTTATTATCAATCATATATAGTAGAATTCTATTTTACCAAATTAATCCTATTAATCACAGAGAGAAGGATACCTTGTCGTTATACTCTCTCCTTGAAAGAATCCCTAAGGCTATGTAAGCTGGAGTCCCTACTATAGATTTTGGCATTGAATGTAGAACATATATTTAACTACTTAGAAATCTAGCAATATAGTAAACCAAGTTCAGACCAAAATGAAAATTGATAATATATACCTCGAGTAACAAAAATCGCATATCTTAAGACGTGGCATCGGACTTCCATCTAAGAGCGTGCTTTCCAATTTCAGATCAGTGACAAATTTCCTACAATATTTGAATATGTATTATCGATGTATTCTTATGTTCTCTTGCTATATACATTACTAAACTCATAAAACCATATAAAACAACTCACCATTGAATGGCAGTAACTGATACCATATATTAGTTGCTGAAAGAAATACCTTGCCAAGTTACCAAATTTATCATAAAAGATACTATTTATTGATGATATACAAGTTTTAATTTTATAAAAGAACCAAATTACCCGGACGTATAAAAGCTAAAACCTATGCTTAGCCAAACACCCTTTAAAACTGTAATTTGTAGTTGAGTCCAAGTCTTCTTTGTAAAAAAAGAAAAACTGAGAATGGGAAGAGTATACATGATTGTACCTTTTTTTGGACAAAAGCAACACTCCCGTTTTGTTTTGCAAGAATCCAATGAATTCAAGAAAGCAAAATAAAGTTATTGGTAATACATCTCTTAGTCTAGAATCTGATAATTTAGACTTTGCTCATTTGACATATGTTCAAGATAAATTTACATATGCTGATAATGTTACAAATGGGACATGTCCTAATGAGAATCTTAAATTTTATACTAACAGGATAGGAGCTTTAATTCAGGTTGACAAAAAAGACGCATCTTGAGCTAGGTCTAAGTGTCAAAGCTAATACAAATATGGAATATGTTACTTCTATTAATTTAGAAAAACAAGATGTTAGTATAGAAACTTCTTTAATTTAGTTGTATCTACTCTGGAGAATCATCTTCAGGATGAAAAATCCGGTGGCTCTTCATCAAGGCAAGTTGAATCATCTCCTTCTGATGCGACTATATCTTCAAACTGTCCAAAATTTCAGCACTTCTGCAACTGACTCTGTGAACTCATTTCCTAATCCTCTACAACATATTGCTTCTGGAAAAATGTATGCAACCAGGCAAAACAAAAGGTGATATATTCCACTGGTAACAAATTGGAAAATAATGATGATAACGTTATTATTATTAACCCAAACGGAACTCTTTGATAAATGAGCTGAGGCCAAAGGATAATATTACCAAAAGATGCAAGAAGAACGTTGCTACATTTACTGACTTAGACTTTAAAACTCCCATTTCTTAATCATAATGTTAATAATTTTCTAGAATTTTAGGGGCTTAAATTCTCCCTTAAAGAAACTATGATGTCTCTAAGTTAATTACCAAATGTCAATCCTCTTTTGTGGCCTTATATGAAAATAAACTGACTAATGATAATATCGATAAATTTGCTAATTTATTTTTAATAAATTGGACCTACCATCACAATAACAGTATCCTCATTAATGACAGAATTCCCATTTTTTCGAATTCTGCCATCTGGAATGCTACAATATTGGATACACATGGTCAGGGTATAACTTTTTTGCTTCCAAATAAAGGGGGAATTATCATCATTGTCTCTTGCATCTATTGTCATAATGAAAATAGTAAAAGGAGCAGCCTGTGAAGTTGCATATCATAAAATGCTTATGACATTAATATCCGTTGGATTCTTGCTAGGGACTTGATATGACACTGGGTTGAGGAGCAGGATTAGTAGAAGAGGAACAGGAAACAGAAAGAAATAAGAGCACAGAGTAGAAGAATGATCAAAATATTTCTTATATTTCTCCAGAGTGCAAATACATTTCCTTATATAACCAAGTCCTAATTAATATTGCCTACGTGGCTCAACAGCAGCTTTACCAGGTAACAAACTTTGCAGAAATTCAGGTAGCCAATTACAGATTAAAGTAGGAAATTACAGACTGGAAATAACAAAAGACAAAAATAAAAATAAAGGTGATTGCATGTCCTTGCAGTATTCGGTTATGCATGCTATTCTAGAAACCTCTTGGGACGTTGGATCATTCTCTTGGGCCTTATGTTTGTGGTTGTACTGCCTTCATGTGGTGCTGGCTGAGTGGTAGTATACGTATCAATACTCACCCCTTCAAGATCGACCTTGTCCTCAAGGTCGCGGAAAACATCATCTTGTGGTAGTGAATGTTGTGGAACTGCAGTATGGTTGGGGCATAGTTTGAGGAGCGAAACGTGGAAAACTGGGTGTATACGAGAATCCAGTGGAAGGAGGAGCTTGTATGCTACGGGTCCGATACGCTCAATGATTTGGAATGGTCCATAGTATTTTTTTGAAAGTTTGTGGTGGTTGTTGCGTATGGTTGTCTGCCGGTACGGTCGGAGTTTGAGAAATACCCATGTGCCTACGTCAAATTCTTTGTCGCTGCGGTGTGTGTCAGCAAGAGTTTTCATGCGGCGTTGAGCTTTTTGTAGATTTGCTTTAATGGTCTGGAGGAGGTGATCTCTAGAAACAGCCCAGTCTTCTAGTTGAGGTATGTGGGTACTGTGTGGAATATAGTTGGAGAGTATTGGTGGAATCCGACCATAAACAGCTTGAAAGGGTGATGTACCAATGGAAGTGTGTACGGTGGTGTTGTACCATAACTCCGCCCAAGGAAGGCACTTAGCCCACTTCGTAGGAATGTCGCCTACAATTGCACGCAAGTATGTCTCGAGGCATCGATTTACTACTTCCGATTGGCCATCGGTTTGCAGGTGGTATGCGCTGCTCATTCGGAGTTTAGTGCCGTGAAGACAGAATAATTCTCTCCAAAATTGACTAGTAAATAGGCGGTCACGGTCTGAAACAATGGAGCGTGGGAACCCGTGTAGTCTGACATATTCCTGAAGGAAATGGTAGGCTAGTTGTGTGGCTGAGATGGAGGTTGGCAGTGTACAGAAGTGAGCATACTTCGAGAGGCGGTCGACGATCACCCAAATTACGGTTTTGCCGATTGAAGGTGGAAGGTTTGTTATGAAATCCATAGCTATGTCTTCCCAAATTTGATCGGGGATTGGTAGGGGCTGCAGTAGTCCTTTATAAGGGGTGTTATCGGGTTTTGTTTGAAGGCAAGTGGTGCATTGTTTAACGAAATTTTGGACTGTCGAGGCAAGTTTGGGCCAGTAGAAGTTGCTTGCAATTCTGTTTACTGTGCCTTTAATCCCGGAATGGCCTCCAGTTTTAGAATTGTGAAATTCAGCAATTATTTTGTTTCGCAAAGCAATATTATCAGGTATGTAAATGCGGTTACCCCAAAATATCAAGTCATTGCGCCATTGTAAAGTAGGGTTAAGGCACGTACCTTCCTGCAGCTGTTTGATCAGAGTTCGGGTTTTAAGGTCCTCGTGCAGTGCCTTGGTGATGTCATCGAGCAACGGAAATGTGGGACCGGAAATGGCGTTCAACGTTGCCTCCCCGGTGAAGCGAGATAATCCATCAGCGACAGTATTTTGTTTCCTTGGCCGATAATGTATGGTGAAATCGAAGCCTAATAATTTTGTTAGCCACTTCTGCTGCTCCGGTGTTTGGATGGACTGCGATGTAAGCTCTCGAAGGCTCTGGTGGTCGGTGATGATTTGGAACGACCGACCAAGCAAATAGTGACGCCATTTCTTCACAGACGAAGTGATAGCGAACATTTCTCTTGAATAGGCGGATGCTTTTTGTAGGTGATGTGGAAGTTTGAGGCTGAAATAAGCTATCGGGTGGTTGGATTGGGAGAGTACTGCGCCAATTGCTGAGGCCGATGCATCGGTTGAGACGATGAAGGGTTTTGAGAAGTCGGGTAGGGATAGGATTGGCGTGTGGGTAACGGCCCATTTAAGGTCATTGAAGGCTTGCTGGGCTTGAGAAGTCCATGTGAATTGTTCGGTTTTGAGCAGGTCAGTTAGTGGGCTTGCGATTAAAGCGTAGTGTTTAATGAATCGCCTATAATACCCGGTGAGACCTAAGAATCCTCGAATGTCCATTGTCGATTTTGGCGGTGGCCACTGAAGCATAGCATCGATTTTTGACGGGTCCACTTGTACACCGGTATCGGAAATAATATGGCCCAAATATGTAATTTCCCTTAATCCAAAACTGCATTTCGTTTGGTTGGCAAAAAATTGGTGTTGGTCTAGTATTGCCAGGGTTTTGTGGAGATGTTCTAGGTGGGTAGTCCAAGACGAGCTATAAATGAGGATATCGTCGAAAAAAACGAGGACAAATTTCCGTAAATGGGGTCGGAATATATTGTTCATAGTGGCTTGGAAAGTGGATGGGGCATTGGTTAAGCTGAACGGCATTACCAAAAATTCGTAGTGTCCCTCGTGAGTGCGAAATGCTGTTTTTGGAATATCCTGTGGGTGGACTCGGATTTGAAAATAACCACTTCGAAGATCTAACTTTGAAAAGAAAGTTGCACCGTAGAGTTCGTCCAAAAGTTCATCGACCGTTGGAATAGGAAAACGGTCTTTAATGGTGATGGCGTTAAGCGCTCTATAGTCGACGGAAAATCGCCAAGAACCATCTTTCTTTTTAACTAAAAGAACGGGTGAGGAAAAGGGACTAGTGGATGGTTGGATGATTTAGAATGGAGCATTTCTTGAACTTGACGTTCGATCTCGTTTTTTTGAAAATATGGGTATCGGTACGGTTTGGTGTTGATTGGTTGGGAATTTTGGACGAGATTTATATGATGATTTAGGCTACGGTTAGGTGGAAGTTCCGTTGGCTTGGTGAAAATGTGAGTGTATGAGGACAAAAGCTGTTGAAGTTGGGGATCACTGTGGGCTTTTGGTTGGACATCGGTTGGTGGGTCAGTGGGCTGGAATTGTAAGTAGAGGTAGGTAGAAACAGCAGAAGTAGTGTCTAGGCGGCGAAGTTGGTGGACTGAGATGGGAAGTGGGTTTGAATTCGGGCCCAGCCCAGTTAAACAAACGTCTTTATGTTGAAAATGAAATACCATCGTCAGTTGCTTGTAATCCATTGTTATTGGGCCCAGTTTCTCAAGCCACTGTATGCCACAAACAGCATCGGATCCCGCAATTTCCAAGAGATGAAAGTCGATTTCGAATCGATATCCCTGTATCTCCACTTCGACGCGCAAGCAACTACCACCGCTTTTTAACTTCTCTCCGTTTCCCACGGTGACAACGAATGAGTTTGAGTTGTTTATTTCGAGGCCCAAAAATCGTGCGATTTTAGGGTGAATATAGTTGTGGGTGGAGCCGGTGTCAACGAGGATGGATATGGGGTTGCCGTTTATTGTTGCTGGGAGACGGATCGATCGTGGGTGGGTGGAGCCAGTTAGGGTATGGAAGGAGATTTCTTGTGGTGTATCTGGGTTCGGTTCAGTGTTGGTGGGGGGCGGACGGGGATCAGGATCTGGTGCCGACTCTGGTGTGGCTTCATGCAGGGTTTCTTCTTCTTCTAGCTCCGGTAAAATCATTAGGATATGTGTGGGTTTGCAGCGGTGACCGAAGTGATATTTCTCATCGCAATTAAAACATAACCCCTGCTGTTTTCGGATATTCATCTCGGTCGAAGATAGTTGTTTGATGGGAATGGGTGTTTTAGAGGTATGTATATGAGGTGTTTGAGGTATTGTCTGATTGGGTGTTGGGTTGGTGGCTGGTTTTTGGTAATATGGGTTGTTTTTGTTGGATTGGAATCTAGTTTGGTCAGTGTATTTGTTTTCGATTAGCTTGGCACCTTCAATAGTATCGATAAGAGTGGTGGGTTTGAGAAGAAGTAGGTCGTTTTGGATGTGGGTTTTAAGGCCGGAAATGAAACATTGGAGGATGGATTCGGGTGGTAGGGTAGTGATGCGGTTACAAAGTGTTTCGAACGTGGTTTGGTAATGGTCGATAGAGGTGATTTATTTTAGTTTGAAAAGAGTGGCTTGCGGGTTTAGGAATGTGGGTGGACCAAAGCGTTGTTCAATTGCTTTTGCCAAAGCCGGCCAAGAAGAAAGTTGTTTATTCCGGTGCATCCATTGAAACCATGTTAGAGCTAGTCCATCCATGTGAAAGCTAGCAAGCTCCACGCGTTGGTCTTCCGGTGTAGTATAATAAGTGAAGAAGCGATCGGCTTGAAATATCCAATCGTGGGGATTGGATCCGGTGAATGTTGTTTGTGAGACTTTGGGGTTTCGGGCTGGTGTTGGAGTGGACAGCAGTGGGGGTTGTCTATGGTTATTTGGTGGGTTGTATGTGGTGGATGCTTGATTGTGTGGCGAGGACGGGGGTTGGTTGTCTAACTTCCGGTTGATGTCAGCCATTTGTTTGGTGAGGTCTTGAAGGGCGGTCTTAATGTCGATGTTATCAGCGGTGAGGGTTTGTAGCAAGGCACAGTTGGAGGCTATGGCGTCTTGGTGGGTGGCTATTTGTTGGAAAGCTTCGTCTAGGCGGGTCATTTTGCTAGAGCTGATTGAGGAGATTTGGATAGTTTGGGAGAGGAGGGGAGATCAAGAAGTGAAAGCACTAAAATGATATGACACTGGGTTGAGGAGCAGGATTAGTAGAAGAGGAACAGGAAACAGAAAGAAATAAGAGCACAGAGTAGAAGAATGATCAAAATATTTCTTATATTTCTCCAGAGTGCAAATACATTTCCTTATATAACCAAGTCCTAATTAATATTGCCTACGTGGCTCAACAGCAGCTTTACCAGGTAACAAACTTTGCAGAAATTCAGGTAGCCAATTACAGATTAAAGTAGGAAATTACAGACTGGAAATAACAAAAGACAAAAATAAAAATAAAGGTGATTGCATGTCCTTGCAGTATTCGGTTATGCATGCTATTCTAGAAACCTCTTGGGACGTTGGATCATTCTCTTGGGCCTTATGTTTGTGGTTGTACTGCCTTCATGTGGTGCTGGCTGAGTGGTAGTATACGTATCAGGACTTCAACAACATGGTTTATACTTCAGACATAAAAGAGGGTAATGTACTTCTAGTAACTATTCAGATGCTTTTTGTACTTTCATAAACATAGCTTATTTATCTAAAGCTAAACTAAAGGCAATTTTTACATGAAGAAGAGGGCAAAATTTCCCAATTCACAGCAGAATCGACAGAAAATTCATAAATTTTGAATTTTATTATGAATTTCCAAATTACAAAATTATACTCCTTAATCATTCAACCAGCGACCATTTTCACATGCATTTGGAGCCTTATTCTTATGCTGATTTTACGAAGAAATACCCTATTATATTTAACAATGCTTGGATAGAACATGCAGGATACAAAGAGGTGGTCATTGCTGCATTAAATTTAACCATTCAGAGTAACCCATCATTTTAGTTAATCGTGAAGGTTAAATGTATTAAATCTAATCTCAACAATGTGTTAAGCAAACTGGTTCCATCAAAATCTCTGTGATCAAATAAGGAGGATAATAATGCTTTATATTTACAACTGGTTGCTATTCCTGATCCTATTCAACTGATTGATGAGTATAAGATGAATTTAAAACAACTCCATCAAATTTTAAACTCTTACTCAGTTGAATTATATAAGAGAGCAAAAATTAAGTAGGTTAATTTTAGTGACCAGTCCGCTAACTACTTTTATTCTAGGATCAAAAGTAATAAAGCAAGGAACAGAGTAATGACTATTAAATGGCAGTGGGGATATGATTCAATCTAAATATAGCTTGGATAATGAATCAATTAGTTACATTCAACAAACTTATAGTCTAATGATGAAAAATAGTGGCCAGAAATTGTCTGCAAGAAGATTCTTACAAAAAAAATCTCAAAGTAAGTTACTTTAACCCATTACAATTGATGAAGCTAAACCCGCACTTTTTAAGATTAAGGATAATAATAGTCTTGGTCTTGATAGCTTTATTTTAAGTTTTCTAGATATCATTGGAATGATTTGGGCATGGATCTACGAGGAATATGTTTAGAACAGGAAAAATGAATAATGAATCAAAACAAACATTATATCTTGTTTAGAACATATGTAAACACTACAACAAAATGCATCTATAATAGCGTTTTAAAAACGCTATAAAAAGCTTTAACAACGTTTTTAATACGCTGTATATTAACATGCCATTATAGATCAGGCCTTTACCACAGCAATACCAAAAACGCTGTAGAATCAATATAATTTCAGCGTTTATTGGATGTCATTAATAAATTTTACGGCGTTTCGTTGATGAGAAAAATTTCTTCCCATAGCATTTCAACTTTGCTAAGAAATATATTCCATAGCGGTTATATTAAGCTGCAGTAATTTTTGATAGCGTTGACTTCTTTGCTGTGATTTCTTATTACAGCGTTTCCAATTGTTGCCACGATGAATTATTTACAACGTTTTTGGACGCTGTTAAAGGTTTCTACAGCTTATATAAAATGCTTGAACTGTTTCAACAGCGTTTAATAAACGCTGTAGAAACCTTTAACAACGTTTTGTAAAACGCTTTTGTATTTTGCACAGTTCCCCATCAATATGCAGGTTACAGTTCAGTATGCATGCACAATTTATATGTAACACAGTTTATATACACACACATATTTCAAAATGAACACATATATCATATTAATCACACACTTTATAATCAAAATATTATATTAATCACATCTTTTAATCAAAATGTAACACCACATAATAAAACATAAATTATCAAATTCATATAAGTCCATAATGTAGAACAAGCCGCGGCTACTGACTAAAAGTAGTAATACATAACAGCATACAAACCAAAATGTAGTTAACATCAAAAGCAACTTCAAATCCATGACTTGTTGCGGCAGGTTGCTACTTTTTTCCATCAAATATATCTATCCACCTGCAAAGTAAAAGTTCGTTAGTTATGTGTACTTGATTAGGCGTAAAAAGACTGAAACATTTAAGTAGCTAGTTCTCAATCTATTGAATATTGTTGATACTACCTCTGGTATAAAAATAAAACTAGCCATGTCACATTTAAGGCCAAGTCTATATATATGTGTTATGTTGTTTATCATGCTTATTTTTAAGCTAAATATCAAGATCCAATTTGCATTAGGATGGCATGAGCTTTGGGGTAACCTATGTATTGCCAAAATAAGACCGCTGGGCACTTCTAAGAAATATATGCACAAACAACAAAAATATCACTTCACTGCAAGCAGAATTATTTTTCAAATTCAAGAATTAGTGGCATCTAGGAGATGTTGCCTAATAACTTAAAATTAAGAAATATGTAGTAAAACAGTTAAATATAATCTCTAACTTGAAATGCAGTAGCCATAATTTAAGTAGCAAAAGAGGTTCATGTACTTATAAACAACATCAACACATTCACTTATGGATTTTCATAAAGTGAATTTACACTTTTCCAGAACATGTACAATAAATAAATCTTCAGTTGTGCAATGCTCAGTATCAATTATTTTCCCCTTCCAGCGTCCAGGTTATTTCCAATTTTCAGTTGAACTCATTGTTCATATTCTGATGTCTTGAAGTATGTTATTTGCTTACAACTTGGAGAGCACGTTGAATTTTCATCTATGTAGCCATCATAGCAGCCTTGGGCACCACCTGACTCGGACCTGTGTATGTATTTGCTCGTGTATGTAAACAAATACTCTGTGTGTGTGTGTTAACTCAAAATGTTTTGACAAAAATCAACATACACCGACTCCAGTTATGCCAAGAGACCATCAAAACATAAGGAATGGAATTCAATGCTAACAGAATTTAATTTGCATAATTGACATCAACATTATATGACGGTACATAACAGATAACTGAAATATAGAAGTTATAAGAGTGTGTACGATAGGACTTAATCTAGCAAAATATGAGCATAGGCCTCTTTTCTTAAATCCAGGTTAACTAAGCCCAAAATATGAGGCAGAATGATGACTACATTACAGGTTAACTAAGCCCAAAATCCAGTACATATATTCTTAAATTCAGATTCAATGTTACTTTCATAGTTTCCATATAAAAATTGCTTTTACTGGATCTCAAAATCCTCTTTATATTTGTAGTTGCATGTTAACTTCAAAAAATAGATAGCAGCATTACATTAGATAGATGAACATGAAAGGAGAATCGATTAAATCATATACAAAATTGTGATAATTTTTAACTTATAACAGGATAAGATAATTAAATATTTCATCGCATCATAAAAGAAAATTGAATAATTTATATATACAAATTTTATTAGAAAAATTAAAGGCACATTTTCCTATTTTTCATATTCACTAAAATTCCTAAGGCATGCTTCATAGATGTGACTTCTAAAATGCCTTGCCATGAAATGTGGAAATGTTACAAATGCAGTTACTGTGTATTGCATCCTAGATTTGTTAAAGAACATTAAAGTGTTGTTTAATAACCAACATAGGGATAGCCTTATGGGGCTTAGGCGGAGCCATTGATTGCACATGCTTCACCTAATCCAAACTCGGTATTCATAACCAATAACTATAAGATAATGATGTCTGATTTGATTATCGTCTCTAAGTCTAAGCTTTTTGGTTTGAAATATGAACTTGCATGGTCATTTTTTTCGATTCATTTTATTTATGATGTTCAATTTTGTTATGAATTAAGCATGTTGCAGAAGCAATGTATAATCATTTTCTTTGTTAAGTTTTTACTGTTATCCATGAAACAGAAGAAAAATGAAACTGAGAGTAAACGTGTAATTATGAGAAAATATGTTCAAATATTGTCATTTTGGCAAACCATTTCTTTCCAGTTTTTAAGACCATATCAGATAGTGATGTAGAAGTATAGAGAAGTTTGGAAATTTTTCTAAGTCAAGCTTGAAAATACATTTCATGCTTTAATTTGTAAATGACGTTGCCTATTCTCAAATCGTCTATAAATAGAGAGAAAGAAAGTGTGTTTCAAATTCCAATACTCAAACTGCAAACAACATATCTGACAACATATCTGAAGCTTTCAAGGTCAAGTCTGAACATAAATTAAAAGAAGACCATCGATGAGGTTACGAACATGGTATGTACTTGTGCGTGCAATCAATTGTGCTCGTAAATATGATTGAGAATAAGTAGGAAAATCTACTTCATTTAATTACTGATGTGAACTAAACTCGGTGGTCACTTATGGTATATTAATTAATTATTTCTGTTGTTTCATATGTTTTGTTCACGTACAGTCTACAATGCAGATCATGCAAGGATACCATAACTGCAATTTATGGCTACAATTGAACTTGAAAAGATGATTATATTAAGTTAAATTACACTCACTTGAACTTGCATCTGTTATAACTTTATCAACAGGCCAAGCAATTGCAGTACCAATGACATCTTCAATGTTTTGTAAGTCGAATGTTGGTCTTCATAGACGTGCATTTGGAGCATTTGGAACGTCAATCCAAACTTTAATTGCATTTATTCCTAAAGGAACAAAATGAACCAATACGGTTGGATCAATTGAAGACACACGTCCTTCAACTACAATTTCTCCCTTCTAATCCAAATCGATCAGCTTACATTTACTATTTATCATTGAATTTGCACTCTATCAATTAGGAAAAAATCTATTTATTATATGTGTAAACAATTAGTAAGATAAATGAATTAATTAATTATAAATAAGTATACCTTTTCGACCATATTAACTTTAACTATATGAGAAGAAAATGTTGCATTGCTAACTTGCTCCACAACTACTCTCGATTCAGGCCATGCCACTTTCATACCAACTGCTTCTCCAACTCATGTCAAACCAATGGTTGGCCTCTATAAATAAGCATCTTGATTTTTTGGATTATCTACCCAAACGACCATTACAGATGGTCCATGTGGTAGGTCGTTCACAAGTTCTTTTGAATTACTCGAGTTCTGCCATCCTTCAGCAACTATTTCTTCATTCCCACTCCAGTCTAACAACTTGCTTTTATGATCTATGCTGCTAGTTTTACTCTAATGAAGAAGAGAAAATACCGATGAACTTAATATATTCTGATGGTTAAGTGGATAGCTTTGACTATAGGTCCATAATTACGGATTAAATATTGATTTAAGGCTAAAACAATTGCACTGACAATAAGATATTGATTTTAATATTATTTTGATCAAGCTTCAACTTTATTTTTTTTACAATGAAGTGGTGGGCATATATTCTTTTAAAATAGAACCAAAACACTAACATAACACTAATTATAGTTAGAACCCAAAAAAAATTCAAACGTTTTTTTTGGCATAGCCGATGGGGTTGAATGAACCCCTACCATTTTATTGATGCACCAAGGCAAAAAAATAAAATACAAAAAATATCAAGGAGGAACACAGTGCATCAATCACTAGAGAATGAAATAGAACACAAACTAAAAATAAAAATAAAATAAAAAACATAGGGCAGGAGTCAAAAGGTTGACAATCACCCTGGGTCAAAACTAAAATTCGACAGTTGCAACCCAGATCTAATTTCACGAATCAAGTAACAACTTATTGCAGCATAATTTCAAACGTTGTACAAAGTAAAATGGAAGAAAATGAAGAAAAGGAAGAATAAACTAAATTTAATGGAAGCCTTCAAGAGTTTGCTCTTTTTATGAATGGAATTTACCTCCTGATCAATTGTACATTACTGAATTGAAAATAAAAATTTTGAAATAATATAGGTACCAGATTTTATGGAGAGTTCCCATTATTAGTAGAGGGGTATAAAAAAACCAAAAATCTAAATATGTATGAAAAATAATAATAGAACAAAGGTCATGGTGAATTTTTTAATACTAATAAATTTTGAATATTCATACAAACATATAAACTTAGACCCTCTAAAATTATTTGCAAACCAACATGCTTATAAAACTTAAATAGCTTAATGTATGGATTATCATTTTCTTATGAAATCATATTTTTTTGGATTAAGTTACAATTATTATTGAAAGTATAATATATATTCAGGTTGAGAACTTACTGTGTTGTTAGCTCATCTACCACACCACATCAATATGTTGCATTAATTTTTTACTGGAATGCTACTTTAGTTTTTTGGTTTGATTTTATATAAATAATATAACCATGGATCACAATGTAATTCCTATCTGTACAATTATGTTGCAAGTAAGAACTGCATGGGAGCATGTGGACTCTACTATTAATAGGGGTACTATTAGAGTGTGTGCCATCCAAACACATATTAACAGTAATTTTTACGAAGAAAACAAAAACATTAAAAGTTAAATTCATATTTAACTCATGAATTAATATGGCAATGTGAAACTCAATGGAATATTTGTGTGGAAACCCATGGATTAATAGCAATTTCCTTGTATAGAGTATATTTGGATGTGAAATTTTACTTGTTTGTTGGTAGCAATTTGTCACATCTGGAAATATGTTTCGATTCAACTTAAAGTATCATTATAATTTTTATGAACTGTTGAATTGAATTGATGCTAAGATTCAGCTAATTTCAACTAAATGGAAATTTAGAAATTGTTGGGAAATCACACTTTGCGCTTCTTATAAGATTGCGATTATTTTTTGTTACATGCAATGAAAGAATTTTTAACATAAATATACATGTCATACACATAGTAGCGACCAACGAATAAATTGATGCTAAGATTTAACTAAACTAAATGGAAATTTAGAAACATTGAGAAATCACTCTATGCGTTTCTTATAAAATTTCTATTATATTTTATTGCATGCAAAGATAGACTACTTAATAGAAATATACATGTCTTATACACAGTAACACATATGATGGTAAACAATGCACTAATGCTTGAGTTTACCAGGTCACAACTCAACCAAATAAGTGTTGTTTTTTTGGAAAGGTATGATGCAGACCTAAATTACAAAAAAACTATTATACTATATCATAAGAAGTGATGGGTATAAGTACAGAACCAAAGCTGAAAAGAATAGAAGCATATATCATCATAGATTTAATGAGAAATTTTCCCCCCCGTTGCACAGATATGCAATATTACCATAACACAGCCCTACAGTTGTCAGGAAAAGAGGCAAATAAATTTTTACAGCTCCTACTATGACCCATGATGATTAAGTGTAACATAATGCAACTTCCGAAACATATAGATAGTTACACTAACCAATGATGGTTCTACCAATATTCCACGTCTATGACTTCACTACAAAAATTATGAGAAAAATAAAAAGTAATAAGCGAAAACGGTGTACTATTTTAACAAATGGCAAAGAATACAAGAAAACTGGACAAACCCTGATGACACGGCAAGTAACATCACCCTGAATACAAATGTTTATGTAATTTAACCTTCTATAACCAATTTAGGATAAACAAATTATCTTATCACACAGTTTTTGTAATATACACCCAGTTATAACACATAACAACAAACAAATTATCTTGTCAAAGTCATCACCACCTAAATGAGTATCACCAGATGTGGACATCACCTCAAATGATGGGTTCAGAGTACCCATTTTGACCTTGTACCAGTTTGATTGGTTCATAAGAAATGTTGTTACCATAAGTCAAATCACGTGCTTGAGATTTTGACGTACATTGATTTTAGACATTCACAAAAACAATATTACGTATCTATATTTCTATATTTATTCTCTACTTTACTTTTCAACATAAGTTAACATGATTAACAACAGTGTAATTGAAATAAAAAACTAAAGACAACTCAATTTGCTGAAGTACGGATTATCATAAAAACTTCACTATACCAAATTTTATTGGTTTTATAACCTAGAAGAGTCGATAAGAATTTTTTTTATAAGCATGAATTATGATGGTTAGAACCGTACGATAATTACCACTAATAAATTTAACAAATGTTACCGCTTGAAGATAAGAAATAGCATGTTGCAACATGAAAACAAGGTATATAGTTGACATATACAAAGTTGAAACACACATAGGGAGAGGCAAAAGTCAAATCAAAGCAAACAAGACAATTAAAGAGTATACGAGATTTCAAGAAGTTGTAATGGAGTTAATAAATATATTGGAAATCCACAAATCGAAAAGAAAAGCTCAAATAATATATTGCACGATGATATTATTATATGCAGGTACAAATGTGAATACAGAGCAAATGAATAAATATGAAGTGGAGAACAAACTTTCAATGACATTCAATGACAAATGAAGCTCAAGGAAATGCTCTAAGGTGGACTTAAGAGCTAAAAAAAATCAAGCATGATGTAATTCTCAGCAAAAAAAGATCCAACTCTCATGTGTGAATGACAATAGGAAAATATACACATAGAACCAACATTCATCCTTAACAGCAGACCCACAAACAAATATTTATACACACACTAACTCAAATCCATATATGCTTAGATAAGCAAACTAACGCAACCTTGAAATGCTTAGATAGGCATACTAACTCAAATATTTGAAACTTAATCTAAAAATAGAAATAAAGGAAAAAGCCAATCAGCTATAACTTACTTTGAAACTTCGAGGACAAATGGCGCTGATGGCTACCAATTCGCATCCACTGACTACAACTCGAACTAGGGCTAACGAAAGCTCGACTTCAATAGGGACGAGAACGAGGGCAAACGTGAGAGCTAGACCACTGCAACGTGGACAAGGATAGGGGAATGAGATTGCAACTTCGACGACTACAACAGGGAAGCAAATTGATTTGGATGAGGAATTGAAATTGGGGGAAATCTTTGTTAAGGGGAGTTCGTAGAAAAGGAGGGAAGGAAAATACATTTACCGCCTTTATTTTACACATCATGCACGCTAATAAAATTTAGCGTAAGTTTATCCTTTTATGACAACTGTTTCAAAAACGCTGTACACTGGTGCTAAGGAAACAAACTTTTCTTGAAGTGAAAGAGTATTTTGTTCTGCAGTTAACAATATTAAAGCAATGGATTATTTTGTTCTGCAGTTGGATCCATCTAGCTATATCTAAAATCAAATGTTATATTTTTTACATGCATCTATTTAAATTTCATTATAGGTTAATGTCTAATTAGATGAAAAAACAAACAACCTTTCGAAAGCCAATATTGGAAAATACTTTCCAAATCAAATTATTTTAATACTTAATAGGAGGCCAAATCTAATAAAAGGTAGATTGTTTTGTAAGATAAGATGGCATGATTAAAGGATTGTAATGAAAAATAAAGGCACTGTCATCATGAAAATAATTATCACTTTTCTATTTTGTATACATACTACTAAGTCATATATTACTTCCGAAACTTTATCCTATGAATTATTCATGGTCTACAAAACTAATCATAGTTATCCAAGCATAATATACTTAATTACAAATTACAGTCACTGAAAGACAATATTACATATCTTCATATTACTATTTGTGAAATATATGATCTTAAATTTTTGTTTCCTGTAGTATGTACAAATGAACTTCAACCCCTTAGTGAAAAATAACTACTTAAACAGATTTAAATAACGGTACATCCTAGTTTATTGGATGATAGATATTCCTAAATTTCACTAAGTACCTCACAAAATATCATTATATCTATCTATAGCTTACCATGTAGATCCAATGTTATTAAGCAAGCATTTCAATGGTAAACACAAAAATCCCGATTTGATATCGCTTGCTCAATTTGGATAATACTATAACACTATTATGATTATAGAAAACATACTACTTGGTTTTTGGTACATTTCCAGCCTTTGATATATGCTATGGGACAAACTAAAATTGGCCTATAAGGAGTAAACATTTTATAAATACAAATAAAAATGTTGAAAATAGACCTGTCTAAACCAATCGCTGCTATTGCTAAGTTCATAGTTTAACTCATCATTAACCTCTTTGCATTTTGTTTTCTACTTCTTAACCGGGTCAATCAAAACCGAATCTTTAAAATTCTTCAGCAAAAACTAAGTTCGACCTCATGAGCTACTCACCACCAGCGCTGAAACATCATCCTCCATCATTCGACTTTTTGCTCTTTTTACGAATTGGGATTTCTGACGATGAGCAGCGATTTAGGGTTTGCGTATCGGTGTTCTATCCATGGATTTTGGAGTGGAAGGCGAGGACATCAATGGCGAGGTTGATGGAGAGAGTGGGGTGGAATTATGGATTCTAGGGGAAAATTCTGAGCGTATTTCACGGGTGGTGAGTGTTATTTTGAGAACGGGTGTTTTCTTGGAGGTCCTAAAATTTTCAATGTAAAGCATGAAGATTTGCAATGGCTCCTGGTCGTTGTAATATTGCAACGGCCAATAGCCGTTGCTAAAACTTTGGTAACCGCTTCGGGTCATTGTAATATTGCAACGGCCCCGAGCCGTTGCGAATTTACTGCATGGCTGCGTTGCAAAATAGCTCATATGGTGTTAGTGTATATATGTATCCGTAGGTTTTGACATGTTTTAAACACATTTTTTGGAGTCAAAATGTTTTGGGACTCTTTTAATGTGAAACTTAAAGTAAAAATGAATTAAAAATATTTTAACGTGTCCTAATCATGTTAATTTGATGTATGATTGCCTTGATGTGTTAGGCTATGTTAGAGACATATTATAAGGTGATTTTCCATGAATTGTTGTATGTTTGCAGTTTAAATGTTTTTTGGTACATGTATGGTGTTTGTTTGTATGCTTGTATGGTTGAAAATCTTACCAGAACGACTTGAAGTTAGGAATCATGAAACCGAGTTTCGACGGATTGACTTAAGGTTGTTGAGAGTTGTATTGTTGCATACGAAATACATAATGGTCGAAGAATGGAGCATAGCGGTGAAATCGATGAGAGATTGGGAAGTGGAGATACTAAAACATTTTGGTTCGAGTGCTTGTCTCGGCAAAGGAAGACCGGATAGGAAATCTTGTCCGGGAGCCATTTGGTTAGGCAGCAGAGAACCGAACATGAAATCCTGTCCGACAGTTGTTGGTTCGGCTAGTGAATGATCTGATAGGAAATCATGTCCTGTAGTTATTTTTTTCAGTGATGAGAAGCCAAACCGAAAATGTTGTGCTTCCAATGTCAGCATATGGTTCAGTATAGATGAACTTGAATTTTCAAATTTGACTTAAATAATAAAGTTAATTCTTAGATTTGGTATTTTATATAAGAATATAAAGAATGATGATGCACTAGTATCTTTGTGGTGACAATCTATGCTAGAATCAGGGCCGGCTCCGACAATTGGGTTGCCCTAGGCGTAAGCGGCAGAAAATGGGAGAAAAAAAACTGCCTATGGGAATTTGAAGCCTCAACCTCACTGAAAACAAACAGATGCACAACCACTTGAGCTAATGAGTCATTGTTAAATTATATACACAACACATAGATGTTTAAAATTTATTATTTATAATTAGTATAAATTTATCCGTATTGTTGCCCCCGTCGAGGGGGATTGCCCCAGGCGGGCGCTTGCTCGGCCTCCCCCCCGAGCCAGCCCTGGCTAGAATACCCTACTTGCATTTTCTTTCTGTGAACTGGTTTTACTCCATAAAATGAACAATAAATTTATTAAATGGGTGTTATATACATGAAAATTTATAAATAGAACTTTTATTAACACCATTATTCAACACCATAAAGTTTTCATATATCAAGCTAATTTTATTAACCAACAATTAGCTTTATTTATTCAATTATATACCGCACTGAAATTATTTGATTGTAAACTAACTAAACAATAATGATAATAGTTAAGAGTTTATAGCATCTGTTTCATACCTTGTTGTTTAAGCATACTAGACTAAAAATGACAGAACTCTACAAATATCAATAGTTCAAAGCCTACACACATAAAATAAAATTGTTATTAGCTACTTATGGCCACCACGTGGAAAAACAAATAAATTATTTAACCATAAGATATATGTATGTATGTATGTATATGTATGTATATGTGTATATATGTGTGTATGTATATAAGTATGTAAAAGTCTACATATGGAAAAATTACTGAATACAATGGTAAACATGTGTGTACATGCACACACCAAAATTCACACCGGTATTGCTATGCTAAAGTATTCCCATTCCGATATTATGATTAGGATAATCATGTACATAGTTCTATAAGGATATATACAATACATGAAATCATTGAAAATTATTTCACTGTTTTGATACCACGATCCTTACTATGCAGATTTATTTTATGATACGTAATGACTTTTCTGGATATATACAACCAGATGGTATATGAGACCCTTTATTGAAATTTGTTTTTGAACTTTTATATAGTTTGGTTTAATTTGTATGGATTCACATGTATATGTATATGTATATGTATATGTTAAGATTGAAAATTTATTTGCCTTCGATTAAAGACAGTTTTCCATATATGTGCAATAGAAAAGGAGGAATGTATAGTGTCCAATGCAATTTTTTAATATAAAAAATATAAAGTGCACAAGCTTAGTTATTCCTTGAACCTTAACCTTCATTTATAAGTATCAAAATATGTAAAACATAAAATCAAATAAACTATTATGAACCCGAAAGAGATTAGTAGATGCTTGATTGACAAGATAAAATGGAAGTACATATTTCTGACTTATATGAAAAAAATGCACATGTAGAATATAACTGAAGGTTAAAAATGTAGAGGGAAAATCATTGTTTCAAATTTAAAGGCGTTAAAAAAAAGAAGAATCACAAACAAACGAAAGAGGATGGCAATGGATTGATACTTATTTTGCAAAGAAAAATGAAGAACTCGTTTACCGTAGGATATTTATATTCAGATCGTACAAGGATTAAGGAGCAAAATAATAATAATAGAGGTTATGAAATAAGAGTTGAGTAGAAATGAGAAAAGAAAAATCAAGAAATTTAAACACTGTTTATATTAATTTTATTCACTGTTTATATTGTTATTTTCACGTTACTACCGTATTGTACTTCACATTAAATGATGTAGTTTTGTGCACTATCCTTTCCACACCAACATTGTTATAGTAATGCTCTCAATTTACTGCATCGTTTTGACCATATTCATTTTCCTCTCTTGCTCATAGTGTTACCATAATATCGCATTTCATATTATATTTTGTTAATAATGATGTTATACCTCCTACTTCCATAATATCTAAATTTTCTCATATTTAACTAATTTTAATGCTTAAAAATTATTACGCATGTGGACTGTTTATATGAGTGCACAAAAAAATGATCGAAACATTTAATGTTCATGTACTATATATTGATACTTAAAAATATTACTTACTATATTAATTTACACGATTTAGTTAAAAACACTCTATTTGGTAATATGGAAGGTGGAGTTATAACATGATTTAACAAAATAATAATTACCACGGTATTTTAACATGATTTATTCTTTCTCATGTTCCTATGAATTAACCAATATTTTGAACATTCTCACACACATCTTACCACTACTATGTAACATACTGATTAGTTTTGTGCACTTTCCTTCCACACCATCATTATTATTGTAATGCTCTCAATTTATTGCATCGTTTGACCATATTCATTTTCCTCTCTTGCTCATAGCGTTACTATTATATTGCGTTTCATATTATATTTTGTTAATAATGATGTTATACCTACTTCCATAATACCTAAATTTTCTCATATTTAACCAATTTTAATGTTTACAAATTATTATGCACGCAGACTGTTTATATGAGTGCACAAAAAAATGTCTGAAACTTTTTAAAGTTCATATACTCTATACAGATACTTAAAAATATTAATTACTATATTTATTCACACGATTTAGATAAAAACACACTCTATTTGGGAATCTACTTGGGAATATGGAAGGTGAAGTTATAGCATCATTTAACAGAATAGCAATTACTACGGTATTCTAACATGATTTATTCTTTTTCATGTACCCATGAATTAATCAATATTTTGGACATCACATACACATCTTACCACTACTATGTTAACATACTAATTGGCTTGTCTTGAAATATAAGCGGCATCAGAAATACTCAAGCCACAGTTCATGTTGAAGTAGATGACCGGGTAACATCTCTAAGCACGATTCACATAGGAAGTAAGTACTTTTTTCAAGTATTGTGGGTTGAGATATTCACCCATCTTCTTAGGTAATTATAAAGTTACCATATTACTTTCACCTATATTTTCTAGCAATGACAAAAATAATAATCTAATATTTTGTTTGAAATGATGTAATATCAATACATGACCTGATTATTTTATCTTCATTTACAACTGTTTAATAACAGATGATTACATTCATTAGCGGGACAATAACTAATAACCATTCATAATTAATATAGACCTTCTACTTATACATCTCATAACTGACCACAATCAACATATCATTGAGATTTTAATACCGCTGATGTTTTATTTTATCCACATATATTTCTATTGCAGTTTATTGATGTTGCTTAGCATACCGATCTCTAAAGCTTACAAAATGGAATTGAAATAGTTTCATTAACATTCATTTGATTAGAATGTAGTTAGTCATTTAAAAACAGTAGGAATTATTTTGCAAGGATCACAAATATTTAATCAGTTTTATTGTTTTTATAATGGTTGCATAGGATGAGATTATTTTTAATTTAATTAAGAATTGTATCACTCAAGTTTACAAATTTGGAGGAGTGTCGCGCTTTATGATATAAAAGATGGGGTAATGTATATTACATATGATGGGCCCTACCTCACATAAGATGTGCAAATTCCCTAAACTTCGTATTGCCTATTTTTTTCTTAATTAAACCATAATTTGACCGTGCAACACATGCATAACTTGAATGGCATGTTATATATTACGTAGATTGTGTTTAAAGTTTAATTATGTGCAGTTTTTTGGTTATGCAAAATAGGCAGTTCTTGAATTTTCAAGAAAATATATTAGCCATGGCAAGATTTGCATCTTTTATCAAGAATGGTTGTGTTTAAACAAATACACACACACATACACACAAAATTTGAACGAATCTTACGAATACACACACACAGAGAGAATTTGGAGACTGTATTGTAGATTGTAATTTGATTTGGTTGGCTAGGTGGTTCTGAGTTGGAATTATTGCTGCCATGAATTATTATTATAACAAATAAGATAATGGCATTCAAGGTGAAATAATAATATATGTTATGCCTTGCTTATGTACCCTTTTCTATGAGTGAATTTGTTCTCAAAAAACTAAGGTTATTTGGTGCTTAGTGATTCAAAATCTGATATATTTTTAATACAATTGGGATATTGCAATGATAAATTGCATGTTTTAAAATATGTTTAACACATGTTGCTATGTGAATGGATATGAACATTATTTTCTGTATTAGTATGTTGATATGGTAATGTAAAGACGATGTTGATCACATTTTTTTTTTAAATTTACTTTAGACATTGTTAAATGCTTTATATTTAGTTGCTCGCTATAATATTACAATTATGTCGAATTGGGTTGGACTTCTTTTAATTGAATTTTGATACAATATTAAATTGTCCTTTTTCTTTGTATGAAATATGAGTGCTGTTGGTTTACAGTTATATATCACAATACTATAATGACCAATATTGGTTTATATTCGCAAACTGATATACCAGTCATTATATAGTAGACTTGACAACTTATTGCACTATATTACAGATTGTTTTCAGACTCGCAAGGTGCCTTAAATCTGAAGAACAATGTTTATAATTTTTGTAATCTTGGTTCTTTAGATACGAGGTAAAAGTACAACTTTCCATGGTAATTTATGAAACCAAGTATAATTGTTTGCAATTGCTATATAAGGTTTAAAATCCAATTGTAGAGAAAACACTGCTAATGTTGAATGCTGAAGATTGAGAACACACTTTCTAAGGTATTGTGCTTTTTCCAATGTTTTGCTTATGATTAGTTTGTCTATTTTTGTTAGCTAGATGTAAAAAACATGCAAGAAGTGTATAGTTAGATATTTGCGAATTGTATAGATGTTCAATATATTTATGCATAAAGGGTCTAGATTTGGATTTGACCCCAATATTTATGGGATGTGTAAAGCTGGTTTGTTGGATGTGTATAATGATTGAGGCGTGGAAATGCATGGCAAATCATGTTTGGATAACCATTCCATTTCAGGAGAAATCGAGAAAGTCGATTTGAGGTTTTGCCCAAATTGATAGTCGCTAGATCAGATAATTTTTAATGGTTGACATTATTGCACGTAACCGATATTTGAATAAAATTAAGGAGGCTAAAACCAAAATGTAATTTTGACCTTGAAATTTACGTTAATCTAGGTGTTAGATTTTTATAAAATCTTAAGTTATTTCAATTGATTTGATTCATTTTCTTTTTTAAATTTATTTATCAACATCTTAAAAACATGCACTAAACCAGCAATTGGGACATATTAAGTGTATTTGTTAAATGCTATTCAAAATTTGTCTCTCGCTAGATTTGCTAACCTTACAAACGGTAAATGAATTTCCAAATATTATAGGCGACCATTGGTCCCTACTCTGAGATCCTTTTCCATGCACTCAATCTCTATACAGTACACGAAGACAGTTTTATAAAATCAAGAGAAGATATAAAGCAGTGCTCTCCTCGATTAGAGGATCACTCTTTCAACAACAACAAAAAAGCCAGAAGATACATGAGTATTAGTCTGAGGTAATTATGGTTATGTTCAATTTCAATTCTGTTGTGATTCCTACTGGGTACATTGTGGTGAATTCAATATTTAAGAGAGTCGCCTCTAGGAAATTTATTAGAAATTATTTTGTCATAGGTAAATGACAAATGCTTTTTCATGAATAATTGAGTTAAAGCAGAACCTTTAATATTTATAATCTCTGTTGTTAGGTTGAAGGGATAACATCAAGTAAATGCAATGAAATGCAACTAATTATTAACGTGAATCAAAATGAAAACTATTTTAATAACAATGTATCTTCCATCTTCAGTTATTGGTTTTGTTAAGCAAAAACTTTAGGTACTACAACATTTAATAGAAGATCTAATAAAGTTAGTAGTAGAAATGGAAGTTTTGAAGAATATTTTTTTAATATATACTGCACCAAGAGGAAAAAACTTGTGTGTATAACCATGTTTGTTCACTGGATCTCTAAAAACCTTGAGCTCACTGATTTAGGTAATGGCTATATCTCAAAAGGTATTTGTCAAATTTTATTTGCTTTAAGATGAAACTGTTAACTACAATGGATTTAGATTAGGATGCTATCATGATAGAATGTATTTTTAAAAGGCTTCATATTTTTTAAACAAATATCATATATGATTGACAGTACAATTAAATTGTTCAAATATGTTAGTTTTGCTTTGTTCATGTATTTTGGGTTGGTGTTAAACACACAGATGTTATCAATCAATTTTAATTGTTTGATGACGAACTGAATCCATCATAATGTTATATACTTATGTAAATTTTATATAACGAAAAAGTACTTGGAAATAGAGCATGAAACTTGGGTCAGATATGACAATTGAATCCAAATATGTATAGAAGAAAGTTTTGTTCCTAAAGGGTGTAGAAATTGCATCAAGCATCTTGGAAATACAGGTAATATACCTAATATATTCGAGTAAAATAGTTAACTAGATGTAAATTTAATTTCATATTCTCAATAACTATATACAACCAATGATGACTTTTTGAGTCATATTTTAGTTCATGTACATATTTAGTGTTGTACTTATTTTGATTAATATTCATTACATTTTTAGTGAAATTGTCTTTTCTTCAGAAAAATAAACGCTATTTGTTTTGTTACATATTCTCTACTAAGTAACGATAAATTAGTAAAGTTTCTTATTTTTGGATGCAATAATTTTTTTTACTATTGAAGGACAAACATTAACAAAGATGACAAGGTACATCCTATAATGCTTTGTAATCCTCTAGCTTCTTCTAAAGCAACAATTAGCTTTTTCAGTTTAAGAGTATTTCAGAGTGAAGCTTGGCTGAGTTTGGTACTGAAACCGTTTGTTAGTTATGATTTCGATGTGCTACTGAAGTTAAAAGATTTGCAAGGCGAGTATGCAAGAAAATAATAGTTGAAATGAAGACAGACGGGTTCTTACAGCCATCTTTTTTTACTTTTCACTCAAAAAATAAAGGGTTATTTAACTAATATAACAAAAAAACAAACATAAAGCTCATGAAATACAAATTTAATCTAGCAAACTAATGTGACTAATTTGATTTATCTATTGTATATTACATAGGATTGAACCCATTCCAATTGTAATTAATAGGATTGCCGATCTATAACATTATGGTAACATGTTACGACGTAGATATTAAAATTCCAAAATAAATTATAATTAAATGTTAAGTTTGGAATTTCTTTTTGATTGTGTGCTATTTTATTACACCCATGATTTATGTTTAACTTCTACTATGTCAAGTTTTATACCTAAAATTATTATTTATTATAACAACAGAGATGATATTGGATTATCTGCAACAATTTACAGCTACATTGCTAGAGGATATGTCAAGAAGTATCTTAGAAAGATGGAATGTATAGAAAACTGAACTTTGTTCTAGCTATGGTTAACAAGTTGTATCTAACTTTTTTTTACAAGGAATGTTGAGAATGAGCTATTTTAAGTTTAGATAGCAAATCAAGCAAAATTGCATGCTTTGTATTGTATGCCACAACTGCTGAGTTGAGTATATATGGTTTTACCTTTATTCTCACAGTTTTAAAATTTAAATACTCAATTCTCTTTCATTTGGTATAACTTCCGAAAAAGTCACAAACGCAAATCCAATTAGCCACACTTATGTCTAATACATTTAAAATAATTTCATTTTCCTTCCAAGTTTGAATTTAATTAACCTCATTTTATATATCGGTTATATATTTTATAATCGTTTACTTTGTTAAATATATACAATGTATATTTTTATTTATTATGTTCATATTCTTATTTACAAAATTTTATCAAAAACCATCCTCAAATCCTACGATTTATATTTTGTAGCTATTTTAAATAAGTTAGCATGATCCTTCGAACTGTATTGGTCGTATTCTTTGAAAATAAACTTAATAGAAATATAAAACGATTCATACATTTATGATAATATTAATAAGAATGAAAAAATTAAAGAAATAAATTATAAAATGAAGAATAATAAATTAAACCATTGATATAAAATGAGAGCTACTGTTTTATTATATGTTTTTTAGCCGATTCAACCACTAATACACACACTAGTTTCCTTAACACCAAAATATGAAATTCAATTTTTTTTACCGTGTTACTTCAAATAAACAAAACATCAAATCAACAAATCCCTAGTGGTGAATGATGAAGATAGATTGAGCTAAAGATCCAATTCATGTTTCTCCTTTAGATAATGCAAATGTAGTAGGAATGAACGAGTAAGGTATTGGTCAGAATTGGATTGGAGATTCTGTTGATGGCATCGAAGGTGAAATCACCGACAAAGGAGAATGAGAGGAGGAAGTAACTTCTAGTTCGACACTTATGGTTCCAGTGGTTCCTTATATTTCATTTTGAAGACCTAACCGAAATGGAAATCCTATGAGAGCCATGATTTCGACTTATTGGTACATCAGACTCCAATACGTGAGAGAGTGGAGCAGACTCCTGCTCCAATTCTTGTTAGTGAAAAAGTTAATGTTCAAGAGGAATCATTGGAGAAGGACAAGACTGAAGATCCGGTTTCATACTTCGATTGGGATGACTTTGAGGTAATTTTTGTTGTGATACTAAATTTGATATATAGGGTGAGCCCGATTTTCTTCTTCATAATTACAGTAATAACTGTATAATTACTTATGTAGGAAAATAATTTGGAGCTTTATTTTGCGATCTTTACCATTTTAAAAGCTTGTTAGGTAAGATCATCTCTGATCTCTTTCTGAATTAACCTTTAAACCAAGAGATTTATTTTGACAAATAACTGGGATGTCCATGAGTAATTTTGATTGCTTTGTCTTGATCATTGCTATGTGCATGTTACTAACTAAGCTTTCATATATATCTTATTTCCTTTGTGCATCCAAATATTTCACAAATTTTGATAGCTTTGTATATAGCTACATTAATGGTTGTATAGCTACTTGGGTATGTAAAAGGGATAGGAGCTACTTTCTTGCATCTTTTTCTATCTCAAAGCTTATTAGGTAGGCCATCTCTTTTTTCTTTCTTAGTCGTCCTTTAAAAATCGAGAGATTCGTTTTTTTAAACCAAAATATTGGTTGCTATGACTGTTTGTAAACTGCTTCGTTTTTGTAGAGTTTTCAGTTTGATAATTGCTGTGTACATGCTACTAAGCTTTTGTATATATGATTTCCTTAGTGCATCCAGACGTTTCATAAATTTTGATAGCTTTGTAATTCATATAACTACTTTTGTAGGTAAAACAGCTAGGAGCTTATTTTTTGCACATCCTTTTCCGCCTCAAGGCTTCATAGGTTGATGTCATCTATATATCTGTTTTGTTTCTGAATTACTCTTTAGATCAAGAGATTTGTTTTAACAAAAATAGGGATGGCAATGACTATCTTGCAATTGTTTTTTTCCCCATATTTTTCTTCTTCTTTACATCATAAATTCTTGGTTTATTACTACAGGTCTCCTTTGAAGCTCCAAGACTGAGAAGCTCTGCCTCACTTTAGACATGAGAAGGAAAATAATGTTTTGTCAAACGCTTCAGACATGAGAAGAAAATGATGTTGTGTTGTCAAAATTATGATGTTTTGCACTTTTTGATGCGTTTGTTTTGTTGCCATTGTTACGTTTGCAGACTGGTTGTTTTGCAGTTTTTCTAATGTGCTTTTGTTCTGTAGTTTGAATACTGCAATTTAGATTGAGAATTTTTGATAAGAGCCCGTCCGTTGAAGGGAATGTATAGGACCCATACAACACATGACTACATGAGCGTGAGCCCATGTGATAACCACTGCATTCGGAGATCACACGTGAGGAACTTTTAAGTCCTAGTGTGAGAAATGCTTCCAGCGTGAAAAATTCTATGATCACTGATCTGGCATCTTTGGTGATACTGAAGATTGTGTGGCGCTTGAACTTAGGTCTTGGTGATCCCCTGATGTAATATAACCTGTGTTGTTTGGAATTGACAATTTTTTGTCAAAAATAACTGAAATTTTTATACCCTCGACGTTGGTTGCAAGGACTATAGAAAAACACTACAAAATGAATTGGACATTTCACATGATTTTATGCATTTTTCAAAGGCAGTGCAGCAACTTAAAATTTTACGCTTGGTAACTGATAACAATTAATTGTCAATTGTGGTCGGGAGGAAAAACATAAATTTTTGCCTATGACGGTTGATCGTCAAAGTGGTCAGTCCGTCGGTTGAAGTAGGATAGTCAGCTGTTTGGCCGGTCGTTTGACTGACCAATATGGATTGGTCGATTGACCGACTAGGGGTCTCTCCGGGGTTTTGATTCAAACTTTGAGACGCCATAATTTTTGCTTAGAACTTTTAGTCGGTTTTGGAGTACTTCGATTCCTCCATCGCCTCCACCATCCGGTCTTGATTTTCGTTGGTTTCGTAGAATTACCTCCATTGGGAGGTGAGCCATATTTGGGGATGAAATCATTCGTCAATGCTCAAGCATGGATCCACATTAGCGAGCGGATTTCTAATGACACGATGCTTGAGACATTGATAAGGAGACGACATGCTCCTTTGAAAACTTCAAGAGGAATGGGATGTCGTGATGAGAGAGGTGGATAAGCACGTTAGACTTCAGAATAATTTTTTTTAATGCTTTGCTGTTACATAATGTCAATGACTTATCATGACAAAATTAATGATGGAGTTTGTCAGTGGTAACCAACTTTAATAGCAATTACTTATCATATGCCAACTTAATCCACAAATCAGTAGTCAAATGTGTATCATATTAAATGTGCTGGACGAAAGCTCCTTATAATGAATAGTACAACATTAACGTGCTTTTATAGAAGGAAAAATAATCTTAGCTTTTGTAGAAGAGAAAACATAAATGACCGCTAATATTTTTCTTCTATTTCTTTATGTTCAAATCTATTTAAGTAAGATGTTGACTCTAATGGTATTTGCTTAATTTATGAACATAAGAATATATAATCTTCCTACTACCATGTATCACTAATACGAGAGAGATTAGCTCTTACAAAATATTGTGAATGATCCTACTAAAATAGGATGGCTATTGTTAGATTCTTTTATATATCATATTAATGATGATGTTTTAAAATATGTGTTACATTTAGGTTGTCATCGAAAACTAATCCTCTTGAGTCAAAATGTCTAATATCCTGACTGTAAGCTCATTTCTCGAGATAGTCAAAACTATAGCTCTATTAGAAGCTGGAGAAATATGGGTGTCATAGGAACATTAAGAAGAATATATTCCATCTGTATAATCCATAATTCCTCTAACAACTGTCTAAGTTTATTTTAGGTGTTTTTTGAAACTGTAATTCAATATGCACGTGCATCTGTACACAGTTACCAGAAATAACTTGTGTGTTTTCTGTATTTTTACTGATAGATTGTAACATTATGTTTTGAAATTAAACTTAGGTACCATTCTTTTTGCAAAATGGACAGTCAATGTTAGCGTCTGCGTCGGACGCGTCAAGCGTGAGTCCCACGCTGCTGCCCAGTTCAAACGAACCGTTCGCGTCAAATGCATCCGACGCCTCAGACTTCGTCTGACGCGAACGGTTTGTTTCCAACCGCCATATACCTCTTCAATCCCTATATATACCACTCCTTTTCTCAACCAAATCACCAACAAAAAAACTAAAAAATTCGAAAATTCAATGATTATTACAAGATTCGTCGTCGATTTTTTCAAGTAATTTTTTTTATATTTGCGTTTTTCATATTATTATCTACCATATATTTTTTTTTCAGATATTTTTGGATTATATTTTGAATTACTTTTTTCAGAATGTCTAGCCACTCTTCTTTTCTACAAGAACCATCGTGGACTAGAATGCCAACAGGACAAACGCGTTCATCGATGTTTGTTTCGAAAACATTGATACGCGTATCCACCGTGTTGCACAGTGGTATGAAGATTTCACAGTCCTGTTCAACGTAAAAACTGGTATGGATTACAACGCTGGGCAAATGAAAAACAAGTTCGATAATCTAAAACGTGCATGGAGCCCATGGAACAAGCTGCACAGATTCCAGGTTGCTATTGGAACGAAGAACAGGACACGATCGATGGATCCGACGAGTGGTGGGATACAGCTGCAGCAAGGTACCGTAAATACAAACATGTCTCGCCTTCTCGTTTTAAGCAGTTAGACGTGATTTTTGATGGCTGCATCCAACTGACAAATATCAGTTCATAATTCCACCAGATCCACCTCTTCAGCTACAGTTCGATGCACAGCTTTATGACGACTATCTTAGGAGTGATGCTGCTGAGATCTCAAGTCGTAGAGCGCCTAGACAACAACCGCCCACTGGTGGTCCTTCTAAGTCTGTTGGCAGTTCTTCGCATGATCTGACTCTTGCTAGGTGTATGGAAGCGAAGCAAGAGGATGACGATTATGAAGAATGGGAGGTCACGATTTGTTTGACGGAGTATGATAACCGAGGAATCATTTGCATGCCCCGCTGGACAACCCCGAGCAGCTTAGGAAAGCTGTTATTTATCTTGTTGCCTAGTTGAGAAGGAGAATGTATTTTATTTTATCTGTATTTTATTTTCTGCATTTTTATTCCGTACTTTTATTTTTGCTTTTGTATTGTGAATTCTAAATAATGAATTTTTATTTCTGCATTTGTATTCTGTATTCTGTATTTAAAAATAATTAACGTAAATAAAGTAATAACATAAACAAATAATAAAATAATAACTTTGCCCCTTTTGCGTTGCCCCTTTCGTAAACAGAACGCGTTCCCTTTTCACGAACTTACCCATTTTCTAGCCCCTTTCATTTGCCCTTTTCATTTCAAAAAAGAACGCACCCATAGTAGTTACAAAATTTACTGCCAGAAACATAGTATATTAGACATTGATGCAGTACCATCTTCTGGTATGCGAAGCATGGGCCCCATACCAGTTAGATTTAGATGCTTGATCGGGCTTCAAAAGATGTTTTACATGAGGACACTGTAACAAAATACTTTTGTTAAAACAGACAATACCCGTGGTAATAGGAGTTTCGCAACAGACCTACATCCATTGTATTATGCGATGTTGTAATCGACCCAAATTTTTTTACAACGTTTTAAAACCATTGTAAAAGCTGTTGTAGTAAATCTTTTTTACAACGGTCCACAGTCCGTTGCAGTATGATATTTTACAACTTTTTTTGCCCATTGCTAAAAAAATTCAAATAAGAAACACATCATTCATATCTACTAAAGATAAAAAAGATTTATATTTTTAAATGTAAAAAAGATTCATGTATTCTCAATCTTTTATAATGCAGAACCCATAGAAGAAATGTATATATCTACCAATACAATAGAAATATAATGAATATAGGATTCATCTAACTTTGCGTATGACTTGACCCTTGATCTTTTACAACTTGAACCCCAGTATTAGCTTTTTCAACAACTGCCTATAGATAAGTGAAGCATGTATATCTATGATGATCTAAAAGTAATAATACATTAATTAGAAATATATCGAAAGGGCAACATGAAATCAAATGGGATAGCATCAAACTTACAAGATTTAGTATGGTCTCACTTACAAGGAATGACGATAATATTACATATCCAGTGGCACCTGCAACCAACACTTAAGAGAATTTGCTTTAAACATGCAAGGAGAAGTTGTCTATGTTAAAAGTGGAAGTATCAATTTGTATTTTTTTCCCTTTATATATGCATGTATGTAAATTATGCACTCCAATATTCTTTTAAAAAAGTGAACTTAAACAAAAAATTATAATCATTTACTAAAAAAGAAAATCATAAGGAGATAAAGCGTGACATTACAATTGCACCAACATGTTATGAGCAACTTAAAATTTAATTCTATACACTAACCTTAGTACTTTCGCCCTTCCATATAACTTATTCTTTCAGACTACAGAAATGTACATCCATTTAAAGCTTGTAAGGTGAGGCATCCATGTAGGTATCCATATACAGTTGCCACCTAACTTAAAACAGTCCACTTCACCCATGATAGGTGCAAATAAGATGTGGTTGGTGCGCCATTTTTTTCTTCAATGGTCAAGTCTTCATATAGCATGTGAAATCTAATACATATAAGCCAAGTAAGAGTAGACCTTACTCCAACCATAGTAATTTTGAAATCATGTTTCCATCAAATTGATAAAGACTAACTAAAACTTATATTTGAAGTAGTGGATGCACACTAAAAGAAATGTTACAGATTCAGTGATATAGCCATTCATCAAAGGCTAAAAGTATTATACCGTTCATAACAAATGGAGGATGAGTAAAGCTAATTCTGCTAGTACTTTTAACTTTCCATAAGCTTCATCAATCGAGGAAAAAAATGTATCATAAAATAATTCAAAATACCAAACATAACATTGTTGGGGAAAATCTCTTCAGATGATAGTGTATGGAAATAAAAAACCCAACGCTGCGGAAAAACAACGAACTGCATCGTGATTGTAGTGAGACGGAACAAATAGTGATGAATACCAGAACAGACAGTCACAGATCAATGCAATGTAGAAAAATAAATAATACCGGTATTTATAGTAGGTCCACTACCGCGAGGCAGTGTACGTCCAGTTGGAGAGAGGAGATTTGATTAATCACTAAAAGATTAGAGTTACAAGATTGATTCACTTTTGAAGGCTATACATAAGAAAAATTAACAATACAGACAAAATTCTACAAAGTTTGAGCTCTCTAGGATGGCTGCCATTGTTGTCCAGAAGCTTCGCTATTTATAGAGTGAAGATATGAGGAGGAGTAGCTGTTATATAGCAGCCTTGGGGTTTGGTTCGGCACATTTGGTTCGGCAAGCAGCACAATGGCATTTGGTTTGGCAAAGCCCATATCAATCTGGTTCGGCATCTCCACTTCAAGTCTGGACTGACATTCCCGAATACCAAACGAGATATTTCATTCGGCATCCATTTGGTTCGGCATGCCGCCGAACGAAATATTTTGTTTGGCATTATCCACTTCATTGCATTGGCCACCGAACGAAGTAACTGGAGCGACAAGTCTGGACCGACATATCCCTTATTGGAGCGGCATGCTCAAATACCGAACAAAATATTTCGTTCGGCATCACTTCTCCTTCACCAAATCACCGAACCAAATTTCTCGTCCGGCAAACCATTCCACCGAACGAGACAACTTTATTCTCTTCACCAAAGTCACTCACCTCCACCGGACGAAATCTTTGGTCCGGTATCTCCTCCATCGAACCAAATATTTGGTTCGGTATCTTCTTCTCAGCATTGATGCAAGTGATGCCTCCACCGAATGAAGCCACAAAGCACTGCGACTTCGCCTCTCCTTCACCCCACCTAGGATTAGGGCTTCTCCAAGCTTCGCGAGTATCTCCAATAGCCTCATCTTCTTCAGATTCAAAATCAGGTATCAAAACTAACAAATACCTGAATCTGAGAACAAATTGAAGCTGAAGCAAGAATTGGAATTCAAAGCAAGGGTATTAGACACACTTATCTGGTTAAAAAAGTAAGAATAGAAAAGGATGTGCACGATTGTTAAGATTACTTCATACACGATCACTACAAACCCTTAACCTAAAAATGTGTCACAAGTATACTATCACAAATTATTCGTTTAAAGAGCAGATTCAACTGAATATCATACTGGAACATCGCTAGTTAACACATCAGCTCCAAGTTACACTTTGAGCTGCTTAGCATCCAACACTGTTTGCAAATCACAATGACACCTCGGTGGAAGATTATAATGTTCAAGGTTGTCATATATTGATCTGATATTGCTCCAATCTACAAAAATAGTATGGGGATAAGCAGATGATGTATTTTGGAAAAACAAATTGCCATTTAACTTGAAATTGTAAAATTCAACAACTGAAACAAGCAGAAATCGCTTGAAAACTATGGAGATACCGAGAACCATCCTACAACTACATAAAGTAAGTGGTTCTTCTTTCTATGAAAAGTACGTGATCACATGGTTTATGTCTAGAATTACTATTTTCTCAAATACAACTGAAAGTAGAAACATGTCTATTGCACTGGGAAACTGGGTTTATACCTCTTGCATTATCTGTTATTTCGTTGAAGTGCAAAAATTTATCATACTGAACCTAAAATCAAAGTAAACTGATAATTCATGTGTAGAAAACAAATACAAATATTTTAAAAGCTAATGCATTTTTGAAAGTAACTAAATATTCAAACTGATAATTCACAAGGTCTCCTTCTCATATCGGCTACATCAAAAACAAGCATCGCGAGGTCCCTATTAAATGAGCTCCAAGCAATAGCTTACTTCAAGCGATGAGGCGAGCAAACCAGATCTAGGCTCAGCAACTCTGGTTAACACAAGCTCCAGAAACTGGCCACGGCTAATTAACGCCGTCCATCTCGATTCATCTCAACCTTCAGCGGCAAGCAAGGAAGCAGACAGCGTAAGTTTTTCAAGCAAGACAAGTTTTCCATAAAGACGACAAGATCCATACGCGGCATTTCGGATCCAAGCGGCACAAACCCAGATCTTGTTTGAAGCCTCTTCTCATCATAGAATATTTTCAGGCAGAGGACGAGTTGTGTTTGAGGTTGGGTACGGAGGTGGAGAAAGGGGAGAAAAGGAAATTGATTTTGTTTTGGTATTGTGCGGTGGAACGAACGTAGGTATAAGGGAAAAAGGGTAAGTGGGAAATGAAAATTGAAGGTGGGAAATGGAATGATTGAAAGCAAGATGAAAATGGGAGGAATACAAACTTTATTATAACTTTTATTTTTGAATTTCAGAAAGCTTCAAAATTTAATAAAGCTTTTAAATTTATTTTTGAAAATTTTAAAATATTTTTTTTTGAAATGTTAAATAATAGATTTAGGTATTAATAATAACTATTAAATATCAAGTACTGAATAGTAAGTATTACTTCTTAATTTTCAAACATTAATTACTTATTAATTATTAGTTATTAAATATTAGCCTTTGTCATTAATTATTAATTACTTAATATGAATTATTATTAATTTGTAAGGATATTATTAATTATTAAATATTAATTAATACTAATTATTATATTACTAATAATTAATTATTAAATATAATTAATTATAAATTATTTATATTATTAGTTACTAATTATCCATTGTAAAATATTAAATATAATTAAATATTAATCATGAATTATCAAAAATTAATTACTAAATATTAAATATTACTTATAAATTAATAATATTAATAATTACTTCTTGATTGTTAATTATTAATGTTAACTATTGATAATTAAACATTAATTCTTATTTATTAATTATTTAATAATCATAACTTATTAATTATTATACTAATTATTAATTATAATAATTTATTAATTATTATACTATAACGACCCGTAAATTTTAACTGTTTTAATAATGTGATTAGTTGAATTTTTGTGAAATTTTAAAAATAAAATTTTGAAATAAAAATTTAATATTTGGAATACGTCTAATTGAACATAACAAACTGTAAATTTTCATCTGAAAATATGAAAGTTTTTTTTAGTGTGTAATTCTATTTCAATTTATATCAGTTAATATTTGATGATAATAAAATGTTTTTCAAACCTGAATATTTTTCTATAAAAAAATTATAAATCATCTTCTGAGCAAGACTTCATAGTTCGTTTCTCCAAATTTTGACCCTTATTGCTCCGTCGATCTTAATTTCGGCGAAATAGCAGCATTTAGGTACCGATACCGACTTTTGATCGGATGATCGTACCACTGATATCTATATACCGTTTTGATCGTCTCGTCATGCTGATCTCTACGGTATATTCAATTCTGTGTTATGAAACCCGATTCGCAGTGAAATCCACAGAAACGGTTACCGTATCGGTACCGGTTTTGTGACGTTTGGTTTTATGACCATTTGAATTCATTGTCCATTCAACTTTTCTTAGTAAAACTCAATAGCCGTTTGTTATTATTTTATTCGACAAGCCATCAACATTTATTACTCTAGCTATTGACCTTCACTATTCTCCATGTTTTAATAAAAGTTTTGTTTGTAATTGATTCGTTTACCCTTCCAAAAATTTTTATCTGTTCATATTTTGTTCTTCTCCCTTCATGTATCACCCGTGCCTCACTTCTTCAATTTTATCTTGCTAGCAACTCTATTTCATCTTCCTCGTAATTTCCTTTCATCATTTTGCCGCATCTAAAAAAATAAATAATAATAATAATAAAAAAGCCTACCGCATCCCATTCGAAAACTCCTCCATCAACTCGGCACCCTCCGTAGCACAGCAAGGAGTCGCACCCACCACCCTATCGCCGCCTGTAGCCTAAATCCTTTAGAGCATCTTCGGCATCCACTTGCCTCGCTGCTCCGCCTCCGCTCTCCTCCACCCACCGCGCCATCTCCTGTTCCCATCTTGTCCACCATCGAGACCCTAGCCTCGGCATGCCCTGGACTCACTGCCTCATCCCCTTGCCGATCACCACCTCACCATCATTCGCCGAGCCGACCTCGTCCTCTTTTCCTTCAAGGCAACCGCGTGCCACCCCTCTACTTGTTGCCACAGCCTCCCAGAACTGCCCGCCATCGATCGGCAAACTCACCTAACAACCCGCCTTTCCCCTGATCACTTTTTCCCTAGCCTTGCTTTGCCTCAACCCGTGCTCGACTGTGCCATATTCCGGATTTGCAATGTAGATTGAAAGGTAGATATGATTTTGTTTAAGAGTTGTTTATATATAATATGTTAGAGATATAGTAGGTTTAAAGTGTATATATATATATCATATATTCGTTTATATACAAATATATATGGGTTATGCTAAGTGATGCTGTATATATACAATACAAAACCAACCTCAGTGTTGATATATGTATTTTATAACAAGTTTGTACAAGTTATAATTGGTACCGTATATACTGTTAGCGTATATATATATTTAGTTTGCTTGTTTGTTACAGTAATATACATATTTTGTCGTGCTATAAGTGTCTATATATGAGATAAAAGTTGTTCTGTTTATGCATATAGAATTAAATTATATGTTAGTATTTATATGCCAGTTTAATATATGTTAGTCTATGATAGTTTACTTTATAATGCACAGGCGGTTGGCTTTTTGTAGATATATTTAGAATATGTTTAAAAGTGTTGTAAAATATAAGACCTATATATATATTAATGCGTAAGTTGTTGGGATGGGATTTTTATGAACTGTGTTTTCTGTGAGTCATCTAGGTATATATATATTTTGCATAAATATTGGTATTAGTGTGTGTGTATATATATATATTAGTTATATATACCCGCGTTCGGCTTTGTATAAGTATATACACATTTTGTTTACGCGTTATATTTAAAGTTATGTAGTACAGTTGAAATAGTCTGATAATAAATGTATAAATGTATGATCTGACTTATATATATATTGTATGATAATTTGGGTCTGTTGCCTATATATTATAGGTTATATGTGTCATAGTAGGTAGTGTTGTTTATACATACATATCTGTAAGTTATATATATATATATAATGAAAGCATCAATTATATGCATTTGTACTTATCGGCTAACAGCTGCTCTATAAGATGTTGCAAATTACTGTTACTTATATTTATATATATAATAGTGGTAATATATATAGACTGTATTTTTACATGTGTTTAATTTAAAACAATGATTTTAAAATGTATATATATATATATATATTTAATTTGAAAATGTGTTTGTATTTAGGATATGATTATATATATAGAAAATTTTATGTGTTTGAGAATTTAGAATATGATTTCATATATATATATATGTATAGTTATATATAGTTATATCTAAGTTCACTTATATCAATTATCTTCATCGACCCAGTTCTGATTTGATTTCATCTATTCCTTATCTATCAGCTTTGTTCGTCAAACTCGTGCTAATCTTGCTTTGCCTTGGAATTCGTAGCTTGTTCTATTGTCGAATCTATCTAGCCTCGAAAGGTGAGCAATCACTCACGATTAACGTTCTTTTATTTAGTAAATTTGATTTCAATTGAAACGACAATTGAAATATGCTGATGTTAGTTATTTACACTGTTATATATATGCTATTACCTGTATCAGTTCACCTGTTACATCTGACACCATTATCTGCCAATTGAAATATGCTGATGTTAGTTATTTACACTGTTATATATATGGTATTACCTATATCAGTTCACCTGTGACATCTGACACCATTATCTGTTATTTATATTGATGATATATGCCTGTTATATTATTATCATATCTGTTATCACTCTGCAAGTTCCCTGTTAGTATAGAATCACTATGGGTTGAAATGATACATACCCGAACGATCTGTAGAATAGGAGAAAATCGTTATGGGTTGAAATGATAAACCCAAGCGATTTTCATTGAATTGAATTTGGGATTGCGGGTTGAAAAGATATATACCCGTATATATTTTAAATTGCAGAGTGAAATGATAAATATCCGTATCACTTGACCATAGGGTAGAAAATTTTATAAAGACACCGTTGGTCTATATATATAAATATTTTTTAAAAATGATTTCTATGGTTTTGAAAGAAATATATGGTTTTAATAAATATTGATTTTGAAGATTTATTAAAGTTGATTTAATAAAGTTGATTTGAATCAATATAAAATATGTTTAAGTATTTATGTAAAATTTATATTTTCAAATATAGAGTTTATAATGTTTCAGGTTGAAAGATAAATTTGAAATTGATTTGGAATTCGTAATTATTTAAGAATTATACTTAAATAAGTTTGATTTGAAATCTATTAAATTTGAAATTTTAAGATATGTTTTATAACTTGAATTTGATTAAAAAGTGGCTTAAATGAATATTTCAAACTTATATAAATTTAAATGGGATATTTTGTTTATATAAATTTGTAAATTGAAGTTGTATTTAGATGTATTGAAATGATTAAAGAAATATCTCAAAAACTAAATGTAATGAAATTAAATTGAGATATAAATGGAATTATCAAATTTAGTTTTTGAAATGTGGAATATTTAAAGCTTTGAAATATATTGAAATTTAATGGTTTATTTTGTGTTTCAAATCTGTATTTGAAATCGTTATAATTCGAAATGATTTATTGTGAAATTGAATTGAGTTGAAATTTATGAATTGTGATTGAATTTAGTAATTTTGGAAGTCGAGTTGATTTGAATCGATTTGTGAAATTGTGGAAACTATCTTTATTATATATAAGTATTTTAAATTATATTTAAAACTATTTTATATTATTTACAAACTACTTTAATATAAACTATTTTAACTTATAACTATTTATATAAGCTATCTTTATTTTATAAACTATTTTATTATATACACTAATTTTAATATCTAAACTGTTTAAGAGGAAAGTGTTATGGATTCCAAAATTTTATTATTTCAAGCTATGATTTCAAGTGTTATGAATTTCAAGGTTTTGATTTCCAAAGTATTTTGATTTTTAAAAGACTTACGATTTCGAAAGCGATATAACTTTGGAAAGTGATATGATTTTGGAAATGGATTTATTTGAAGTGAAAATGATATCGTATGGATATGGTTTTGATATGGCAATGATATTTTGGTTTTGAAATATAAACTATTTTGAAGTTTATTAAATGACCAATCGGTGTAATAATTACATAGTTATTGAAGAGTCCGGGATCGGTTAGGGACATACTCTCTGTCCAAACCGAAAACCACTTTAATAACTATTATACGCGGAGTGTGATCCAGAATGAAGTGGTTGGAATGATGACGTTGCTGGATTTGAAGAAAGAGAACGATAATGGATGACCTTGACACTTGTGTCAAATTGGAAATGACTTAAACAAGAGCCGTGCCGTGCCAGTGAGGTTAGCTACCTCTAGCGGACATACTTCTTCGTAAACTACTCATTACTTGTTTTTGATTAGTGCGCACCCTTGAATTGGGAGTGTTGTTTCGCGGTGTTGCGATCGTTGCGGCGATGCGTTCTCACCAGTCCGGATCAGGCAAACGGTAGTTTCACTACCTTGGGTATTGCCTCATGTGCCTTGTCATACTCGTATCCTTATGCGCGACCACTACGATTTGTTTCGTGTTATACCTATGGAGTACTCCCTGATAGCCCACTAGTTTACGGTGGAGTTTACAGTGCTGTATAGACTATGATGCTTATATAAAATGTGTTAACGGGGATAATGGTAACGCCTTAACGCTATTTTGATACTTTATATTACTGATAGGCATTATCTACTTAGCGTACACTACTATATATAAATAGTTTAACGGATCCTCAGAGGATGGTTATCCCAAACATCCTTTGAGTTACTTGTAATTTCAGTTGTTATTTCACTTGAGTTGGATTTATTGATATAAGAATGTTAATCCTGACTCGAGTGTTTTGTGTTTTGCTTTACGCTCGGGTCAGACTGAGTGTACCAGTATTCGAGACTCACCTTTGGAGTTGGAGCTTCGCTTGGAGATCCAGCTATCTATCCAGCTTTCAGATATTCAGTTTATTCCAGTGATGTATTCTGATCTTGTATTTGACTATTGTATTCGGGACTTCTGTTGTATCTTGTTTAACTCTGTTATATATATATATATAGTAGCTTCATGAACTGATATTCTTTTGTTTCCGCTGCATTATTATTATATTACTCTGTGTCTGTGATCTGTGATTATTTTATTTACTGTATATGCTGAGTTTTGCCAAATTTAAATTAACAATCTGATATTTTGAGCAATTCAAGTCTGACATGTGTGGTTTTATTGTCGATTTGAATGGTCCAAAATAGTGGGTCGTTACATATACTAATTATTAATTGTTAATTATAATAATTATTTGTAAAATACAATTAATTGTTAATTATGAATTATCAAAAATTAATTAATAAATAATAAATATTATTTCTTAATTATTAATATTAATCATCACTTCTTAAATATTAATGTTAATTATTAATTATTAAACACTAATTCTTATTTATTAATTATTAATTATTTAATAATCATTATTATTTATTAATTAATATATTAATTATTTAATAGTATATATTAAGACGAGCAAAAAAAGTTGTGAAAATTGGCATCCATTACAACAGACAAAATAAAATGGTTGTATCGATCCAAAACACCTCCATTTGGGCTGAGATCGATCAGGGACATTCTTGAGATGGTGCGCAAGCTCCTGTAAAAATTTGGTGGCATTTGGACTTGTAGATTTTGAGTTATGATCGATCCAAGTTTGGCATTTCAATAGACTGGCATTTTCGCATCGCTCTGGTTTGTATTGGTATGTTCGTATCCATGCTTGCACGTGTCGATTTGGGTGATGTGGCACTATATTCTAGGATCGATCTACTTTTCATGCCGAGTGATCGAGTCTTCCATTTGAACGTGTTTCCTTCGTATCGATCCAGTGCTACTTCATTCGTATCGCTCTTTTGCACCTCGCTTCGTATCGATCCCTGAAGCCATTTTGTATCGATAGCTTAGTGACTGTTTCGTATCCATATGAACTCATGTGTTTCATATCGATGACTCAGATGCTGTTTCGTATCGACCGCCCCGCACATCCTTCGTATTGATTGTTTTAGTGGCATGCTTCGTATCGATCGTTGGCCGATCGATACGAACTAAGTTGGTGTGAAGACCAATACGAAATACGTATGGACGAGACCGATACGAAGCGTAGCTTGTTGATGGATACGAAATGAAACGAACACGATGGATACGAAATAGAGTTGTCACGATGGATTCGAACGAATGCTAGCTCTCTTGATTTTGATCGATCAATATCTTGTACATACGAACTCCGATTGACTTGAAATTTGGAACGTTGGCTTCCGTAGCTTTGTCTGTCGTGTCATATCAATTGTAGCTCGATCCGGACTTGGGCAAAATTTACCAGTATCCATAGTAGACCTGTGTATAACCGATCTTTGGGATGAACTGTTTTGGTTTCCAGTTAATTTCTTGGTGTCACGGCCTTGGCAAAAGGCGGGATAACAGCATACATACAAAATTTTGAAAAATTCAATTTTCTAAACCTATTTTCTTTATGCCAGAAAAGGGTTTAGATGGGAAACTCCATATTTCCGTCCTTCCCTTGTGTACCATTCTTCCACTGTACCTTAAAACCTTCTCTTTGTCCCAGATTTTTTTTCTTCCAACCTTTTCAAGTGCAGTCCGCGTAAATATATCTTTTTAATAGAGATATTTTAAAACCAGTTTTTCACCTAATGACAAAGTATGGAGAAAGCGATTCCATAGCTAAAACAACTTTTACTCATGTCACTATATTTTATTTTATTATCATTTTTGTTGCATGGTAAAATTCATAATTGCTATACCGTCAACTTTTCCCTATGCTAAGTATGTGGCATTCCGAAAATCAGAAATCTTCCTCTTTTTCCTCTCAAATCTGTTTAATTCAAAATTTTGAAATACTTAGAAGAATTTAAAGTTTAACAATTCCATCACCATTTTTTTTCAAAATTTTTCATAAAAATATTTTACCTATAGAACCATGAATTTGAATAAAAATTTTCAAAAATATATAATTTCAAAACGAATTATGCCACATGGTAAATTTTAATTTTTCAAAAACATTTAATTTTACCTAAAAAAACAATCATCACACATGTTTATTTATAAATTTCAGCTTTTAAGACATGAAGACACTGACTCGTGGCTTCACAACAATCTTTCCCTGTCCTTCGCTCGCTAAAGTTTATCTTTCAAAAAATTTCTACTTTTTGGGATTTAAATCTTTATTTCAGTAGCTAAATAAATAAATTTTCCTAATTTATCTTATAATTTCCAGTCTTCTCCTATATTATTTTCTTTAGCATTAATTAAGTGTCTTCCATGAAATTTCCTCGTTTTATTGTTTTTCAAATAATACTACGGTCGACATAGAAAACAAATGAAAATAAACATTTCCATTAATATTGTATGCGTTTTATACAAACAAAGACAACTAATGGTAACAACCCAAACCTAAAAAGAAACAAAGGCTGGAAGGAAATACAACTATTGCTACTAATCACTACTACCTAGGGGCTAGGAGAAAGTCCTTTGCGAGAGCTAGAACGAAGACCGCACCTGAGTGATCGGATCATGGCGGTTATGCACCCTAGCTCACGACCATTGCATTGCAGCTCCGGCTGTGTTTCCTGCTGTTCCTTTCGTATCGCCTGTTGCTACTCCTACATCATCCGAAGCTCGACCTCGATCTGGATCTGGGAATCTCGGATCATTCTAAACTCAGGGGCCTGGTGCTACGACTTTATGGCCTTTTGATCTGGCCAAGGAGCCCAATCAATCAGTTCCTGCCCCGTTCCACCGTGAGCCTGCCCTGCTCTAGACTCCTCAATCACCTCCTTTATCCTTATCCACTTGAGTGAAGCTCTATCCATTGGCACAGGTGTCCTCTTGTGTGTCGGCTCCTCTCGGAGGCTAACTTTATACTGTCGAAAGATGGGAGTGAAAAGATTAGAGTATGGGAGGTAGTTCCTCCGAGTTCTTGCTCTTGAGCTTGCATAATAGACCATAATCACCTTGGATCAGTTGACCTGAATACCACATATGATGGCATGGCTGGCCTTTTGTACGAGGCGGTAGATCTAGTTGAATAACTCCCGGTCTTGGGACGATGTTGTGCTGGACAATGCAAGTGACTTGGCGGGCTTGGTTTTGCAAGTTCTCTGTCTGCCCGACACCTATCCCCTGATGAAAAAATTATTAAAGAATAGCAGGATCAGTGCAGTGGTCTCGATATCCTCCAAGTCTTCTCCTGCCGTGAAGAAATGCAGGATCCTATCGAATTGCTCATCTATCATCTTAATCTCTACTCCTTCGACTTTAGATGTAAAGATGATCTCGTTCTCAACAAACACAGATACTAAATTTGTGTCAAATAGATGCATGCACCTCAGATAACATTCCTGGTCGAATGAGTCGTAGCTAAGGATCAGTAGTAGTCCAGTCTCCGTACTTCCACCAACCGTTCCTGCGGCAATGTAAAGCTTGTCAATTCTTCAAAGCTTTTCACAATTGCTTCATGACTCTAGAGGCATGTGATCTCCTATGGGGTTAGACTTGGGTGTCGTTGCGCGGGGCGAGGGGGCATGATTTGGGTTTGGATCTAGATCTAGGGCTTAGAAATTGGTTGATTTTTTGGGGGTGGTGGAGCTGCTGCGTCGCTGCTTGGGTGTTGTCGGGGATGGACACCGTCGATACGAGGGTGCTAGGGCGGTCGCGCGGCTGTTAAACGGGAGGGGAAATCACTGTCACTTTGAGAGAGGATGAGGGTTTGTTGAAAAATGAAGGCGGGTCGAATGGACATGAAATATAATGCTCCAAAACAGCGACCTGTTGGCCATTAGCGTAGGGTGGTCGATAGCTAACAGTCAATCGATCTTTCCCAACGGTCGACTTCTCGTTCGTATTTTGGGCCAGGTTGAACTTGGACCCTTTTTCGGGCCAAAACAAATATTAAGTATTAATTATTCGTTAATGTTGCTTTGTTCTGTCTCCGTCTTCTCCATCTTCGCTCTAGCCGCTCTGAGAAATTCCTATATACTCAAATTTTCATCTACCCATCACGGTGCATCAGCCTACCGCTTATTATTAATAATTTTTATTTAGGTTTTAAACTTCTTTCCTATTATATTTGCCTCATTTTTTAACTTGTACCACTTTCTATTGCCTATCCTTAAAAAAATCACAGCTTAACAGTTTTCCATTTTGAAAAAATCAACAAGTTATATACGCCCTGCTATTTATTTTCAAAACAAATAACTTTTTATAAAAACCCATTTACTAAATTTTTTTATTTAACTAATTTTAATTTCTAAATGAACTTTTTATTAAAATAAAAATTATATATTTTATTTTTTCAAAAATTTAATAACTACTTACTTTTCAAAAATAGAGTTTTCTACCTATAAATAATTCCTTTGAAAAATCGTTTCAAATATACTATTTATATATTTTTATCAAATCTTTTTATATTAAATTATTTTATGTAGGTTGGACTCAGAGTGGAATTTACTTGTCCCTTCTTCTGGACTTTTCTTTTTTTCCATTTACTTATTGACTTATCCTTCTCCTAGAATATTAAAATCCGGCTATCACCTTGGAGTGATTATTACACATCTTATTTTAGGAACTTATTTAATTTTTTCTTTTAGGAATCTACAACATATAGACTCTTAGATTCCCATTATCTGGACCTAATTTACATCATCAATCGGCAATCCTGCGAGGATTTACTACCATATAGTGGTTTGTGCTCTACAAGAGAGTCAAGTACTATCCAGATTCAAGGACCCTTCCATATGTCGCATTCATGCTCTTCTTAAGTCAACACCTTTTGATACAACCTATCTTCCATTGGGTGATCGAGATAGACGTATATCTTCAACTTCCTATATTTTTCCAACTCATAGTCAACTTATTCCCCTTTTCAGTATATGGTTGCAACTAATCTATAATCGGAAGTTATAGGATTTCATGCATATGTGTGTATATATATAATTATAGAAAAAATATAAATATGTTCACTTAATGTTTCCTAATTCTTAAGATCGACCAACCTCGCTCTGATACAAACAGTGACAAGCCGCACCCCGATGGATCCGAATTTATGCTAAATCGAAAGCCCAAGTCCACCAAAGTATGGATCATTGGTTTGCTATTCTGCAAATAAATAAATGCATATCAAAGCACTATCGATATAAACTCACAGCGGAATACTAAAGTATAATAAAACATATGGTTACTGACCAAGATTGATACTTCCTATATCTAGTGTCTTAGATAGCATCGAGCATGCATAAGGAAACTTGTCCTTCCATTGTCCCAGTTGTATCAGTACCTGTTCCTCTAAGCAATCACGTGGCTTGTAATGAGGAGGGGGTCAGAACAACGTTTTGGTGACTGGTAAATTACACACTTTATACATAACACTAGTTTATCTCGATTGCCTTCCATTACATGTTATGTCTTTTATTTTTACTTGGTCATCTCGACTCCACGTATGCGTATGATATGCTCCATCTACCTAAAGTAGAGTATAATACATACGTGTGTATATGTATATAAGTATATATAAGTACTACAATCCCCTTTGGACCAAGATACCTTCCTCGCTAGTATTTGTAACTCAGCACCTCGTCGGGATCCATCACCACTCGTCGTCGTGTATACCATGGCGTAGTGCCTAATAACAGCATCACAATTATTAGCCATATTCTATCCATTTTGAAAGACCTCCATAAAGGATTATCTAGTCTTTCCCCTAACAAACAAACTAGCAAACAACCATGATAGTGCATGACCTAAATGTGATCTGCACTAGTAGGAGGTGTAGCCATTTAGGCCTAATCCTTGTCTTTCCGCTGACCACCCAAGACCGATGACATTCTTGACCCATGTACAACTCCTATTCCCAAATATGGTATCAAACACTCACTGACATAGTGCCTAGCTTTGCTCACCATCCAATTTAGCTTGTCTAACGCAATCAATGAATTACCCACTTGTTACTTAATACCCCCTAAAAGGTTTAAGTGGACTCTACTTGTCCTTTGACACTTCGACCGAGGTGAACCTTCCTACTTGGGTATCCCTCACCTATACATGAATGTATATAACTTCGCGGGTCCTACAGTTGGATATGTTATATATCAATATAATGTATACACAACCACAACTAGCCCCTTGAGGTGGACATGCTTCTGTTTTGCAACATTGCTGACCTCACATTCCAACCAATTTTAATGAATATGTCATTCTAATCTATCTAAGTTATTAGCTAACTTTAATAATTCACCCCGTCATAAATACATAGTTAAAGATATATATATATATATATGTATGTATGTATGTATGTATGTATGTATGTATGTATTCATACTTGTATAATTATCATGCTTCCAACTTCCAACTATTATAGTTTTCCTTTAATTTTTAATGTGACTACTTCTTATTCCATTTATATCAATTTACTATCATCTACCGCTTTCTCTATGAAATCTAATTACCTTTTCTTATTTACTTCCCTTTCTCATTATTGAACTTTTATTTCTATTCTTTTTAGCTTTGACCGCCTTTCCTTATTTAGTGGACTTTTCATTACTTTTTTATTTATACCATTACTTGTCATTATTCATTATATGATGTGCAATCTTTTTTATCGTTTATTATTTGATTTCTATCTTATCTCTATTGCATACATGTTAATTTTTCACTTACACCATTATTATTATCACATTTATGATTCTTTAATTCAGCCTTAGGGATTTCTACAATTTAACACGTTGGAATTTTATCTCCTTCAAAAGGAAAGGTTAACACTTAAAATCCCAATATCTCACAAAAAAGGAAATTTGTGTTGCATTTGGAATTATAAGGAATTATATTTTTTGTAGTTATTGAAATAGACCGTACAAAATACCGTAAGTATTATACATCTTTTTCTAGCCATATTCCTTGTTATTTCAAATGGTACACTTTTATTTATGAATCTGAACTTGATAATTTATAGAAATTTACATTACAACACCCTGCATTCCAATGAATTAAAATACTACTTAAATTCCCATAATTATTATGATAACTCTAAATTATATTTTACTTGCATAACATTTAAATCTACAAATCCGGAAGTACTGCTTAATTATCAAATTTTGGGACTACTACTACCCATATTTTTCAGATTCACATACATGCGATATTAAATTTAAGTTATTAATCATGGAATATGTAGGCAGAGTTTATAAATTCATTACACATATACAATTAGGTCCATAACTCCCAGTTTACATCTAGGCATATAGTAATAGATTTGTAGCGATATAAATTGAATATTATATAAAAATATATAATTTCTCACTCATTTTTTATCTTTCATAATCTTTAGACCTAATCCATGTTATTCAGTTTGACTCCCTTCCCCCCTATCGGGATACATATATCGCATGCATACATATATCTATTAGAAATCTAAATTAGAGAAGAGATTTGGATTTAATTAGATTTAGAGTTATAATTTTACCTTGACTTTGATGATTTGATTCGACCCTTCTTCTTCTTAATATCTTCTGTTATTCTCCACTTGCATTTATGTATATAAACTATAACTATTTTTAGAATTAAGAGTTTGTGAAGAAGAGAAAATGGCAGAGCTCCATCGTCGCTCATAAAATATGAAAATAAAAGCGAGGAACTAGACTTGTATTTATAGGGGTTTGAATCGACACCAACCGTTAGATTAAATTATTTTAAATTAGGGCCTTTTGGCCACATCAAAATTCACAATTGACACCCCAATCGGTCGACTGCTGCCCTCTACTGGCCAACCACCAGCAGTCGACCGACCAAATTTAGGGGTCGATCGATCGGCCTTAATTTGGTTAATTAAATATTCGACGTTTCGTTCGTTAATTTGATTCCTTACACAATCGATCGAGATAATTTCTTTCTACTTTTTTTGACGTTAGTTCAACTTAAACATTAAGCAAGCATTAATTGACTATTAACGTTAACCAACATTGGTTAATTATAATTATTTTCTTAATTACATATAGACTTGAAATATTCAAAGGTTAATTACTTTTCCATTTTAAATCCAATTGAAAAACTTATATATGAAAACTTGTTAGAAAATGTCCAAGAACCTAATGGTGCAAGTTTCGTAGCCGAAATTCCGATGTTTGTAAAAAAAAATTATATTCGACATTACTAATTATTAATTAATTTTTTTGATTAATTATCATAAAATTTATGGGGGTTACATTATCACTTCAAGAGGAAGGGATGTTTTCTAACATCGATCAACGATACCATAGTAACGTGGCGTAGGTGAGGTATCGCTAAAATTATAACAGTTTCTAAGGCATCTTTAATTAGCTATGCCTTAGTGATGTCATAATAGCTACCGATGTTTTCATATTGGTGTCGTAAAGACGTTGGAAATTACCTATGCCTTTGCGATGCCATAAAAATTCCCTTCAAATCGATCTGCGCCTTTTTGCATCTCATCAATCAATGTTGGATCGGCGTCCTTGTGGCAGCCCACACCTAAAATTCAACACGTTTTCAATCGTCAAATTCAAAACAATCAACGTTGCATATGTCTCCACCTCATCAATATTCTCCCCTATCTCTCATCGAAGAAAACTTCTATTTCCATGTTTCTATAAACCCCTTTTCACCCCGTCATTTTCAAGTTTACCCAAGCAGAAATTTTCCCAAATCTAAAACCCTAATATTAGCAGTATTGAGGAGGATCAATATAGAAATATCCCGCTTCTAAAAACAATCCACCGCCGTTTACTAAATTGAGGAGAGGAGGTCGCGATTCTACACAAGGCACGGGATGTTCGCCTTTGACTTTCCAAGCAGCGCCATATTGTTGGATCTGGCAATGAAGAGTTTGAGGGTGGTTGCTTTCGTTTACCTCGATTTGTAATGTAACCACAATTGTCATTTTATTTCTTCGTTTCATTTAGATTCTTTGGACCTGATGTTATAAGGTGCAACAGGGAAATCGATGAATTTAGGTTGCCTGTGCTTGAACCCGAATTCGAACAGGGTACGTGCCATAAGCTTGACTACGATTGTAGCAAGATTATGGATTGTAGGTATAGTGGGAAGGTTTATGAACATGAGTTATACTTCCCTTTTTGGTTATTTGACGTATACAGATTCATATCCCATGTGATATGTACCTCTGTGTAATATATAACTCGGTATTTGTATAAACCGTTGTTTCAACAAAAGTATTATGGTGTAAAACTTTGTAAAATCAATCGTTTCTACTGTATCTTTTCTGAGAATTTCTATATTCATGATTACTACCCAAGAAAACAAGCAAAAAAATTATATTTAAAGTATCAAAACACCTCATTTTCTATAGTGTTATTTGCTTATGGATTTTATTTCAATTTGACCCACTTTTGAAAACATATCACGTTTTTAGGCAACTAATACTAATATATGTCAATTTTGGCCAGCTCAGCGCAATGCTGGTCAAAAGTGCACAGATGGCATTTCAAATGTTGCATGTGTTTTTTATTTAAACCTGGCTGTCGCTTTTTGAAAAGGCGCCAACTATGTTTTAATATAAATGGATATCTTTTGAGATGGAGTTAAAGGACGACGTTTGAGAAGTCGTCTACTATGTTCTAATGCATGGTGAAAGAAGGTGCATTTTGAAATAGCTCCTTTAGGCGATTTTTGAAATATCGCTTTTTTTCCTGGCCCTCTAAAAACAACAGTCCTCCCCTTTCCTTACTCTAACTTTACCAAACTTCTATCACAAAAACTGAATATTCTCCCTTTTATCTTTTGTTCAAATCTCTTACCATTTTGCATTAAAACTCTTAAAGCTTGTGTTTGAGTAGATCTAGGTCAAGAATAGCATCTCCTTACTTCAGATCAATCAAGGTTTGAATTTGTAAATCCTAATTTTTTGGTAAATTCGTAAATGAAAATTATGTATTGTTGTATCCATTGCTATTGTAGAATGACTTCTAATTTTGTTCCAATTATTTGCTATTTTGATGATGAATTGGTTGTTGATGATCAAATGTGTGGAAAGTATGTTGGTAGTTCTTACAAACTGACAAAAGTTCGTAAAGGCTCCAACTTAGAACAATTAAAAAAATCAGTTTGTAGAGCAATAAAGATAAAGTCGAAGGAGTTTGATACTGATATAGTGCAACTGGTCAACCGATTCCAGATCCAAAGCAATAAAAACCGTTGACGACGCTAAATTTTCGTTTTCTATCGCATCTAAATCCATAGAGCTATTTGTTGGGAAAACTAGAAGGTTGGCGGTAAAACAACCTATATCGCCACCTGTAATTAACTACAGTATTGAAGATTATTCTAGAATGGTAGAAACCATAAAAACAGTGCTCAAGGAATTGTGCCTCCTAGTTACAGTAATCCATCCATGAACGTAATGAACTATGAGCGGCATCAAATGTTCTTCGAATATCCTCCTTTTAAGATTATCAGCAAAGTGTGCAACTTTGCTATCCATATCCAACCTAGGATAGTTTTGCATGTATGAGTCAAAGGTAACATGTATTTTCTAATCTACTTATTTCATATTATATTCATTGTATTATAGTTGATACAAAATTTTGCTTGTCATTTGTAACTTTATTCCATAGCAACCTATGATGCAAAATAGTTCTGGACCAACGAATAGTCATAGGTCTTGTCTAGTGCAGCCCACACTCTCCGAATTATACCATATGAGCCAAAAGTACATTTTATTTTGTAATGCTAATAAATTATATTGCATTTTGTAACTGTATTAAAAATGTTATATATTCATATTGTAACTTTCCAACACATGATATTGATACACAGTCGAACAATTAACCAACAACCGACTTAGCGGTTCCAAATGTATCCGATGACAATATAGATATAGACGTACATGGCGATCCTACTCTTGATAGCATGACTATTGCAACTAGACCAGAGAACAATAGGGTATGGATCGATAACATGCAAGTAAACAATGAATCACTAAATTATTATTTTGGAGTTCACAATAATGAATTGTAATTGGTAACATGCAAGTAAACTATGACTATTACCCTTGTACATTCGTTCTTTTTTCTAAATGGTTGAACCATTCAATAGAAATCCCTTACTACAATATCATAACAAAGTCTTTACAAAAATGTGTTTGATTATACTTATCATTATAGGACATCAAATATGTTGCATTTTGTATAAACTAATTAGATTGACATTTCAATGATCGAGTTCTTAGATCTGTCTTGTAGTTTTGGTCTAGTGCTACATTTAACACAATTCGATCTTTATTGTAATCAATCAAATTGAATACTCGATCTCACGGTACGATTTATTGGCTTATTCCAAATGAACTAACTTCATCGAAGTATCATACATTATGAACTGTAACCGTTCCCCATACAACACTTACATACAATTGCATATGAATTAAATATCTATAGTCTTGTATTGCATTTAGAATTTGAAACTCATAAAATGCAATACACGATCTCGACCAAATAAATACGTAAGCGACCAAATTACGAATATATTAAGTAATTGCAAAAAATTAAGCACTTGCATCGGTATAGAAACGTTCACATGCAATAATCGTTTATTAGTAAGTATCTGTGTAGTTAAAGCACTCGGCAGATTCAATACGGCGGAGGTGCAAAAAGTCATAGAGGGGATACAGTGAAGATATAGCGGGATATAGCGGATGACTCTAAAATAGCATATAAAACTCATACTTAATGTTTTTACAAATATATAAATTGTAATTAAATGAAAATTTTACATTCAATTGAATTATAATTAATACACAAATAATTTTAAATAAAAATATGTGCAAATATACTGTAAATAAATGTAACACTGTTATAGAGCATAATTTAATTTAATAGAATATTAGACTATTTTTATTTCTGAAAACTGTTAAAAAATTCAATCAAATAAATTAATTTTATAATTTTTATAATGTATAAATGTCATTTTTCAATTCATTTTTTTTAAAGAAGATATAGAAAAAATAGCGGAATATAGCGAGAATAACGGGATATAGTGGAAATAGCGAGGCTTAAAGCGAAAAGGTTATATTTGAGGCTATATGGAAAAATCGCAGCGGTAGAAAGCCGCTATGAGATATAGCAAGGTTATAGTGAGGTAATGGCGGGGTATTAACTGCACAGGTAAGTATATGTAATATTTCTATTTGTCAATATTCAATTCATTTGTACATCTTAATTGATGAACGCTTTACCAATTATATTAAATGCACAAATTTATTGATATAGATTATTATAACATAATCTAGCATATGTTCTTACAATATTAGAAATGTTAAATGTTATCATTTCGTTTTTTAATAAGGCTCTCACTGGTCTTTTATGTTTTACCAAACCCTAAGCGAAACATAGAAGTCTTTCGACTTCACTAGTGGGCGTTAGGACTCGTATGTCTTGGGATCCAGACCTTAAGGGAAGCTCAACAAATCATAGACCCATATACAATGGATAACTCCTTATCGGTTGTATCACAAACAACTCCTAACTCGTGGTTTCTTATCCTAATCCTGCCTTTACCTTAAGGAAAACTCAACAAATAAAGTGGAATTATTCACTTGGACCTATTATTTCGCGATGGCCTAAGTATAATACACGTACCTTGAGGATAGCTCAACAAATACGTGCAGTTATCTTACCTCGTCCATTTAATATATTAATAGTACTACACATAACATCCCTAGCTTGAGGAAAGCTCAATAACTAAAGAGCATGCATGTAATTTATTAATATATAAATGATAGAGGGAAATATTATATTGAAGATTCATAATCTTCAATATATTATATTGATTTAATATCGACTTATGGAATAATGTATTTCTTATGAAATACCTCGTGATTAAAGTGTTGGACATATCTGAAATCACAGTGTACGTAAAATACGTATGTAACGACCCATATTTTTGGGTCTTTGAATTTGAATATTTAATTTATTTAAATATTCAAATTTGAATTAAAATATAATATGTTTCAAATTAAGATCTGATTTTTGATGACGTGTTTTTAATTTAATTTATTGGATTTTTCCATAATTTTTAATTTGATAAATAACTAAATTTTCGTTTCGGTGCTTTTGAAACTTAACATAATAAGTTAACTCGTCTATTTTATTATTGTTTTATGATGTCTCACATTGTTGTACGCGATCGTATTTTTCTTTCGTTCGCGGCTCGTACGCGAAAGGGATATTGTGTAGCGTTGTACCTCAAAACTTTTAAAATAAAAATATCTCCACAACATCACCATCTCTTTTCATATCTTCTATGTGCTGCTCGTGGCTTGCATTAAATTGTTTGTACTTTCTTTGCCTTAGCATTGAAGTATATTTGCTTATGTATACATCAATAGATCACGTAAGGAGGGTTCATTTTTTTGGAGATGTAACACGTTTTCTTCTCTTGCAAAAAATAAAAATAAAAAACACATCGACATTTTTCTTTTGTTCTTTTCTTTTCTGCCAGGCACAACCATTACTTTTCCTTTCCTTTTTCTTAGATATATGTTGTTGTGTCTTTATGTGTGCTTGCATATGAATGAGGGCATACATGTGCGTGTTTCTTATGTATATATGTGTATTGTATGTGTGTCCTCTACTGTGCGTGTGTATGAAGATGTGTGTGGGTAGTGTATATTTGAGTGCAGGCATGGCAACGTGAGTGTATATGGGTAGTAAGCTTAGAGATTGAAAAGGAGAAGGCGAAAAGTGCTATAGGCATGCATGTGCATAGAAGAGAAAGGAGGAGGGCAGTGGAAACGTGAAAGGTGGGAAGATAAACGTGCATGGGGTAGTGTATTAACGTGTACAGGTGAAGAAACGTGCAACATGTATGGCTGTGAATGGTAGTTTGTGCAGGCACGTGAGGAAGATGGAATGTATGTGTGGGTTTTGTGGGATGCAGCGTTTTGGAATTGGGCCTAGTGGGGTGTAACGACCCACCTTTTTGGATAGTTTAAATCGACAATAAATTACACATGTCAGACTCAAACCACTCAAAAGGGAGGATTGTTATGGGGTAAATAAGAAAAAGAACAGAAATAAATAAAACAAACACAGAATCTCACAGCGGAATGAGAAAATATAATAATCAAATAACAGTTCATGAAGCTGTTTTACTAATAACACTTGATTACACTTTCACAATAAAAATCAGAGTTACATACAACAGGGATAAATAAATAATGCAGCGGAACAACATGATGCGATAGTATAAAATAATAATAGTAATAAATCTTCATCTTCAACCTGCAAAAATAAGGCCTTTAATACACTGAAAAGCTCAGACTGACCCGAGCGTAATGAAAAGACAAAACACTCAAGTCAGAACTAAAAGATCTTATGTAAGTTAAATCAACAGTAAATGAATATGAGTGTAACAGCGTCGGAGATGTTTACCGGATTTGACATCTTCTATCCAGTGTCTAACGTGCGTGCAATAACTTAAGAGATGTTCAGGATTCCATCTCCTAAGGATCCGTTAAACTATCTACATACATAGTACAATACGCTATTAGAATAGTGTCTATAGTAAAGTATTAAAATAGCGTTAAGGCGTTACCCATATCTCCCTTAACACATTTTATATAAATGTCGTAGTCTATACAGTATTGTAAACTCCACCGTAAACTGGTGGGCTATCAGGGAGCACTCCATAGGTACGACACAAACCAAACTCGCAATGGGCGTGATAAGACATGTAACATGGCACACAAGGCAATGTCCAGGGTTGGATACAACCGTTTTGCAGATCTGGACTAGTGGTAACGCATAGCAGCTACTACCGCCCACCTCGGAACACACTCCCATAATCAAATCGAGGGGTGGCCACCAAATCAATCACAAAGTCATAATACGGTATCGAAGAAGCATGTCCGATCGGAGGTGCGACCTCACTTGGCCTGGCATGGTTCCTGTTTTAGTCACATCAAGCTGACTCGAGGGAGTCAGGGCTACGTTAATACCTCATACAGAATCGTTCGCCAAACCATCCTACTTTATTCTGGAATCTCCACCACGTGTACGGTTGTTAAAGTGGTTTTGGTATTGGTAGAGTATGATAATATCCGATCCTGGTCTCTTTAACAACCAAACGCTTATTTCACACCGAATGGTTCTTTTACATTTTCAAAACCGATTCATCATTGATATCAAAACATCAAATTCAATTCAAACCATATCACCTTCGAAATCATATTTACTTTCGAAATCATATCACATTTGAAATCATATCACTTTCGAAACCATATTCACAAAATAGGTTAAACTCTCATTTCAAATTCATCATATTTTATTAAAATACGCCATTTCACTAGAAAATATCATTTTCAATTTAACATAGGTTATAACATCATTTAACAATATTCGCTTTTAAATCAAGGATTTAAATATAAACAATTCAGCCTTGTAGGGTTTGAATTTTTGAAAATAGTTTAGATAGTCATAAATAGTTTAAACAGTTTTAAAATAGTTTAAAATGTTTTTTTTAAATAGTTTAAATAATTTAAAATAGTTTAAAATAGTTTAAAATAGTTTAAAATAGATTTAAAATAGTTTAAAATAGTTTAAAATAGATTAAATTAGTTTAAATATAAATTAAAATAGTTAAATAGTTTAAAATAGGTTAAAATAGTTTAAAAGTAGATTTAATACAGTTTTAATAGTTTAATATAAAATAGTTTGATTATTGGAAGTGGTTTATATAGTAAATAGTTTGAAAATCTAAATAAATCAGAATTTAAAATAATATATCTTTAAACAGTTTACATTAAAATAATTAATTTGAAATTAATATCAAATTTTACTATTTCTTCCATTCAACAAATCTGGATCGTATCCAGATTTCAACAAAACTAAATTTTCTTTTAATAAAATTCTGAAAAATCATTTTAGTTTATATCGATTTCAAATTCATGTTTTAACTATAATCTTAAAGCACTTCAAATTCATAGATTTCAAATTTTAAATATTCAAACATTTCAATAACTCAATTTCGATACATTTCATTTATATTTCACAATTCAACTTTGAAATACTCAATTAAATTTCTTTAAACAATTCCTTTAAACCAATTCCAATTTCAAAATTAAAGCTTGGATTTTCGATAATAATTCAGTTTATATAAATCCAATTTTATTTCATATTATCATTTAACTAAATTCAAAAATTAAGAATTTAAAAATCATTTAATTTAACCAATCCGATGTCTATACATAATTTTCTACTCTATGGTCAAGTGATATGGATATCTATTATTTCAACCCACAATAATATAAATTTATGGGTATATATCATTTCAACCCGCAATCCCGAGTTAAAATTCAAAATCCATAATATCGCTCGAGTCTATCATTTCAACCATAACGATTTTTCCATAATCTATAAGATCATTCAGGTATGTATCATTTCAACCCATAGTGATTTACTAAAAATAAACTAAGGGAACTTGCAGTGTGATAACAACATATATAAAATAAATATAATATCCAATCATCCAAATATCAATAATTTAACATCCTTCAAAATCATCATTCCAATCAGCTAATAAATTACAACCATTAACTGCTATCATCATTTGGTATTCTATTAACAATTTAAATTCAATATTAAATTAAATGGCGATTAAATTCAATAAAATTCAGATTTAACTGGAATGACAATTTAAATATACCAATAGCAATCAATCAATTTCAAATCACATCATAAATTTAATTTAACTAACATAAGAACATTTAGTATTCGTGAGTGGGTTAAAACACTCACTTTTGATTTTTCGACGATTTAAAATCCAATTAAAGGCCCAAATTTCAACTGTTACGGAATTCGTCCAAACCTATTCCATAATGTCTGGAATTTCGATGCGATCACAACAGAGAAAACCGCATGCAAATCCGACCTCGTATGCAAAAGTTATTAACATTAGAAAGATTGAAATTCAAATTAAAAAAAAACAAATTAAAAAAAGGCCTCATCACCTGCCCTATCGAAACGAAACCCACGTATCTCCTCCAATACACAATAGTGCAAATAATCCATCAGCCGCCATTCTCTTGACCAAAAACGCCGCCACCATAGTGCCTAGCACCTCGATCAACTAGTGCCAACCTCTTCCCCTAGTCACGCCGACCCCAACCATGGTGGCACAGCCACTACAGGCGCATGCGCCATTGCCGACCTTCCATGCCATTTTCTCGCGAAACCCTCGACTTCTAGCACGAATGAACACCACCCTAAGGACCTGCTCGACTCCCTCTTCCTAACGCCGCTTCTCGATCGTCAAACAGTCGACGATTCACCGTTGGACCGTGAAAACCTAATTTCGACGGCCGAGGTTTGTAATGGCCCGTTTTTCCGTACCCTTTGAATCGATAATAAACCAAAAATGTCTAACCTAAATTGCACGAAAAGATGGATCGTTAAGGGTAGAAAGAAAATAAAGACAGAACCGAATCTCACACGAATGGAATAACATATATTATTTCAATAATAATCTTTACAGTGGAAAATTTTAAAATATTATACCAGAGTCTAACCTAGATTCAGCCTGGACATTTATAAAGCCCTGTCCTTACAAATGCTGAGAACAACAAAACAAATGCAATAGATGTAGTGGATAATAGAATACATCAATGCGATGATGAAGATCTCCAGCTCTCCAGCTCTCCTCTTCCAACCGTCTTCAACTAAACCTAAAACTACTCGGATCTGACCCGAGTATTCAAAATACCGGGATCAGGCTTGACAAACCAACATGAGATATTCGAAATTTTAAATGCATAGATCATGACAATGATGTCAAAACCTTTGAAAAGAAGGGTATCTCATAAGACCACGTCCACACATAAATGCGGACAGGTTTTTACCTTAAGATAACCAAAACACTTTTATTACCAAAATAATTTGATATTATCTTTAATGACATTCTTTTGGAAAACATCTTTCAAATAAACTTATTCAAATAAGGTATCAATATCCAGACTAAGTCTAATCGAATATATCTGGACTGGGTCAATGGAATATCCCAAACGGAATATATGATACCAAAAAGGGGTAGCTGAAATGTTTGCAAAGCATTACAGCTATTTTGGGACTACAATCAAAACCATAAAGCTCATATTGGAATTGGATTTTCCGACATGCTAGGAAACTAGTGGAAAGATCAATCTGTATCCACGGCTTACGTCCAAGACTCAGACGCTGTTATTCAACAACACAAATGGCTAAAAGGGGATACAATCTGCGAATAACATCCAAGGACTCAGGCTTCGTGCATCCTCGCCATGAGGCCCAGATGTATCTGGTACCTAGGGCTCAGAACATCTGATAACCCAAATCACTACTATCCGAAATGCGAGCATACATCTGACCACATAGAATCCCATCATAACCGGAATGTGAGGCTCGCGAGGCTACAATTACCTTTCGCATATCACATATCACATCTCTGAATGCCACATTGTCATTTCACGTCACACGACTGATTTTTAGAGAAGTTTAACTTCCTGAACTCGTATGTCTTGGGAAAGGGTGTTAAGCTAAGAGAAGTTGCCTTCTCCGCCACCGATTGATATACGTTTATAGAAACCACTCAAATGTGATTCAGAATACAATGTCAGACAAACATCCATACAAGTTCATTCTGGAACTGAACGAAACCGAAGGCACTCTCCTACTACCACTAGTAACGAGTAGTCCTTGAAATCCAAAAAAATATCCACAACGGGGAGACCACTGCTATAAATAACTATTTAATGGGAGCGACCCAGAGCATGTCAACAAGCAATCCTCGTGCTATGAAGATCCATGGGCTTCAAAAATCAACATCTTCAACATGTCTTCACTTTCAAACGTATACATTGGTTCAAAGTGGTTTTCAGATAGGAATCATCCAAATCCGACCCGGTTCCTTCGAAGCCAATTATTGATGAAAAATGTTAAGTTCATAAGTGGATATCAATCATCAATCAATTACTTCATCTTTTATAAAATATCTTTCTTAGATATATTATTTTCAATTTATTCCATTTTCTTTTCAAGAATATATGGAATCATTAAGTCTCATTTATCAAATCAAATGGTTTATTAAACCTATTTAGATCTTGGAGTAATTCCAATCATTTTCTCTTTTACTTAGGGAAACATTTCCAAATCATTCTTTTAATCTTAAAGATTTCTTATATTCAAATTATAACTTTTAACTTAGGGAAAATATTCCCAAATCATTCATTAAATCTTAATCAAAGATTTTTTTCTTAACTTCAAATCATATTCTTGTAAATCGAAGATTTTCATAACATAGCACTAATGTCACTTTAAAATATGGTAAATTTCACCTCCAAAGACTAGTGGAAAGTAATCCTACATCATGAAGATCTTTTTCTTCAATGGTCTTTGTCTTCAATATGTTTTATTTCAAAAATTAGTCTGAAGGGTTTTCGGATAGGAATCACCCAAATCCGATCTCGATTTTTCGGATAGGAATCACCCAAATCTGATCCTGATTCCTTTGTACTAACCATAGATAAAAAGATGTTAAGTGGTTAATTAATATTCTAAAAAAATTTCTTTTTATCTTGGAAAAACTTTAAATATGATCTTTTAGAGCATTCGGGTTTTCCTTTCGATCTATTCCACCCCTCGCCTAAAAAGAAAAAACATAGGCCATGTAAGTTCAAGGCACTGATTGCTCCATCCCTAACCTTAGTTAAACACCTTTTTTTATCTTACAAGATCTCACAAGCGAGACAAATGTACTAGTCGTTTCCGCATACTCAGTTTGTCAATACATTCAATATTCTTCACTTTTTACTTAAGTGTTACAAACAATTTCTCTTAACCATTTATTGAAACTCTTATTAAAACTTCCAAATCATCTTTAAATTACTTAATTATTCTTTTAAAATTATTCAAAAAATATTTGGGAAAGATTTGTTAAGTTTAAAACTGCATTTCAAAAGTTATTTAAAACTGCTGCGAAAAGTGTTGCGAAAAGTGTTTTAAAAGCTATATTCTTCGAGACGATTTTTATATCATTTAGAAATCAATCTTTTCAACTTAAATCTCTTTTAAAACATTTTAAAAGATTTTTAGATTTTATTTCATATTTTTAAAACATTTAAAATATCAATTTTAAAGAAATTCCTTTTTTGGATTCCGAACTGCAAAACCGCGATGTTTTTAGAAAATTGTTTTGGACATAATTCAAACTCTACTTGATGAAAGTTTGTTTTTCTTTCTTCGTTAGAAAACTATTATCATTATGGACTAAATAATTTTTATTTCGAAGAAATCCGACGTATAAATCATTCTCTACGTTAATTTGAAGTTACGGGTCGAAATTTACGAACTACCGCTACGCGACGAGCTCGATTTTAACCAATTTTATGAATTGCTTCGGAACTTGTCCGAAACACTTGTTATAAACCATATTTAAACTATTTAACTTATTTAAAACAATATTTTCATCATTTCAAACTCAATTTTCATTTCATTTCATATTATAGTTTTATATTATTATAATATCATTTTCAATCTTTTTAGATACTTTGAAATCATTAAGAGGCTAAATAATTTCCATACACACATTTATATGGATTTAATTTCATTTAATTAACTATGCTTACTAACCATTTCTCTTATCATTTATCAAACCAAGTTATCATCCATGAAATGACCCTCTCTTTTATACCTTAATTTGTAAGGATTTTTTTACATAGATATACATATATATTTATTATCATATATACATATACATATACATATATATATATATATATATATATTTCTAAAGCCTAGAGTCATTTTTCTTTCTTTCTATCAAACAACATATATCCAGGATCAAAATCTTAACCAATATAAATATATCAGTATATACATCAGGATATGCACATACATGTGATGATGCATGTGCCTCTCTTGTTTGAATCAGAGTTCTGGAAAATAAGAGGATAATTTGATTGATTAAGTTTAATCAATCCACACATAGTTCAGTTCAATATATAATAAAATTCCATCCATATATGTATCAATATATATATATATATATATATATATATATATTTTGAACTCCTGATTCCTTGCTAAATTCTCTATGGAGTATAATTCCTAGCAACTAGATAATTGTGTTATGATTATCTATAAATTAATGGTGCAGTGTTTGTGCTATGGAAAATGATAAAAGTTTCTATCATTATCTATGTATGGTTTTCTTATAAAATCTGTTTAGGGTACTAACTCTTTTCTGGAATATTTTTAAGTGAGATATCATATTTTCAGAGGCTTGATTCTTTGATGCCAGTATGCTAAACTAAATGAAATGCAAACTTATGTGGGTTTCCTATAACAATGGGTATCCATAACATGGTTCAACCATACTCTTTGTTCTAGTGTAACCCATAGGGTCTTAAAAATGCATTTTTATCCAAGCCCGAGTGAACTGGGATTCAGGTTCATGTTAAAAATACAAAGGTAACAGGTGTGTTAATATCTGTACAAAACATGTTTAAATGTGCATAAAACTGCAACTATTATGGATCTTGCTTTCAACTCCCATATTACAGATTCTTCCTTTATTTAAAAATAAGGTATAAAAATACACATTTGTGTAGAACAAGTTGTAATTTGGAAACCTTACAGACACATAAATACATTCTCCCTATGCTTATCATTTCTTGTATACATATGTCATGGTAGAAAAATAAAACCATTTAATTTTCTGAGATTCAACTATCCAGATTTCCCAAAACTTAACCCTTTTCAAAGACTCAAGATTGACTAATACATTTATAAAATGTAACCACCCTATTTATCATAGTGTTCTTTCTCAATTCACTTACAAGATTTTGATTATCTTCTTCAACATATCAGATAATATCTAGATTTATAGATTCCAGTTACAAGTCAATTTCTTAGCAAAATACTTAGCAAAATATCCATCCAATATTCAATACTCAATACAAGTAGCAATTTAAATTATCAATACATGCAGATTTCATCATTTAGGCTCTTATCTAACTAAGTTTAGCATGCTATAATCTTCTTCCCAAAGCCTTGCTCCTACTCCTACTTAGTTGCTGCAGTCCCTGAAAATGCATTTGAAGCTGCCCCATATTAAATGGGACACCCCATATGCCATTAACACATTAGGGTCAGACACATGTCTGGTATGAGAAAATCCACTAAAACAATTTGTAAATCAAGTTAAAGTTAAAACATGGATATATGTATATAATTCTGCCTTTAGAAAACAAGTAATTCATGTGTGCATGTTCTGTGTCAGTGTGCAGGTGCACACTTAAGTCTGCCTTTCCAGAAACCTCAAGAAGATATGGTACATTCATACAATTCAATCATAAATCAAATAAACATCCATATAAAATAGGGAAATCACCAAAATGAATTAAATCATTTATTCTCTATTCAGATTTCATTCCAGGAAAACTCTAGTTCCTTTTTATATCAAATTCTCCTACATTGATATATTTATCTATCTTGGTCTCATCTGCAATTGATTGAAACAATGAACACACTGTAATGGACTAATTCACTCCATTACACAAAGATCTCAGGACTTAAACAAGCCATGTGTCAACTTGTATTACTCAAGAAAACAAGTCATTCCTGCAGTGTTCTTGACCCCCATTTCCTAATCAGGTTTAAGTTAATAATAACTCTTTTTGATTTTTTTCATGACCAAACCATTCAGTGATTCATTTCACTAACATAAACATCCATGTCAAGGCATCTCATATTGTTCATAACCAAACAGAGACAAACAGGCAAGCAAACATTGGTGTCTATTTAAATAAGATTCTGCATGTATACATATATATTCTTGTATTTTAAAAGGGGTATAGACAACTAACATTGGCTTATGGCTTTTGAGAGGGTTTTTCTTTTTGCAAACATCTGTGCTTAAATTTAACTCAGAATGACCAAGTTTTACTGAATCACAAAAATTTGTTTGCTATGTGTATGAACATTTATATATTTTCATTGAATCAGGAGCATCAACACATAGGCAACCCTATTGCACCCCTAATTCCTTTTTGTCTCAAGCCTCAACACTTATACATGAGTATATTGCAGCTCAACATGTTTACATTTTTTCTGGGTTGAGCCAAAACCAATACTACTTTCCTATATTCAACATTTTATTTTCTGGGTATTTACTTATGTTTCTAAACATTAACATATCAGAGATTTGGGTTTATAAAACATATATATATATATATAATAATACTTAAAACTTTCATATAATAAGACAAGCAGAACAACCAAAAAGAATCAAAACATTATCAGCTCTAAAATCACAGATAGACAATCACATATGAAAATACATTTTCAAGAAAATTAACTTATAACTGGCTGCCTACATTAGGACTTATTGCCTTAGATTTTGAGTGAATTTTCTCACCTAGCTCTCTTTCACTTCCTAGTTGATTGGTAAGCTTCTGCCTTCAACCCTTTTCTTCACTTGTATTATATTTATATAATATATATATATTTTTCTCAAGAGCTATCCGGGAAGAAGAGAAGGTTTCTCATCTCACTGCCTATTTATGCAGGGTTTTATTTAGGGTTTAAGGTGTTGGCTAAAGTCATTTTTGCCCATCAAAAATCATGCCATTTGCATTTAGTTTTTAACCCCAAAATCTTACCCTCCCCGGCTTGAGTTTGTGAAGAGAAAAGTGGTTATATTCTTTTGGTTATTTTCAGAAATTTAGCTTTTCCGGAAAATACTTTTCCTCTTGTCTACTATCATGCTAAAAGTGTGACTTGATTTTATTATTTATCAAATATTCTTCCTAATTCTGTCTATACAAAACATTTCTCTGTTTTATCTTATTTTCTATTTTTAGCTTTCATTTAAATAGTATGTACTTCCTTTATTTATTTATAAGAGGATTACTCCTTTTTATATCTTCATTCTTTTTCTTTCTGCCTATAATTTAAAATATGTTTGTATATTTTATTCTGCTGATTTGAACTCTAGTATTTTATTAACATATATATATATATATATAAGTCTTACTGAAATAATTAGTACACCCATATATATATTTATACATTATTTTGTACTGACACACATGTACATGTACACTCAAAAATACTCAGTAGCATCCATATATATATATGTATGCATATAGCTTTTAAGGATTTAATCTATATATATATATAATATTTCCATACACATCAACATGTGTTCATTCTTAGCATTCAGGAATTTAGCTTTAGTTCATGTGTATTTCCTGTGCACACATGTAAACACATACAGATACACCATATCAAGCTATATCAATTTCCCTTTAAAACTAGTTTAAAAATTATTTTAAACTTATTTATATTTCCAAAATGAATCCCTGAAAATCTTGGGTTATTACATACACCCCACCTTTTAGAAATTGTGTCCCACAATTTTCCTAAGCTTTAATAAATTTTAAAACTTAATTCAGAGAACAAGTACATTCTCAACCAAATAGATTTTTAGTTCTATCATAATAACTAAAAATACATGCATCCAAAAGGAAAGCAAATTAAAAATCAGAATTACCTTTAATCTGAAAATAGCTTAGGGTAGTTCATCCTAACTTTGTCTTCTAATTCCCATGTGCAATAACTAGGATCAAGACTCCACTGTACCTTCACAAGTTTCAGAGATTTATTCCTCAACTTCTTCACATCCTTTGCCAAAATTCCCACTGTATCCTTTTCATAAATCAAATTAGGATTTATTTGTACTTGGGTTGGGGCCTCAAGAATTTCTGCCTTATCATGGACCCATCTTCTCAATTGTGATACATGAAAAACATCATGCATCCCTTGCATGTTTTCTGGTAATTCCAACTTGTATGCCAAGGAACCATTCTTTCTAGAATTTTGTATGGCCCAATATATCTTGGGGTTAACTTGCCTTGTCTCCCAAACCTCAGTACATTTTTCATAGGTGATATTTTGATGAAAACAAAATTTCCTACTTCATATTCCACCTGCTTCCTTCTCATGTCTGCAAATTTCTTTTGCCTATCTTGAGCTGTTGCCATTCTTCTCCTTACCAACTCAATTTTCTCTTTAGTTTCTTGTATGTACTCAGGCCCTAAAATAGCTCTTTCCCCTGCTTCTACCCAACATACAGGTGACAAGCATGGCTTGCCATATAAGGCTTCAAAGGGAGCCATTCCTATGGTGCTTTGATAGCTGTTATTGTATGTAAATTCAGCTAAATGGAGATAGTCTTCCCAGTTACCTCCAAAATCCAGTGCACATGCCCTTAACAAGTCCTCTAAAACCTTGTTCACCACCTCAGTCTGCCCATCTGATTGTGGATGGTAGGCAGTGCTCAAGCATAATTCACTTCCCATGGCTTCTTGAAAACTTCTCCAGAATCTTGAGGTGAAGATGGTATCCCTATCACTCACAATAGTTTTGGGAATGCCATGCAATCTTACCACTTCTTTCACAAATACTTGTGCTAACTTTGGTGCATTCCTTTCTGATTTGACTGGGATGAAATGTGCCACTTTAGTTAGCCTATCAACTATCACCCATATGCTTGTGTTTCCTCTTTTAGATCTAGGCAATCCATCTATGAAATTCATAGATATATCTTCCCATTTCCACTGTGGTATGGTAAGAGGTTGCAACAACCTTGATGGCTCTTGTGTTTCAGTCTTGACTTGTTGGCAAGTCATACATTTTGCAATATATTTGGCTACATCTGATTTCATTCCCTTCCACCAGAAATCTCTTTTTAAATTTTGATACATCTTTGTACTGCCTGGGTGTATGGAGTATTTACTTCTATGATATTCATTCAATATTTCCTCCTTCAACTCCATGTTTTCTGGCACACATATTCTATTCTGGTTTCTTAAATAACCATTTTTGTCAATATGGTAATTTGTCACCTCTTCCCCTTTTGATATGAGAATTTTCTTCTCAACTATAATAGGGTCTTGGTCTTGGTCTTGTATTTTATTTACCTTCAAAATTAATTCAGATTGAAGTGTCATCAAACTCAACTTCCCTCTATTTTCCTGTGCACCATGCACATGTACATCCATGTGCACACAGTCATTCTTCCCAATTTCTAACTCAGCAAGCAAGGACAAGTCCTTAAATTCTTCTATCATTATCATAGCTAATTTAGCATGTTGTCTACTTAGAGCATCAGCAACTTTGTTTGCTTTACCTGGTGTATAGAGTATGTCCAAGTCATAAGCAGCTAAGAACTCCACCCATCTATGTTGCCTCATGTTTAAATCTTTTTGTGAAAATAAATACTTTAAAGACTTGTGGTCAGTGTAAAGTTCAAACTTAGTTCCTAACAAATAATGTATCCAAAGTTTCAAAGCATAGATCACAGCTGCTAATTCAAGGTCATGTGTGGCATACCTTACTTCATGGGGTTTAAGTTGTCTGGATGCATATGCAATGACTTGGCCTTGTTGCATCAACACTACACCCAAGCCAAACCCACTAGCATCAGTATGTACAACTAATTCTTCATTTCCCTGGGGTACTTTCAAGATTGGAGCATTCACCAAAGCCTCCTTCAACTGTTCAAAAGATTTCTCACACTTCTCTGACCAAAAAAAAGCTTGGTTCTTTCTGGTTAGGTTAGTAAGTGGTGTAGAAATTTTTGAAAAATCTTTTATAAATCTCCTATAATATCCTGCCATCCCCATAAATGATCTCACTTCACTCACTGTGCTAGGCCTCTTCCATGCTTGAATAGCCACTACTTTATTGGGGTTTATAGAAATTCCTTTGGCAGAAATGACATGGCCAAGGAAATGTACTTCCTCTTTCCAAAATGCACATTTTGAAAATTTTGCCTTTAGATCTTTTTCCCTAAATCTAGACAAAACCAGGTGCAAATGATTTTTATGTTCTTCCACTGTTTTGGAATAAATTAAAATGTCATCTATAAAAATAAGCACAAATTTGTCTAAATAATCTCTAAAGGTTCTGTTCATTAAATCCACAAAGTATGATGGTGCATTAGTCAAACCAAATGGCATAACCAGAAATTCATACCACCCATACCTAGTGTTAAAGGCAGTGTACCTAACACTTGACTCCTCCACCTTCATTTGATGAAAACCAGATGCTAAATCTAGTTTAGAGAACACTTTTGCCCCAGCTAATTGATCAAAAAGATCATCTATTCTTGGTAATGGGTATTTATTTTTAATAGTTACTTTGTTTAATTCTTTATAATCTATACAGAGTCTTAAGGAACCATCTTGTTTCTTAACAAATACCACTAGTGCTCCCCAGCAAGAATTACAGATACACACATGTACACACATACAGATACACCATATCAAGCTATATCAATTTATGTGTATTTCCTGTGCACACATGTACACACATACAGATACACCATATCAAGCTATATCAATTTCCCTTTAAAATTAGTTTAAAAATTATTTTAAACTTATTTATATTTTCAAAATGAATCCCTGAAAATCTTGGGTCATTACAATCCATATCACAAATAAATAATCAACCATAATATCAACAAAGTTATCAAACATTTAATCATCCAACATATACCAAACTTTTTATGTAATTAACTTGAAATAGTTTTAGAAATTAGTAACTTAAAATATGAGTACTCACCTTTAACTAAATCGTTTAACTTCCTACCAACATTCATTTAATCCAACACTTTGCTAAATCATCTTAACTTCACCAAACCATCACCTAAACAACTCCACCTCACTTTATAGTGCTCGACCATCACTTTACTTCCACTTTCTCTCGACCAAATCTTCCAACAACACCAATAGGCCTCGGCCATACCTTGATACTCCCCTTCTTTCATCATTTCTTCACTTCTTAGATGTTAAACCATGTTTTGATGATATTATAAGGTCTTTGGCAAAGTTTGGTGGAGTTTTGACTTTGTTTGATATAGTTTTGAAAAAGTTAGTAAGGAAATGGAAGAGAAGAAACAATTAAAGAAGTGAAGAAAAGCTTGAAAAAGGAAGAAGAAGAAGTGTAAAAGAAAGTGAAGAAGTGAGTTGATATTTATAGAAAAAAGTTTGGAATAAAATATTATTATGTAAAATGGCCAAAATATCATTTACTTACTTTTTAAGCAACCTTATTTTTTCAACGCTTAACATCATATTTCAAATCATTACTTTATGTCATTTTCACTTAAGAGGTAAGCAAGGAATATAATAATTATGTTTGGTTTGATTAGATGTTTACTTTTTACTTTAAAATGACATGTTTGTCTTTTTGTGCTTACTTTTTCTTAATTATATTTTAGAGAATGTGGAAATTAGCCACAAGGGCCTCTTTAGCAAGTGGAATTAGTTTCTAGAACACATAACTGAAATAATTACTTTCAAGGACAAAATGCAAAATAATTAGTTTCTAGGGCCTAAAAACCTATGAAATTATGTCCTTGAAAGTAATTGGACTTCTGACTTTGTCCTTGAAAGTAATTATTCTGCTGACTTTGGCCTTGAATGTAATTTCTTTAAATGGGTGTCCTAGAAACTAATTGGACTGCAAAGTTTGTCCTTCTGGTGAAATGCCCCTTTTAGAATTTTCTAAGTATGTTTAGTAAAAGTAAACTTAATTAGTGAATTAATTAATACTTATATTATTTGAATATATGTTTCTATATAAGAAAATAAAGGTGCGACAACTTTTAAATTGACAAAACGTTGATTTTCGACAAAATGTTTTACCGTCGCATTTTGACGTTTTAGTTAAACTATGTATTTATGTAAACCAAATTTTAAAATAAATTTGTATTTTGCTATTTAAAATATAAACACTCATAAATAAATTAAAATAATTTATTTAACCATTGAAACTTACTTTTCTGAAATCAGCATTTTGTCACTTTTGTCAATATAAGCAAATGTTACTATTTTTGTGTATAATTCTCTTTCCAAATCCTATCTAATATTGTTTGAATCATATAACCTTACATATTTTATATTTAAAATCACTTTAAATAGTATATTTTAAAGTGGTCAAATTCCAAATGTAATGGCCCGTTTTTCCGTACCCTTTGAAGCGACAATAAATCACACATGTCCAACTCAGATTTCACGAATAAGCGGATCATTAAGGGTAGAAAGAAAATAAAGATAGAACATAATCTCACACGAATGGAATAACATATATTATTTTAATAATAATCTTTACAATGGAAAATTTTAAAATACAATATCAGAGTCTAACCTAGATTCAGCTTGGACAGTTATAAACCCCTGTCCTTACAAATGATGAAAACAAAAAACAAATGCAATAGATGTAGCGGATAATAGAATTCATCCATACGATGATGAAGATCTCCAGCTCTCCTCTGCAAACTCCAACACCTGAAACTGCTCAGATCTGACCCGTATTAAAAATACCCGGATCAGGCTTGATAAACCAGTGTGAGATACTTGAAAATTTAAATGTATAGATCATGACAATGTTATCAAAACCTTTGAAAAAGAAAGGTATCTCATAAGACGATGCTCACACATAAATATGGCCGTATTTTTACCTTATGATAACCAAAACACTTTTATTACCAAAATAATTTGATATTATCTTTAATGACATTCTTTTGGAAAACACCTTTCAAATAACTTATTCAAATAAGGTATCAATATCCGGACTAAGTCTAAGGGGATATATCCGGACTAGGTCAACGGAATATATAATACCAAAAAGGGGTAGCTGAAACTTTTGCAAGTCATTACAGCTATTTTGGGAATACAATCAAAATCGTAAAGCTCGTATTAGAGTTGGATTTTCCAACATGATAGGGAACTCGTGAAAAAATCAATCTGTATCCACGGCTTACGTCCAAGACTCAGACGCCGTTATACAACAACACAAATTGCTAAAAGGGGATACAATCTGTGAATAACATCCAAGGACTCAGGCTTCGTGCATCCCGCCATGAGGCCCAGACATATCTGGTACCTAGGGCTCAGAACATATGATAACCCAAATCACTACTATCCGAATGCGAGCATACATTTGACCACATAGAATCCCATCATAACCGGGGTGTAAGGCTCGCGAGGCTACGATTACCTTTCACATATCACATCTCTGAATGCCACATTGTCATTCCACGTCACACGACTGATTTCTAGAATAGTATAACTTCCTAAGCTCGTATGTCTCAGGATAGGGTGTTAAGCTAAGAGAAGTTGCATTCTCCACCACCGACTGATATACGTTTATAGAAACCACTCAGTTGTGATTTAGAATACTATGTTAGACAAACATCCATACAAGTTCGTTCTGGGATTGAACGAAACCGAAGGCACTCTCCTATTACCACTAATAGCGAGTAGTCCTTGCAATCCGAAAAAATATCCACAAGGGGGACACCGCTGCTATAAATAACTCTATAATGGAAGCAACCCAGAGCATGTCAACAAGCAGTCCTCGTGCTATGTAGATCCACGGTCTTCAAAAATCATCATCTTCAACATGTCTTCACTTTCAAACGTATACATTGGCTCGAAGTGGTTTTTGGATAGGAATCACCCAAATCCGACTCCGGTTCCTTCGAAGCCAATTATCAATAAAAAGATGTTAAGTTCATAAGTGGATATCAACCATCAATCAATTACTTCATCTTTTATAAAATATCCTTTTTAGATATATTCTTTTGAAGTGTATATGGAATCCTTAAGCCTCATTTATTAAATCGTTTGATTTATTTAAACCTTTCTTAAATCCTGAAATAATTCCAAATCATTTTCTCTTTTACTTAGGAAAACATTTCCAAATCATTCATTACATCTTAATCAAAGATTTCTTATATTCAAGTTATAACTTTTAACTTAGGGAAAATATTCCCAAATCATTCAGTAAATCTTAATCAAAGATTTCTTTCTTAACTTCAAATCATATTCTTGCAAATCGAAGATTTTCATAATAGAGTACTACTGCTACCTTAGATATGGTAAATTTCACCTCTAGAGACTAGTGACAAGCAATCCTACATTATGAAGAGCTTTGTCTTCAATAAGTTTTATTTCGAAAATTAGTTTGAAGGGATTTTCGGATAAGAATCACCCAAATCTAATCCCAGTTCTTCATATAGAATCACCCAAATTCAATCTCGATTCCTTCGTACCAATCATCGAATAAAAGATGTTAAGTGGTTAAATAACATTAAAAAAAATTGTTTCTTTTCTTTTATTTTGGAACCCTTGGCTACTCGTAAAAATTTGAGTACCCAAGAGTTTAATAAAACAGAAAATAAACACTTGGGTCAGACATGGGTTTGGTGTGCTTTGACGAATTTATGGAGGAGATATGGAGCAGGAGGCTTCAGCATTCGTAGATATATAGTGTTCTGCTGTGTTGATCTCTGTGTTGTATCTTGTGTTGTATGATAGACAAGTTTTATAACTGTCTAATGTATTGTGTTGTATAAACTGTGTAACTCTGATTATGTAAAGACTATGTAATAGATATGTGATATATTATATTTCGTTTCGTTTCCGCTGTGAGATTCTGATATTGTTTAGTTCTTTCTCTATCTTTTCTCTTTTCTATCCCTTTCTTTCTTATTAACGATGCGTCATTCTGTGGAATGAATGGCGGGTCGTTACAGTAAAACTTAAATATGATTTTTTTAGAGCACCTGGGCTTTCCTTTCGATCTGTTCCACCCCTCGTCTAAAAGATAAAGTGAAGGCCAGGTAAGTTCAAGGCACTGGTTGCTCCATTCCTAACCTTAGTTACACAATTTGTTTTACCGTTTAGCTCTTACAGGCGGTACAAATGTACTCGTCATTTCCGCATACTCAGTTATTAGCTTTATTTTGGAATTGATTATAAGATTCCAAATTATCTTTTAAACTCTTAATTTTCCTTTTTAAAAACATTCATAATTGATTTTAGGGAAAATCGTTAAGTTTAAACTCATATTCAAAATGTTATAGAATTCGCAGCATAAAAGTACTGCGGAAAGTGCTATATAAGCTTATTTGATTTAAACAACTTTTTAATATTTGAAAATTTATATTTCCATTCCAAATCTCTTTTAAACTAATTTAATAGATTTATCAAATTTATTTTTAAATTTAGTTTACATAAATAAATAGTTTAACTAAAACGTCAAAATGTGACCGTAAATCATTTTGTCGAAAATCAACGTTTTGTCGATTAAAAGTTGTCGCAACGTTGTTGCACCTTTATTTCCTTATATAGGAACATATATTCAAATAGTATGAGTATTAATTAATTCCTAATCAAGTTTACTTTTACTAAACATACTTAGAAATTCTAGAATTTCATTAACAAAAAGTAACCATAAAAACATAAAAAGTGTTATAAAAGTTAAAAAGTAAACATCAAATCAAACAAACATAATTATTATATTCTTTACTTAATACTTAAGTGAAAAAGACATAAATTAATGATTTGAAATGTGATTTTTAAAATATGGAATAAATTTGATAAATCTATTAAAATGGTTTAAAAGATATTTGGAATGGAAAATATGAATTTTCAAATATTAAAAAGTTGTTTAAATCAAATAAGCTTATAGAGCATTTTCCACAGCACTTTTCTACTGTCGTTTCTACGACCTTTTAAAAGAAAGTTTAAACTTAACGATTTTTTCTAAAATCAATTATGAATGTTTTTTAAAAAGGAAAATTAAGAGGAATTGTTTATACCACTTAAACAAAAAGTAAAGAATATAATAATTATGTGTGTTTAATTTGATGTTTACTTTTTGACCTTTTAACACTTTTTGTCTTTTTATGCTTACCTTTTGTTAATTACATTCTAGAATTTTCTAAGTATGTTTAGTAAAAGTAAACTTGATTAGTGAATTTATGAATACTTATACTATATGTTCATATATAAGAAAATAAATGTGCGACACGTTGCGACAACTTTTAAATCGACAAAACGTTGATTTTCGACAAAATGTTTTAAGGTCGCATTTTGACGTTTTAGTTAAATTATGTATTTATGTAAACCAAATTTAAAAATAAATTTGTATATTTCTATTTAAAATTATAAACACTCATAAATAAATTAAAATAATTTGCTTTACCATTGAAACCTACTTTTCTGAAATCAGCATTTTGCCACTTTTGTCGATATAAGAAAATGTTACTATTTCTGTGTATACTTCTCTTTCCAAATCCTATCTAATATTGTTTGAATCATATAACCTTACCTATTTTATATTTAAAATCACTTTAAATAATATATGTTAAAGTGGTCAAATTCTGGGTCGTTACAAGGTTCATTCTCGATTTCTGGTCAAACGATGCATCCAATTAAAAACGAATTGCTGCAGTGGATTAGCTCATCGAGAGCTTTCCAATGATATATAATATGACAAAGTTTTGAGGATTTTGATTTTTGATTTGAATTTGAAATTGAATTAGGGTTTGTAATTGGAATTTGGTTTCTGCCATTGAAGAAAAGAATAGACATATGTTGATGTACGTACAGAATAAACTAAAAGACTGCTAGGGTTGAGAAACAAAGTCTATTTATATGGACATGGCCTGATAAATTGAATTAACATATCGAATTGGTTCGAAACAACAATAACTACCCGAAAAGCTCGTTCTGCTCCCGAAACGAAAGTGGGTAATCCCATATATGAAAATGGATGTTTTCGATATTTTTAAATTCAATGAAATAGGTTTTAAGTCTTAATTCCATTGTATGAAGAAGTTAGTTTTTAAAATCATCTTATTTCAAATTGAATTTATTAAATCGATTTCTTCCCGTTTCGAGCCCGCACGATTAAACGACAAGTCCGATCGCTACGAAACTTGAAATCCTGCAATAATTCACTGTTATGGATCCGATGAAACTAGTTTCATTGAAATCCGAGACAGTGGTCAAAATGGCTATTTTCACGTTAATTAAATAAATTATTATTAAATTAATTTTATCACTTCTCAAATTCAAATTTTATAACTAACAAATTTTATCATTTTTGATTACCTAGTAATTTATAATCCTTTAAAATTAATTTCCATGTCAAATCCAATATTAAATATTTAATTAATTACAGCATTCAATTTCAATTGCAGTAAATTCATTAATTATAATTTAAAAATCCAATAAATTCATTTATTTTGATTTACCACTTATTATTCCATCAGTCATTATTTTATGGATATAGTTAACATTGGTTTACCATTTATTACATCAATATTCTACGGTTATCATTTTAATTCACATTGACTGCAATATTTAAGTAGATTAATTGTAGTTGATTTCCAATTTATTTCAACGAATTAAATAGTGAATTTATAATTAAACCATTATTACAACTTACCAATTCAAACACGTTCTATGTTTATTGTTTACCACCAAGTTAATAAATTCACATATTGATTAATCATTCCATATTAACCAATTCCAATTAATTACGTACAATTTTACCGTTTAATACAACATTTGGTTTATTTCCTTATTTACGCTTTATAACCATATTTAACTTTACAATCATTTCAGTCAATTGAAATTACATTAAAGTAGTTATCAATTACCTTAACTTAGTATTAATACATCTCAATCTAGTTATTTTTCTCATTAATAAATCTTAAAGTTTTAAAATTTTCACAACGTTACATTCCAAAACTTATTTAATTAATAAATTTTAATTATCGGAAAAATACGGATCGTTACATTGGGTAAGATTTACGTTTTATATAATTAAATTGGTTTATAATATGTTAACTTTGGAAGAATATAAAAGTGGTAAGGCAAGTTCTGTGCATGCGTTTGGATGTTGGGTAAGAAAGGTTTGTTTATTTTTATATATTTAAGTTTAGTTTATAAACTTAGGTATAAATTAATTAGTTAGTTTAAACTAGTTTAAACAATTTAAAAGAACACGGTAGCTTTTGGATATATGTAAGTGGGCGTGGGTTTTGTTGTTTTGGATTTTGGGTAAGTAAGGATATAAAAGTTTAGTTAATTAAATATGCTATTTAATTATAAGTTTAAAACATGTTTAAACTTTAAAAATCAATAACTCCTCCATACTAAGTCCATTTAGCCCGCGTCTTCGAGACTAGATTTGTATTAACTAGTAAAACACATTAGTAAAGATATTTGACACTTTTAGAGAAGTAAAATATATTTATAATATATTAGGTATTGAATTTAATTACGCCAAACATAATTAAAATGGCTATACTTCGTTGGTGTCATTTATTTAGCAGAATCAAACACCGTTCTACTATTTTACATTGAATAGATTATTTTGGACATCCATTTAGCAGAATAAATCTCCATTCTGCTATTATATAAATTTGCACATTTATTTATATAAACCAGTTAATACTAATTTATGTGTTATTATTCAATTTGTTGAATTGTTGATAATAATGTGTTATTATAATTATGATTTGTTTGGTTGATTGAATTTTGCTCGACCAGTTTATGAGAAATAACCTTTTCTTTTGTTTTTGCATGGGGTTGGATAGAAACAAATGTAGGTTATAGCTTGTGATTTATTTCACAATTTGACTATAAGGTGTTTAGCAATAATATTGGTTTAGTAAATTATTATAATTAGTTATAATAGTTTAACATTTTAGTTTGAACTTCAATTAAATGAAGTTGTTTTGAAAGATGGTTTTCATAAAAGAATTTGTTATGAAATGTTTATGGTAAATGAATTGGTCACAAAAGAATTTGAAAATATTTGTAAATGAAATAATTATAATAAATGATGTTTATTATATTTTTAAAAAGGAAAGGATACTTGTCTTTTGAAATGAAATGGTTTCTTTGAAAAGAAATAGAAATATCCGAAAATGAATATTTTGAAGTTATATTATATAAAAGTGATATATATAAAGACACTTATAAAATGTTTTTTATAAATAAAGAATCTCGATAACTTAAAACCTGGTGGTTTTAAAATAGCTTTCCAAAGGTTTTGGGAAAAATAAACAATACTGTGTTTGGAAGTATTTATGATTGTTAGTGCAAAATGATTTGTCACTTCGGGAAACAAAATGATTTGTTATGTTATCGATGATTCGAGTAACCCATAACTAAAAAGGTGGGAAATGGAGGTGCAGGTGTTCTGTAGCCTCGGTATAGTTCGCTCGACGAACATAGAGATACACATATCTATTTTTTTTCTGAAAGGATGAGACCCAGTTGCCTTGTTATTGGGAGAAATCTCCCGATCTGGTTGCATATATTTCGAAGAAGATTATATTATGAAAATAATAAGATTTCATAAATCTAAATGTAAGGATTAAGTCTAAGTGGGTAGATTTGGAAGCTACGTTTGCATGTTTTATGCTACGTAGTTGGGAATTTCATATTTGGTTGTTACATCGTAGACTCCATGAGTCATATTTGTGGTAGAAAAATTATGCTTTTTTGATCCTACATCTAATTGGATACCCAGTTAAATAGGGGTATGTAGGCAGTCACAAGTGGTAGTGACGCAGCCTCAATAACAATATATCATTTTTTTTGTTTATTATTTGTTATTTATCTTGTATTGTTGTATCTTTCATGCTTACTATTTTATTCTACGTATGACATGTTTATTGAGTTTACAGGAATAGGTTATTGCTATCTTTCTCATCGGAGTTGTGCAGCGGCAAATTTATTGTATATTGAGTCTTCTTTGTATTTAAGCACACCAGTAGAATAAAATGATTACTCTGATAACTTGTATAATTGAAAGTTGCATCCTATACATTTAGCAGTGTTATATATTTATCAGATTTTGAAATGTTCATTTGGTAGTTTTCATTAGTAATTTTAGAACGGGCTGGTTTTAAGAGATTTTGACTGATCCGAAATCCAGGTCGTTACAACGTATGTATTTATCCCTTAAGTCTATTTGGGTTTCTTTGATGTTCCATCTTTAGTTATACATTAATATTATATAACTTTTATATTTCATATTACTTATATAATAGTCTAATATATAATATTATATTGTTAATTAACATTTTAATTAATTTTATATTATTTTAGTATAACATTTATATTAAATATTTATTACATACTATAGCGTTTATAGTATTACATAACATTTTAAAATATCATAAAATATTTCATAATATTTAATATGTACATATATAATTTTCTTAACTAACTTATTTAATTTATTTATTTTATTAATCTAATTAATAAATTTTAAATTTTTTGAAATTAATACATATATTTTCAAACATGTTGAAAATATTATTATATTATTATATTATAACTTTTATAATATATTTATATCTTATTTTAAATTTGACTTTTAAATTTAAAATGTTATATTTCTAGTTTTCAGATAATTTTGAAAATTAGCCTAAGGTCGAATTCAAATTTGGACCTCTTCTATTAAGGGCAACCATTTAAGCTTACATATTTGTCCGGGCCAGGTTGGTAGCTAAGTAGGACAGAGTACTAAATTACTCAAACCCAATCCTTCAACACTACCTTTCTAGACATCCTACTATCTAGTTGTGAGCTTAATTAGTTCACCCCGACATGACAAATTAGACCTAATAAGCTATTGGGCTCTAATACCATTGTTGGAACTGAGCTAACCCGTAGCAAAAGTTATGGGTGAATTTCAAATTGTTTTACTCCATTGGATCGTTATTGGTTCTTTGAAGTCTAATTCATTTAGAACATTTCTAAATTTTATTTAAATAAAATCTCTTATTTTATTTAAGTTTATAAATTATACAATTTTATTTAATTTATATTCTAGGCATATAAATATACGCATTTGTATCATATGCATATATGTATGGGTGTGCATGTGTAACATGATAACCCATGCAAGGTGTAACGTGCCTGTATATAGATGTTGGGATTTACATCGCAATGGACATGTTAGCTCATCCGATATGTATTGTATGTTGTCTAGATATATATAAGTATGTAAATTTGTTATTTATATAAATATTATAAATCTATACACACACACACATATATGTCTAAGTATATGTAAATTTTATTTAAATAATTTTACGAGAATGAAAATATTTAAATATAGATATATATGTACATATATGTAATATATATATTATTGTAAAATATTAAAATAATAATATATATAGACACACACACAATATAAAGGCTTTTCACAACTTACAAACTAATATGTGTGTGTGTATGTGTGATTATAATGACAAAATAATATTAAATATATATATATATATATATTCATAAGCATATTTATAATATATATATATATATTCATAAAATAAAATAAAAATATTTTATTTTATTTTTAAACAATTCTAGATCGCATGCACAGTAATATTTTTTTTATTATAATAAAATATGTATATAAATTGATTAATTAGTCGAAAAATAATAAAATATTAATAAAAAAATACTTTCGAAACGTATTATTTAAATTCTAAATTTTCAGAAAATCTAACAAGATATTTTAAGGGTTGGAAATTTTTTCCATATTTTTTCTTGGTAAAAATTTAATTTTTATTAATTATTTATTTTTTGTCGTATATTATAATAATATTTAAAAATATAAAAATTTATTTTACATTCTCATTTTTTGGCCAAGAGTTTATTTCATGATAAAATAATTTTATAAAATTTGAAATTTAATTCGAAACATATTTTATTTTATATAAATTATTTACATAGTATATTGATTTAAATAATAGTTAATACTTCTTAAAAATATTTTACACCTACCAAAAATTGTAATTATAGTAAATATACATGTATAAAATATATGTCAATTATTAGCATGAAATGATGTTATAATTAAATACTAACCATAGAAGTATAATTAAATGATATATTAAAATGTATGTTAATTAATAAAATAATTATTATTAAAAATATAATTATTCGGCTATGCATACTCGACCTTTATGTGGAAATTGTTTTTATTAAATGAATACCAACATCAATACAAATAAGAATCGTCACCTAACTAACAATGTAATAATAATATCAATAATAAAGTATGATCTTGAAATTATAAACTATATGATACATTAAAACATACCTAAAACCAATGCCTTGAAGCACACCTTGTAATGATGAACTCTCCCCCCTTTGAAAGTTTTTCGATTCGGCAGACTGCTACTCCTTGAACCATTGACCTTTGACTATCGGATATTAACAACAAAAAGAAATTAGATTTAGATAATTCTAAAATTTACTTATAAATAGTATTTAATTATGGAAAAGCTATAAAATGATTGTTTTGAATATTAACTTTTACAAGCTAAGTAAGTTATTTAATAACAAAGGAAACATATTTAATAATATAATATTAATAAATATTTATAATAATGATTACTTATTTTAAATTATTGAATTGGTTTATGGAGTTTATTAATGATTTTAGATGCTTTGAATTTATATAAATAAATAATGTGTATTAAATTTTTATTATTTATGCATACTTAATATAAATATTTAACTAAATTATTTTATTTCATATTTATTATTCCTTCTCCTATAATTTATTTTAAATATATAAATGATTTAACCGTTGATGTTGATTTGGCTAGTGTTTTGATGTGATACAGTGATGACATCCTTCTGTATGGATTTATGATATTCATATTTTTGTGATATTTTTATTTATGATAATTTTAATTCTATGTAGCTAGGAATTTGAATAAACGGAGTTATAAAATCGTCTGCAACGCCCCGCCTTTATACCCATACTAACAAAGAATATTACATATTATATATTCTTCTCGTTGACCGTGGATGTTGGGCAAGCTTATATATATATGTCATTTAGGTCTTAGACCTTTATGCATGTTGTATACTTATATGTGTTGTTGGCTTTTTAGGTCATTTTTACTGTTGAGACATGTTGTTTTCTATATCTATATATGTATTATGTAAGTCTAATATTTTTGTTTTGTAGACCCACTTATATATATATATATATCTTCACGTCTATAATATATATTCCCTTGTGTTCTGTAATTCTGTGTTCTTTGTGATATATTATATATTGTTCTGTTCTTATTAGCCATTGTGATTATTGCTTTTTGCTCTGATACCGTACACGTCATATATGATTCATCAGGTAAAATAAAACATGTCGGTGTTAGCTCAAAGGAACACTCATGGTTGGTCGCTCCTAATCAGCCTTATTCTCCGTATCAGTAGACAATATTACTATGTAATATCCTTAGTTAGTATGGGTATAAAGATGTGGCGTTATACCGTTTGTATGGGACTTTCAGTAATATTTCTTCGATTATTTTTTGGACTCGTTATATAGTATATTAAGGAGATTAATTATAGTTTACGAGCAGTGAATAAACATTTGAGTGTCACATTGTGGTATGAAACGGCGTTGTGATGTTCATTCGGTTATTCATTATAAGTAAACATCATTCACATGAGCATTTGTTATGTATGATGGAGCTCGCTGCGGCGAGTCACGTGTTTAGCGATGTGATGGCAATTGTATGGAGCTGTGTATCGGTATATGTATTTAGCCATGTGTCAGCATATGTATAGAGCCCCGTGTTAGCATATGTATTAGGCTGTGTGTCGGCCATTATATATATTGCATGTGTTTTGCTATCACTATCTGACTCCCTTTATGGTATGGGAGAGTGAACCAGATTGGATAGTATCCATCCGAGCTGTCTGTTTGCGGTGGTCACGCCATGGATTCGTAACACCTTATTCTTATAGCCGTATGTCGATAGTCTATAAAGCCATGTGCCAATAATATATTGTCAGTTATGTCACCTAGAATAACAATCTATTACCATTTAAGGAGCATGTGTATGGTCGTAACCGAGTTCTCGAGTAGTTAAGTACATTGATGGTGTCGTTGAGGTAACTAAGGCTGTAGGAGCCATGTCAGACAGATACATATGAGTTTCCTGGAGCAAGTGTGTGCTATTAGTCTTCCATCTGGTTCTGGCGTGTGCGATAGATTGACATAAATAATATATATTTCTTACTTGAGTGCTATGACTATACCTGAGACTGTGTCCAGTGTATGGTCAATCCCCGTATCCTTTTTTGGCGTGTGTCGCATATTATCTTTCATTGGCGTGTGTTACCAATTACCATTCATTAGCATGTGTTTCCAACTATCTTTCTTAGGCATGTGTCATCGATTATCCTTTATAGGCGTATGTTGTCAATAATCATTTACAGGCGTGTGTCGCCAATTGTACGATGGATGCATGGTTGTTTATTTGTTTCCTTATATGGTTATGATAGACTCGAGAAAGTCAGTCTCACTTAAATTTGTTTTTTGTATTTTGATAATGATCTCTGGATATGGATGATTCATCCTTTTGACGTTTATTGCATGATTTCTGATTAGATATGCTTCTATATATGGGTGATGACATCTTTATGCATCCTTTTGTGATATGTGATATTTAGATGATTATCTATGTTATTAGAATTATATACCATGCATATGTTTTTTTATATATATATTGACATCGTAATAGTTGTCTTGAGTTACTCTGATAATGTTATCGTATTATTATTCCTAGTATATACTATGTCATTTATCTATAGACCTTTGATTTAGACATAGTCTGACCTATGTGTTATTTATGTAATACTCAGATCAGTCCAAGACATTATAGGATTAGGGACAATGAGACCAACTTGTATATTGGGCATAGAGGAGACTAGTATTCAGTATAGTAGTTATCATCTTGTATTGTATTGTATTGTCTCTTGTATGTATATTCATGTGATATATATTGGAGATACTTTGTATATTTAGTATTATATATTATCACCGCGATTCTAACTCTGTATTCTCTGTTATTTACTATATATTATGTAATGTTCTATCTTGGAGGCATACATGTTTATTGCTTTGTGCCGATATTGTGTACGTTTTATGGTGAGTTATACCTTTTTTAAATGTTAGCCCAAGGGAATATTCATGTGTGTATCGCACAATGCCTCATTTTCTGTATTATCAGACGGTATTAATTAGTAACACTTTTTGATAGTATGGGTATATGGGTAGGGCTTGCTACATTTGATACCAGAGTGGGTTCAGAACAATACATTATATTTAAGAGACACGAGTCAAGACCTTAGGTGAGACTTAGAGTCCCTGTACCTTTGGGTGTGTTGGATAGTTACCCTATAATTAGGGATAGTAGGAGTATATGATGATTATTGGGGTAATCATCTAGGGACATATTTGTTATTTTCTATATGTATAAGATATTTGAATTTTGAAACTTTGTGTATGAAAATATAAAATGATTGACCCTGGGTGGCTTAATATTGAATTGTTGTATTTTGATTTGATTTTAATCAGAGCGCGCAACGGGAAATCTATTTGTTGGTTTTCTATTGAGTGCATTGATTGATATTTCTTATAGATATTTATTGGTTGATATTAAGAAATGAAATTTAATTTAATTATTAATATTATTTGATTAACTACTATTTGTATATATCAATTTAAATTGTGAAGTGAGTTTAATTCTTGATAATTACTTATTGTTATGAAATGTGAGTTTGAGCGTTTTGAAGCTTAAGTTATTGATATGGTTTATTTCTAGGATGCTTAAAGATGTTATTACATTACAAAGTATTAGCTAGAAATAAAGACTTTTGATATGTATGTATGTGTGTGTATATGAATATGTTTTGTTATTAAATGTTTTTAAAAACTAAACAAATGCTTTGATTTTAAATTTCTTGAGAATATATATATATATATTAAGTATGATGATTGCCTATTGAGATGTGATGTTTGAAGTAATAAAAAGCGATTTACTGTATGATGTGTATTTAGAGCATGTATGTAAATTTTTTATGATAGAGGAGTGTTTGTTATAGAAAAGATTTTTGATTTATATGTATATAACTTGTTATAAAATGCTTTAATTGGAAATATTATGATAAAATATGGTATTTGATTAAGTTTGATATAAACTAATAATTATTTTATAAAGGCAAGTATGTCAAAGGATTTGTATAAGTAATGTTATAGAAAATCTTGAAATAAACCATGTTAATCTGTCCGTTGAGTGGTTTAAGAATTTTGATCGATGTGGGTGCACATGTATTCGATAGAAAATCATAAATTGTAGAACGAGACATTTTGACACAATGTTTTGAGTAGATGTAAATATTTTGAGAAAATTAAAATATTTCAAAGAAGTTAAATATTTTAAATAATATTTTAAGGAAAGTTAGTAATTTGGATAAAGTGATATGTGAAGTAAATATTTGAAATGGTTTTGGAAAATAAGAGTTTATATTTATTATTTTTGGAAGATGTGTTGTAAAAGATCTTTATAAGTTTGGATATAGGTGACCAGCTGGGATCACTAGCAAGGTCGTATTGATTATGCAGTCAATATTGCAGCCAATTGATATTGGTAATCACTTAAATATGTGTGATGAGGCAGCATCGTTATAATTTATAGTGTATGAAGATTTGTGAATATAAGTATGCATATTTAATGAATTTTTGACGTAATTATAAATATTTAAATGTTATGAAGTTTAATTATTTTGAGTTGAAAGTGCGTTTGTGTGTTTGCGTGTGTATATATAATTTAGAGATTCACTACTTTGAAATGTAGAAAGGTGTTAATTTACTAATGAATGTACAAATCTTTGGGTGAATTAGTTTCAAATTATCAACAGAAGTTATTGGGAAGAAATATTGTAAATTTTGTAAATGAATTGTGAATTAAAAAAAGGTTTTGAAAGTGGTATAATGAATTATGTTTTTAAAATTTTATAGCTAAACACTCTGATTTTGTGATCATGAGACAATATTGAAATTATGCATATATAAAATTTTGATTAATTATTGGAAAAGAGATAGGATTTGTTTTGTTTAGATTTTGGAATTTAATAAAGCATGGGTTTTGATAATTTTACCTTTGAAGGGAAAATAAATTTTTAGTAATTAAATATTTTAGGAATTATAAAATTTATGATATTTAATGAGAATTTAAAAGAATAGTATTTGAAAGAAATTTTGTCTATAATAAGATGTTTGAAATTAATAGATATATTGAAAGTTATTTATATTAAATAGTGAAATGAAATTTTAGTGAAAATTTTGTTGATGAGATTATGGCTTTGCAAAAAATTTTTTGAAGTTTTTGGTGGAAATTTAAATGTTGAAAAGTGATAAATTATGTATAAAATGAGAATCTTGAGAAATATATATATGTATGTATGTATAGACACACACACACACACACACACACACACACACACACACATATATATATATATATATATATATATGAAGATGAATTTATTAAAATGAAGTATTTTGTAATTATGGAATGTAATTTTCAATTTTGGTGAATATATTATGAAGTAAATGTAATTTGAAAACTATTGTAAATTGTTATTCTTTGAAAAGTGGTTTTTGAATTATACATTTCAATATTTTATAGATAAAATTGATTCTTTCATTAAGCCACCGATGAAAGGTCTAAATATTGATTTTGTGTTACTTTATTTGATGTTTGATGAGTCGGTGTAGTTCATTGTACGTGCAAACTCGTAATAGTAAAGACATAATATTGTGGATTTATATTAATAATGGAATTATCAGCCTTATTATAGATTCTTCATAATATTGCGATGGCGCAATTTTGTTAAAGAGGGAGTCTGTAACAACTCGGTATTTGGGGGTAATTAATAAAAAATAATAATAGCTATTTAATTGGATAAAATGGATTCTGTAAATTAAATAAGAAAGATTTTGGATTTACTAGATAATATTGAAAATTTATAATATAGTAACTAATGCTGAAATTAAATTGTTTTAAGAATAATTATTTGTTTAAGAGATTGTGAAATAAGTTAATTAGAAAAATTAGTTAATGAATGGATTTAAAATATGAATTTTGGGCATTTAAATAAGATGAATAAAATATAGAAATAAATTCTAGAAACTTTTATATTGTTGGAAAATAAATGAGTTATAACTACCCATTTTATATATCGAAGGATCGTAAAATATTATTTTTAAATTCATATGATATCGTATGACTCTATAGCTTTGGAAGATGCCTACTAGTGACATTTCCTATATTTAGAATTTTTTCGGACGATTTTACCCCTGAAAACTAGTAACGGCTATAACTTATGATAGAAGTCGAATTAGTGTCTCAGACCACTTCCATCAAAAAGATATGATGGACTTTCAGGCTAGGAAATATGGCTGTTTGAAGATCGATAGTTTTTTGAGCAGCTTAGCGGGTAATTAAAAGAGTTTGGGGACAAGCCCACTAACCCATTTCGCATTTGAAGGTCATAATTGGCTGAACCATCATCCCCAAATCATTTTTACCACCTCTCAAATAGACCTAAGCTCTTATTAATCCATTCTACATTCAAAAAATTTCTTCTCTTCTCCAAATCAAGTCTAAATCATAGATTAAGAGTAGACTAACAATGAGATTCATTAGAGATCTTCAAATCTACATTTTTTTGGGAAGAATACTTGGGGCTTGGCTGTTGATTTTTGAATTTGCCTCGATTTGCATGTAAAACTTGGATTTTGGAGGTTTTGATGTGTGATTTATCAACTGTGACCTTGTTATCACTACACCAAAAAACCATTTTGCAACGGCCCTAAGTGGATAATAATTCACAACGGCTGATGGCCGTGCCAAATTCTAATTCGCAACAGCCTAGGATTGTTGCGAAATTTATTTCGCAACGGCTCAAGACCGTTGCGAATGTAGTGTTTGCAACGGCTTAAAGCTGTTGCTCTTCAAGAATTTAGCAACAGCTATAAGCCATTGCAAAATACGGTATTTTGCATTGAAATATCCTTAAGCCTATGACAGTAAATTCCTTAGCCCATAGTATATAAGGTACCTTGTATAATTAAGCCTATGACAGTAAATTCCTTAGCCCATAGTATATATGGTACATAGTATAACCAAGCCTAAGCATTTCGGCCTATAGTACATGCACCGTGCTAAATTATATATTAGGTAATGTATATGTACATGCGAAATTATCAAAATAAATATTTCTACAGTGCAACACGGTGTATTTCAGAAAGATACAAATCCACAAAGCATGGGTATTTTATGATGATACAATGAAATAGCACAAAAATAACAATTACAATAATAGTTTTCAAAGTAAAACATCATCATATTACAAGCATAAGCATCATAAAATGTTTACATTATTTTTCGTACATGTTTATTCTAAACAGAGCATAATTGTTTAAAGTTCAACCATACTAATTTTTAAACAAAAACCCGCAGTTGTTATTGTTTGAAATATACATAAATTACTCTTAATTGCTATATGGAGATATCAGTAGATGTACCCAGATCAGAACTGATTTTTTGATGATCTTTCTTCACAACTTCCCTATGCTTCATTTTTGTTTCTCTTATCATCTGTTACAGTTACATTTCAACATAGTTAGAACTATGATGTACAAATACACAACAGTTATGACCTTAGGATTAGATTTAAATAATAAAAAACAATATATATAGCGATGATAAAAAAGGTAATAGGTAAATTTTAATAATGTATAATCTACCTGCAAGCACAAATAATAAGTCATATTCTTATAGTGCAAAATGGCAATGCATAATCAAAGATGCTAATTCATAAAAAACAACTGGAAATTTAACAATCATGTTCAATTAAACAAATGTCAATAGATAAAACTAACGTTCCAATGGAAAAATTATCACAATTTTGGACACACCACTACTTATTTGCCACAAACTTTTATACTCTTTTGTTTTTCAGCACTTTCATTACTTGGACAGTT